>CM060628.1:21397500-21997500 GCA_030578275.1 Meda fulgida | reverse complement strand
ACTGGCCCAGAAATTAACTTTTGGTTAAAATCTGCTGATGTTTTTTTTTTGTTTTTTGTTTTTTTTTTGTTTTTTTTATCTGTAAAATTCACGTCTGGTGTCATAAACGGTCGACATATAAAATACCTAGAGATTATAGCTGCAGTGTTTAATCCATGTTTGTTAGCTTTGAGGGAATATGGCAGTGTACTGCTAAAAATAAACTAGCAGAAACACACATTTAAAAGTTAATATTTCTCTTCTGGGAAAACAGACTAAAAACATTGATGACTCATCTTGCAGTCAAGGGTGCCTAAATTGTGGTCCACTGTAATGCTTAAATCCCCTAATATGTCTACCACCTGTCTCTGTCTAGCTATAGTCAGCAGCAAATCCTAATTATTCACAGCTCCTTGGCTCCTGAGGACATGAATCAATATTATCTTGTACATGAATTTGGGCACTGGTAAGGACAGTAAGGACCCTGGCTCACTACACATTAGGAAACTGATGGTGACATGACAACATGCTCCTTGTCAACATTACTAATGTAATTTATGAACAACAACAGAACTGATATTTATCAGGAATTTATTTTTATAATAATTTTTAGAATACATAATATAATTGTATGTATTTGATTGTTACATATACCTGCAACATCTCAGTAGAAATCTTGTACCAAGTGTGGCATCACGGGCTAGGGCTAATTGAAGAATAGAGCTAAATGTCGACTACGCCACCCCAGAATACTAGGGACTAACCACCCTAAGGGCGCACAGATTCGTTATCAACGTGGGCAAAGAGAAGTGGGTGAAACACATGTGCAAAAATAAGTAATTTTATTTCTCATATGCAGTTACATAATAAATAGTTAAAAAGGTCACCATAATCTCAGGATCAACTTCACAGTAACATCCACCATCTGTATCAAACACAACAACATACTCACAATTAACCCAGTCGACCGGAGTGGTGGTACCTGGAGGTACAGGCTAGCCACTAATTTAATATAAGCCCCTATCCCCATACACGCGCGCCCCCCCAAGCAATCATAAACATCAATTCCATTCACAACTACAGCATCACAGTTGAAATGGTGGCCGCGGGTAAAGGCAGACCAACCAGCACACAGTATCTTTACGGCGTGCACAGTCATCCAGAGATTAATCATAGAAGCAAAACATTCATCAGAGTTAAACAGATGGCCGCGAGTAAAAGCCGACCGACCAGCACACCGGATCATCTCGGCGTGCTCAGTTACCAGGAGATACACCATAGAAGCAAAACAGCAACGTAGTCCAACTCAACCGTTCCCCAAGTTAGATTTGTCGCTCGATCCCATTAGATACAACGGGGGAGCCCTCAGATATGCCGATAACCCTGCCGAGCATAACAATATGTTAATGAAAGTAATATAACTAAGGTCGACAGTTGTAACATACCAGTCATACCGGTAATCAGCCCATTCATGACCACGCGCCATGCGGGGATACAGACGTTCAGTCGGAAACATGCCGCTGTAAATGACAGGCTAAGAGTTAGTCCACCCTGCTACACAAGGTTGGGGCCCTTATAGGCCCTCCTGGCCTCAGGGCCCTCGATACATAGTCACCCTTGGAAAAATGGTGATATTAAGGTAATATTTACATGTAAAACGTATATTATTGCATTTAATTGACTATATCTTTGCATTTTACCTAGATATTTTCTTGCAGAATTTCACACAGCTCATCTTAGAACAGGGGAGTCCAACCCTGCTCCTGGAGGGCAGCCGTCCTGCAGAGTTTAGCTCCAAGCCTGATTAAAAACAACTGAAAAATGTATCCAAAGTCTTCAGGGTTACTCAGAACATTATAAGTTGTATCATAAATTACATAATTGATTAGGGATTGAGCTAAACCCTGCAGGACAGTGGGCCTCAAGAGCTAGTTTCCCACACCTGAGGGTGAAGACAGAACAGTTCAGCAGTGAAAAAATGTAAGAAATGTATTTTTAGGAGACTTAGACAAGTCATACATGCAGCATATTTTGCATATAACATATTTTTTGCATCAAATAAATCACAGAAACATTGATGACTTTGGCCTTTTTTTATACCAAAATAGGGCAACATATTATGGGAGATAAAACTCATAAAACTAGATCAAATATTTCAGAAATTCCTTTGGATATGTTCAGATGATATAAAAAGTGACATGAAATGATTTTTTGATTATCATTTTCCACTCTTGCCTTTTTTAGGGTTAAAGAAGGCAAAGAAAGGGGCAAAGAAAGCTGCTCATCAACTCAGTAATGATGAAGATAAAGTTCCAACAGTCTTTAATACTAATTCACAGGGTAAACGAACAGAAGACATAGATTAGAACGCAACATACACAGACAAGACCGGACACTGCACACTGACGACACAGGAACTTAACTACTACTACAAACAAGGTTGAGTAATGATAGAGAGCTAAACTAATGACTAATCATATCAGTCTCCATGGGGTTTCATAGGGAGCGTGTCATTCTACACTTGAACAGCAGTGGTGGGAACAAGCTTTAACCAGAACTCTTCCGACCACAAGCGATTAACTCCACTGATGCGTTCAGCAACATCCTTTTGCCTTCAGTTAGGACAAGAGAGAAACAGCAATGAAGTGCATATATCTTGGTGGTGCTCGAAAGTGGAACACCACAAGCAATTGTCAAAAGTGGCAACAATATGTATAGCACACAATGCCACATTTGTGAAAGCTTAACAGGTTTTTTGCATTCAAAAATGAAACGTCCGTTGACAAAGATTTGCTTGACCCAGCCAAAGAAGAAGAGGCACCTGTGGCAATAACGACACTTCCAACAAAACTCTGCAGTTGCAACAATTAAATTACCCGACCATCTTTTTTGATGGCCCAGCATTTTGGGCTGAAGCCTAAGATCCAAACTTTGCTTGGGGTGGGTCCTGGGTTGGAAATACAAAGCTTTGATTGAAAATCCATAGCTGTGTAGACCAGTAACAGGCTTATGTTCGGTTATATGGAAAGACAAGTATAAAAGAGTATACAAGAAAAGGGCATCTTACAAAACACATGTCTGCACACTGTCAGGCTTCTTCTTTTTTTTTTGGTTTCTGTTAGGCAAAAAAAATTAAAAGTTTGCCTGGGAGCAACAGTGTGCCAACTTTTTGATGGAAATAAAGCAAACAATATATTTACTTAAAACTAAAAATGTATTGGAAACCCTTCAAAATGTTTGAGAATTTATCTGGTACACTTTCCAGGTGATTATAATCTGTCTACTAAGAATTTTCAGATATTCAAACAGGTCTGCAGTCAGACAGATGGTCGTTTCATTCTCTCATAAACATGGATCATGCCACAAAGAAGCAATCTTATTAGAATTAATAGTAAAGTCAAGCAATGTTATGTTTAACCTTCTGCTAACTAATCATCACATGCTGACAACATAATATACACTTAGCAATGTTCTAATTACACGCTACAATAAACGGGTCAGCAGAGTGTGTAATATCTCACACAATCTCTGTTTAGTGAGAAAATGGTTAACACTGAGCATTGTATTGCTGGGATGTAACTGCAAAACCTTTTATGGGTTTATTGCAAACTATAATGCAAGACAATTAGATCAATCATGATTTGCCAGGAAGGACAATTCTGAGTAACTGTGTTCTGCATTCAAATTCTCTCTGCCATTAGAGCAATATGCAGAAAGTATTTCAAGAACATTAAAATTGTCCACAGTCTTTTCCATGTACGTAGAAGGTACGTAGAGGGATGAATCCACTCTGCCTTATATATGACAGTGTCTTTCGAAGCATCATGATAGTAGTCACTGATATTATGGGTAATTTCACTGGTTTATCGCAGTTCCTTAGCATTTTATGTCAGTATAGATTAATTGCTTGGATGCACAGCAATACACATTAATGTCAGGATTCTACCAGCTTCACTCACTCCTCCCACTCATTCAATCACTCCTCCCACTCGTTCATTGTCCCCTGAGTTCTGATCACCATCACCTGGACCTCATCATTCCACCACCTTTATATTCGACTCTCCTTCACACACTCATTGTCTGGACTTATCTCTACATGACACACAGACTCACCTATGATACTATCCATTGGACCGTCTTCATTACCCTTGTCATCGTATGCCTGCTTCAGTCTTCAGCCATCCGTCTTCAACCCTTCCATGTGACTCTCAATCTGCATCTGAAACAAAGACTCTAGTTATCTCTCAGTTAAGTTCCCATCTGTTTGAGTACTCACCATATCTCATCTGCAATCCTGTTAATAAACATTGTTACACTGACCACCTGTCTGACTCCTGTTCCATCCGTGACAATTAATGTGATTTTAACATTTTCAAACCATTAAGAAATAGTGTGGTAAGAATTGAACAACTGATGAAGCTGGTAGCTGATTAGTATCACTCTCTGTAGGATTGTGGGCATTCTAATATCATAGACAGCTCATTTACATGTTGATTTTATTAATAATTAAATGCATAATGCAGCAACCAGAAATTCCTCAGATGCCACCTGCCATCAACATGACAAAGAGATTTTGAAATGTTTCAGGTCAACTTGATTGACTGAAAGAATTGACAGATTGACAGTTTAATTTATTAATCTTGTCTCTCAAAAGGATTGGCATTGCCGCAGATGGCAATATACAATTCACAAGCTATTCTGTTATTTTCTTAATTAAATGTATACAATTTTGCAGATAATAGGCTTGTGTTTCTAAGTATCCCTGATGGATCCATTCTTGCCTTGTTTTGCCAGAATATGTATCTCAATCTGTCTCTATGGTTTTAAGTGATGAACATTTGAGAACAATTTCAGATAACTGAACGTTTTGCATTAACACTGTAAACAATCACTGTTTTCAACATAAAATATAGGAGATTAAATTAAATGTCATAGGATCTCAATTAGTGTGACAGCATTAATCAGAATATTTGAGCAGATAAATGTAACACTACCAATTATAAAACACCATAATTAATATTATAGTAGAAAAAGTGATTTTAGATAAATATTAAATAATATTACTATCTAATATGGAGGTGGAGATTTTAGGCAAGCATTTTAGGATGTATTACCTCGACATAAGGTCTTGGCTCTATTGGTGTGTTCAAGTCCTCTTGTGAAGTTTGTATTTACGAGGTGGGAAGTCGTTCACTACATCAGGTGCGTTTAAGTCACTTTTGTCAGAGCAAGATGGCAGCCTACCTTCTCTTAACTCTACTTCTAAAAATGAAGAACAAAGCATGTGAATCAGGTGTGTTTTGCTTTTTTTATGTTTTAAATAAATGTATGAAGTCTCAGTAAACTATCGTTAGATGTTATATTGCTATTTTACAATGCTATTATATATTAAATTTACAAGCAATTAGCTGTAAATAAATTAAAAAGCCAGACAGTGTCCTATAAATATCTAAGTATTGTGGTTTTCTGCCACATTTCCCACAGATATGCCCCCAACTTGTAAAATCTGGGTTTAAAGAAAATCCAAAGTTTACATTCAACTAGTAAATACACTCTTTCCGACACGACTTGAACTCACCATATAGTCACTGGAATTGGCCAAGGACCACTTCTACGTACATGGAATTGTAACATGGACAATCACAGTTCAACATCATGTTTAGAGGGCCATACAATAAAAATAACAGACCAGTGTTTTTTGTGTTAATTGCTGCAGTATCAGAACTTTAAAAACTGATGTTTCCTGGTGGACCGTTAAAGAGTCAAACAATCAGAAACAGACTTTTGCCTTGAAAAGTGTTTTTTTCTGTGCCATTTATATCAGACTTTCAGCAAACGAAGTTAAGGCGGTCCATGTGCATGATGTCTTAGGCTGAGACCAGTTACACTCCAACACTGTTGGGAATATACCAATATCCTTGTAGGCCTGACATTTAGCATGTGCCTCCATTCTAGCAGAGCCATGGTTCTTGAACTCTGATATGATGAAAAAGGCGGTAAGAGGCGTTTTAAGGTCCAAATGATGATGTTTGAGGAGTCACATGGATAAATGTTTACTTTACACTGCTATACATTCTCATAAAGACACTTGAAGGTCAATATATATCTCTCTAATGAAGATTCCCCACGCCGCAGGGATTAGAAATATGGGTAACGTTCAAAGCAAAAGGGCAACTCGTTAATCTATCCTATAACTGAAGGAAAACCCATAGTGCTAAAGCTGAGCATTGCCAAGTGCCCTAGAAATAAAGTTATTTATTTTTTACATGCTCTGTAAAACAACACCCTCCCCCTATGCTGGTTAAAGGAGCGTTCGCAATCAGAAATGTTGTTTATCCCAGCGCTCCAATAAACAAATAAATGTGAACACGACTGCAAATAACATGATCAAATAGAATACATAATCTCAATTTGGTCAAAACAAATATTTACATCATAAACTAAGGGATGGTGTTTTCAAGTCACAGAGGAATAAAACGAGTTTCATTAAATTAATTGCCCAATCACTGAATTTCCTAATTTGACACAGTTTACGTGTCAATTTATCCGTTTCATTCATCCATGCATGAATCTCAGATATATTCCAAGATGTTTAATTCTTTTAGGTGGCCCCAAATGTGCAGTAGAGCTTGTAATCACATCGAGAAACAAATTGATGCCTGTTGGCTGTGCTGGTCCACTGACTGGCTTTTCACAGCAAACCCTGCCTCTTTTATTGTGTGCACATGCATTTACTGAAATCACATTCACTGAGTTGGAGGAGTGTTTTCAAATAATCTGTGTAAATCACAGATGTAACCTATATGACCAAAAGAGACATACAAAAGAAACAAGTATATTGTACCCAATATTCCCTCAAGTTCTATAAACGAGAAGCAACATACATGGGTATATATTTATAACATATATGTAATAAAAGGGGCAAATTATAATTTTCTTTTGCTCAAAAAGAAAAGGAATTTGCTAATGGTAAAACATTATTATTATATTTGAAAATAATAATAGTAATGCATACTTAATAAAAACTTATATTTTCTAGTGTTTATTGACATTCAGGGACAGGTTGCTGCTTAACATTTAATCAAAACCTTCACTCTGGAGCTTGATTATTTTCAGTTGATAGTCCAAACACAGTAAACGTAATTACGCAATGTAATTATAAATGCAGTTACTGCTATAATTGGCTGAACAGTCATGTGTGAACAGTGAGTACTTTCTGGAGCGCTTTGGGTAACCACTGTTCACAGTCAGGGCAGTTGCTAATTTGCTGTTCTTCACAGGTCTGCTTGTTAGAAAGTCCAGTTGCAGAAAGAGTTGTTCAGCTGAAGATGCACAATATGGGCAGAGATCTTACTGTACCTTATGGCAGTGAAAGAACCTTAGTTTGGAAAAGACGAAATTAACTATACACTGTATATACAGTAGTCAACATTTGAAGTGGATCAAAACCTATATCAAAGTTATGCAAGAATTTTGAACAATACCTGTTCTTGTCTTAGGACAACTTTGATGAACTTTTTTGATCCACTTCAAATGTTGAGTACAGTATTGTTTCGTTTTCCCTGTCACCTTGCCTGTGTTCTCGTTGATTCATTAGTTGTCATGGCTTCTAAATAGTTCTCACCTGTTCCCTGTTCCGTTAATGATCTTCCCCATGTGTTTTTAAGCCCTCTGTTCCTTCTGTTCATTGTCTCACGTTAAAATTTGTGTTATCATCTGTGTTTAAGTAATTCTTGTCTTAGGACAACTTTGATGAACTTTTTTGATCCACTTCAAATGTTGAGTACAGTATTGTTTCGTTTTCCCTGTCACCTTGCCTGTGTTCTCGTTGATTCATTAGTTGTCATGGCTTCTAATTAGTTCTCACCTGTTCCCTGTTCCGTTAATGATCTTCCCCATGTGTTTTTAAGCCCTCTGTTCCTTCTGTTCATTGTCTCACGTTAAAATTTGTGTTATCATCTGTGTTTAAGTAATTCTTGACGAAGTAATTCTTCCGTTGCGTGTGCGTGTGCGCGTGCGTGAGCGTGAGTGTGAGACTATATATAAATAAAAATAATAATAAAATTCGACAAGTCAATCATCTTGCCCATTCCAAAATAAAAAGTAGTTGAAATCAAAACATGCAAGTTTAGACAAAATGGCTTTTAAAAAATTGATTATCTCTCATTATACCGAGACCTTACAGATTGAATGGTTGTATTAGTCAGAGCCTGATCCATAATATAAAGACTTTTTTTTTTCAATTATTATTTGGACATGAACTCAGTTAATGAATTTTCATTTTATTGATTCAATCATTGTTAGGCTTAAGGTAGCATGAAGGTGATTGTTCAAAGGAGATTTTAAAGAGACTCAAATTTAGTCAAATCCCATCACATTCTGGACATGTCAGTCACGATGAACAGAGTTTTCACAAGAATATTAGATGTGCTAAAAGAGTGAAATCTCACTGCAAGCAGAAGCAATAATCAAGGAGAGGTACTCGCCATGCATTTTGATTGTTACAGCTACTTCATTTTTTCCTCTCGGAAACAACCTCACGGAGGTATGGAATCGTGGGATTGGAATTATATATTCCTTACATGCAAGGACTTATTTCAATGTTTTGTTATGTCATTTTTCATAAGAGAATTCTGAATGTCAGATTTGAATCATTCATTAAATTATTCATTTTCTTAACATATGAAAATAAAAGTGCTGAATATTATAAGACCAGATATAATCATAAAAAAAAACATTTTCTCTCCCCATTTCAACATGATGTCTACATGCTTAGTTTTATGCCTGATCTAGATTCCAGACACAGAGAGCATCAATAAGAGATGACCACTTTTGACAAATCAACAAATATCAATCAATCAATCAAATTTTATTTTAATAGCACCTTACAACAGCCAAAAGGTGCACAAGACGCTTTCCAGTAAAAGCATCAATAGACAACAGAAAAAGGGAAAGAACAAAACAAAACACAAATATCAGCAAGAGTCTAAGATTACATGTTAAAAGCTAGTCTGAACAGATGAGTTTTTAACTGTAATTTAAAAGCACTTAACACGGTGATGCTTCGTAGGAGTGTTGGTAAAGCGTTCCACAGTTTAGGGCCCTGGACAGCAAATGACAGGCCTCCAAACTTTTTAAATTTAAATTTGGGAATGACCAGACAGGTGTGTTCAGATGAGCGCAGAGTTCTGGGTGGATGATAGACCGTTACTAAATCGGCGAGGTTAGCCGGGGCCAGACCATTGATGGCCTTGAACACGAACAGCAGGACCTCATACTCCACCCTAAACCTTATCAGGAGCCAGTGGAGCGAGCGGAGGACGGGGGTGATGTGCGAGCGTTTGGAGGTGTTGGTGAGGAGACGTGCTGCCGCGTTTTGAACCAGTTGAAGCCGATTAAGAGATGATTGATTAAGTCCAGTGTAGAGGGCATTACCGTAGTCTATCCTCGAGCTGATAAAGGCATGAATGACTTTTTCAAAGTCAGCTCGGGACAAGAATGGTTTGACCTTACTGAGAAGCCTTAGCTGGTAAAAGCTCGCCTTAACAACAGCACTAATCTGTTTGTCGTACTGCAAATTTTTGTCAAAAATAACACCCAAGGTACGTACAGTGGGTGCAAAACTGAGGTGTTAGAGGACCAAAACTGAAAGAACTATTGGGTGAGTCAGGGCTGAACAGGATTTACTCCGTCTTTCCTTAATTCAAATGAAGGAAATTCTGGGAAAGCCACTGCTTAATGTCCCATTGGCAATCATAGACGGGGTCCAGCGCAGAACGATTGTTCAGAATCACAGGAAGGTAGATCTGGAGGTTGTCTGCATAGAAATGAAAGTGAACGTTATGATTAGAGATGAGTTGTCCAAGTGGCAGCATATAGAGAGAGAACAGAACAGGACCGGGAATGGATCCTTGAGGCACACCGGATGACAGAGGGGCAGATGAGGATGAAAAGTCATCGAGCATTACTGAAAAAGTTCTGTTAGTGAGATATGAAGAGAACCAATTGAGCACTGCGCCTTGCAAACCAACAAAATATTGAAGACGGGAGATGAGGATGGAATGATCCACGGTGTCAAATGCAGCGGTGAGGTCCAGTAGTACCAAAACCACAGAGCTTTTACTATCCAGAGCTCCAAGAATGTCATCATGGACCCTCAGTAACGCTGATTCAGTGCTATGTCTGGACCTGAAACCGGACTGAAATTTATCACTAATGACGTGCAGTTGTAGGTGAGACTGAAGCTGGGAGAAAACAAGCTTCTCCATCAACTTAGACAGAAGTGACAGATGAGATATTGGTCGAAAATTGGACAGTATGGTGGGATCTATGTTGGGTTTTTTGAGCAGCGGTCTAACAATAGCGTGTTTGAGAGCAGTGGGAACAGTCCCCAAACTTAGACAGCTGTTTATGAAGGTGACGAGAAAAGGACCTACGATGTCAACAGCCTCTTTCAAAATCCTGGCAGGAATAGCGTCTAGAGGACAGGTGGTAGGCTTCAGCTCATGGACAGCTTTTTTGAGGTCCTCCAGAGTAACTGTATCAAAGTTCTCCAGCATGCATTGCGTCGCTTGGGAGGAAAAGACAACAGCAGAAGCTTGTGAGACAGTTTGCCTAACAGACGAAACCTTGTCCAAAAAGTGTTGTTTGAATGCATTGCATGTTTTTTCTGATACATCATTCAAAACAAAAGACACCAGATTAATGACAGAATTAACGGTGCTAAACAGGATTCCAGGGCGGTGGCTATATTTCTATTGATGAGATTAGAAAGGTATTGTCCTTTAGCTTCCTTCACTGCTCTCTGATAGGTGGCAAGACTGTCTCTAAACATCTCCAGTGACACCTGCAACCTATCCTTCTTCCATTTTCGCTCAGCCTGTCTACACTGGCGCCTGAGGGCCCAAGTCGAATCATTGAGCCAAGGGACCGATGGACTTTTGGTCGTCTTTACCTTGTAGGGCGCAGCAGAGTCCATAATCTGGGAGCAGATGGTGTGGAAGGAGGAGAGGAGAAGGTCAGGACATAGAGGCGATGTCAGTTCAGCAGTGGAGACGATATCAGAAACAGAGAAGGCAGCAACAAAGTTATCGACTGTGGATGAAGTAATAATGCGACGACGATGGGGGGCAGTAGATGAGGGAGCAGGAGGAACAGCACAGATGTCAAACCGTATGAGAGAGTGGTCAGAGATGGGAAAATCCAGAACCTCAGAGGTTGACACTATCACCCCCCGAGAGATAATAAGGTCAAGAGTATGACCTAACCTATGAGTGGGACAGGATATGGACTGGGTAAGGTCCAATGAATCTAAAAAGTGCCTTAAAATCATTAGCAGGTTTATCAGAGGGGCAACAAACGTGAATGTTAAAATCCCCACAGATTAAAATATTATCAAACTTTGCCAGAAACTCTGTCAGAACTCTCTCTCATTTAAAAAATCCTTATTTAGTTTTGGTGGCCGGTAGATTACTGCACATAAGATGGGACAGGGTAGTGTGAGCACAAATGCTTGTAACTCAAAGCTGGATTACCTTCTAGTGGACAGCTGGCGGCATATCAAGGACTGTCTGTGTATAGTAGCTATACCCCCGCCCCTACCCGTTTGCCGCGGGGTGTTTAGGTATAGATAGCCAGAGGGGAGGAGTTCCGAAAAGGCACTGACGTCACCTGGGGGAAGCCAGGTATCGGTGAAGAAAAACAAATCCAGATTGTACGAGGAGATGACATCATTGAGGACAAATGTTTTGTTATTGAGCGATCTGGTGTTACATAATGCCATGCGATACGTGGTCGAGTTGACAGGCGGCGATGTCACATGAGGAATTGAACGGAGGTTTCTTTGGACGCAACCCCGGGTAGATGTTTTGACGCGGCGGGGACACGGAAATGGAACGCCAGTGTTGGAATTAACCGGTCGAAGCCATCGGTAGCATTCCCACGATCTTCTAGCACTGTCAAGTCCTAATTGATTTCCAGTCCTCAACGACGGAGAAACCAGTTGAGTCCTCAGCCTGACATGTAACCTCCTTCTCCGACCGCGTCTTCTGTGACGCTTACTGCCTGGTAGCAGACAGATAGGGCGTCTCAGGTAAGAAGGAATTAGTGTCAACAGTGGCGGTGGTGGTTTTAAGGATTTGGCATTTAGGAGGTGATTAGTTGTAAAACGCAATTCCAGCAGCGTAGTGCGATCATAAACAATAATCGACGAAACGGTAGCAAAAACAAACATGAAAAAACAGAGAAGCTAGTGGCAAGCCAAACATAGCGGCGCCATCTTGAGTGCACCTTATATGACCTTTGCAGCTACGTGAGGCCAGAAATTATAATCTCCCCTTATGAAATGCATTATAGAGAGCTGACATTTCTTCTGCTTCCACACAACGAGGACCTCGACAGAGAAAAAAACAGCAAACTATAGTACTACCATTTGTCAAATGATTTGGTGGGTTAATGCTGTGCAGTTTTAGACATTTAAAACAATGGTACTAAAAGTTAATTTGAACAAACCCACAGTATTTGCAAGTAATGGCTAAATATTTTTGTACAACACATAGGCTACTGTATTTAATTTCACTGCCATAGACTTGGTCACCAGACTTGATAAAAAGCATTAATGAAGTACAAACAAAGTGCAATATAACCGTACAGTATACCGTACTGTACAATAAATAATATATAGTTGCTTACCCGTCTATTAAAACACATGCGAGAGCGGAGTCTCTGTGGACAGATCAAGTCCAGTTTGTCGCGAAGCTCTCTCCATCTCGAAAACGCCACCGATATTGATCCTTGTTTTATTTCTCCGTTTGTCCCAAAGCCTGCTTGTCTCCGTTGGTCTACGTTTACTTTTTTGGGGATTTTCTGTACTCTCAGTCAATAATCATGAACCATGATGACTGAACGGCACTACAAGCAGTGTGCGATATATTGTATCATATATATATATATATATATATATATATATAGAGAGAGAGAGAGAGAGAGAGAGAGAGAGAGAGAGAGAGAGAGAGAGAGAGAGAGAGAGAGAGATCATCACTAGCGGCTTACGAATAGCGGCCCTTAGAAACGGCCGCTAATGAAGATTGTATGTATATGTTTTTTTTACAAGCGGAAACCGAGGATAGCGTGGATATTACGTAATTGATATGTGACAATGACAATGGGCGAGCCATTATTTAAAACTGGAATCTGTCTGGATTTACAAATCTTTGGCAACTTTTGGGATAATGTAAGCACACAACTGCATGAAATATATCACACTGTGCAAGTGTTTTTTGAATATTTTATTACAAAAATCTTACATGTTGTACCTTTAACATATTGAATGGGGGAATCTCCTCAACCACCACCAATGTGCAGCATCTACCTGGATGATGCGACAGCAGCCATACTGCGCCAGAACGCCCACCACACACCAGTTAATTGGTGGAGAGGAGACAGAGTGATGAAGCCAATCAGTATACATATGGGGATGATTAGAATTAGGTTACACCCCAACTCTTTTTCAAGGACATCCTGGGATTTTTTTATGACCACGGAAAGTTGGGACCTTAGTTTAACGTCTCATCCGAAGTACGGTGCTTTTTGACAGTATAGCGGTCCCGTCAATATACTGGGGTATTAGAACCCACACAGACCACAGGGTGAGCACCCCCAGCTGGCCTCACTAACACCTCTATTAACAGCTAGGTTTTCCATTCTGGTACTGACCAGACTCAACCCTGTTTAGATTCAGCAGGCAACCAATCTTGGGCTAGAGGGTGACATGGCTGCTGTAAGCATTAAAGCAGGAATAAAAGAATGACAAGCAATGATAAATTCACTATTCTCCTTATAACTCCACTAATATAGCCCACTTGTGGATAAAAATGTGTAAGTGAATTCGTACACTGCGTCTGAAGGGCTGCCGCTTTTGCATAGTTTATGCTAGTTTAAAAATCATTTGAAACTGCCAGCTCCAGCAGTAAGATGAAAAGATTTATCTTGAACTCTGTCATAGAAACTATGTATAAACATTAATTAAACAATTTAACAATCAATTAAAAAGGAATTTATACCTGTATGATATTGTGCAGTAGCCATATTGGACCAGCGGTTTGGAAAATGGATGGATGGATGGATGATTCAGTTGCGGGCACCATATTCTGATCACACACGAGAATTCATTCAGTACACAACTCTCACAGTGCATAATGGGTATTCTCTAGCCGTTGAGCATGCATCAGTTGTACACTCGTTATTGTGCTGCATTATGGGATGGAATAAGTGCACTATGGTATTGGACACCCATACAAGTGAAATGCCTGTCCCCTAAAATAGTTCCCTATCTAAGGATATAGGGGCGATTTCAGACACAGCCTGACAGTCCAAACACCCAGTTAATGAGCAGAAGGTGTGCCCAATTAGCACTCGGAGTGTGAGTGCAGGGCTGAAATGTCCCCCTAAACCCCCAACCACTATTCCCTATGTTAGTCAACTAATACGGTTCACTTGAAGGAGTGAATGAAAACGAGTGAGCGAATTCAGACAGACGTTGAGTGTACACTCGTTATTGCGGTGCAATTTGGGATAGAATGAGTGCACTCGATAACGTCCACTATGGTTTCAGACACCACTACAAATGGCTGTCCCTTCATATAATGCCCTATTTGAGGGTAAAGGGGGCGATTTCGTATTCAGCCCAGGCGAGCTTGCGTGAGAGGAGCTGCTTGCAAAATGCACATGTCACAAGTAATTTAGTTTTATAGTACAAGACCTGAACCTATAAGGACAATTTCTGATCTTCTGCAAAATAGTTGCCTATGCAAAGAGGAAATTTAATTGAAATGCACCGGGTGCACCAGTTTCACCAACAGCACCCCATAACAATTTACAATAAAACAATATAAACAACACTAAAGAGAGCCAATACCTCTATTGATTTTAAATTCAACTTAAATAAAACAATTTACATAGCCTCATTAATCCCCATTATTTGGTAACATTTACTGCCCAGCGAGTGGGACTGGTCAGATTCGATCAGAACTCTGAAAAGTTTCACCAATTAAGCAATAAGCATTGGGAACAACTTGCCTAGGTGATTTGTTAAAGTCATAAAACTAGTACATTTAGTGGAGATAGTACAACTGAAGTATACAAAGTACAAACCAAGCTACGTGTCAATAAGACAACAAATCATGAAAAGTGTCAATAAACATTTACATTAAAGTATTATTAGCAACATTCATGCACCACACAAGCTTTCTGAAGGGAATTCATCATTTGAATAAACAGTGCATGCTTTTCTGTTATATATTATTATTATTTTTTTATTTTTTTGTAGTTACAGCAAGCATTTGCATTTCACAGCAAAGGGGTTTTAAAGGTCTAGCATCCTCTCATGCACAGATCCACTGAAAGCGTAGAGCAGATGCATCCTCGTGAGCGTCAGGTAACCATAGAAACAGACTCAACTCATGTTGCTGATGCTGCAAAACCTCCGCCCACTGGTAAACATCACAATAAACACTCCAGTTTGTTACAACATCGTTTGCATAAAATGTTTGCGTGGATTTATTAACCTCTTTATACCAAGCATTGGTCTGCAGCATGAACTTAAGGAGCAGGCACTTGTAGTTCTGGGAAACAGATAATAAAGAACAGATGGTCGCTTCAGTAGTCAGATTAAGCACGCAAAGCCGTGACGGGACTGTGACAGTCAGGGAAAGATGTTAAACGAGTTTCAGTGCTTTGAATTCGCCTGGAGAGCTGTTTGAAAACCCACCGGGACAAACAAATTCTTTCCAGTTTGAAGTGGAACTTTGTAAAGTAAGTTAATGGCTTCTCTGTGATATCTCTTGTTTTGTAATGCCCATCACCTGGATTCTAGAAAAAGCATTAATTCAGAAATTTCAGAGAGAGGATAGAGAAGACGTTTCTCGTTACAATCGATGGCTGAGAGCTGATATCAGCATAAAAGATTAGTCATTAATCGTGAATAATACTAAAAATAGTCATCAGAATCATTTTGCATCTTTAACTCGGTGACAGTGGATTTATCAATACTGCGCTCATGTCATATATCATATTTATAGAGCTGATAGGCTGTCAGTGGGAAAGATAAATTCACTGAATTAACCGAATTGCTCATATTCCTGGCCAAGGCCTTTTATAAAACATTTAATATGTGGTTCAATATTTTTGTGCAGGAAGTGGCTTTATAGCCATAATTTCTTAAAAAAAATAATTGCCTGGATTGGAGTCCTAAAGCATGTGCTTACCCTCAACATTACTGCGGACGGAGAGTGAAAGCACACAATAAATTCACACGTTTGAGTGCTTCAAGAAATGATTAACCATATATAAAAGCATTTTGATAATTGGATTGATTCAAAAATCGATAGTGTGATCATATGAATAGCCATTAACAGCTACTTCATCATGTTCTTCTCAGTGCCTTTTTAACCTGCGATCTTTCTCTCATTCTTAAGGTCCAGGTAACGTTTTTTGCTGATTCGGTCTCTTAAGAATGTGGGCTGTTCAGCTGCATGCTAATGTGGAATGTTATGTTATACTATATGAAAATGTGATTATCACAGTTAAGGTTGAGGATCAGGTGGTAAAAGAGCGCCCAGATATTGGCTTCTCTGTTGCTATCAAAATGCTGATAGCAATTTCTTTATGAACTGTCAGTCAAGGTTTTGCAAATGGATTTTTGAATGAGCCCAGCATGTGATATTATGCTAAAAACATTTCAGATTTTGTACTATTATCTGAATAGAGCCTTGTATATAATGCCAATGGTTTGCCAGGCAAAGCATTTGGATGAGAAGGCCCACATCAATGAATTACAATACACCACATATATTGAATTTAATGGACTTGTGTCAGAAACACCATTCATGTCTATATCTAGTCAAAAGGTTACTACTCAGCTCTTGAGAGGGGCTTAGACTGCCAGTGCTGCAAGGCTGTTCAAATAGCAGGTTAATCATGATTTATCTTTAGGACTTTTGTGGCATTTATTCTTTCTGACTTGCCAAGGCTCTTCTTTCTGGTTTGATAACTGGAAACAAATGGGAGCCCTGAGGATTATTCAGAGAAATTAGTTGAACTGAATTTGACCAGTAACATTCTGATCAGAGTCTGTTGTAAATGTATTTATGATGTACTTAAAGATCTCTACCAATGATTCTCAACCCTGGTTCTGGAGGCCCCCCAACAGATTTAGCTAATCTTCCTCTTAGTAGAGCTCTCCATGTCCTGAAATAAGTGTCATTGAGTGTAAAATGATACATCACTTATTTGAGAACCACTCAACTATACAGTACGTTTACATTTATTCATTTAGCAGAGGCTTTTATCCAAAACGACTTGGATCACAGTACAAATGAGAAACATCACAATCAATCTCTCATAAAATCACAATATTCATAGTATTCAATGTATACAACAGAGGTGAAATGCAGAAATTTCGCTGAAGATGAAACCACATATAAACAGGTCAAGAGTTCGAATAAAAGGCCTGCGCACCTCCGTGTAAAAGAAAACAACAACAACAACAAAAACAGGCAAGCGAGAGTTAAAGTTAAAAATAAGAAATACGATTAGATTCAGTGAGACATGATGTTACATTTATTGGGAAAAAGTCACATATGCAATATATAAAGATGGGGGGGGGGGATTAGTATGAGTATTACTGTATTAGTATTGTGGCTATACTATTATAACCACAACAATAGTCACATTGTGACATACAAAATCTAAATTACAAGAAAGAAAATTCACAATTTTATGTTTTATTCTAAAGTAGAAACAAGCTTTCATTTAGATTCAGTCAAGTAGAAAAAATATATATAAGACATTTTAATAAAATACTAAATAAGTATAACCTGAAGTGCTGTAGCAAGCTTTTGTATATAGCTTAAAAGCTGTCCTCTCTGAAATTTTCTATTGATTACTTTAATTTCTTTTTTTTCTTTTTTTTTTTTTGCATGCTACATATTCGCAAATATACTGCATATTTGAAAGATAAAGCTACAGTTCATAACTAACCTGATGTGATTAACTGTTTCAGGCTTCTCTTTTGTAACTACTAAATTGTCTTGTAGGTTATGAGGGTCACTGAAGATGGTTAAGATGCATATATTGATTATTGTCTGTTTTGTGCATGTGCGAGCAGCTTACTTGTTATCCAGGCTGAATGCTGAATCATTGGCCACTCCTGCAGCCGGTATTTGTGTAAGACCATTAGACCTCTTTGTAGCTCTTGTTAGCCCACCCTTAACCCTCATGCCTCAATCAATGAGGTTATTTTTAATTCTTTGGAGGCAAAAAAAAAAAATCAACTTTGCTTTTGCATTTAGCCACTCAGTGTAAAGCAACACTTCACTCTTTTGGCACAGAAGTGTCAGGTCTCCTTTTTCCCCCGGAGCAGAAATAATTAGCTTCTGATTGCGCTATGATTAACAGCCCCACTTCCAGAGTGACTATTCCAAGCTCCATAGAAAAATATGCTTTCTGTACAGTGAGATCATATCTGTCCAAACAGATTAAGGATGTGTCCAACCAGCATGTCCGCTCTTCGGCGGGAGACCCTTTGCTCTAATTAAAGTCAAATACTTTTGGAGAAAATGAGGTATTTGCATAATTACATTACACAGCAGTGGCTGTTAATTTCTGATACACTTTGAAATGCCAAAGCTCGAAGGAACATAATTAGAAATCTGAAGTTGACCGATTTCTTTCAGTGTCCATTACTTCATATAGTCTTGCTTTAGTGTGTTGCCCCATTCCACTTGCCTTTGTTGAGTTGGAGCATAATGTCATCATTTCTCCCATCAGTGTTAAAGCTGTTTTCAGGGTGTCTCGGCTTTGAACTGCTGAATCTGAGCTTTCTCTTGTCCCTGTGGCATCCATCTGCCAGTAGACTACGTGTTGATAGTGCAGTCTTGCCTCTGGCTCCACGCACAGGAAGACTCTCAGTTCTTTATATCTGTCAGCCTTCCATCTATACGCTTTGATCACGCAGCTCTGGGATAGATATCACTTCTCTGTCGAGGGGACACAGTTCCTTGGCTGATATAAAAATGGGGTTTGGACATGCAGTTCCACTCATTAAAGAATCAATGCTAAGCTTGTGTCAATTTTTATAAAAATGTGATGAATCTGGCTCAAAAGATTAGCTAACTTTCTCTGCCATGGTCGGGATACACACAATACAGTGGCTAGGGGGAGAATATAGACACTTTAGCTTCTCTCAGATGACAAAATGTCAAACCAAGTGGCCTCTATTAAAAAGGGGGGCTAGCAAAAATAGACTTTTAAAGCAAAGTTGTTCATAAAGATTTGAACAATGGATGTACAGTAGAGCCCTGCTTGGGACTGTTTTCTGAATGCCGCTCCAGGAAAAATTTCTGACCATTACCGCAAAAATTCTGTCACAGTTTGTAGAAATTGTGAAAAATGTACACAAACGTTAGAGCTCTGCTAAACTTTCAGAATAACAACAGACATGAAACATTGCGTTTAATTAATCTGACCATAAGGTAATACTAAAGTAAAGCACCACACATGAGAAAAATATTTAGCATTTTTTCATTAGCCTCATAAAACTTTTAAATGTATGCATAACAAAACACACATAACAACAAAAAACGTTAAACTCTGGTAACCTAATAAGGCACACTATTTAATCTATTACTTACAAAATATGAAACAAATTATATAAAAAATAAATAGGAACTAAAATCTCACAAACGTAGCAAATGCCACTTCAAAACATTTTAACATGCTTATTACATACAAGCTTTCTGTCAGGTTGTTATGCTGTATATGTGTCACGATCCCTGTACTGTCTTGTATTTTGTAGGACTTTAATGTTGAAGTTCTTAGTTCCCCATTGTTTCTGTGTTCACTTCCTGTGTTTGGTTCCTATTTTGCCTTGTACCTTGTTTGTCACTATTATTAGTTCCCATGACATCAATCACCAACACCTGTCCCTCGTCAGCCTAGTTAAACAGTCTAGTTTGTCGGTCGTTGTTGCTGTTTGTGTATTCCTGTCATTGTTCCCCCGCCTCCTCTTTGTGGATGTTACCCTTGTTTTTGTATTATCTTGCGTTTATGTTTGTCTATTAAACTTGTGTTTGCATATGGATTCTCTCTCTCCGCTTCGTCCCTGCCTATACGTTACAATATGCTAAGTATAAAATGAAATTGTGTGTATTATGACCCAATGTGAGATCCACCAATCAGAGAGGTTCCCGAATCTCAATCGATTTGTTATTAGTTACAATGAATGGAGAATACTGTATCTATGGATGCAGGGATACTCAAAAGGAAGTTTTGAAAGCGCTCTGTTTAATATCCACCATTCATTAGACTTGTAGTCAAGACCGCCTAAACCGAGACCAAGACACTACCAAGACCAGAGGGTATCGAGACCAAGACCAAGACCAAGTCGAGATCAAGACCGAGACCAAGACCGACCAAGTTGACACCAAGACCGAGACCAAGTCGAGACCGGAGTATCCGCAACGGATTGAAGCGTGCGTCTGAGTGAAGACAGTGCGGTGTGCGCGAGCCACACGAGAAAACACCGTATCCGCGCCACTGATCGCAGCGGCAACGAGCACTTTGATCACTTGATTTAAAAAACACATATCATGTACAGTTTTTGATGTATTAATATTTAGTAAAACACATATCCGTGACATGATGGGTTTTAACTTCATTCTGGAGATTTTGGGTTACTGCACAACTGACAGATGACGAGCGCACCGTTTACATTGGTTGCATTTGAAGGACGTGAAATAATAATAATACTGTTGTATTATCAAACGTTGTGTCATCGTGGATATTGTAGTATTGTGTTGCTAAATCCCCCGACCACTATGTCGGTCTGAGACAGCGAGACCTAGACAAGACCAAGACCAAGACCAAAGACCATCAAGGCCGTGACAAGACCGAGACCACGTAAAAGTGGTCTCGAGACATACATCACTACCATTCATGCCCCTTTCATTTTCCTCTCAACTTCGTTTGTTGAGACAAATCCCCTGACTCACTGTCACGGGCCAGGGTGTGTCACCGGTTCTTCTCTGTTGTTTGTTATGGTCCTGTCATTTTCTGCAGCCCGAGATTTGGGCTATTAGTGTTGCCTTGCAGCCCTGTGTGCACAATCTCGAGCTAATCTCCCACACCTGTCGCTCATTCCCTTTACCCTATATATTCCCAGCTGTGTCTACCCCAGTGGCGGCTGCTGGTCTTTCAAAGAGGGGAAGCTCATTTTTTTTAAAAACTCGACTGTCAGTGGTCAGATGGTGAAAAGAGCGAGGACTCAGGTGCAGAGTCGATGGGCTTTATTTTAATAATAAAATAAAAAATACAAACAAAACCTACTAACCAGCACAGGACAAGGAGAATAAATAGAGAGCAAAAAAGGCAGGTAATGAGGGAGGACAGGTGGGTAAAATAACTAATAATCAGGAAACAAGATGAGAGTCGACACAATCGACAGGAGAGCACATGGCACAAGGAAAACACATGACAAGCCATGTGCTCACACCAAAAATGACAAAAACACAAATACATGGCCAGTAAAACAAGTTACAAGCAATGGTGCTCACTCAAAATGAGACATGAAGAACAATGAGAACACTCATAAGCCACGTGTTCCCACAGAACATGGCAACATGAAAGCACACAGCTAGTGTAAAACACAAGCTGTGCTACACAGCACAAGACAAAACATGACATGAAAGCACGCGGCCGATGCAAACACGAACCGCGTGCTACACAAAACACAAAACACTGAACAGAGCGAATACTAACGTTATGCATGAGAACGACCATAAGCTCATCCTGTGCACTCACAACAGAAAACAAACATGCAGAGCATGCATGTCCGAATCCCGACACAAAACCGAAACCAAACTAGACAGATGTGGCCTGATTCAAACACCACGCCCGCACATGTAACAAGGCACCGGACATCGACGGAGGAAATGTGGGAATTAGGTAAAACTGTGAAATGTATGATGCAAATTACAAATACCAAGACATATGTTACAGCAGTTCGTCTTTCGAGTACACTTGCCATATCCGCGCCCAGACTCCAGGCCCGCCCACTTCCCTATTCTCCCCAGAGACGCTGAGCGTCCGTGGGCGGGACATAATCGCAGCATTTATCCACTGACCATCTAGTTTCGAAACACTGAAAAAACTGTTCAAAGCAGCCCCATTGAAGTCAATGGACGCTGAGCTTCAACGGGGAAATGCACTGTAACGCCACGGGAATGTATGAGGAGGAGATTGAGTCAGCCAAGCTGATAGCTGATTCTGAACGAACTCGTCTTCGAGATGACCGTGTTCTAACGCATTTTTAGTCAATAAAATTTTAACACAATAGTACACATTTGACCATTAATTTTTTGACATTATAGGGGAAGCTGAGCTTCCCTTGCAGTCTTAAAGAAATCGCCACTGGTCTACCCCTTGGTGACAAATGATCACTATTTATGTTGCGTGGATGTTTCATGTTCTGTGCCCTCTTTCATGTTTGTTTGCTTCTGTTACTTCTGCTTGTGAATGTGCAACAGACGAAGAGTTTGTAGCAAGACTGTTCTCACTTGGACTCGGGCTCGACATTCAGTTGGTCATCCTGTTTGTTTTCTCTCGGTGGTCTCCTCTACTTTTGTCCGCTGATGTGTGTGCGGAGCCCCCGGGAGCCACCACACAGAGAGTCAACTATTTTCACTGTCACATGGTTTCAAATTGTTCCCAAAGTTTTCTAATAAACTATACTCACGTTTTGTCACTGTAATTGAGTTCTTTGTTGAGTTCCTGTCACCCACCCTATATTTTTGACCGCCCACCCACAGCAAAGGTAAAACCGCCTGCTCCTGCAAGATTTGCATTGGGTGCCGTGGGACCCCAATCCCAATGCAGCATTCTAATATACAGTTCAAACTTAAAGCTGAAGTCGGCAAGTCTGGCAGATTAAGGGGATTTAGCCAAAATGTTTAATGTTTACAACTCTCATGCCCCTCCCCCCCACCACCGAGCACCTATCCATCGAGTTTGTGCACCAGATTTTCTGTGATTGTGTCCATCTCTTCAGCATCTATCTTTCACCTTCATTTCTACAGGTGTTTTCTTTTCCTTGGTTGTTTTGGACCTCCTAGCTCTTGTTGTTAACTGAGCTTATCAGCTCATGCTAATTATTCAGCTTATCCAATGAGAATATCTCACATCACATCCAACGAAAATGAGTCATTGTCAAATTGGTTATTCTTGCCATCATTCATAGATGAAGACATGGGAATTTTGAAGCTGCAGAGATATCTACATATCACTATTCTTTTATCTACCTTGCAAGCTTGAGCAGGACCTGAGGGAGCGGGGAGACTCGTCTGATTTAACTCCTTTTTGTGGATGACATGGAGGGATCAGGTTGCAGAAAGAGTGTGAGACAGAAAGGGAATCGTTTATTTAGTTCTGTCACTTGCTGTTTTTACACTAGGGATGCTCAAGCTTGGCTAACATCACACGTGGTCAGATGTAAGATATGAGCGTGTAAGTAACAAAACAAGTAGATGAAAACATCAGCAGGTTTTTTATGGAATGAATCATGTGCCTTAATTAAGCAAACAAATACAGCATTTCGCAAACAAACTCGATCTGCTTTGCAAAGGAAGACTCGCAAACAAACAGAAAGCAATGTTCAAATACAAAGGTCAATTCGAGCGAAAACGCAGTGGAGTAACAAATATTGTGTTTAATGAGCCTAGATAATATTTCACAAATAAATACAAACCATCCTACAAATTGTATATAACCTTTGAACAAATACCAAATCTAGTGCACATAAATGCATATATGTCTGTTACGATTGTGAGACACTTGACTTTTTATGAGATCTCTTGGCTCAATTTTCTCACAAATGTGTCCAGGCAGATTTTCTTACAATGCAGTTGAGCAACTTCCTCTTCTAAAACAGTAGATGAGGCTAAAATAGGGTATTAATTTAGCGCTAGTCTCCCGTGAGAAGCACAGATTTGTTTGAAACACTTGTCTTTGCCTACAGCTGAGGAAAATGAGCGGTGAACAGGTGAGGTTCTGTCTTACTTTATCTATATTAAACATTTTTAGGTTTTCTTATGTAAAATGTTTATTATAAGGCCACTCGGTCTGTTTGTTTAACATTGTTGAGGACAAAATGCCACAAGAAAAAAGGTAATTAGAAATGTGATATGAGAACGACAGAAATAGACTCGTTCAGTGTAGAAATAATCAGTGATTTATTCATTTTGCACGCGTCCAATGTAGATTTTTTAATTAAAAAAAAGCAACATATGATGGCAGAGCTTTCATCCTTGATTCCCCTAGAGAGAGTGAAGTGCTGCTACGTGCTAATGTGGATTTCTGTCCAGATAGCCTATGTGTAGCCGTTGGTACTGGTAGTAATTTTTCTTTGCAGAATGAAGGGGCGTGCCTTATTTCACGTGTTTTATTTGGCCTATAAAGGCAGCTTTTAATTAGGCGTCTTAGGAATGTGCGTCTCACAGTCACGGTTGACGTCATCTATTTCCGGCGTGGCGCGGGAGTTTAAGGCGCTGCAGTCACGGCTATTACTTCTGAATGTTTGTATTGAACGTTTTTTTTTTATTTTATTTTTTTACTTATTTGGCTCATCTCTCCCTAGTGTGGACTGAGGAATCCTGTGGCACATTGTTGCAACGCGTTTTGTATTTGTTTTTAATGTACTGGAGTCCACATATGTAATAAACATTTTGCAATGGAAAACCTCAAGATGTTTATGATAGATAAAGTAAGACAGAACCCCACATGTTCACCGCTCATTTTCCTCAGCTGTAGGCAAAGACAAGCGCGTTTCAAACTTCTCCGGGTGACTAGCGCTAAATGAATCCTCAATTTTAGCGCCATCTACTGTTTTAGAAGAGGAAGTTGCTCGACTGCATTTGTGAGAAAATCTGCCTGGACACATTTGTGAGAAAATCGAGCCGAGAGATCTCATAAAAAGCCAAGTGTCTCACAATCGTAACGGATAGATGCATTTGTGCACATTGCACAAGGTTTGTATTTGTTCAAAGGTTACATACAATTTGTGGGATGGTTTGTATTTATTTGTGAAATATTATGCTAATTTATTTATAATATAATTATATATGTAAAACACACAATATTTGTTACTCCACTGCGTTTTCGCTCAAATTGACCTTTGTATTAGAACATTGCTTTCTGTTTGTTTGCGAGTCTAGTTTTCCTTTGCAAAGCTGATCGAGTTTGTTTGTTTAATTAAGGCACATAATTCACTCCATAGTTTTTGCTGCTTTTATTCTATGTTTGTTAGAGTTGAAACCTTGTTTATGCTAAAGTACTCCAAATTGGACCAAAAATACGGATTACTCATCTTGCACTAAAGGGCGTGTTTAATTTCTTTCCCCAATCAGACTTTCTTGAATGAGAGTGAGCCTCCTCCTAATAGCACTTACAAGCAATAACAAGTAGCAACTCATGGTTCACAGTTGCCATACTAATCTGAATTAAAAAAAAGAACAAGCTATTTGACATTTTACAGTGTTTCAATAAAACAAAAACAAAAAAGCACAAGACCTCTCGTGTGATTTGTACTGTGATAAAACTAAGAACATATCATAAAGAAAAAATGTTAATGTTAAGTTCAACATGGACATACAGATATAGGAATGGCATTTCATAAGTTTCAATGGATAAAATGCAATATCACTTAGCAAATGTACATTTTGTAATGATTTGTACACTACCAATACTTTCCACACAAGGTATGGGCTTTCTGGTATTTTACACTTCTATATACAGAATATTTATTCTTTATTATATATTTATTATCAGTATAAAATTAGATGCACCCCCCCCCACCCCCCACAGAGAACAATTGAACTGAAGACATTCTTGTTGAAAGAAATATTTCATACTTCATATAAGTCATATTACATTTCACCATTAAAAGTGTCCAATTTTCAGTATCATTATGCCCATTTAGGCTGAAAAAGGAGTAAACATACTTTTTGACTCCACAACATTTATTTAGAATATCCTGTCAGGTCAAATAGGCAGTGGCTTTATCACAAGGTTACAACATACACTGACTCGCAAACAAACACTGTCCATTGTTAAGGTGTTGTCAGATTTAGCATAAGGCAGAATCAGCTAAGAAATAAGTGTTCCATGATGATATACAGTAATAGCACACATGAATACATTTAGATAGATGAGTGGTCTTATGTTTATTTTGAAAGGCCATCGCTTTTTACGTACTGTAATTCAGACCAATTTATATTCTACTAAAGGTATAGACTGTAGATCCTGTAAAATCACATAAAAATGGAAATTGTCTGCCTGTGGTAAGAGGCCATTAAAGCCATGTCTATGACTGAGCTACAGACATCAATGCCTTCAGTGGTGGCTAGCTGATTTACAGCACAAGTGCTCATTGTTACATTAAAGAGATAGATACTCAAAAATAGAGATTCTGCAATCATTTCACTCTCATGTTGTTCCAAACTTGTATGAATTTTTTTTCTGGGGAACATAAAAGACATTTGAGAAATGGCAGTCAATGGACACCAAAACTGGTTACAAATGTTCTACAAAATATATTTTGTGTTTGACGTGAGGGTGAGTAAATGATGACAGGATGACAGAAATAATGACCCTTTAACAATCAATTTCTGACTGTCAAATACAACATCATTTTATTCTGTAAAAAAAATAAAAAAATAAATTCAAAGTGAAGGCAAATGCAATTCAATTTCAGTCCCCACAACTAGCAAAATTGACACACTTGACAAAAACCTGTGGAGTAGCCTGTTACTGTGCTCCTTGCCACTAGTGGTGAGAGATTTGAGGGCAATGATTCTTCCAGGCAAGCAGTCCAAGATTGAGAGCACACAGGAAAGGAGAGTCAAATGTGACTGCTCGTTAGTTTGACTAGCCTCATGCAGGCAGGTAGAGCAGAGAGCTGGCCTTTTTACTGAAGTTGATTCCCTGGGGGCAGAACGATGCCAAGCTGTAGGAGAAATCCATGGTTCTGCAGGGTTGTAAAGGAGCCCTGAAACTACATTTAAATCTTGAGCCACTCAATGTATGTCATACTCACTGGAGGTTTTCTCATTTTGTATTCTATGCATGAGTTCCTTATTTATCAGTTTCACAACTATTGCAGATGCTTTTTATTCCTCCACAGGAGCTATACCTACAAGTTAAATGAACAACTCACCCAACAATAAAAATTCTGTCATTATTTACTCACCCTCATGGCATTCCAAACTTGTATGCTGCTATTTTTTCTGTGGTAGACAAAAAATAGAATAATTGTTTTTTTAAGGGGTGTTCCATAGCTCTTGTCCAGTTCATATTAACATTGTTTTTTGATCCTGTTCTCATCCTGATGTGACTGCATTTCTGTTGAACTACACTCTTAACTGCACAGTTTGGGTCCTATTGTTCACTTTTAATCCTAATAGTGTCTTAATGTACAAGTTAGCTCTGCTTGCTGAATCTTATTTCACCTGAGTTGTGAATGTGATTTTGCATTCTGTATTGAATGTGAATTTTGTGTTTTAGAAAATATGAATCATTGTCTGGTCAGCTGAGATTTTAGTATAGATATAAGAGCTGGTTCTTTTCAAGTGAATCAAAAACATAATGTTCAAGTAGGGGTGGACGAGGGCATAATATGGCAAAAATATCATATCACGATTCACAATTTTATCTCAGTTCTTTTTTTCTTGTTGGTTTTTAAGACTATTTTGCAAGTTACTGTGCAGTACAGCCAAACTAATTTCCTTGTTTTAAAAATGTAGCCTTAGAAGGTAACAAAATATAAAAGAAAAAAAGAATGACAGACCATTTAGGCCAAATAAGGCGTGGGCAAAGATAAATCTTATTGCACTTTATTTTATTTCATTACACATAATGGGACAGATACAATAAAATACAAATGAAAAACAGTGCTTTATTTTTTCAGCTAAAGCAGGTATATTTAACAGTAGCATTTGAATAAGATATTAAGTAAATGTAAGAAGAAAATAAACGCTACATAGACTTCACTGAATAAGTTAAATAAACACTGATTCCTATTAAAGCTTCTAAAGTTATTCAGCGAAGAGCCGTGAGTGATTTTCTCTGTCTTTTGTTCTTTGTAAAACATGACACAGACAACAGAATGTTTATTAGGCTGCTGTCACTTTAAGAACGAATGCGCAGATCTAATATACCAATGTACATCCGGGTTTTTTTTTTTTACCAAAATGTTCACCGAAGACATAACAGAGTGTGTTTATGTAAACTTTGTCTGTATCTGGACAGTTTAAACGCTAAAAAACGTGAAAGAAAACTTAGTTTGGTACTCAATCACTGTTTGACTGCCCCCTTTGTCTCAAAATGTATTGTGCCCTTTTCTGATAATTGTAAAAAAAAATATTATTATTATTATAAATATTATAATAAATAACAAAACATTTACACACTATTGCCACTAACAATAATAATAGAAACAAATATTATTACATTTGTTATATTGTTTTTATTATTATAAAATATAAAAACATTTTTTGGCGGAAAAGTGGTAGGCGGAGTTTCCTTTGCAGCGCCTCATATGCATTTAACGGTTCTGGTACGCACTACGCAGCAGTTCGCGCGCGAGTCTTCAAACCAGCAGCAGGTAACGTTTAAGCTAATACGGAAAATTACATTTGTCCTATCATCACCATGCTACTCTAACAGTTGTGTGCAAGTTATTCTTAACTACCCGTAACACTTCAAATAATAGCCCGGGCTTTTATTTTCCCAAATCGTCTAACTGCACCGGCTTGTATTTGAGACAGGACTTTATAACTTAGTGTTGAGATGTTGGTCATTGAGTGTCAGTGTAGGCCTAGAGTCTCTAATCTCTTAAAATATCCAAATGCTCCACGTGAAACTGCGGTCTTCCGACCTTTTATTTTCGTGTCAATTGATTTTGATTCATATGCGCGAGGGAGAGAGAGAGCAAGACAGCGCCCGTGTTGTTTGAATACGTGAGAGTGCGCGCGCCCGGCCGTGGCGTTTCTCTCTCTCTCTTTGCTCGTCGTCACGCGCCCTGTCAAGCGCAGCAGTCATTCTATTCTACTCTCCATCACTCATCACCGGGCAAAAAAGGCTTTGGCGGGACAAAAATTTGCTTGCTTTGGCGGCCGCCAAAAAGCGGATGATCTGACGGACCCGAAACTAAAAAACAGACCCCGCCTCTATGTGAGACCGGCCTTTATTTACTCAAATCTGCAGCCACACCAGGCGTGTAAAAGAGACAGGCAGGCGTCTATTTGGGACTCGGCTATTATTTGAAGTTTTACGGTATAATAAAAGTATAACTTGATTTCAGACGCATTCTGAGTGACAGTGTCATTCGTTTTTATCCAAGGAATAAAAGTGCAAGGGGAAATGCATCTAGTTAAATGAAATCTTAAGTCCATGTTCAACTCTGAATTGTAAGGAACTTATATCTTTGATTTCATAGTAATGCTTTACAATAAGGTTCATTTGTTCATTACTCATGTATGAACTAACATGACCATGACCAACACATTTGTTACTGTATATCTTAGTTAATAATACAACTGTTAATTGTTTATTCATGTTGTCACAGTCAGTGCATTAAATAATGATAACAAATACAACTTTTGATTTTTAATGTTTCATGCATCCTACTCCTTCCCCAAGAGCAATGTGCAGGAAATGCTGAGGTGCCTAAAAGACAATGAGATTGAGTCTGTTTTCCCCTCTCTTTCTCAACTCCTTATAATATATGCAACATTACCTGTCTCCACATCTACAGTTGAACGATCATTTTCAAAGTTAAAGCTTTGTAATGAAGAGAGGCTCTGACCTACTGATGCTCTCCATCGAGCGAGATATTCCAATTAATCGTGAGGAAGTCATTAATATATTTAAAACCACAACAGACAGACGGGTACTGCTTTAAATACAGGTGATTTATTGAATAAATAATTACATTTAAATTCTGTAAAAAAATACAATTGATTGTTATTTGAAGTAATAATTTTTTTAGTGCCCTTTTTGGTCCCTCCGCCCCTGCCCCTGAGGAGGTCTGTGCACGCCACTGCATGCAAATAATAAACTTTGTGATTGCAAAAAACTGCAGTGTCAGGTGAGAGTAACGCTACCGCTGTGTTGCTAAATGATCTGAATGTATTTTTTGTTGTACAGTATGTTTGGACGGAGGCGCCAGAACTAAAACTGAACTGAGCTTCCCATAATGTTCACACGTGAGGTCAGTAGGCGGACTTTTGCGGCTTTTCGAATGCGTTTACACTATGAAAGCAATCCGGTCTAATGAGTTGTTGACTACATCTGGAAGTGGTCCAAAGTGGACAAGCTCAAACGGTTTTAGACCCCGTTAACATCTATTCTGTAGCGTCGTCCACTTTTGATCTGATCGACCAAAACACATCTTAATACCAGGTGTAAACAGACACTGACCTGACAGAATGTGCACTGTAGTACTACGATATTCCTTCAAATAGCAGATTGTGGAGACATTTTAATCGTTCACAATCTAAAATCATATCGCACACCCTATGTGCAAGTAGTATAGCCAGATTTTTGTCTGAATCAGTCGGCAACAGGCACTGTATAATTTAGAAAGATTCATATGTAAGCAAAATGGCCATTTTAACTAAATATATCAGGCGACGCCCAGCCCTAATGGTGATTATATGACAAAATCATAATGATTCTTCAAAAACATGAGAGCGAGTGAATGAATGAAGGAAAAATGTCAACTGTCTTTGGGTTATCTATCAATGTATTGCTAAAAAATATAGAGACATTTCTGTTTCAATAATACAGTTTAACGGCTGTAAACATGCTGTTTTTGCAATATGCTATATTACTGCATTGTACATATTTGCTTACAGACATCAAAACTGGCAGTTCAAAGATCCAGAAAAGCTTCAGACTGAAGAAAAGCATCAAGTGGCTAAATAAAGAAACAGTCAAGGTTGAAGAAAGACAAACATGAGAAAACTCGTTATCATTGCCTTCCTGCTCAGCTGTGTAATAGATGGCACCATCTATGGCCAGGTAACCTGCCGCAGAGCCACGTCTCGTGAATGGCACACTCAGCCAAAGAACATCAGCGTGAGGTGGACCCTCATGGAGAACACCTGCAGCAGCTTGACCCAGTGCTGGAACAGACAAACAGAAACAAATGGATACTTGTGGACAACTGGGCCATATCACTTTCCTCAGCTTTGCCCACTGGACCTTCAACTTGGAGATGTGATGTTTGTTTCCACTGACAGAACGCTGGAACAATATGGTATCCACTTAATCAATGTGTCCAAAGAGGAGTTTGAAAACTGCTTGATTTTAGAGACAAGAAAGGAGCAGTTGGTGTTCGCCAACAGTATTAATGGTACTTTGCAAGTGGAATCGAAGTGGCTGGCATATGGTATGAATTACTTCACGGTCGTTCATAGAGGCAGTAGTCATCTGTGTAGGCTTGGCCTACGCATTGCAGTTCTGGTAAAGCCTCAGAACTGCCAGAGCTCACCTCTTCTTCGCCTGTGTTCGGGTAAAGGTGAATGCAAAGCTACATTTAAGGATGATTCATTTAGCTGTCAGTGCCAAAAACAATTTTCTGGACATTATTGTGAGAACATTGATGGATGCTATGAACAGCCCTGTTTAAACGGAGGCACCTGCGTGAACAAGAGAACTGCCTACACAGATCTCCCACCTTACGAATGTCTTTGTCTCGCTCCATTCACAGGTGAGGAATTCTAGTTTACTCTGCAGAAGTGAACATTTGTCTGTTGTTTAGTAAATATAATTTGAATAACTTAAAAGAAATATGCGGCCATGCAGGCTCAATACAAGTTAAGCTCCACCGGTAGCATTTATTGCATAAAGCAAAACTTGCAGTTACAGTTATGTACTTACAATCTTTTTCAAATCATTCAAACAAGGCTTTGTCAAATCAACATTTAAAATGGTCTTGACATTTTTTTTCTAGTTGTATTCGTGCAAATGTACATTTATATGAATTTCAATTAATTGTATTACTTCCTTGCATTCAAATTGTAACTCTGCATCCTGTTTGCTACCTTAAATCAAACTCAGAAATGTATAATGCATTCTCAATGAAATTCAGAGTGGTGCACAACCCCTGCAGTTTAACCTGTCATTTTAACCTTCAACTTAAGTTGAAATTATATTTCTTTGTAATCAAAACTATGCCACACAAAATGCTGTTGACAGAGCTTAATGTGAGCTTAACATTCCTTTAATGCAGAGTCCATTATGAATCCATGCTGACCTTTCAATCATAATGGATGGAGAGGTGTAATGGGTGTCCACCCACCTACAGAGAACAGCCTAGTTTCTTTGAAGACACTTATTTATTATTTATCTGTTATAATTGCAAGCACTCCACATTTAGCACTGTGCAATTATTTCAAAACCAGAGCCCCCATGGACCATTTATTTGAATAGGCGTTTTTAAAATGACTTTATCCCCCTCCCCGCCCCCATCCTCCCTTCAGTTCCCTAATCATCCCTAATTATTCTCATATGTTTTTGTGCCACCTGAAAGCATTCTTTAATTGTGTGATATTTAATAGTTTTCCTCCTAGCATTTAGTTTTCTTTTCCCTGTCTTGCTTGTCTATAAAATTGGCATCCAAATGTTGTTTAAATGTTGGTCTCTTGGTGAGCACCAAGGAGAGTTGAGTATTTAAAGTGGTGTAATGTTGTCAAACTAGCTAATGTGGTTTGTTTTTATGTCTGCTGCTGAATAATTCATTATAGTTCTATGAGAAGCACTGAAGGCGTTCCCTAGAGACCATGTCATCACTGCTAGGCCAGAGTGGTCTGAGTCAGATTAAAGCAGAGAACTGTAACTGATCACAGATGAGATATATATATATACAGGGGTGCACATAAGTGGTGTGCAGCTGCGCATGCGAGACCAAAATAATAAATGTGCTGGGTAAATAAGTTGAGACCACTCAATTTGCATACCGACATGGTTTTGACAGCTGTTAATGCAAATTCACAGTTTTAGATCAACTAACTATGACTTCCATTTAAACTGAATGCATAATAAATCTGCCAGTTTCAGTGCATAGACTTACTTCCCGGCTACCTGCCAAAATAAAAGCTTGTATTATTAGGTTTACTATAAAATAATTGTATTTTTATTTAATACTAATTTTTAACATTTTAAAATATAGCCTAATAGTATTATCGCACTTAAACTTTATTTATTAATATATTAAAAAACGAAGTAAATAAAGTGAAATTATTATTATTATTTTTTTGTTAGGCCTATATTTAATAGGTCACACTCCACCATGTGCAATGTGAGCACCAAACCAGACTGAAAAACGTATGTGCACCCCTGTATATCATATATAGATAGAAAGCAACAACATGCCAGTCAGGTCCGTCTACCCCAAGGCCTCATTTCTAATTTTAATCTTTCATCTAAAACAAAATACTTAATTAATAATAATAATTATTACAGAGACCGAGGTCCACCCAACACACAATCTCACTCCTGTGGGCAACATTTTGAAATTAAATTCATCTGGTGCGCGATGAAAGTTCAAACCGATCACAAAATTGTATAATTTAACAAGTTTTAACTGATTAAATCTAAAATGTATTGACTCCCAGATGAAATGGCAAAATTAAGAAGAGCATTCAACATATGTGTTGAGATAATTAATATGTTGTGCCATATATCAATCTATGGTCAAGAGAGAGAGAAATAAGGATGGGTGGGGTATCTTACTCTCATGTTTCTTTATTCAAAAACAGTTGTAATTTAGTTTTTCCATTACCATTTTCCACTTACTCTGTTATGATTGGCTAACTTTTTCACAGGTAACATACCGGTACTTACTTACGACCCAGCCTCTTCATTCAAAAACATCATCTTTGTTCTATGATCCCCTTAAAAAGCTCTAGATAGATACATAGACAGACAGACAGGCAGTTTCCTTTTATTTCTTCCGTGAAAATCAGAATGTTCTTCAGTGCAATATGATTTTGAATGTCAAAGAAAAAATCCATAAAAGTTAAGCTTTCAACTCGTGTGTTTTTTTTGCGTTTTTGCGACTATTGGGTCGTCTCGTGCCACATGACCAATTGCGTCGGTGCGCGGCACGCTTTAACGCAACGCCGGAATTTGAAAAAGCCATTTAAACGCGACGGTAGATAGTAACGTGAATAATGACTTAAATTTCACTCTACTCCTCACACAAAGCTATCGTATGAATTTAGAAGGCTTGTGACATTGCTCGCCGTTTCATGGACTACTTTTATGACACGGTTTTGAGTTTTTTTTTTTTTTTTTTAGTTTGGCATTTAAAATAACCACCCACTTCACTTGAATGGCAAATACAATATTCCTTTAATATGTGTTGCTATTTACAATTTTTGCAAAGTTCAAACCAGATTGCATTTTATGAAGTTTTGTAAAATCAAAATTTGTGTAGTTATATCACTGAAGGTGAGTGAAAGAGAATTAATGCAGAGAAGGCAGACATTTCTTCTGTAATCCTTTACATTATATAATTATATAAACCATTTTGACATAGCCTAAGGCATACCAAAAAATCTGATATACTGAATAATATGCATGGATTCAATATAGCTAATGTTTATTTTCACACCAAAGGTGTCAACTGCTCTGAAATCATTGGACATCAAAATTGCAGAAAAGGGTGCAAGGAAGGAGCTTGTGTACAGGTCTCAACAACTTCCTACAGATGTGAATGTTTCACAGGATATACAGGCAAGTATACTGTTACAGTTTTTGATTAAAATAAGAATAATTTTAGAAAGCCTCTGTGAATTACGCACTTCACAATAGAGTGATATTTCTTCTGAGGTCCAGTAATGCATGTTTAATTTTTTACTGTTTGGCTTCATTTAACTTATTATGTTTTGATAATGAGTCATGTGATTATTTGGGTCATTTTGGGTGCCTTCACAATGGCAGCACAATTATGCAAACTCAAATCTGAGTGAGGCTTCTTTTTTTTTAATCTCTACTCGCATTAAGCTATCTTTCCTAAGTGATGAAGCGGATTTGAAAAAATGAACAATTGAAGCCTTCATATAAGAAAGTCTTTTGAAGATTCTTGGCGCTTAAATGACCAATTATTTAATGAAGGCTTCAGCTGTGGCTTCATTTGAGTGATATGCTTAGGTTGATAAAACTCATGAATGGGGCCTTTCCTGTAGAAAAGCAATGGAAATACAGAAATACAAATGATGCTCCTGTGTCCTTTCCAGTCTGTTTATAAGGTACGGCCGTGACAGGCGTTTGTAAAGTAATGAGTCTCATTTGCTTCTGTAAAACCATTGCTGGGCTAATTAGCATCTCACCCACAAATGTGTAACAAAAGTTTCATGGTCCCTTGGGTGTTCCTGATAATAACATCATGATAAAGACTCCAGTCTGAGGTCCAGGTGGCCTTTGCTTGTTGATTAATTGACTTTTGTGTAGCGGCTGTTTGTTCAAGCAGATAGCAGCCTCCAATGTCATGCCTACAGCTTTAATGTGGAAGAAAAATGTCTGGTTTGTTAACACAGATTTAGGACTATCACAATCTATTATGAATTTTCACTTGAGATTAACCACTCAGAAACTAACAAAGGAACACTTTGCAATCTGCATCATGACAACTGGCCTCTTGATTTTTCAAGGGTCTTAGACAAGGACAGCATTTCTCTCTCTCTCTCTCTCTCCCTCCCTCTCTCTCTCTCTCTCTCTCTCTCTCTCTCTCTCTCTCTCTCTCTCTCTCTCTCTCTCTCTCTCTCTCTCTCTATATATATATATATATATATATATACAGGTCCTTCTAAAAAAATTAGCATATTGTGATAAAGTTCATTATTTTCCATAATGTAATGATAAAAATTAAACTTTCATATATTTTAGATTCATTGCACACCAACTGAAGTATTTCAGGTGTTTTATTGTTTTAATACTGATGATTTTGGCATACAGCTCATGAAAACCCCAAATTCCTGTCTAAAAAAATTAGCATATCATGAAAAGGTTCTCTAAACGAGCTATTAACCTAATCATCTGAATCAACTTATAAACTCTAAACACCTGCAAACGATTCCTGAGGCTTTTAAAAACTCCCAGCCTGTTTCATTACTCAAAACCGCAATCATGGGTAAGACTGCGGACCTGACTGCTGTCCAGAAGGCCATCATTGACACCCTCAAGCAAGAGGGTAAGACACAGAAAGAAATTTCTGAACAAATAGGCTGTTCCCAGAGTGCTGTATCAAGGCACCTCAGTGGGAAGTCTGTGGGAAGGAAAAAGTGTGGCAAAAAACACTGCACAACGAGAAGAGGTGACCGGACCCTGGGGAAGATTGTGGAGAAGGACCGATTCCAGACCTTGGGGGACCTGCGGAAGCAGTGGACTGAGTCTGGAGTAGAAACATCCAGAGCCACCATGCACAGGCGTGTGCAGGAAATGGGCTACAGGTGCCGCATTCCCCAGGTCAAGCCACTTTTGAACCAGAAACAGCGGCAGAAGCGCCTGACCTGGGCTACAGAGAAGCAGCACTGGACTGTTGCTCAGTGGTTGCATGTCATTCGGAAATCAAGGTGCCAGAGTCTGGAGGAAGACTGGGGAGAAGGAAATGCCAAAATGCCTGAAGTCCAGTGTCAAGTACCCACAGTCAGTGATGGTCTGGGTGCCATGTCAGCTGCTGGTGTTGGTCCACTGTGTTTTATCAAGGGCAGGGTCAATGCAGCTAGCTATCAGGAGATTTTGGAGCACTTCATGCTTCCACCTGCTGAAAATCTTTATGGAGATGACGATTTCATTTTTCAGCACGACCTGGCACCTGCTCACAGTGCCAAAACCACTGGTAAATGGTTTACTGACCATGGTATTACTGTGCTCAATTGGCCTGCCGACTCTCCTGACCTGAACCCCATAGAGAATCTGTGGGATATTGTGAAGAGAAAGTTGAGAGACACAAGACCCAACACTCTGGATGAGCTTAAGGCCTCTATCGAAGCATCCTGGGCCTCCATAACACCTCAGCAGTGCCACAGGCTGATTGCCTCCATGCCACGCCGCATTGAAGCAGTCATTTCTGCAAAAGGATTCCTGACCAAGTATTGAGTGCATAACTAAACATAATTATTTGAAGTTTGACTTTTTTTGTATTAAAAACACTTCTTTTATCGGTCAGATGAAATATGCTAATTTTTTTAGACAAGAATTTTGGGTTTTCATGAGCTGTATGCCAAAATCATCAGTATTAAAACAATAAAAGACCTGAAATATTTCAGTTGGTGTGCAATGAATCTAAAATATATCTTACTCAAATATCAACTAACTGTGATATTGTGGTGATATTGTGAATTTTCAGCATAATTAATCCAGTCTTCAGTGTCACATGATCCTTCCGAATATATATATATATTTTTTTTTATTATTATCAATGTTTAAAACCATTGTTGCTTAATATTTTTGTGGAAACTGTGGTATGTTTCTTTTTCTTTGATGAATAAAATGTTCAAAAGAACAGCATTTATTTGGTGACACTTTACAACAAGGTTTCATTAGTTAACATTAGTTAACTACTTTAGTTAACATGAACTAAGAATGAACTGCACTTCTACAGCATTTATGAATCTTAATGTTAGTTTCAACATTTACTAATACATTATTAAACTCAAAAGTTGTATTTGTCAACATAATTTAATGCACTGTGATCTTACATGAACAAACAATGAACCGCTGGATTTTTTAACTAACATTAATGAAGATTCATAAATACTGTAAAAAATGTATTGCCCATTGTTAGTTCACCAATGCTAACAAATTAAACTTTATTGTAAAGTGTTACTGATTAATTGAATGCACCCTTGATTTCAAATATTAATTTTATTAAAATACTGATCCTAAACTATATACAATATATATGTTGTTTTATATGGCTTAAGAGTCCAGCACTGCAGTGAGATGTGACAACTTTACAAGAAGCTCCATGTTTGCTTTTGTGTGAAGCTGACTGTTTGAGATTAATTTTTACGGAAGTTTTCAAAAAATCTTGTTCCATGAGCATGGTTTTGAGTATAAAATCTCTGTGTCTTTATCACAGCCACGTATTACCAATGATTCACCTAAATTTGATGGCAGATAACCACAGGAGCTATTGCACTGTGATCAGCACAGTCTCTCATTGCATATTCTTGGAGCACCTTGTAAGGAACTGAAAGTAACTAGTCTCCAATTCTGCTCTTTTCGGGCACCCTGTGGGGCCAGCAGCTCTCTGACTTTGCCCAAGCTGTCACCCCATTAATCATAGTGAAGGTAACGGCTGGCCCGGTTCCCGATTGCCCTTACGGACCAGAGCCTACACACACATAATAATGAGGCCCACTCGTGGGACACTTCAAATGAGATTTTCTTTTGATTCCACTCTCCTGCGTACCTTATTCAGTCTGCCAGCGGTTTTTGTATCCGCATGTTATGAAATTAATAGAATATGCCCTATTGGGTACACTATTAATTTTGCTATTCACCTGCCCCATGGTTTTTGTGGAAATTCAAATCCTGTAATTGTCTCTTTTCTGTTAATAGCAAGGTTGGCTTTTGATTTAGATGGGTTTATATCTCAAGTTAGTGCACAGCAGGGTGGCACTATCTGTTTCATATCACTGCTTTTATGATTTTCATCAACCTTCATGAAGTCATCAACCTTTATCAAACATTGAATCATGTACATATATCATGCATACTATTTCAAAGACCCCCTGCAAGGGATGGTTGCCAATCAAAGGTACTGTAGTTCTTGTAAAAATAAAATAATATATTATGCTTTGTGTCAAGAGCTTTTCATTTTCAATTTCCCATCTTGGATCCCTGAGAAACACTGCAGAGAGACGTACACTTAGACTGGCGCCCAGTGGTGTGTCCTCAAAAGCAGTTGGGTGCCTCTGGGACTGATGACCTTTGTATCATCCCATGAGCTTAACACACTGGAATATGCTTTTAAAAAAACTGAACGACAAAAGGAAAATGCAGTAACAAGGAAGATAAATGAGTTAGCTCCTGCTGAGGAACATGGAGGAGGGGAAGAGAGGGAGAAAGCAAAAGCAAACAGAACCACTAGGGAATAAAATCAAATCATGTTCACCTTGAACCTACAGTGCTGCATAGTCAAGTCTAAATTTAACCTGCGAGGAGCGGAAATCAGACTGATGTTTCAATCCAGAGTTACCTTGGAGGAACACGCAGCCTAGATGTTCTCTGTCCAAAACCTTCAGCCAGTATGATCAGGTTGCTTGCTTTATGGACGATGGGGACCAAATCTAGGCCCTTGAACCTTCACATTAGTGAAGCATCCAGAGAAGTGGGAGAGTGAAATGAGCTTTGTTCTCATTTTTCATCAGACCAAATGAGAGCCACGGGTTGCCACGCTGAGATTTTCAGTACTGTTAATATGCTGGAGCAATTGTCCGCTGTCATTGCAGTCGTAAAGTTTGAACATTTGTTCTCACTAAGCAGTCAGAAGCGTACAATTATTATGAACATGATTTGGAGCTAAAGATCAGCTGTCTTCAATCAGATTATTAGAGTATTTGAATACAATTTGAACATAATTTTTTTTCTACAATAGTTTTTTTATTATTAATTTTAATATGCACTGGTAAACAGAAGAACATACTTTAAGAAAATAAGTGCTGATGTTTATTCATTAAATCTATCCCGAGAGGGAATGTGTTATTGCAAATCCCGTTACGACTGCAAATCCCGTTACGATTGCAAATCCCGTTACGGTTGTGATTTAATGATTGGCACAAACCCGGTGTTAAGATGAACATGATAAAGGTTAAGCAAAAGTAAAGAAAATCTCAAGTCAAACTACATAAATCAAACAAAAAACTAATTTCTGGTATAATTTTAGTATGAACACTTATTACACTAAAAGTTTTCCAACAAGTGACTTGTTGCTATTCAGCAGTGTAACAATGTTTGATCATTTTGTGGCTGGATATAACTATTAGGCTATACAAATTAAAAGAACTGCTAAATAAAAATTTTACTGCACTTGTTTTTTTGTATTTCTTATATCTTTTAAATATATTTATATAAAATAATTGGTTTCACTTTATTTTACAGTATGTGCACTTATGTGTACTTACACTGTACTTATAAATAAGGTAATATAAGTAATATAAGGTAACTATATGGGTTAAGGTTAGGTTCAGGGATAGTACCTAGGTATTACCTAGTTATTGTAATTGCTAAAATAAGTACATAGTGTGTACATGGGGAACAGGACTGTAAAATAAAGTGCTACCACTTAATTATTTAATATTACAGCTTAAATCATAGCATGGAGTCTGTAGTTTTGGGTGTATGTAATTTAAATTGGTTCTAAATTTCATCCTAAATTTTGAAGAAAAAAAAATGCATTCACAAAATAAAAGATTTAATCATCAAAGTTACTATGCACAAATGCTTGACGGAAGCATGTGTTTTCATTCATTTTAATGATGATAATTTAATATCCATTCATTCTCAACAAATTCTTGGATTGCAGGTACTTGCTGTGATCGAAAGAGGCTCCTCTGCGATTCAAACCCGTGCTGGAATGACGGTCGCTGTGAGGAGACTGCAAATGGATATGTTTGCACATGCCCAGGGGGTTTCACAGGCCTCAACTGTGAGACCACCACTGAGGTTGACAGCTTTTGCAAGTCTAACGGATGTCAACTGGACGAAGCCTGCGCCATAGACAAACTTGTGAGGCCTTTTTTTTTTCCTACATTGCACCTAATGCTTTTTTTTTTGGCCTGAGAGAATGTGATTAATTTGAAATGCCACATGCTAATTTCTGTGACACACCTGAGGCGGATTAGCCTGTGTCACGTTGAAGGTTACAATAACCATTAATAATTATTTTGATAGCAGAATGGGCATGGCATGTCATATTTTTTTATTGGACTGGAGCAAGTTGTTGCATATTCAGTTTAGCACAATAAATGGAATTATGGGACGTTTGTGCCATGTTCACTTAGAAATGTTTCCCCAGATTGTTACAGTTACAGTCTGGTGTTCATGATCCATTACTGCAATGAAGAGATGAATTTAGAAGAAAGTGGGCCAGTGGCAGAATAATTGTCTTGTGTGACCTTCATTTACTTGGTAGTGAAATTCAGCACATGGGCCTGTCCATTGCAGATTCTCATGAGGTACCTTAGTCATTTGAGAGCATGGACTTTAATCTCTCTCTAACACACATACACGCACTCAGACACATTAAATTGATTTGTTTGACATTGATTTGGTCTGTCTGAGACATCCTCCTAAGAGAGCTCATCTGAATGAAAATGAAATAATCCTTCACGCTACTCCAGAACTGCACCAATGCTTATATCAGTGGGATTCTCCGTATTACTTTCATCTGGGATTGTTCTCAGCTTCTTTTACTCATGTTTGAACGATTGAGTCAGAAATAATTTTGATGTACTGCTTATTCAGCTCTGGATGCTCCAGTGCTGGTTATTTCCCAGGTTTGGCATGATCAGCTCCAAAAAAAAAGAATGTTCTAAGTCACTAATTTTGTTTGTCCTGTAGGCAGTCCAAGGTTACCGACAGGGTGCCTGTGCTGGTGCCAGAGCCGGTGTCCAATCTGGCCCCGTTCTGCACGTTTCTTCTCAAATAAAGGTGGTCTCAAACCAGGAAGCAATTACATCAGTCATCACGGGACAGGATAATGTCCTCAACAAGTTTCAAGCAAATCTTAAAGCACCTGGGGCCAGTTGCATAAACATAGCCATTATGTTAAGGCTGTGTCTTGAGAACTAGTTAAAACAACTAGCAGTTGGTTAGGGTTAATCAGTACTACTTCGATATCAATTTAGACCAATCTACGTTTTTATGTAATTGACTTAAGTTATGGACATTCTTAAAGACTAACACGTAAGACTAGCCTAAGCAGTTTTTGTAACCCTAGCTGGAAGTGATGCAAATTCAGATTATGGCCTGTTACTTTTTTGTCTCGCTGTACAGTACAGCTACTCCAGTCAGTTTATTTTATCCATCCATATTAAATTGAATTATTTCTTTTACAAATATAACATCATAATTTTTTATCACTTTTATTTTATGTCTGACAATTACATAAAGGCCAACCTGTGATGGCATAAATCTAATTAAATTACTTTGAATTGGGGGTAGGCGGTATGACCAAAATCCTATTTCACAATATGAGAAATTTCAGGCCACAGTTATAACCTAGGGGACACTGAATAAATTAACACTCACCTTAATGTCAACACAATTTCTCTTGTATGTGTATTTACAGTATGTTCTCTTAACATAGTGCAATATAAATTCCAGGGCTTTTTGTGTAATTGAACATAAACCTTTTTTTGAACATAAACCAAAAAAAAAAAAATCAGCCCCCTTTACCACATTTCGCACAAAAATAATCAACAAAGTAACGATTTCTCATTTTTAAGTTGTAGTCAGACACATCTGCCTCACCAATTGTGATTGCTAACTGAAGTCAAGTGATCCCCTGTCAGCGCGATATATTCCGCTCCCACCAATATATCTCCTTTTTTTTTTTTTTTCAGTGCCATACAGCTGCTGGATTTTTAACATAATGGTGTTTCGCGATGGCGGGTAATATGTTATGTCTGAAGAGGCAATTTGCAAAACCTCTGCTAACCCTCTGTCTTCTATCACCGAAACTGGTCTGCAGGACATTGCGATCTATTTAGCAAGGGAATTGGTCAGTCGGTCACATACAGATTTGCTAAGTTTGCGTTTCAGTGTTTGCTCCAGTGTGGTTTGAAGATGACGTTGACTGCTAGAGTTGGTATCACAGGACGTGCTAGGCCATACCTCCGGATTAACGTTAACTCCTGGATGCTTTGCATTGATGTGGTGTTGTGCCGAATTTCGACCCCCTGACAAATTATTACCCCCCTCGTTGAAGTCAATACCTCATTGCCTAATCCTAACACCACCCCTAATCCTAAAGCCTCCCCCACAACCAATCCTAAACCTACCAATGCTAGGGGGGTAATAATTTTGTTTTGTTTGATTTGACACAGACAGGTCACATTAGGTTTATTAGGCTGCTGTCACTTTAAGAGTGAATGCACGGATCCAATATACTGATACACATCTGGTTTACATCCGACTTGTTACTTTCACTTGAGACATAACTGACTGTGGACATGAATACTCCACACGATGGGTATTTTGACATAACGGTGTGTTTATTTCTGTCATGATTCTGCCATCTAGTCCTTGACTTTCTTTAAGTCTTGGGGCAAGATCATGACAGACTCATGTGATTGTGTTGTCTCGATATGTAACCCCGCCCCCTTGTTATCCTCGTCTTGTCATTATTGTCTAGTCAGCCTTACCTGTTCTTGTCATTAGTGTCTCCGTATATCATCCCCTTGTGTTTGCTGTCCTGTGTCGGTTCATTGTGATTCTTACCTGCGTGCTACCTTACCTGTATCATTCCTTGTGAGTATCCTGTTGAGTGTATTGTATAGAGAAAGTTCTGATCCAGTTTCTACTGTTTGTTTATCGTCAAGTAATCTGTCAAGTCTAAGTCAAAGTTTAGTTTCTCCTAGTCCTGTCTATGTTTTGCCCCCTCGTAGGTTTTGTTTTCCCTTGTTTTGTCCTACAATAAAGTGTGTGTATTAAGCATCCTGTCTGCGCTTGGGTTCATCTCTGTAATTCATAACAATTTCGACCATTCAAGTGCAATAAGATGTAAGAGAACTGCAGAGACCCGCTTAAACTGCTAAGAGATGTTTAAATAGGTTCTACTATTCTAAAACGACTAACAAATGCACTATGCTTGTTTGCGGCTGTTACATAGCCAGTTACATTGTTTGCGGCTGGGTTACCAAGTTACATTGTTTGGCTTTCAAATTAGTGGAAATCTGAGTTTGCAGATCCCCTGCGCCAAGCCCCAGCTCTGGCCAAGCACCAACGGCACTTGGTGAAAGGGTGTTAGGTGATGCAAATATAATGGTATTCAAGCTCACCATCGTGTTCCAATTGACATGTAACCAACCCTCCTTGGGGTGTTTTGTTTCTTTTATACAGAATTCCACATGCATTTGTGTAGACCCGGAATGCTCGGAGCAGTCGGAGGTGTGTGGCACTTTGCCCTGTCTCAATGGTGGCATCTGTGTTATTCAGAATGGCCAGTATCATTGCAGGTAAGAGAATTGAGAATACTTAATGACTTGTAACCTCAGGTCAACAGCATTAGTATTTCTGATGACGGCTTTTTAATTCTCATTTTTCTTGTCACAGCCTTAAGAAAACTTTAGGGATGCTTGTGATTGGAAAGTTTAAAGTGGTAAATGGTCTCAATATCAGAGTTGTGGTTTTCTGTTTTCATGTCCATGTTGTGCTCTTATTTTGAATTTTGATTTTGCTTTTCTCAGTGTTTAAGGTTTGCTCCCTTCATTGATCAAAGGTGTATGTTGTTAATCAGTCTTGTCGACTTCATGCTTTGCTGCAGATACTGATCTGCATTAGATTTGCAGCAGTGCTTGACAGTTTGAAATTTTGACCGACTTGAGACAGTGTCTTCAGCACGTTACTGTGACGTATGCAATTAAAGTACAGCTCAGTCAGCGCAGATTCACCAGAGCGGCTGTTCAAGCTCTGATGATGACACAGCTATTTCATGATTAGCCAGACTTTCATGTTTATTCATGCTCACTAATCTGTGTTTTTACAATAATAGAACTATTTTCATGCTCTATTGTGTTGTTTATCTAACTAAAACTAATAAAAAATATAGACCCCACTGTATTGATATTTAAATGAAGACTTCAGATGCAAAAGCCTCTAAGTGCCATCTGAAGTTTTCTTCTATAGTAATAGCAACTTTATTTATATAGCACAGTTAATAACACAAGTTGACCAAAGTGCTTTACATTGTAACACAGGAGGATAAAAGATCTAATCTGAAAAAGAAGCATCACATAGGCAACACGTATAAAATTATCTCTGATTAAAAGCTATTGAAAACAGATGTGTTTTAAGTTGTCCTTTAAAATGCTGCACAGTAGCGACGTCTCTAATATGTTTAGGCAAACTATTCCGAAGTTTAGGCGCTGCTACAGCGAAAAGCGCAATCTCCTTTTTAATTTCGATGTGTCCTGGGTATTTTGAGTAGCTTCTGAGTCGCTGATCTCAAACTTCGTCCAGTCTGATATTCAGTTAAAAGATCTGACAGATAGGCAGGTGCGAGTCCATGCAGGGATTTGTACACCAATAATAAAAGTTTAAAATCAATCCTATAATAAACCAATAGGAAGCCAGTGCAAGGAGATAAGGGTAGGGGTAATGTGTTTGTGTTTTTTTTTTATTTTTATTTTTTATCCCTTTTATTAAAAGTCTAGCAGCTGAATTTTGAACTTTTTGTAAACGAGAAATAGATGACTGACTAATTCCCTGAATATAACACATTACAATAGTCAAGTCTGGATGTTATCAAAGCGTGGATCGCAGCCTTTAAATGTCAAGCATGATTTCATCTTTGCTAGATTGCGTAAGTGAAAGAAACTTGACTTTACAAAATTTACAGTTTACAACATCTGTTTGTCTAGTTTTAAAAAGCTGTCAATATTTACACCTAGATTTCGAATACATGTTTTAACATGAGGTGACAAAGAGCCAAAGTCTAATTGTGTTGTACCCCTGGCTCCACTAGAAGTGCAAACCTTAATCTCAGTCTTGATTTCATTTAGATGTAATAAATTCGAGCTCAACCATGTTTTAAGATCTAAACGACAGGCCATAAGAGGTTCTAAACCATTTCCATAAACATTTCATGTGACAGTGGCAGATACACTTGTACATCATCAGTATAGCAGTGAAAATTAATATTATATTTCCTGAAAATATTTCCTTGAATGGTAATTTTAGAAGCTATCAATGGCTGCTACAGGATTTCTGAGAAAGAATAACCCTCAAGTGACTGCAAAAGACCTGCAGCAAGACTTGGTGGCAACAGGCACTGAGGTTTCAGCTTGCACATTAAGGCGCATACTAAACGCAGATGGTTTCCATGCCAGAACTCCAAGACTACACCACTACTGACAAAAAAAAGCACAAAAAAGTTTGCTCAAAATCAAAGAAATAAGCCACAGAAGTTTGGGGATTCTGTTCTGCGAAGCAATGAAACAAAACTGGATATTTTTGGCCTTATGGATGAGCGGGATGCCTGGAAGAAGAATTAAGCATATGCTGAAAAGAACATTCAGTCTACAGTTAACCCTTTCACGAGTAATTTAAAATATTCTAGCTGACCCCCCAGAGTGTTTTTTTTTTAAAAATTTTAAGAAGACCGATATTTTAGAACGTTTCCATGGAGACAAGTCATGCTTGTCACGTGACACACCATAGCCACAATAACACTGTATGACTGATGTATCGCTTTTATTTCCTTTTTTTATTCAAAATATTCACAAACTTGCTCACCATGTCATCAACTTTTTGATCAACTATTTGATATTGCGATTCTCAAAAACGTTTAAGGGAGTTTTTGTCGTTTAAAAACCTTTATAAATTAAAATTAAGGCGTGTGAAAACTTTGGCTTAAAAAGTGTTTTTTTTTTAAAGTCCCCCAACTATTAAAATGAACTTTTAATAACAAGCAAACCCAAACGATTGGCTCGAGGGGAAAGGAAGAAGTGGAAGGAAGAAAAATAGAAGGAAATCGACCCTATGTCGAAAGGGAGACCGCACACGAGGCAACTACGACAAAGAATGGCAGGCGCGGGAGAGGCAGTGGAAGCAACTGGCATCGATTACAACGCCAGGTTTGATAGCCTTGAATCCAAACTCAACAAGCTACTTCAAGTCATTGCCTCTACTAACACTGCTAGATGCTGCGGTGAAGAGGATAGAGGCTTTGGAAACCTGGAAATATGTTATGTCTATATGTTATGTGTTGATATGGATGGATGAATGTTTGTTTAAACTCTTTAGGTGCTTCCTACTATTTTTTTTTAACAAAGTTATTCCACAGATGGGGTTGGACTATGCAGTTTTGCTCTATATCATTCCACTTACATATAAAAAATAAACTCAAAATTATATAAATTAGTAATTAAAATGCATTCAAGGAATATAAAAGATATGTTAAACACATTTAAAGTAGTAACTTGGAATGTAAATGGACTACAGGAAGGTAAAAAAAAAAGAAGTTATTTATCATTTGGAAAAAATGTCCGCTGACATAGTTTTTCTCCAAGAACTCCATTTTAAAGCTGGTCAAATAGAGTATTTGAAAAGAAGATGGGTGGGTGAGGCCTTTGAGGCTATATATACATCCAGAAGTAGAGGAGTTGGGATACTGATTAATAAGAGAATACCCTTTAAACTAGTGTCACAGTATTCAGATCCGTATGGTCGATACCTTATAATCAAATGTGAAGTATTCGGGGAATTGTATACGCTTTTGAACATTTATAGGCCTCCAGGTTCAAATATGGCCCTTTTTAAGAATAGTCAAACAAGATTGGATAGTTCACAAACAGGTCTGATAATTATGGGAGGAGACCTAAATAGTATCTTTAATGTTTGTGACAGCACAACAAAAACTAGGAAGGTCAATGTTCCAAAACATTTACAGAAATTTCTTTGTCAATGCTCTTCAAGATATATGGAGGACCTCACATCCAAACTCAAAAGATTACACTTATTATTAAAATCCTCAGAATAGTTATAGTGGATTGGATTTTTTGTGTGATGCAAGGGTGGCTCTGGCTCTAAATTTCATTGTATCTCCACAGTGCAATGACAATAAAGGCTATTCTATTCTATTTTTGTGTCTCAAGGGGGAATTAATAATTGTATATCATGTGATATTGGTAATATCGTGATATCTGATCATGCTTCAGTTGTCTCTGTACCATGACTCCGAAGGGAAATACCTTACGGCATAGAATTTGGAGAATGAATAGAAAATGTTTAATGGATATGGAATTTGTTGCTTATGTAAAAGAACAAATTAATATTTTTATTTTCACTAATGTGCAGCAACCTCACCCTCAAGATAAGCGAAATATCTGTATTATATGGGACTCCTTGATAATGATAATGGGGGTAATGATAGCCTTCGCAGCAAAAAGGAAAGCTAGTTATGAGCGGAATATGGCTCAAATAAAACAGGACATTAATTTGATTGAAATACAACTTAAAAATGGAGACCAAACAATAAAAAGTAAATTGCAAGAAAAGAAAATAGAAATGGACACTATGCTGATGGATAAAGTTAAAGATTTTAGACAAAATTCGAATAGGCTTAATTATATTTCAGCTAATAAATCGGGTAAACACCTGGCATCAATGGTCAAAAGGGTTACAAAGACTTCTATATCTTTAAAAGAGGAAGAATCAGATGATGTTATTACAAACAATGATATTATTAATAAAAGATTTAAGCAATTTTATGAACACTTGTATACATCAGAGGTTAAAGATGATGACCCAGATTCCTTCCTTAAATCGGTTAAATTACAGCGCTTATCAGACTATCAAAAGGAGGATATACGAAAGTCTTTACAACCTCTGAGATTGAAGCTGCAATTAAGGCATTTCCTGAAAAAAAGGCCCCAGGAATAGACGGCCTTCCTATCAAGTTTTATTCAACATTTTGGCCAAATATTAGACCTTTGTTCCTGGAAGTTGTAAATTAATTTGTTAATCAACAAAAGTTGCGAGAAACTATGTATCTTTCAACTATTTCTGTGATACCAAAACCAGGTTGTGAATGTAAAAAGCCTTCTGATTTCAGGCCTATAAGCTTAATCAACTGTGACAAGAAAATTAATACAAAAGTAATGAATAATCGATTGGCATTAATCCTACCTATATTATCCATCATTATCAAACTGGGTTTATTTCTAATAGGGATCTTAGAACTAATGTTAGAATATGTATGTCCTTAACACAATATGCAAAAAAACATAATATAGATTTGACTTTGATGGCGGTTGATGCCGAAAAAGCATTTGACCGCCTTGAATGGTCATATTTGTATAAAGTGCTAGAAACATTTGAATTCCCAGTAGAATTTATTAATATGGTAGAAACTGTGTATAGAGCCCCCAAAGCACAAGTCTATACCAATGGTGTTCTATCTGAGACATTTTCATTAAGCCGTGGTACTGGTCAAGGCTGTCCATTATCTCCAGCGTTGTTCGCGATGGCTATTGAACCTTTGGCTGAGAAAATAAGACAGACAGATAACATAACTGGTATCACTATAGGCAAAAACGAATATAAATTAAGTTTATTTGCTGACGATTTGTTGTTGTATTTAAGAGATATGGACATTTCCATCCCGAGAGTAATCAATTTAATTGCTCAATTCTCAAAAATTTCAGGTTATAAAATTAACAGTGGTAAAACTGAAATTTTGACTTTTGACCAAAAAACAAACAAAAAAAACCCGGAAAGTAGTAAAATTAAATATTTAGGTTGCTATATCAGTGCAAACAAAAAACAATTGTATAAGAGTAATTTTTTAACACTGAAAAATAATCTAAAACATAATCTCAATATCTATAGTGATCTCAAGTTGAATCTAATTGGTAGAATAAATCTGGTAAAGATGATGTGGCTCAGTTTATTTATCTGTTTCAGTGTATCCCATTGACACCACCAAAAACCTTTTCAAGGAAATAAATTCCATAATTACATATTTAATTTGGGTTGGAAAAACCCCAAGAATAAAAAGGAATGTATTGTTTTGCTCTAAACGAGAAGGAGGGTTAAACCTCCCTAATATGGAATCGGATCAGATAGCAGCCCAGATGTTTTATATTGATCGTATTATTAATAATACTAATGAAGATCCATGGCTGGTCATTGAAAACCATTAATTACAACCAAATAGTTTATTATCTATTTTGTTCTCCAATAAAAAAAGTAAAGATTGATAACTTTGTTATCAACAGTACATTAAATAAGTGGGGATGGAGGATGGAGGATTTTGGGGATGGAGATTGGTACCCCAACACATATTGAGATGTGGAACAATCCGTCTGTTAAAATTCAAGGTACTAAATTAATGTGGAAAACTTGGATGAATGAAGGTATTGGAACATTATCAGATATTATTAGTTCAAATAAAATATCCTCATTTGATACATTGAAAAATAAATTTAAATGAAAAGACCCAGAGATATCTAAATATATGCAGTTAAAAAATTGGGTCAATGAGAACTGTGATATAGTGAATGACGCTCCGGAAAAGATGATAACCCTTTTGGAACATAGTAAGGAAAAAAAAAATGTATAACTGTTATGTATAATTATCTCAATAATGTCGTAATCAATTGTAATCTGCTAAGTAAAATATATGAAGGCTGGGATAGAGATATAAAGGACTTCAATGCCAAAACAAAATGGAAGGAGTGTTTAAATTTAACATATAAAGTCACAACTAACGAAAATCTTAGATTGATTCAATAAATGAATGACTAGAGTTTATTATAGTAGGGACTAAATTCATAAGTTTGATGCATCTTCCCCTCCCACCTGCCTAAAGTGCGGTAGTATTGACTATCTCACTCATTCATTTTGGTACTGTGAAAAAATAAAGAAAACCTGGTTTGATATTGAAAGATGGCTCTCTAATATTTGTAAGCAGAAATTTGTATTTACACCAGAAGCCTGCCTACTCCAAAATGTAAAACAAAATGAAATATCCTATGGGATGGCAATTAGCGTTTTCTTCATTAGTTTATAAGAAGTTGCTGTTACAAAACTGGAAAAACACAGATACCCCAGGGTTGGATAAATGGAAAAATGTAATGAAATATTACCTAAATATAGAGAAAACTCTGTCAGTGGACACAAATAAACAAAAACAGTTCAACTCTGTGTGGAAACGAATATTTGACGCTCTGTAATTAGCCCAACGCTAGTTTTGCTTAACTTATTTTGTATCTTATTTTATTTGTTTGTAAATCTAGCATGGCAATGTTAAATTATTTTCACCCTAAAATTTCTTTCATTTTTAAAAAAAAGTCCATTCAAGGAGCACCACCAGTGTAATTTGTGTGTGTGTGTGTGGGTGTGGTCGTGCGTGAGTGAATGAGATATTATTATTATTACTATTATTACTTTGTTTTTTGTTTTTTTGTTAGTGAGACTTGTGCCCTGTGCGTTGTAACTTGTCCAGAATGTGTCTAAATAGTTTGTTCTGTTTGTCTTGTCCATTTTCTCTTGTCTTGTGTGTAAAAAAGAAAAGAAATAAAAGAGTGTTGTTGGTATAAAGTGAAGGGGAATGTGCATTGTTTTTTTGTTTTGTTGTTGTTGTTTTTTTCTCCCCTATTGCATAGAGGATATTGTTTAGTATTGGTTAATACATGGATGGACTTGGATGGAAACCAGGGTCCAGGTTGTTTGTCTCTGTTTTTCTTTGTACTTGCAAAATAAAAAAATATTTAAAAAAAAAAAACCTTTATAAATTATCTTGATCAAGAACGTGAGATGGGCGCCGTCATGTTTGTTTGCCGCAGTTCAGAGAGTCCTCTCAGTCGGATTTACAGCACGTGAATTCATCAGTGTCTCCTGAAATACTTGTAAGTGGCCGGTGAACTGGGAGAAGAATAGAGTAAACTTTATAGTTACTTCCGCTATGTGTGTCTGGTATGAATAAAACACGTCGGCAAATTATATTTGAATAGTTAAGTAATTGCTGCTTCCATAGACATCAGTGTGTATTTTACAAACTCCAAATGTATTGTTTTACAAGTGCTTATGTCTATTTAAATGTCTGAAACCTAAAATAAACATTATGTGCTTGAAAACTGGATAGTTGTAATATATGACATGCTCTGAGCGCGTCTGTCTCATATATAGGCCTATGTGTGTGTGTATATATAGCACAGCGCAAGCTCAGAACAGGTTCACAGGCTGATCTCGAGCATGCAACACTGTTACTACACCGTGCTGGGGGATCCGGTTTAATTAATCTCGGAATTAATAACATTTCTGCGAGATCTAGCGAGAAGCATTCGAATTCAGCGCAGAATTCTCCATTTTAAAACCATATATCAGATCAAACAGTGTTGCTACTATATTACTACTATAACCAGTATATTGCAGAAGAGGAGCCAGCAGCCATATCACCCGATAGCCCAAGACTGGTTGCCTACGGAAGCTAAGCAGGGTTGAGCCTGGTCAGTACCTGGAAGGGAAACCTCCTGGGAAAACTATCTGCTAATAGAGGTGTTAGTGAGGCCAGCATGAGGTGCTCACCCTGTGGTCTGTGTGGGTCCTAATGCCCCAGTATAGTGATAGGGACACAATACTGTCAAAAGCACCGTCCTTCAGATGAGACGTTAAACCGAGGTCCTGACTCTCTGTGGTCATTCAATATCCCACCATCGTCCTTTGAATGAGTAGGGGTGTAACCCTGGCATCCTGGCCAAATTTGCCCATTAGCCCCCATCCATCATGGCCTCCTAATCATCTCCATACTGATTAGCTTCATCACTCTGTCTCCTCTCCATAAGTAAGCCGGTGTGTGGTGGGCGTTCTGGCGCACTATGGCTTTCCGACGCATTCATCCAAGTGAAAAATGCATATTTGTGGTGGTTGAGGAGATTCCCCCTTTCTATATAAAGTGTTCTGAGTGCCGAGAAAAGCGGTATATAAATATAATGAATTATTATTATTGGCTTATTAGTCATTTCTACTTCCTATATAAAAATAAGGTTGTTGCTAAAAGATCATTTTATCTGCATCTCAACTCAAGATCAGTGCTTTACTGTGAAATGTGCATTTCCAAGAAATAGCCTAAACATGTAATATATATTATTAGTAACTGCACTTAGTAGCAAAAGCAAACAATTGTAATTGTACCATTAACAATAGTACCCCCATCCCCATGCACAGTACCAAATCAGATGCTTGGCTGGCACCACCATCTGTAGAACTTAGAAGCACTGGTGTTACTGCCTCCACTTTTTTTTTTTTGAATAGCAAATTAAATCATTCATCTTGTCTGTTTGGGTTTGTTGACATGTCTGTGTAATGTGTACAGTACCTGTTCATAGTTTGTGTTAATCAAAGGTTTTCATTTTACATGCTTTTGACAAATTGTTTTGTTATGAAACTCACATTTTGAAACACTGAATATTTTGTATGCTGTGATTGTGTGTGTTTCTTAGTATGTGATTATACTGGCCAAAAATAGGAATACAGTCTGTAGATAGTGAAATGTTCATTATATTTCCAGTTGTAAGGTTCAATATTCAGCCTTTGACAGCTTTTGAATTACTTCCTGCTGATAATGAGGGAATCCTCTACAGTTTCGGCTGCTTTATGAGTTCTTCCAGTCCTTGGGGGGTTCACGGCTATGTCGACTCTTGCTCCTGTCCATCTTTCTAGTTTTTATTAGCAAAGATTACTTGAATCAATACATTTGATGGCCCATCTGACTAAAAGACAAACGGAAGATAAGATAGATATTGAAAGTGGAAAAATGAATTAAAATTGAGAAAAAGAATGACTAGAGGGTGATCGTGTGTGTGTAAAGAGAAGGGCAGATAAAAGCAATAGCAGTTGGTCATCTGGGAGTCTGTGTTAATAATTGAGTCATCTTGCCTTTGTGTCAGAATAATTTCACGGACGTCTTATCAAAGCAGAAGGAAGGCAAAGATCTGACTGAGGTCAAGGAAACAAGAGGATATATGAAGCATATATGCCAGAGGTTGAACATTTAACAGACATTCTTGTCATGCGTTTGCTTAAAGGGTCTTTTAATTCTCCACAAATGTCACCAAGGAGCATTACGGTCATTATGACACACCAGTGACATCTAAAAACAGCAGTAAATTGCCTGCATTTACTGTGATTGTTACTCTGTGCTGTTTATTTTTCCCCCTCTTAGAATCTATTTTTACATGTGGCTAAAGTTAATGTCATCTTCCTGTAGATGCCTACAAGGTTTTTTTGGGAATAACTGTGAAGAAATAATTGACTTCTGCAAGCTGCTCAGTGTTAACTGCCTGAATGAGGGATTGTGTCTCAGCCTAGTTGGAGGATATAATGTAAGTAACCTAATTTTTGCATTGGTTTATTTGCACATAAAAATTAATTTCAGATAACATACATTTGTTATATTACTCCATTAAAGTGAAGTTAAATGAGAATTTGTGTATTATAAGATATGCTGTGGTGTGGTGTTAGGAAGTTGGTGGGGAAATGTTGTCTATATACACTCACCGGCCATTTTATTAGGTACACTTTGCTCGTACTGGTTGGATTGCCTTTTGCCCTCAGAACTTCCTCATGACATTGATTCAACAAGGTGCTGGAAACATTCCTCAGAGATTTTGGTCCAGATTGACATGACTGCATCACATTTTGCTGCAGATTTGAGGGCTGCACATCCATGATGCGAATCTCCCGTTCCACCACACCCCAATGGTGCTCTATTGGATTGAGGCCTGGTGACTGTGGGGGCCATTTGAATATAGTGAACTCATTGTAATGTTCAAGCAACCAGTTTGAGATGATTTGAGCTTTGTGACATGGTACATAATCCTGTTAGAACTAGCCATCAGAAGATGGGTACACTGTGGTCATAACACTGTGGATGGACATGGTCAGCAACAATACTCAGGTCGGCTGTGGCATTTAAACAATGCTCAATTGATACTAAGGGGCCCAAAATAATGAATAATAAAAAAAAAATATCCCTACATCATTACACCACCAGCCTGAACCATTGATACAAGGCAGGATGGATCCATGCTTTCATGTTGTTTACACCAAATCCTGACCCTAACATCTGAATGTCGCAGCACAAATCAAGACTCCTCAGACCTGGGAAAATGTTTTGCAATCTTCTATTGTCCAGTTTTGCAAAGAATGCTTATTGTTGCCTCAGTTTCCTGTTCTTACAGCTGACAGGAGTGGCACCCAGTGTGTCTTCTGCTGCTGCATCCCATCTGCTTCATGGTTTGATGATGTGTTGTGCATTCAGAGATGCTCTTTTGCAGACCTCGGTTACTCGAGTTACTGTTGCCTTTCTATCAGCTCAAACCAGTCTGGACATTCTCCTCTGACCTCTGGCATTAAAAAGGAATTTTTGCCCACAGAACTGCCTCTCACTGGATATTTTCTCTTTTTTGGACCATTCTCTAAACCCTTCTGGTGGTTGTTTCTGAAAGACTCCATGCCACGTTCATAATTGCTTAAATCATTTTTCTTCCCCATTGCGATGCTCACTTTCAACTTTAGCAGATCGTCTTAACCATGTCTACATGACAAAAAATGCATTGAGCTGCTGCCATGTGATTGGCATACTAGATATTTGCTTTAACGAGCAGTTGAACAGGTGTACCTAATAAAGTGGCAGATGAGTGCATATATCAATTGTGTATGTATATATATATATATATATATATATATATATATATATATATAAATTGTGTATGTATATATAGTAGTCAGATTGTGTTCCATTTGATTTCCTACCCAAAATGGCAATGCAAATACAGCAGTGAAATGACAAATAATCATCCCAACATTCACCAAAAATCTCTCCTCGCGATATCCTAATGCATATCTATTAATTTATAATTTTTTTTTTTATTTTTTTTTTTATCAGTCTCGCAGTCACATTATAGCATCCTTGATTTATGCTTGTGTCTCAAGGTTTCAGCCATCCTCTTCTATTTCAATATCATCTTTCTGTCACTCCATTCAACAGATCCGCACTTTGAGTGATGTGTCACAGTTACACACTGTCGATTGATGTAGTTGTATCTGTTTTCGTTATGAAGTGCTCTAGAATATGCGCTTCACATGGATTGATTTACTTCAAGTGCAATTTGTTAAACTATCAGAATTGGTTGTTCATACATGGGGATTTTTCACAGTTATGCAAAATGTATGAATTTAAATGCTCTTTTGATATAATGCAAAAATATTTTTAAAGCGATGTCTTACATTAAGTGAATGACCTATGATTGATTCTGACTGATAAATAGTTCATCTAAAAATGAAAATATTTTTTTTACATTTATCCTTTTGTGTTCCTTAGAAAAAATGTTTGGAACGACATGCAGGTGAATGAATAATGAAACAATAAAAAAAATAGTTGTTGAACCCTTTCATTAATCAGAATATTCAAATATTTATTTTGCATGTATAAAAATAAAATGAGACCTGAAAAATATCCACATTCTCAAAAAGGAAGAGAAAAAATAGTTTTTGAGTGTGTCAGCATTAACTCTGAAAGATGTAAGAAAGCAGAAGTTCTCTATTTTATGTTACAGTAAGCTGATAATGTTTCGGTAAGCTCAAAAGCTTGAAAACGTTGGTTGCTATATATGACTTTCCTTAAAAATAACCTGAAAACAAATCGGAAACTTGGAAAAACTGCACAGCTATCGTTGCGCATTGGAATTTCTGCGCAGAAGTTTCTGTGATGGATGTAAACATTAGTTATTACAAGAGCTGATTTGGTTAACATGCTGTTTGGAGGCATCTGGTTGTGTAATTTCTAATCAGTCACATCCTTAATTAAAACTTTGACATAGTCCAGGAAACAGGCCACATGTTTTCATTTGCAAATTGGTGATGAATTTGCTGGTCATCAGCAACATTTTTCTTTTTTGAAACTTCTTGTCTCCCCCTTTAATCGTCCTAAACTCTATGCTGTATAATTGTCTTCTGAGTAATGATTATTGGAGTTACCAAGGACTGAATTAGCTAAGTTTAAAAAAAAAAAAAAAATTTATTTAAGGATATTTAGTAAAACCATAGGGGATCGAAAAGTATAATTACCTTTTCATCAAAAAGCTTGAATGCATGTTTAAACGAACTATTAGAACAGCAGTGTATATACACATGATTGTAGAAGTATTTAGTGCTTTGCTGATTTATTGAATATCTAATAATTCAGGTTAATTACTACTTTTTTCCCCTTCCCCCTACAGTGTCTCTGTGCACCAGGATGGACGGGGGAGTTTTGTCAGTACTTGGATAACGCATGCTTAGCCTATCCAAACAGATGCTTGAATGGAGCTACTTGCATCAGTATGAGTCAGCCAACTGCACCCCCGCACTATATGTGCATCTGTCTCCCTGGATACACAGGTTAAAAGAAAACTATATCAACAAACTCTGGAATATGTATCCTGATTTATGTTGAAGTTTGAAGAGAGTTTGGCAGCAGAAGCTTTTTTTAAAGCCACAGTTTTTCTTTCTAGTAGAATTGGAGAGGGAAATTATTGTCACGTTTTCATGCGATGTCAGAGATTGCATATAGCAGAATTTTTTTTTCTTACATATCAGCTATATCTATAATTCTGAATATAGCATATACAATATTTCTGTCAGCTTAGTGGATGTGTTCTGCTGGTGACATTTTTAAGAAGGTAACATGACACTCAGACTTACCTAAAAACTGAATGCAAAATTCCCAATATAATTCTTGAATTTTAATAAGGTAGCAAACTTGATTAAGAATTGGATTTTGAATGAAAGGAAACTTCTCGAAATATTATTTTAATATTTATGGGATGGGAGAACAATTAATTTCTCTGAATGCTGTACTTTTAACTCCAAACTTTTTATTAAAATGAAGCCAACCATCAATATATAATCAGTGCATTTATATTTTTATATTCATATTTATTTTGTATAAACTGTGTACATTTAATGGTGGTATTTGACAAAATATACAAACAAAACAAAAAGGTGCGCAACACGCGCTGTACAAAACAGACGCTCTCAAAACTACTCGCTCTCAGCGTTCTCGTTCTCTCTCTCAGTCCAGCACACCCACGCGTCTCTGCCGATCTCTCTCTCTTTGATTCTCTTGTCCTCGTGGCTTTTATCCGTCTCCCCACGCCAATTACTGAAACAAGACACAGGTGTTTGTCATTCACACTTAACCCACTCACGCCGCACCTGTCTCCCAATCCTCTCCCGCGTCACAGACTTCGCGGAACCACGCCCCCCTTGCCACATACCCCCACCGCCCGACTCAGGCCGGGGAGCCGCGCGTTGGTATCTTTCATGCGGTGGAGCCATTGGAGGGGCGCGTGGTCCGAACAGAGGGTGAATTCCCGTCCCAGGAGATAATATCGGAGGGTGAGGACGGCCCACCTGATGGCCAAACATTCCTTCTCAATGGTGCTGTACTTAGTCTCTCTCTTTGAGAGCTTGCGGCTAATATACAGCACCGGCCGTTCCTCTCCCTCCATCTCCTTGGACAGGACTGCTCCCAGCCCCCTGTCCGACACGTCGGTCTGTAATAAAAAGGGGAGAGAAAAATCAGGAGCCTGTAGTAGCGGCCCCCCACATAGAGCAGCCTTTACCTGGGTGAAAGCCTGCTGACACTGCTCCGTCCACTGAACCGGATCTGGTGACTCCTTTTTAGTGAGATCAGTCAGCGGGCTGGCAAGGTCCGAATAATTAGGCACAAACCTTCTATAGTATCCCGCCAGCCCCAGGAACTGTCTCACCTCCTTTTTGGTCTTGGGTCTCGGGCACGTTGCAACAGCTTTTGTCTTATCAATTTGGGGACGCACTTGCCCGTGACCCAAGTGGAATCCCAGATACCTGACCTCTACGCGCCCAACCGCACACTTCTTTGGGTTGGCCGTTAGGCCGGCCAGTCTCAGCGCTCTCAGAACCGCGCGCACATGCTCCATATGGCGCTGCCAGTCATTACTATAAATAATGATATCATCCAGATAGGCAGCGGCATATGCAGCATGTGGCCGGAGTATCCGGTCCATGAGACGCTGGAAGGTGGCCGGAGCCCCGAACAACCCAAACGGAAGCGTAACGAATTGGTGTAATCCGAACGGCGTCGTAAAGTTTGTTTTTTCTTTAGATATAGGTGATAAGGGGATCTGCTTTAGTTAAATCCAGCGTCGAAAAAAAACGAGCAGTGCCGAGCCGATCAAGCAGTTCGTCAATCCGGGGCATTGGATAAGCATCGAATTTCGATACGGCATTAACCCTGCGGTAATCCACACAAAATCGAACTGAGCCGTCGGGTTTAGGTACTAAAACTATCGGGGCGGCCGGGAACTATTTTGGGGCGGCCGGCGGATTTGCCAGCTGACATTCACGACAAGCTGTGCACCACCTGCGCACGTTCTCGTGAATGCCTGGCCAAAAAAAACGGGCCATGAGACGGTTAAGTGTTGTTATTTGCCCTAAGTGTCCAGCCATGGGATTTGAATGAGCCGCCTGGAAAAGCATTTCCCGACGGCTTTTTGGTACCAACAACTGGGTTGTAGTTTCTTTTGTTTGAGTGTCTTGTATCACTCTATACAACCGGTCTTTCAAAATTGCAAAATATGGATAAGTGAGCGGTCGAGCAGGCTGGAGAGGCTGACCGTCGATGGTACGGACCTGTTCAAAAGCATGTTTTAACGAGTCATCCTGAGACTGCTCCAGGGGAAAATCATCACGCTCTGGGAGAATCTGTCTCCCAATTACGCTCGGATCCCCTGGATCAAGTCCCGGAGGTCCCAGTTCAGCCTCTCCCAACCGCACGACCGCTCCGCTCTCCTGCTTCCTTTTCCCATAAGAGACATCCACGCACAACAACCCCAATAATTCCGTAAAAGCCGGCCAATAAGTTCCCAAAATCAGCGGATGCCTGAGGTGCGGGTTAACTGCCACCTCCACACTATGGTTTTGCCCCCTAAATTTAATCAGAGCTGACATGAGCGGATACTTCACCACATCCCCGTGCACACACCTTACCCGAACCATGCGGCTCATATCCAATCCCTCAGGTTGAATCAGGCTTTGGTGGATCGAGGTTTGGTTACATCCTGAATCCACCAGAGCCTGATAGGTAACCCACTTTATACTCACGGGTATCTGGTACCGGCCAGCCTGATCGTGGGCAGCCTTCGCGGCATCCGGGACCCATTGTCCCCACTTCCATCACCGGACACCTGTCTATGAAATGGTCCGGGTCCCCGCAACGCCAGCAGGCCGGCCCAGGCCTCCCCACCGCTCTAGTGACAGGAAGTGGGGTAAGTGACTGGCGTGAGGAGAGGGAGGGAAAGGTAACCGGGTCCGCCCCCACGGTAGTCAACCCCGAGCCCCTGGGCTGGGGTTTCAGGCCTCCTGCCGGATCCAGCGAAGCCCCCCCCCGTCCCCGGGGAGGGCCACGGAACGGTCCGGGAGGACGGGACCTGGGAAGGGGAACCGGTCGAGGAGAAGAGGTAGAAGAGGGGGAAGGAGAAAAAAAAGAAGAAGAAAGAGAGACATTTGGAAGGCTCTCGCCGACCCTGGAGCACGCCACCAGCTGGTCCTCCGCCAACTGAATGGACAAGTCCAGCGACGCCGGTCGGTGGCACTGGACTCCAACTCCACTGAATTGCTCCAGCACCACACGGTCGATTATCTCCTGGACGTCGCTTCCCTCAGCCAACAACAGGAGTCCCGGAGCTGTTGAGCCAACACGAAGGGTCGACCGCTCTCGCCCAGATCCAGGGAACGGAACCGCTGGCGATGTTGCTCTGGGCTCCTGCCGACCCGCTGTAAGATGGCTCTTTTTAAGTCGTCGAAAACCAGGAGATTCTGGATTGGTAACTGTTGGGCCGCCGCTTGCGCCTCCCCGGTCAGCAAAGGGATGAGGCGCACCGGCCATTGCTCTCTTGGCCACCCACCTGCCTCCGCTGACCTCTCGAAGAGGTCCAGGAACGCCTCAGGGTCATCCTGCGGACCCATTTTATTCAGGGGCAGGTGGGGGCGCTCGACCGGCGGCGGCGTTGAACCCGGCCGAACCTCCCGGTCCATCCAGCTCCGAAACCTCTCGCGATCCTCCTGTTGGCCTTGGATGAGGAACTGGAACCGGCCTTCCAGATCGGTCCTCATTTCCACCAGGGCCCGATGTTGGTCTTGGTGGAGGGCCGCGAGAGAAGCAACCACGTCCGCTAGTGGCGATGGTGGCGGTGACTGCATGCTGGCGGCGGCTTCCGTCTTCCTTCTCGGGTTTCGGCACCAGTGTAGTAGATGAAATGTTCAGGCAAGTGGAAGGAAGAGGACAGGGTCGGCTTCAGATGACGGTGGGTATTTTATTTTCCTCAAAATATACAAACAAAACAAAAAGGTGCGCAACACGCGCTGTACAAAACAGACGCTCTCAAAACTACTCGCTCTCAGCGTTCTCGTTCTCTCTCTCAGTCCAGCACACCCACGCGTCTCTGCCGATTTCTCTCTCTTTGATTCTCTTGTCCTCGTGGCTTTTATCCGTCTCCCCACGCCAATTACTGAAACAAGACAGGTGTTTGTCATTCACACTTAACCCACTCACGCCGCACCTGTCTCCCGATCCTCTCCCGCGTCACAGACTTCGCGGAACCACGCCCCCCTTGCCACACCTTTATATGTTGTTGTTGTTTTTTACATCCTGAGGAAAACATTCTACCAGGACAAAATAAGCACATTTAGTCTAAATGAATGATATAATTATGTTTCATTACACAATTTGTGTTAGACCAATTCTTGGAATTGCAGTTCCGTAAATTACTATTCTTGTCATTTAATCACCTGTGGGCAGGGCCACTTCTATTCAAATTCCAACTCATGAATTTGAAAAGGAGCCAGTTCTGAATTTTGCCCTAGCCTGAATGACACAGTTTCATGTCCAACATCTATATCATCCGCTGTAATGTGTGTCCCACCGAGACGAGTCCCGCTGCCCTGAGGCATCTCTTTACCGTAACTCATCTTTGCACATTGCCCTCCTAACTGGATTATTCTGTAATTTGTTTCATCATGCCTGCTAAATGAAGGGCAAATAGAGGTTAGAGAACACTGAATCGGTAAATCTAACTGAGAAAGCAAGATCTTTCATTAGCTTGGCCACCAGCACTGGAGCACAGGAGGATCTGTTTGCCTAAACAACCCAGAAACAAATAAACAAACGAGGAATGATTTACTGGATTTCATCAGTCATGATGTGTTGATCTCGGTGACATGCATTGCATTTTAATGCTCTTGCATAGGAAAATATGAAGTCTTTTATAGGCACTTTACATGAATTATAGATGATCTGCATTTCATGACACCTATAAGCCGTAACGTAATGAAGCCGTATTGCCTGAAAAATGCCGTCCCATTTCTTTTAATATTACATGGCAGATCTCATATTGTCAACGGGATAATCGCCCATGCTTCTGTGTCCTTGTTATCACCTCTCAGTCTCCTTGATGGCTCTATTTCCCTTCTTAGCAGATGAAGAAATCCATCTTTCCACATCCAAATTGTCAGCGACAAGAGGCACCTGACGATTTCTTTCTCTGTGGGCTGTATAATGGATTAGAATACTACAAGGAGAAAACATGTCACAGCTGAAACCTCGATGTTTTATTTAGACGTCTCGATGATGCTAGCGATATCTCCTTCGATTAATGACCCTAGAGACTTAAAAACGACCGTCCCTGTCCCATTTCTCACCACAGTATTGCCAGAAGGCCAATGTGAAATGTCAAGTGCTTTCATTATAATCTTCCTCCAAAAGTCAGACGACATGTTGAGGGAAGATAATGTGACTTCTGCCACAGCAGAGAAAAGCGTCGGTGAAGCAGATCTTGCACTGGATAAGACTTTCAAATCTTTTTTTTTTTTTTTCTTCTCTACAGCATGCCTTCCTTTTTCCATGCAAATTTTTGATTGATTTGATTCCATGTTAAGTTGATTGTTATGAAACAGCACGTGGATGAACAATATTAGACTCAGATCTGCCAATCAGTTGGGAATATGACCTTCAGAACAGTTCTTGAGTTGCTGCTGATTACGAACTGCTGTAAATATGAACTGCTTTAACATGCACACAAAAAATCCCATATTCCCCCTGTTTAAGTTTCCAGAGGTAAACCTGAAGATAATGATGCAGCTTTATTTATAATGTGCTGGCATCCATAATCAAGAACATTTTTTTCAAAAATGTTTCTTAAAATAATAATTCACCCTAAAATGAATTATCTGTACAGTATGTACTCATCACATATATGCCTTTTTTTTTGCCTGTGGAAACAAGAGAACAGATTTGAATCATCTTAACCATGTCTGTCAAGCTAATTTTAGACAAGTCTATTTATAAACATATATTTCAAATGGTGCATTTTATATTTTTAGTATTGATATTAGTTTAAGTTTTAGTAATTGTAAGTGCAATCATTTTAATCTTAATATTTCTATTTAGCTTTATTATAAGTACTTTTTTTTATATTTCAGCCAGTTGCCAAAGCAACATTTATAATTTTCATTTAAGCACAGTTCAATTCAGAACAAGCAGCAACCTTCAGTCTCTCTTTTGAATCCAACACAGAAGTGACTTAAACTGAAATTCATCGACTGGCCGCTAGAGACCAGCTCCAAAAGAGTAAATCACATTTACCCCCCATGTTAAAATACCCAACAGCCTGGTACAACAAGTGGTTTTGGTCTATATAGCTAATTTTGCCCTTCATGACAACTGTGAGTGAGGGGATTTTTTTTTTATTATTCATCTGTTTAAGTTATGTTAAGCCTTAAAGTTCTGCATAATTAAGGGCGTGGCCACTTGAGTGGGGGGATTGCTGCCGCTGTCACTGCTAGCCGTTTCCAAATTTACTTCTAAATCCAAAATGTCAAAAGTGAAGTCAATATCTTCAGGGTAGACGGATCGTAAAAGCTTAACTAACACTCCATTCACACCCATGTGTTCCTGCAGGACACTACTGTGAGGCTGAAGTAAATGAGTGCGATTCCAGTCCCTGTCAGCACCAAGGAACATGCACTGACTTTGTTGGATACTACAACTGCACCTGTCCTTCAGGTATAAGTTTCTCTGACTCCTGAGAATGAGCTTTTTTCCCCCTGTTTTTTTTGTTTGACTGTGCCATAAATCCCCACAGTGCCAGCACCAGCAGCTCTGACTGACAGGTGAACAAATCACTCCCGTTCTCACACTACCAGAGCTCGTTAGTACTGCAGAATTGTGTCAATATTGTGTTATGAAATGCTCTTCCCTTTTGAGGCCACCGCATTGATATGGTTTCCTCCCGTAATTGTTGGTTCTGCTCACTCTTTCTGAGGCATGATTTGCATTCACTGATGCAACCTGATGGCTCACCCTAGAGATTGGCAACTCACTGGCGGGGTTACAAGCATGCTTCTCTGCCAGCTGCTCCCTTCCGCTCAATGAGAGGACCCAGAGTCCCAAACGCCCCCTCCCCTAAACCTGCCCACGCATACTCGCCGCTCAGAGAAAGAGATGCAAAAGGGAGAATCATTTGAATGACTTCCTCACAAATGGATTGAAGATGCTTTTTCTGTTGTAATAATAAAAAACTTGACTAGGCCATTTTGAAATAGTGGACATAATTTAAGTATGTTAAATTGTTTTAAATGTAAAATAGTTAATGGGATAGTTAATGAAAAATGAAAATGATGCCATTATTTACTCACCCTCATGTCATTCCAGACATTTAAGACTTACTTTGTTCTGCAGAACATAAAAGAGGATATTTTGAAAAATGTTGGTAACTGAACAGTTTTGCTTACCGTTGACTTCCATTAAATAGATTAAAAAAACACAGTGAGACATTTCTCAACAGAACTTGTATGTTCCTCACAGGAAAAAGGAAAATACAGGTTTGGAACAACATGAGGGTGAGAAAATTATGAAAGAATTATATTTTTTTGTGTGAACTATCCCCAAATTAACCATTATTGTAAAATGTAGTAAAAATGTTTTTTATTTTTTTTGGCGGATGTGGCCATTTGTTTAACCACAATTTTACTACTAATACCATATTTAAACTAAGGTTAGTGTAGCAAAACCATGGTTAATTTGTAGTTACCATGGTTTACCATCGGCTGTCCACAACAGACCTAAACCAGCCATGGTACAAGCACAAAAACACTCACAATATCATCTTGATTATTGTTATCAACAAAATCTTTGAAAATATCAAGATATAATTTTTGTCAATATTGCACACCCCTAATGTGCAGCATTGATTTTTATTTCTTCAGGTCTTAAAAAGCCTTAAGTGTTTTCTTTAAAAATGTGCTGCAACCCTCACTTTAATGGCATTATAAAATCTATGATTTAGTGAGCATAGATTACAAAAATATATTTCAAGCCATATGGGTCTGGGTTGTTTGAAAGAGAGTACATATCTGTAAACTTTTGAATCTTGAATATTGTATTTACATATTTCCTTTTTATTCTTTTGAATTGAAACATGAAGCAGTTTATTTAATGTAATTAAATAGTTACCCTAAGAAAACAACTGGATGAAGCGCAGCAGAATGGAACGTAATGTAGAGGTCTCAATGTTTTTAAAAGTTGTTTTTAACTGCATGTATAAATAGACCAACAAATAAAAAATATTTATTTAAAGTTGTGGAATTTGCTATAAATGTGGTAATTTTAAAACTCATTCTTAAGGCATGTTAAAAATATTAAAGCTAAAAAAGGACAAAACATCTACATATAACGTTTACAAATATATTTACAAATCGTATACAAATATATACTAGTATATTTACAAATGGACCATAGTTGACCACCCTGACCCATCCTTAATTTCAATAAGTGTGATCTTCCTTCTTAAGCCTCCATGTGAATGTATTTTGAAATGAATGGCTTTCATTTTGTAAAACAAATGCTAGCAAGACAGTTTTTTTCTCTCACTCAAAAAGCCCCTGAAAAAACTAGCCTGGCCTCTTTCTGACCTTTACAATTTTGTTCTTTTCACCTGTACTGACTGACTTTTAGGCTTTGAATAAGCTTTCAAAAAATTGATTGCTGTTTTCTTTTACTTTCTTTTTCTAAGAAACAAAGGTAAGGGGAGAAATTTGGTTTCCAGCTTGCTTCATGTTCATTGATTGACCTCATTGATTGAGGCACAATGACATGAGGAATATATGGAGTGCATTCTCAAAAGCATTAACAATAGCAAAGGCGTTTCAATCTTGTTTAATCTTTTAAAATTCTAGTTTTGCACAAGATTTCTTTTAGTTCCCAATCCATGAGGGAGCCAAGGTAAAGGCTAAGCGATTCTTTAAATTGTTTTGTGTTTCTCACCTCCCTTTGCAGGATACACTGGTGTTGACTGTGAGATTGACATAAACACCTGCGCATTTCCCAATGTCACCTGTCCTCCTGGAACGTTCTGTGTGGATTTGCCTGGTGACCAGTTCCATGTTTGTCACACTCAGTGCCCTCGCAATCTACAGGTAGGTCAGAATTGGTCAGCCCCTTCTAATCCCTAGTAATTCAACTATTACTGTAAATTAGGAAATATGATTTTATATGTGCATTAACTCCATTATTACCATAAATCCAACAAAAGTAATACATTAAATAAACAAACAAACAAACTGGACTGTCTCAGGCTCAAATTCAAAGAAAAAAAAAAAGAAATTATATAAATATGTTCACAATACAAAAGTTTTATCCAGTGATGGAAAGAAAAAAAATACACAAGGTTACAGACGTTTACAGATATCAACACAACATTTTGTAATTAAAAGACTCCAAATGTCAAAAAATAAGGTATCCATTAATGACTTTATAATTTACTGATAAATGGGGAAAATCCCAATGTCTCTGACCTTGTCTTTAAAAATAAAATAAACATTTCACAAAATGCATGCATTAATCGGTTAACTTAAACTTTAATATTATATAATATCACCTGTAGACACAAACTCAGACTTAGTTATATAATTACGCACCAATTTTATAGAATTATGTGTCTTCATCCTGCAAAAAATGGCCACCCATCAGAAATTCTTAAATCAAACCATGATAACATCATTAGTGAAAAGGCATGCATGGAATTCAGAATGACATTCAAATTTTGGGCAAATAATGGATTACTTGCACAACTACTTCCACATTCTATTTAGTACATATTGGGAGTTTCTGGTTAGAGCTTTCAGCGCACCTACATACATGAGAATGCAGATTATCACTGTTTTATGGCTGCCAAATGATTAAAACAATGAATAATGATCTCTGTGTTAATTATCTTGACCCTGCTTAAATCTTCCTATAAATATTCTTTCCAACTGTGGATTCTGAATAATAAATAGGCTAAATATATTTTTCCTCTAAGCTGCAGCAGTCATATGCTTGTCTTCTCTTTAACAGTTATTTTTTCTTTCTGACATCTCATACCTGTTGGGTTTTACATACATTTTTAAATGAAATTGACTATTAAAGGATTGCTTGCGTGCGCTGGTGTTTATTCCAGTCTTTTAAAATAGTTGAATGAATGAATGAATGAATGCTTGCGAGGTGCCTGTAACGATGTTATATAGGCTATTTAATCAATAACGTACACAGCGTAGAGGAGAATGACAGTCAACTACTTTAAATATTATAGCATTTTGGGCATAAACATGTAAATAGTGAAAAGATTGACATTGAAAAATGACACAGAATGATTAAAATATTTAATCCAAATAAATAAATGTGTGTGGTTCGTACTGATGTTATTCATCTGTTCTCATACACATCGCCGTCACGGTCACTAGTTTAGATGAGCGCTGATACTCTGTGGTGAAATAATGGCGTATATTAACACCCGCTGCTTTCTCAGATCGGCTCAGATATGCTCCAATAAGTTTGGAAAATTCTGCACACAGTAAACATCAGAATATACAGTACCTTCTCCTGTCAATAAAAATTGGCAAATTGTGGACACTCATTTTAGGTGGCATTTGTTCAACTCATTGACCACAGTAAATTGAAAGCAAACATAACCGGAAATAAGTGAGACATACTTTTTCCAAACTGAAGTGCGTCACGAAGCTCAGTGCAAGTGGTTCATTACACCAACAAAACTGTTTTATCAATGACAAGACAGACAAAAAATAAATGAAAAGGCTTGAGTCATGTCAAGTATAAACAGTTTTTTTTACAGTAACGAGAAGGCATATGCACTTTTTAGTGCATGAACTCATTTAAAATGCATACACCACCCTCTTACACTTCCTTTAAAGCACATGAAAAGAGCAGGTTAAAAAAAAAAATTCTTTGCATGCTATATTCTTTTGAAGATGTGTGAAGCTTTTTGCACGCTTTGTCACTGAACTATATACCAAAGGCAAATCGCATGTCCCTTTTGAACACGCTTGATCATTGGGATTTGTTTTACTTGTGCTGATAATCACCAACATAAATGGCAATTAAAATGCATTAGCTTTCCTTCATTAACCAGCATGTTTTATTTAACAACGGGACCAAGCAATCCTGTTTACAAAAGACCAGAATTACCTTTACACACATATTTAAATGAATGCTGGAATAATGGTTGATTTTAATTTTGACAGCCATGTGCCAATGGAGGACATTGTGTTCTTAACAACATCACCAGTTACGGTTGTGTTTGTGCACCTGGATGGACTGGGCTGACCTGCTTGGTCAACATAAATGAGTGTGTCCAGCACAGGTGTCAGAACGGAGCCACCTGCGTGGATGAGGTTGGTGGGTACAGGTGAGTCTGGGAGCGAATGCAAGTTTAGAATACAGCAAATGCCTTGCTTAGAAATTAAATGGATTCAAATAGGATTCAGTTTTGTTCATACAAAGGTTTTTATAAACAAATGAAATACATTTCAAAGATGGCTGTGTATGTATGTATGTATGTATATTAGCATGAACTCAAATGGAAATAAAAATTAGCAATAAAAGGGATTGTTTCCCCAAAAATGAAAATTCTGTCAATTCTCCCTCATGTTGTGCCAAACCTTTAAGTTTTGTTTCTCTACTGAACCAAAAATGTAAAGATTTTTTTTTCGGCTCCAAAAAAGAAACAATTGCACACCCTAAATGGACACCCTAAAAATATTCCATCTGACTCATGTTTTATGTTCCAAGTCTTCTGAAGCCATACGAAAGATAAATATATAAAGATAAATATAAAGATATAAACAGGGCAAAATGTAGTCATTATTTGGTGATAACCCTCACATACGCTCCTGCTCTTAAATCAAATATGGCACCTGGTGCAGTTTGAATGTCAATAGCATCAAACAGTGATTATTTTAATATATATATATATATATATATATATATATATATATATATATATATATATATATATATATATATATATATATATACATATACATATACATATACATATACATATATATTAACATTTTATATATATATCTCAACGTTTTAATTTTAGCATAACTTTAATATAGCATGTTGTTATCCTAATCTGGTGATTTTTTTTTTCTCCCTCAAGAGTCATTGAGATGGATTTATCCTTTTTAAACAGGATGCTTCTCTTAGTATAACATTAAAATTGATATTCTGTTTAGGTACAGTAGCTGTTTAGAGTCTCATTCTGGAATTAAACCACCAATAGCTGCAAAAACAAATAGCATGTCCCTGTGATAGAAAGCAAAGCAAATTACATCGTCCTCCCCCATGACTCACCATATTATTTTCATACTGTGTCCGGCAATTTTGCTTGCGATTCCATTTAAGAGATACTGTTTTATGCATTCCAAGTTGCCTTTGCGGTCACGGATACACTGGAGTCCTCTGCGAACTTGACATTGACTTCTGCTCTGGGCATCAGTGTTCAGAACACGCTGTCTGTCTGGACCAACAGCACAACTACACCTGTCACTGCATGCTGGGATATGAGGGAAAGTTCTGTGAGCTTGAGACAGATGAATGCAAAAGTGCACCCTGTGCCAACCGTGCCACTTGCATTGATCTGGTGGCAAGATACCAATGTCTGTGTGCTCCAGGATTTAAGGGTAAGCTAAATGTTTCACTCGTGGTACCACTGACTGTCTTTGGCCCTTTGGTAGGCATTGGCTTTCAATATCATCATTGTTGAATTCCTTATGATAAAAGAGACAAGGTGGCTATAAGTGTAGCATATTCATGATTCGTTGTTTGAAATAAATTATTTGAAACTATTCTTTTAAAGTATTATAGTTCATTTATTTATATTTAAATGTATATGAAGGTTATAAGCAAGACTTCATTCATTCCACTTTTCATTTTCCAATTAATTCTCAATGAATACAATTGTCCTGTGGCCATACTACTTTTTTCATTGAAAACACTGTTTTACTTGGAAATATGTGACATTACAGGAGTAAAATATGTTTCAAATGGTAATTCACTTTAGGCCTCATTCATGAAACTTAATCAGTACATTTTGAGTAATATGGACGTAAAACGGACCTTCCCAAAAACTTGACTCTGGATTCACAAACATCAAATTTGATAATTAAATATGTGTATGTTAATGAATTCCAATAATTCGTAAATAGGGTGCTCCTGCATGCTCATTCACAATTAGCATAATCCAGACTATGAGTTACAAGTACACAAATGACATGTCCAGGAATGCTGTGGAATCTTCTGGACTTCCTTCTCAGGTTTGGCTCCATTATATTGCATAAATGCAACGATTAATATTAGTATTATAGGTCATATGCCTAACAATAAATATTCAATTAATGTGTGTCCTCCAAAGCATATTAGCCAGCTGAAAAAATGCCTGGTACTCTTCTGAAAACGGCCAGCTGATGGTGCTTGAAAGCGCTTTACAAGTGCAGCGTTTTTCCAACTGAGACAGTTTGGTTGCTATAATTTGGATTATCCATGGCAGTAACGTGTGACTATCTCATTTTGAAGGATATTAAAATGCAGTAACCAGCTAAATTAACTTCTTCATTGTTGTTCAGTCGTTGTACAAGTAGGATGGTTGGTCTGTGTAGTTGGTCCGCCCCTCCTCCACTGTGATTGGGCGGCTGGGTAAAAAGTTTAACATTTTACCCAAAGTTTAACATTTTACAACTCTCAGCAACTGGACAGGGCAAACAAACTCATGAAATATTATTCTGCTACATAGTGCATCAAAATGCAGTGTCATCAGTGTGTTTAAAAGGACACAGAACACTTGAACGTTTTACGCACCATTTACACATGGTAGGGAGTCAATTTCTTTTGTACCAACTAACATTTTGAAAATACAAACATTCATTAATCTGAAAATTTACGTCAGAACAGCTTTACGAACGATTTACACACAAAGTAGTTCTGCTCGTGTTTCACGAATGAGGCCCATTGATTACACTAGTAGCCTATAACATGACATGAGACAGGCTTCTTGTTATCCATATTGTCTGTGTTAATGTCCATCATGCAGGTCGAACATGCTCCGAGAACATGAATGAGTGCCAGTCCAGACCCTGCCGTAATGGGGGCACCTGCATTGATCTGGTCAATAACTACATTTGTATCTGTCCACTCGGTAAGTAAAGTCTTAGCACACTGTTCCAAAACAACAAATACATCCTGAGCTGAAAGCAGTCAGCTGTGCTACACCATGTATGATTTAAAGAACTTGATATGTAGTACACATTATGATGAAAAATATAATTGTTCTTGGGAAGGAGCCACAGGTCCATCTTGGTAATAATTCCCCGGGAACCATATAGACTTTAGTGAAGATGTTATCTCCACAGCTCACATGCATCTGTAGATGTGAAGCTTTATTGGGTCCCAAGAAACATGTCCTGTGTGACTCATGCTCCCTGTTTTCAAGATAATCTACCAGCCCAGGAGGAAGAGAATCCATCAGTGTAAATTTTCTAGTGTTTATTAAAACGGCCTCTCTTTAATTCTCTCAAACATGATGGTGACAGAAAACAGACCTCCATCTTGTCAGGACAGGTCTCATTAGTGGGCACGATTCTTACGGGAGATGGTGTGGTGTTGGGGGACTTGATCAGGTTAGAACCTTAAAAATTCATTTACATTTCAGAATTCAACAATCAAAATCGAATCTTAAAATAATAAGTGATGGGAAGCCATATTCTAAGGCCTGTTCTCAGGAAACAATGCCTGAAAATATCAGCATTTCATTTTGAAGGGTTACTGCTGAACCTTCCAGAAATCTCATTTTCCTATCTCAGGAGTACAGAGTACCAAGGCTGTAACTGCCATAAACACTTCTACTCTATACAGCAGTTGCCCAAAGTTATATACAGCCTTGTAAAATTGACATCTTTACCCTTTATTCAAATATTATTTAAAATGTTTTAAAGATTTTGTTAAGCATATTGTATATTTGTGCTTGGAGTCGATTGTTTGGTCACACTTTAGTTTAAGGTCCAATACTCACTAAATATTAACCTACGACTTTTGCCGCAATAAACTCCTAATTACTGCTTATTAATTAGTAAAGTAATTATGTAATGTAGTAATTATGTTTAGGCATTATGTAGGATGAAGGAATGCAGAATATGGTCATTAATATGTGCTATATAAGTACTAAAAACAGCCAATGTCCTAGTAATGTGCATGCTATCAATAATTAATAGTCAGAATACAATTGTTTGATTTGTATTAACGCTATGAAACTATTTGTGATGACTTAATTTTTGACCATCTGTCATGAAAAGAAGATCTGAACACATGCAAAAAGAAGAGCTAACCAACTAAATATTAATAACTGATTGTAGTCAATGTATGCTTCCTGTTATCTTTTTGTTTTTCAGATAAATACATTAACCAAGTTTAGTTTTTTGTTCTTCCCCATATATATATATATATATATATATGTGTGTATATGTGTGTGTGTGTATATATATATATATATATATATATATATATATATATATATGTGTGTATATGTGTGTATATGTGTGTGTGTATATATATATATATATATATATCCCTTGTGTATCCTTATGGACTTTTTTGTCTTTTTCATTTTTTCATCCCTTTACCTGTGTTAATGCTAACTGCATAATATTTGGCACAGGTGTGTATTTTTATTGGAATTTTACTATTTTTCTGCAATTTCCTTTAAAAAATCTATTTTGCACTAGGTACACAAAATAGTTCCTCTCAGCGCCTTTTGGACATAAATGTCCCCATTGAAACCCATTAAAACGGCAATTTTTAATCTCAGGGCCTTTTAACTATAAAATGATGCAATCTTTGTTAAGAGGCTTTCATTCTGTCGGCAAGGCTTCAAAATTTTAATTTTTAAAAATTTTTACCTGATGGTGCCAATTTTTCCAGCTTTGGCCTATAAAGCAAATACTCGATTTATTCCTGTTTTCTGCTTCGGCATATTTTAGAGCCAATTGGGTAAATTATGCAACGATAATTCTGTGGGTGTGTTGGTATGGATGTCAGAGTGTGGATGGTATGTGTGTTATAAAAAAAATGTGTGTGTTTGTAATATTGACAGAGAAAAACTCAACTGCAAATAACAAATCCAATCACTGTGTGCATCAGTGGAGTTTTGCTGGCATCCAATGGGGAAAATCTGTTACTGCGCCTAAACTAAATCTTTACCGGAAGCTCATGTTTTGAGATATCAACATCAAATTTGGAACACAACTTAGATTTTAAGAGTTTTAGAGTTCAACTTGTTTCATAAAATATATATTGTGTATAAAATAATGTTCAGAAATAATTGTCATAAACTTAAACCTATATAACTTTTTTTATTTATTTACTTATTATTATTTTTTACTTCAACAATAATCTGCCACGGGTCTTCTTTAAAATGAGACCAAACTTAAGTCTGTGCTCCCAAGCTTCAAATTTTTATGACAGTACCTGTGCAACTTTTTTTTAAATTGATGCACAAGTGATATATATATACTGTATATTTTATCTGAATGTGAATTAAATTCCATATAATCTATGAAACTATAATGATGAATGCAGACATTCAAATTAATTGGCTGATACTCTGATAAAAAAAAAAACAATGCTATTGATTAGGATTTACATTTATTCTAAAATTAATTAAATTTGCCAAATATATTAGTTAAAATCTATGAAATAATAGGATATGCACTGCTTCCTGAGAATAATCCAGAAACTCTTTATGCAAACTTAAAATAACACACATCCCTGAAACATTTTTAGGAGACATGCTGCCATAAGGCAGGACAATGATTACAAAAAATATATATATTGCAGCACAAACGCAATTTTGTAAGAACCTTAACATGAATGCAGATTATAAAATGTGCAATACTCTCAATAACACATATTTTTCATCTCAGTCCTGTCTGCTGGGCTGTTGATGTGCAACAGGTTGGGTGAACTGAGTGGGCTTTCTGACAAAAATGGAGCTATAGTTTTAGTCTCTGCATCCTCCTACAAAGCTGACAAGTATGCATATTGCATATCAGGAAATGACAGAAAATAAGTGGTCTCAATAATCCCTCGGTAAGTGTTTGAATCATAGTCCCCAGGAAAATAAAAGGATATAAGCTGCCACCATGCTGTGGAAACGACTGATTTCTAGATAAGCGGTAGTCGTGAGAGTATGGTGATTTGATGACGTTATTTGATGGCAGACATTTTCTGAAAGGACGCATGAGGATCCTGTTCATGATCCTACAGTGTGATCATACCAAAGCGTCATTTGCATCATTTCCCCATTTCCCATACATCTGAGAATAGCAGGAGATATTATCATTGTGTTCTTGAATGCACTACATGTATAAAACAATGAATGACCCCATGCTAGCTGGATGTTTTCAGATTTTTTTTTCTTTCTGTTAAGCCTATTTGTGATTTAATTGTATATGTTTATAGCTTTATATGGTACTATTCATGTTCATATAATTACTGTATTTCTCTTCGCTGAGTGCAGTGTGACTTTTTATTACTGGCATCTTCTGTGAACTGCAATGTCAGGTCTTTCGTTTAATTATTTCTCATCTATATTCTCTTGGCATGCCACTCGGCCCTGAGAGCGAACGTGTTCTCATTACCCTCACGGTTCAGAAGACCAATAAATACAAATGCTTGTTCTTATAATCCTTCAGTAGACCTGTATGGACATGGAGCTATGTATGTAATAATATTTTAATGGGCTTTGTCATCCGGTGTGGATTAAAATGTTGGTTTCTCAGAATACTGCCTTGGTAGGTGAGCTGTTGGCCGATGTTGCTTGTAGTCTGTGTCTACGTTCTGTTGGAGAAGGCATTGCAAGTCACTGAAACATGTATTCTCTCTTATAGAGTAGGTAAATACCAAGGAAGTTAATCTTAACGGCAGATAGCAACATATATTTATTTTTTTTACAGATTTTTTAAAACTCTTAATTTGTGAGTTTTAATCATACTTTGTGCTTTATTCTGTCAGGAAATAAACTAAATTGACCTTTTAGGGAACAACTGTCACAGTCCTCGTCTGCACCTGTCTGTCCTTGTCTGCACTTCACTTCCCAGTATCCTCCTTGTCTGCACACCTGAACTCACTCCCTCAATCATCCACCTGTTCATCGTCTTAATCATCTGTGTCACCTGTCCTCACCTCGTTAGTTTCTGTATTTAGTTCTCTCTGTTCAGTCTGTCTGTGTCGGTTCTTAGTTTGTCAATGTGTATGTTAATACTTGTGTATGCATAGGTGTTGGTGAATATCCTGCCTGTCTTCCTGCCTGTACCTGGTTTTGTTTATGAGTAAATCGTTTGTATTGGAGCTCTTTGCCTCAGCCTGCCTTCATTACTCACCAAACCGTGACAGAAGAACCGACCTAAAATATGGAATGGGCAGCAATGGACATCCTCCTTCTGGCCCAGGAGGACCAGTCCCTCGAGGCCCACACACAGAGGTTTTTGGACTTGGTTCCCCACGTCCATTACGATGACACCAGCCTCTGTGGGTTTTTCCGGGCAGGCGTGCTTTGGTCTCATCGTTAAGACCTGCCCGGAAAAAGAGATGGGCCTCGAGGGAACTTCGAGGAATACATTGAGTGGGTGCTGTGGCATAATGGGTCACCTTTTACCATCGGGCACTCCACCAGCCCAGCCGAGTCTTCGCCGCTGGTTCCGTCCAGCCCAGCCGAGTCTTCGCCGCTGGTTCCGTCCAGCCCAGCCGAGTCTTCGCGCTGGTCCCGTCCAGCACCAAGCCCTCTTCGCCGCTGGTCCCGTCCAGCACCAAGCCCTCTTCGCCGCTGGTCCCGTCCAGCACCAAGCCCTCTTCGCCGCTGGTCCCGTCCAGCACCAAGCCCTCTTCGCCGCTGGTCCCGTCCAGCACCAAGCCCTCTTCGCCGCTGGTCCCGTCCAGCACCAAGCCCTCTTCGCCGCTGGTCCCGTCCAGCACCAAGCCCTCTTCGCCGCTGGTCCCGTCCAGCACCAAGCCCTCTTCGCCGCTGGTCCCGTCCAGCACCAAGCCCTTCACCGCTGGTCCCGTCCAGCACAGGGCTTCACGTCAGCCATCCCGAGTCAAGTGAACCGAATCCCGAGTCAAGTGAACCGAATCCCGAGTCAAGTGAACCGAATCCCGAGTCAAGTGAACCGAATCCCGAGTCAAGTGAACCGAATCCCGAGTCAAGTGAACCGAATCCCGAGTCAAGTGAACCGGTGGATTTCCCCAAGTATTTTTTGGGGGGGGGGCCATAGGCCTTCGCCTCGTCTGGCTCCGCCGTGGCCGCCCGAGGGGTCCTCACCGCCGCGGCCGCCCGAGGGGTCCTCACCGCCGCGGCCGCCCGAGGGGTCCGCACCGCCGCGGGCGCCCGAGGGGTCCGCACCGCCGCGGGCGCCCGAGGGGTCCGCACCGCCGCGGCCGCCCGAGGGGTCCGCACCGCCGCGGCCGCGCCCACGTCCTGCTCCGCCGCGGCCGCGCCCACGTCCTGCTCCGCCGCGGCCGCGCCCACGTCCTGCTCCGCCGCGGCCGCGCCCACGTCCTGCTCCGCCGCGGCCGCGCCCACGTCCTGCTCCGCCGCGGCCGCGCCCACGTCCTGCTCCGCCGCGGCCGCGCCCACGTCCTGCTCCGCCATGGCTGTCTGTTCCATCTTGGAGTCCGTCCTCCTGCACCTGGTCCGCCTTCCCGTCACGGACTCCAGGATGCCCACCCTCCCACCCCTGTTCTACGGCGTGAGGTCACGCCTACCGGGAGGGGGGAGTAATGTCACAGTCCTCGTCTGCACCTGTCTGTCCTTGTCTGCACTTCACTTCCCAGTATCCTCCTTGTCTGCACACCTGAACTCACTCCCTCAATCATCCACCTGTTCATCGTCTTAATCATCTGTGTCACCTGTCCTCAGCTCGTTAGTTTCTGTATTTAGTTCTCTCTGTTCAGTCTGTCTGTGTCGGTTCTTAGTTTGTCAATGTGTATGTTAATACTTGTGTATGCATAGGTGTTGGTGAATATCCTGCCTGTCTTCCTGCCTGTACCTGGTTTTGTTTGAGTAAATCGTTTGTATTGGAGCTCTTTGCCTCAGCCTGCCTTCATTACTCACCAAACCGTGACAACAACAGTCTGACACTCTGACAATAGCCAAAAGCACCCAGTGTACCCTTTAACATCAGTCTGAAATATATTTGTCGTTACTTGATTTATATAATTTTTAGATAGGTTAAATAATAATTGTTATATACACTACTAATACTCTTTTGAAAGAAATTACCTTAATGCATCCTTGCTGAATAAAAATATGAATCATTTGTGACCGTAAAAACATTTGATTTTTTACAAAAGATTTCTATTTGAAATAAATGCTGTTCTTTTGAACTTTTTATTCATCAAAGTTTCCTGGGGGGAAAAATCACATGTATCCACAAATTAAAAAGGAAATTCTATTCAACTTTCAAAATAAGAAATGTTTCTTCAGCATGTATTTTCTATTTTAAAATTTCACAAAATTACTGTTTGTCTTATGTTTACCAAGGCTGCATTCATAAAATACACTAGAAAAAATAAGAGACATCTTGCATAAACATTGTTTCAATTTGTACCAACTCAAACTGTTGTAACGTCAGATCAGGCAGGAAAACAACGAGAGGCAAGAAGGTCTCTACTAGCAGTGTAAACTTTTATTAAACAAAACGAAATAGAACAAAATAGAATCATCTAATACAAGGACACGCAAGGTAACAGTGCAGTTGTATGCACATCAAACACCAGACAATGTACTGAGAGCAGTGAATATATACAAACTGTTTATTAAAACAAACTGGTGGGAGTGACTAAAGCATGGTAACCATTAATTAGCGGGAAACAATTGTAAACAAACTAAAAGTCGATGATCATGAAACTGAAACAATAACAGTTGAATGGTACTATTGTTTCAAAGCAAAAAGACCATTCTAGTGCACACTTCTGCGTGTCCTTACGAATATATTAATTATTTTTCAATGAAGCCTCCAAACATAACAGTTCAAACCCCCCAAATTTTCCACATTCTAGCAGAAAAACATTTTTAATAGTGAAATTCTAAACTTTTTTTATTTTTAAAGTATCTCGCTGGCTGCACCAGAACAGGTGCTGCACATGACCTATGGGCTGTAGTTTGGACACCCTTGAAGTGGGCTTTTTGAAAATAAAAGTGTATTTTTGGAGTGTTTGGTACTTGGCTGCTTTGTGGGAGTGAGAATAGCTCACAGCCCTGGAATGTGTCAGAAATCCCATTTGGAAAAGGCAGCACTGTACGTGTGACATTCCTTCATGCTACATTAACTTCTCGGTGAATTGCACGCACAATTGGTTGTTAAATACCGCTTACGTGCTTTGGCAGAAGTGCTGGCTGTCCATTAGTGACTCTTTTTCCAAACATGTGGCAGTTGAAGAGATTGTTAGGTTGATTTATGCATTCGCAAGCTTAGGATTTATAATGATTTTCAGAAAACTGACAGTGGATCTTTCACCTGTGACAGTGCTTGTCTTTTTTGATCTGATTTAACTTCACTTCAGATGAGTCATGCTTAGGGTTCGGGTAGGAGAAACCGATGCTAGATCGTCAGCACAGAAGGGCACATGTTACCTGGGGTGTTTCCGTGATGTGTTTAGTCTCTCATTTCCTCCGCTTTAATAATGATTGAATGCATGAGAACATAACAAGATGGTTAATGCTTAATTTATGATATAGAGCGTGTTTACAGTACATGCACGTTCTTAACACAACCATGGTTAATAAGCAGACAATGCATGTGGTCATGTAAACACATTAACTCCATTTTCTTTATGGGAGTAAAATCATAAATAGATTTTTTTCACCCAGCATGTAAACACATTATCCTGCGTTCTGTCAGCTTGAAGTGCGCATGTGACAGGAAAGTGTCCTTAAGGTTTTGTCCGTATTTCTGGTTCCCTTTCGTTCGGGAACTCCTACGTCTCGTCGGAGGAGTTTCCAACGAATTGGGATCACGCTAGGGAGACCAATCGACTTCGAGTGAACTAAAACGAGCCAATAAACATTGGCATGCAAGATTTGCATTCCGCGACCCGCCTACCAGTGCGGGTATAAAAGCGGAAGCAAGCGCATACACAAACGCTTTTAGCTTCGGAGCCGACCGATTGTGTCCTCTCTGAGTGAATGAGCTTTAAGATTGTATTTTTCTTACGAGCTACGAGTCTGCTGTTTCGGGAGGGGATCTCTCTGTGTTGGTGAGATGGCGTTCCCTGTGTGCTTCAGCACGATAGAGTACTTTCTTGCCTGATGCCAGACCTCTCTCTCGGCCGCTCAATGCCTCCGGAGCCTGGTCCCTGCCTTCCACTTCGCTGCCCCTCCGCGGGTGCGCCAGTGGTTCGGGTGGGCTCGCTGGTACAGTCTCTCGAAGCCTGGTTAGCACTTCCGAGGCCGTCCCACTGGCTCATCCGTACCATTCGGCTCCGCTATGCAATTCAGTTTGCCCGCCGGCCTCCCAAGCACAGGGGTATCCGCTTCACTCGTGTGCGGAGCGTCGATGCCCCTGTCTTTAGAAAAGAGATCGACGTCCTGCTGGCGAAGGACGCGATCGCAGCCGCAGTGACGCCGCTCGGCTTGCTTCATATGAGACCGCTTCAGTGCTGGCTTCACGATCGAGTCCCGAGATGGGCGTGGCAGAGCGGCATGTTCCGGGTCAACATTACCCCGCACTGTCGCCAAACCTTCAGTCCCTGGTCGGACCCTGCTTTTCTACGGGCCGGAGTTCCCTTAGTTCAGGTGTCCAGGCATGCTGTTGTGTTCACAGATGCCTCTGCCAGCGGGTGGGGGGCCACGTACAACGGGCATGCAGTTTCAGGTCTGTGGACGGGGCCTCAACTGCATTGGCACATCAACTGCCTAAAGTTGCAAGCAGTACGTTTAGCTCTGTGCCGCTTCAGAGCTTCTGCACAGACATGTCCTGGTCCGTACGGACAGCACTGCGACCGTTGCGTACATCAACCGTCAAGGTGGTCTACGCTCCCGTCGTATGTCGCGACTCGCCCGCCATCTCCTCCTATGGAGTCAGAAGCATCTGAGGTCACATCCCGGGTGTGCTCAACCGTGTGGCCGACGAGCTCTCACGGCTGCCGCCTCTTCCGGGAGATTGGCGACTCCATCCCCAGGTGGTCCAACTGATTTGGGGAGTCTTCGGAGCCGCTCAGATAGATCTGTTTGCCTCTCCGGACACGACCCTTTGCCAGTGGTTTTATTCTCTGACCGAAGGATCTCTCGGCACAGATGCATTGGCACACAGTTGGCCCCGGGGCCTTCGCAAGTATGCGTTTCCCCCAGTGAGCCTTCTTGCACAGACTTTGTGCAAGGTCAGGGAGGACGAGGAGCAGGTCCTGCTCGTTGCGCCGTATTGGCCCAACCGGACTTGGTTCGGAACTCGTGCTCCTTGCAACAGCCCCTCCTTGGCCGATTCTTCTGAGGAAGGACCTCCTTTCTCAGAGACGGGGCACCCTGTGGCACCCGCGTCCAGACCTCTGGAGACTCCATGTCTGGTCCCTGGACGGGACGCGGAGGTTTTACCACAGGCTGTGGTAGACACCATCACTTCCGCTAGAGCCCCCTCTACGAGGCACCTCTATGCGTTGAAGTGGAACCTGTTCGTCGATTGGTGTTCTTCCCGCCGGGAAGACCCCCGAACTTGCCCGATCAGAGTCGTGCTTTCCATCCTGCAAGATGGGTTGGGGCGAAGGCTGTCTCCCTCCACGCTCAAAGTGTATGTTGCCGCAATAGCCGCTCATCACGATGCAGTTGAAGGTAAGTCATTAGGGAAGCACGACCTGGTCATCAGATTCCTTAAGGGTGCCAGGAGACTAAATCCTCCTCGTAATTTGCACCCCGTACCCTCTTGGGACTTATCTCTGGTGCTCAGAGCACTCCAGAGTCCCCCTTTTGAGCCCTTGCCTTCGGTGGAATTGAATATCCTGTCTATGAAGACAGCTCTCCTGTTGGCTTTGGCTTCTTTTAAGAGGGTAGGGGATCTGCAGGCTTTTTCGGTCGACGAATCGTGCCTAGAGTTCGGTCCGGGCCTTTCTCACGTTACTCTGAGACCCCGGCTCGGATATGTGCCCAAGGTTCCTACCACTCCGTTCGTGGACCAGGTAGTGAACCTGCAAGCGCTGCCCTTTGAGGAGGCAGACCCAGCCCTAGCTTTTCTCTGTCCCGTCCGCTCCTTGCGGGTTTATGTGGACAGAACGCAAAGCTTCAGGACCTCAGATCAGCTCTTTGTTTGTTACGGAGGCCAGCAGAAGGGGAAGGCTGTCTCCAAGCAGAGGTTAGCCCACTGGTTAGTGGATGCTTTTGTCCGGGCTTATGAATCCCAGGACGTGCCTTGCCCACCCAGGTTGACGTCACACTCTACTAGGAGTATTGCCTCTTCCTGGGCTTTGGCTCAAGGCGCCTCGCTAACAGACATCTGTAGAGCTGCGGGCTAGGCGACACCTAACACGTTCGCTAGGTTTTATAGCCTCCGTGTTGAACCTGTTTCCTCCCGTGTACTCGCTACGGCCAGTAGCGCGAGGAATTAGGTTGTGTCGGCTTGCTACGCCATTCCCGCCCCATGGGCCGGATACGTGCGTCTTTTTGCTCCGTTGGTTCCCCAACAAACGGTTAACCTCGTGAGTTCCTCCATCACCCCTCCGGCACCAGGCGAGGCGGATCGCCCGGCGCCAGGTCTATTACCTCTCGTGGGAGTTGTTATTAGACTGGGTGGCCTTAACAGTGGTCCCTACGGCGACCCATTTCTTCCACGTTCCAGCTACCCTCCGGGTTAGGTCCGTGTCTTCCCCTCGACAGACCCGTTCTGTCGTCCTTGCTGAGTACGCTCCCACCCCTCGGGCTGGGACTATTTCGTGCAGCGATCATTTTGCGCAATATAAAAAAGTGAGATGTGCATCTTGCCGGCTGCCGCAGACCATATCTTTCCCTAACACCGATAAACTCCGCCTTTTACCTTGACCACGCCTCTAGCCCGAGCTGGCCTGGTTTGGCCCAAGGTATTCGACGGGCCAGAAATCCTAGCCGTTGGCCCCGAGTAAGCCCCGATCAAGCCCCGGAAGTGGCAGTGGAAACGCGACTGGCCCTGGCCCGCACTAGTGCGGCTCGGCCCTGGCCCGGCAGTGGAAACGCGGCTACTGTGACAGCTCGCTCAGGGCCAGTCTGTGCTGAAACACTGCTGCCAATCAACAATCGTGGGAGGGGCGTCCGACCGTGTGACGTCACATGGTCGAACGGCTCGATTTGAGGCAGGGGAAAACAGGAGTTCCGGCAAGATGGCGGGCTGAACACACGCGCTCTCATTACGCGGCTTAGTTATCTCCCGTTTTCTAAAATGGAAATAGTTTGTTTCTCAATTACACCTACCCAGAGTGACTTGAAAGTTCTGTGATATTGTTGCTGACCTCCAAAATGCAAAAATCTCACCAAACAACTCATCCCATTGTTATTCCTCCGGCTCATCGCGTGGCTCAAACTGCAGTTTCAGAGATGGAAACCGAGACTGATTCGTTAGAGAAACGCCGTGATTCCTCTCACTTTAAACCCACTAAGGTACATACGTCGAAAAAGATAAAATCTCAAGAAGAGGACATCACCAACGCCATCACTGCCCTAACTGCTCGCTTCGATTCACAAGACGTAAAGTTAGAAGAAATGGCGAATCAAATGTGAAACAACAGCATCATGATTGCAGAGATTTCCAAAGCTAACGAATTTAACTCGGCTGAAATTAAAGACTGCAAAGAAAAGTGCAAAGAGTTGAGCAATTCGGTCATGGGTTTAACCACCGCACACAATGACCTGGAAAGCAGAACATATGATCTTGAACGATAGGGAATCTCCGGATTAACGCGCATGAAGGAGAAGTCTGAAGAGGACCCCCGCAGGGAAGTGGTCGACCTGATTGCCGAAATTGCTCCGCACTTGATACAGAAATTAGACGATATTATTGACACAGTGCATCGGATTGGTAAGAAGGAACCAGGAAGACCAAGACAGATGATCGTTGTAACAAAGTTCAGTAAAGTGGAAGGAAGAGGACAGGGTCGGCTTTAGTTCGTGTGGGGTTTTTATTTCTCCCAAAACAAAAATAAACAAACAGAACAAAAGATGCGCCACACGCGCTCTGGTCACACTCTCTCTTTAAAAGGGGCTCGCTCTCCGCTCTCCCAGTTCCTCGTGATCGTCCCGCACACTCACACGTCTCTCAGTTCTCTCACACTTTCCTTCTCTTTCCTCGTGGCTTTTATCCGTCTCCCCACGCCAATTACTGAAACAAGACACAGGTGTTTGTCATTCACACTTAACCCACTCACGCCGCACCTGTCTCCCAATCCTCTCCCGCGTCACGGACTTCACGGAACCACGCCCCCCCTGCCACAATCGTCCAGTTCACAATGCGGAAATACAGGGACGAAATTTGGAAGTCAACGAAAAACTCATCTGTCTGCCTAAACCAGGGAGTCAGATTTGTGGAAGACTTCACGAAGGAAGACCGTAACGCTCGCGCCGCTCTGTAGCCGCTGAATGATAAAGCGTGTACAGAATGGAAAAAGGCGTATTACAGAGGGCCGTTTGGTTTTATTGAAGGAAGACGCATTGATCCAACGAAATCCTGCACTTTAACTTTTTTTATTAATTTTAGGGGTAGGATGGTGTGAGATGTGATTATTTGGAGAAATGGTAAGTTGCGAGGTATGTAGTCTTCTCGGTTAATTGTCATCCAGTTACTATATATCTGTTTCGAGTTAGCAATCTGTGTTTATTCTTTTTATATTTTTTTATTTTATTTTGTTCTTCGTATGTTTCCAGTTAAGCTACCGTTTTCATTACTCTCTTTAAATGTTCGGGGCATTCAAAATAAGGTCAAAAGAAAGGCTACGTATGTTTTTATTTTGTAAAGGAACTGGTTCGCATTGTATATTTTTACAAGAGACACACTCCACAGCGACTGATGCTGCTTTCTGGGCGAGTCAATGGGGAGATAAAATGTTATTAAGCCACGGATCCTCCCACTCTGCAGGGACTGCGATTGTATTTAACAACTGTCCAGGTAAAGTGATCTCTGTTAAAACTGATTCAAATGGACATTGGGTTACAATTGTTCTGGATATTGAATCTATTCTTTTTTATTTTGGTTAATGTATATGGTCATAATAATGCAAAACAAAATCAACAGCTTTTTGCTGAGGTTTCCTCTTTAATTTGTAATTTCAAGAGGTTATTTCCAACGGATTATATTGTTATAGGTGGAGACTTTAATGTTACACCAGATGAAACTTTTGACAGGCATCCACCAAAAAGTAGTACCCCTCAACCAAACTCTGATCATCATCTTTGCAACAATCTTAAAGTTTTGGATGTATGGCGACATCTTAACCCTAACACCAAAAATTTTCTTGGTTTAGACCTAATGGCTCTAGCAAATCGAGAATCGATTATTGGTTAATTTCAGTTTATTTTTTAGGCTACAGTTTGTTAAGGATTGCTCTATCTCACCAGCGCCTCTAACAGATCACTGCACTATTGTCTTGGTTTTTAAGCCAAATTGTAAAATTATATATAATAAGGGATATTGGAAATTTAATTCTGATTTGCTTGAAAATGTAGGCTATTGTGCAAAGGTAAAAGATTTAATTAAAGCAATTGAGAATAGTAATGATTTCAGCTCTCATAAAGCCAGATGGGAGTTTTTTTAATTCAAAATTTATAAAGTTTCTATAAACTATAGTCAAATGCTTGCCAAAATAAGAAGACAACATGAAAACAAAATTAGATTTGAGATTAATAAGTACTGCAATAAAAGTGCACTGAAAAAAAAAAAAGTTTTCTCTTCACACAAAATTGAATTACTTGTACATTAAAAAAGCTAAAGGTGCATACGTTCGCTCAAAGGCCAAATGGATAGAGGAGGGAGAGAAAAGCATGTCCTATTTTTGTAGGTTGGAAAAAAGACAGCAGTCTAAAAACAGTATTGTTTCCCTAATGGTGAATAATATTGAAAATACTGACCCTACAACCATAAGCAAAGAAATTCATAATTTCTACAGTGACTTGTATTTGTCTTTAGTCAAATAAATCCCCTGGTCCCGACGGCCTCACAGGATATTTTTTTTTTACATTTTTTTGGAATAATTTGAAAATGTTATTGTTTAATGCTCTTATTGAATCTATTGAAGATGGATCCTTGGGCCCCACAATGAGTCAAGGCTTGATTATATTAATCCCCAAACCAGATAAAGATCATAGATATTTAGAAAATCTCCGACTAATCACTTTGCTTAACGATGACTATGAAATGTTTACACATGTTCTAGTCTAATGAGGTTCAATCGGGATTCCTTAAAGGAAAATCTATTCACAACAATGTATGACTAGTATTGCATATGATTGAATACAATCATTTGATTAAGGATGATGGATATATTCTTTTCTTAGACTTTAAGAAAGCATTCAACACTTTAGAAAAGGTTTTTATACAAATCTTGAGCACTTTGGTTTTGGTGAGCACTTTGTCAATATTATAAAAATGATTTATAAAGATATGAACAGTTCCATTTCTCTTCCTTACGGTACTTCACAAAGATTTCCTATTAGTCGTGGAATAAGACAGGGCTGCCCCTTATCCCCTCTTTTATTCATTTTGGCTGCAGACATGTTGTCTACTTTAGTTATCCATGATCGAACAGTACAGAAATTAAATGTATTTGATAAAAGCATAGCAATCAGTCAATTGGCAGATGATACTATGTTATTCTTAAAAAACAAGGGGCAGCCCTGTCTTATTCCACGACTAATAGGCTATTTCATTAGTTAATACTTTTTTTTTCTAAGGCATCAGGACTGCAGCTAAATTCAAACAAATGTGAACTTCTTGCCCTACACCAGAGTGATTTCACTTATCTGCATAATATTCCGGTAAATAATAAGGTGAAATATTTAGGCATTACAATTTCCAAAGATCAGAAAATTTGTGCGAAAGACAATTTTGAAAATAATCTACAAAAAGCAAACCGAATCTTAAATTGCTGGTTACAGAGAGACCTTTCAATTTTTGGTCGATTTTTTTTAACCAAAGTCGAATATTTATCCAGATTAGTTTATCCCGCTCTTTCTTTAGCTCCCCCTGCAAATTTTATTAAAACATGTTCCCGGAAAATGTATGATTTTATTTGGAGGCACAAAGCTCATTATATTAAAAAAAGCGGACATCATTATATCTTACGAACAAGGTGGTTTGAATGTGATTGAATTTGAAAACATGAATATTTTGTAAAAACTCAAATGGCTAAAAATGTTTGTATGTCATGAAGATAGTTGTTGGTTTACAGTTCCTTCAGCTTTATTTCAAGAATTTGGTGGAATTAAATATTTTCTCAAATGTGATTTTGATTTATCCAAACCGGTAAAACTATCAACATTCCATCAACAAGTTCTCTTATTTTGGAAATTAGCACATACACACAATTTTATACCTCATAGTGTTTCTATTTGGAACAACAAATAAATATTGCACAGGAACAAATCTTTATGCTTTAAGAATTGGCTAAGCTGGTCAGTGAGGGATATAATGGATGAAAAGGGTAACCTTTTAAGACTATAATGCTTTTACATTAAAGCATGGATTTACTTGTCACCTGAAAGAGTTCTTCACTGTCATTAATGCAATACCTTCTGGCATAAAAATGCTGATGAGATGCGCTCTTTCGTATGCTGAAGCTAATCCAGCTCTTCCCTCTTTATTCATTGGAGATATTAATTTTAAAAGTGCTCATTGTACTAACAAGTATATAAGACAGGTTGTCTTAAAAACATGTTATCCCTGTCAAATTAAAAGAAATAAGTTAGATCACATGTTTAATGAGAATACTGTAAAATATCGTAGAACAGCTTATTTAAGTTTCCCTATCCCCCCTAAAGCAAAAGAAACACACTTCAAAATCCTAAATGAAATGTATCCTTCTAACAAACTCTTAAATCAAAAATTTAATATAGATATTGTCCCCTGTTCTTTATGTAATAACCATTCTGAAGACACAGACCATATCTTCTTTACGTGCAATTTGTCCAAAATCTTCTGGATATCAGTTCAGGACTGGATGATAGAAAAGGAGGTGGTTGTTGATGGTTTTGCTTTTACTTTACAACATATTTTATTTGGAATTCTCAAAGACTGCTGTTAATTTTTATTTGATTAATAACATTGTAATAAGGGCAAAGTATTTCATTCACAAATGTAGATTTTTTAAATCCCTTCCACTACTTGTGTTCAAAAATGATTTAAAGTGTTTTTCTAGAGCCCTTGAGGGAATGGGAGGTGGGAGTGCGATAAAGCTGCTTGATCTTTTAATTTCATATGATTTGGTGTGATATTGCCCCTTAATTTTAAATTTTAACTATTTTTATTTTATTTTACTTTATTCATTTATTTATTTATTTTTTAACCGTAAGTTAATGTAAGATATGATTTCAAGTTTGCATTTATTTTTTGTTAAACTGTGTTGAGCCCTTTATTCGATATTCTTACGCACTGTAGAAAGAATACATTTGCCTTGGTTGTATGTATTATTTTGTATTTAATAAAATAAAATGAAAAGGCAGGGGAAAACATATAAGGAGATTAAAACAAAAACACTGGATAGATTTTTATCATTATATGATGGTTGTGTACAGGCACTGCCAACACACATTTCAGTACAATCAACTTGAAAAAGTGCATGTACCATTATATGACCCCTTTAAGAACATGCAGACAAAGCAAGCATTGCTCGGTAGGGGAGAAGGACTCTTTCTTATAAAAATGTGTTTGTAACTCATGCAGTCAAAGTAGAAGTGGCACAGTCAAAATACTGCTTATTTATTTACAGCGCTGGATAGATTACTTCCAAATTGTAGTCAGTTACTCATTCCAAATTACATGTAATGGATTATGTTACTACCTGCAATTTTTGCCATTAAATATTTTAGGTAATATAATCTGACTATTTTATGATTACATTTAGATTACACTTGACCTAACTCATTTCTCACATTGAATAATGTTGTGTATTCTCTTCTTTGTTATCAATACCATGAAGTGCGTTAAATATTATGTCAGGTTTTCCCAGACTGGGGTTCATGATGGAACTGCAGGGGCTTCGTGAAAAGATAAGATTTTAAAATAACATTTTTAAAATAATTTTAAAAAAATTAAATGGTTAAATAAGAACGAGTTGACTTACTGAGTGATAATTCACAGAAAATAATTACAATATAATCTAATTACAAGTACTTCATTTTTGAAACGTTTTTTAAACAGTTTTTTTAACATCACATCTGCAATACAATATAAATAATGCAATACTTTGAGTCTTTGAGAAAATAACGAGTGATTAGGTTTTGATGTCACTACCAGGGAATAAACTGATTTATTAATAAAGACTTGTAGACGTGGTTTACTTGTTCTCCCAGATCACATGGAAACCAATAACCCGGCAGCACAAGTTCATTCAATAAGAAGATTTTTAGAAGTGAAGCGTATTGTTATGAATGTAAACATGTTCATTGATGCTCATTGCCAGTTGAGGTTATTAAGACTAATTTGTTTAATTATTGGCATTGTGCATCAGTTTGCCACGTTTCCAGAGGGTATTGATCAAAATATTACCGCATGTGGGCGTGTTTTATTTATAACAAAGGTTATCGACATGCTCGTCTATCAGTGGGATGTGGACACTGTATCTGCACCAGCAGACAAATGTGATATAGATCGGCACAATAGGGCTTTATGTGCAGATTCAGTCTATTACCATACAGGCCAGCAGGTAGTCTACCAGAGGAATCGATGGCTTCATAAATCTGAGTCAGAAAGGGTGTCTTCTTCTCACAAAACATATAAAGCCATTAACATCCCTTGGAAATATGCCGTTTTGCAGCTCTGCTACCAATCTTGAAGAAATTTGAAAAAGTGGTGGCTAAAACGGGAGAAGTGCAATATTGTTCTGTTTGGCATTGCTGTAGAAAAAAGAAAGTGAAATGCATCTCTGGGAGTCTTAATCTGTCCTGATTTCAGGCTTCTGAGGGAAGGTTTGCTCGGGGGACGTGACCTCAGTGAACCTCAGCTGAGCCAGAAACACTCTGAAATGTGGAGAAATAGAGAATAGAAAGAATATCACCTGCATTTGTGAGGAAGGTCAGTTTAAATGTTCAGAATAATAGCAAATAACTTATATTATATATATATTATATTATAAATCAGTGATTCTCAATTGGTCTGGCCATGGGACCCACATTTTCCCATGGTCATTAAGTCACAACCTTTTCACAACCTTATATGTGTATATCAAAATGTATAAATGTCTTTGTCTTTGAAATTTTGTTTCACTTTCTGTCTCATGTGCCATAGTTGTATTCATTTCACCTTGATTTGTTCCTCAGGTGTTTCGTGTTCCCCTTGTTACCTTATTAGCCTCATGTGTATATTTAGCCTTGTCTCCTGTTCTTGGTCAGTCATTGGTTTGGCCTGTTGCTGAATGGTTTGGGTTTTCCTCGTGGTTCTAAGCTCTGTTGTGTTCGGTGTTTCCTGTCCTTTGTTTTTATTTGTGTATTTGTTTGTTTATTAAATTAATTTGGAACCTCACCTCTCCTGTCACCTTTATCCTCTGTCGTCACAAATATATATATATATATATATGATCCTATAACAATTATAATAAATTATAATAAACACACACACAGAGAGAGAGAGAGAGAGAGTACCGTCCCACTTTACTTTACAAACAAATTAATTGTAAGAATAGGACTAATACTGAAGAATAAATGGTATTAAAATGTAAGGAAATCCCAAACTAGTTTTTGTTAATAAAATAGTTAATAAGTATGAGCCACCACAGTCATTTAAAAAAAATACAAAATAACACAAAGTGAAAATAAAGTGCCATTTTGGGGTTACGGAAACAACCGTTACAATGATAAATACACAATACTTACATGAACTGTTAATGAAACATGAAAACTGTTCCTGATGAACAGAATGGACATCATGCAAATCCTTCCCAGCTAACACAAATTACCAGTCATGTAATTTATTGGCATTTTTTCGTAATTTCATGACTTGCTTATAATTTCTTTTACGCTTTATTTACAATAAAAATATATACAGTGCGCTGCCGCATTTGTGTTTAATTTAAATTAAAAAGTTAAAAATGGAATATTTCATATGCAAGCTAATGGTGTGGTTGAGTAATTTTGTGGTAAATAAGTAAAATAGTACCACATATCCCCCCAAAACACAGCATAAATGAATAGATGAAGTAAATAAAAAAAAAAAAGATATATAATTTGTATTAAAAATACGATACAATCGCTCCGAATGGACCCGAAGACCATAAGTGTAGAGGGAAATGAGGTTCATTGAAGAGAGCATGCTACGAGCACATTATAAAGTCTGACAAGGCAGGAAAGTTTGTTTCCTTTAGTGTCCTTTATATTAATAGCCAAAGTTTCAAACACATTATTTCCCTTGACTGTCTGAACTGCCTGCAACAGTGGTATTTTCCACAAGTGCCGGAGATTAAAGAGCTGGGCTACCTTGCATCATTATTCTATGCAGCTAGTGTGAATTTCATTTGTTGCTGATTATTTTAAAGTGTTTCATGCCACTATATCAATAAGCACATCTTCATTAGTCTACCGCCACTTATTCTTGACAAGTCTGAGCGATTGTTAGTGATGTCCTATGCAAATGAGAACCTCATATACACTTCAAGGACAAAAGAAATGTAGACGTTTCATAGCTGTTTCTTGCCATTATGATGTTTTAGTGGTACACATAAATCCATTGCATATGCAGAAATTACACCGCTTTAAATGATTTTAAACTACATGATAGGTAGTTTTAAGAACATTTTAATATAAGACTGGTTTGATCTTACAATGAGGTGACTGGCTTCATCATGTATCTGCTAAAGGCTGTTTACCTCAAATTTTGATGGTTGTCATCACTTCTGTCATGATTCATTTTGTGTATAGAGACAGTATAAGTTGGAGTAGACGGACCATTCATGGAAAAATGAATGGAAGAAACTGCAAATCCTAATATGGCGGCTGTATAAATTGGAGTTGTGAGCCTTTTTTGATACACTCAAAAAGTGGGAAAGGTTTAATGTGGTTTAATATGGAACCTCAGGGTTCTTGACTGAATTTTAAATAACCCTTTATGCCAAAGATGTTCTATATAAGGTGAAATGTCTTAAATGATTGCATGTTAAACATGTTTTTTTTATTGCATGATAAAGTATGTTTACTTGATGTTCAAATTATAACATTTAATCAAAATAAAACATTTATCAAAGCAAAATGAATTCAAACTAAATCCATAAAATGATCCCATGATGGTTCTATATATGATGGGTCTAAAATGTTGTATATGTGAATTGCCTGACTGAACAGGCCTTCAATGTTCTATTTAGAACCATTTATTCTCGTGTAGCATCATTCTATTAAATTTTTTGCCTGTTTTAAGTGTATTATTGGAATGTATCTTGACAAACCGTTTTGGAGATTTTAGGCTCTATTTTAACGATCTAAGTGCATGGTCTAAAGCACATGGTGCAAGTGCACTTAGGGCATGTCAGAATCCACTTTTGCTAGTTTAACGACGGGAAAAATGGTCTGCACACCCGGCGTATGGTCTAAAAGGGATGTCCCTATTTTCTTAATGAGTAATGGGTGTATTTTGGGCATAACGTGCAATAAACCAATCAGATTCTCATTTTGCATTCCCTTTAAAAGCCAGCTGTGCTCGCGCCATGGCGAATTGCTATTTACATGGCGGAATTTGCAAGCGGAAAAACTGAACGCTTCTCTAGCGAGGAAACGGATCTGCGAGCAGACCATCTACGAGACAAAGTGTACTCGCGTTGTGGACCCGCCCATAGGCGCTCATTACTTGCGCCAGGTTTCAGTTCATCAATGGCGCAGTCTAATTCAGTTGCCTCAAAATAGCAATACGCCAAAAATGTGCCTGAACACACCTCGCTTTCAGACCAGCACGCCCATTTGTGTGAAAAATGCATTTGCGCAGAGCAAAATGCATCATGGCGCAGGGCGTGAAAAGGATAACTGCGCAGGGCTGAAACTAACAAAAAACACTTGCGTTGCACCTGGAGCTGCATTGCGCCGGGTGTATGATAGGGCCCTTAGTCTTTCAGCTATACAGGAGCTCTTCTTATGCCTGAATAGAAAACAGCAGGGATGTTAGTAAGATGGCTAGCGAGTTGACTGTTTTGCCTAAAAGGGACTTTGAAGGAGCATCTTGAATCAGTTGTATCGTCGTTACTCTACCTTAAATCAGATGGCTTTCCAAAGAAACCATCTACCTTCGTCTGTAAAAGTGTAATCCTGAGGGTTAACCTTCTTACATGATGTGTACACCTGTTATCTAAAACACACTGACAATAACGAAGGGCCCCTCTGGCTGTTCAGTAATCCCTCTTGTTGCTTCCAGAGCTGTGGTGACGGTGTTGTTAGGCTTCTCAGTCATGACAGATCTCTAGGTGGAACTGACAAATTCCTCCCAGTGTAACATGCTGGGTCTCCTGCAGAGCCCTAATAGGATCATATTTCATCATGGTTAAAGAAGATACACAAAGGTTTTTAATCTTGAGCACTCTGACTTGAGTCTGATTTGCTAATGGTTGTTGCTATGGGCTTTTGAGGCAGAGAGTACCGCTATATTTACATTCTAGTTTCCAAATGTATTTGTTTCTGAATGCTACGCTGTGTCTGAAATCGCATACTAGATACAAATTTGAATCTGAATTTACTTTGCGACCGTTAAAAAAGGATGTTCTATATAGGATGAATATGGGTAGAATGAATGAAGTTCGGACGTACTATATCGGCCATGTTGTACTGTAATGTGACCGACAAGCATTAGTTGCGTCGCTTCAGAGCCATTCATTAATCCTCTCCCGTGGCCTCGTGGGATAGTAAAATGTTCATCGAATGCAGACTTCAGGATCTTGGAGGAATTAGTAGGTCGCAGTGACTTTTTTCTCTCCAGATTAATACTATACCATTCAAAAGTTTAGGGTCAGATTTTGAAGGCTGTATTTTTTGATTAAAACACAGTAAAAAAAAAATCTTTATGATATGAATGTAATAAAATAGAAAACTGTTATTTTAAAGATAATTCCCTATGATGGAAAAGCTAAATTTTCAGCATCATTACTCCATTCTTCAGTCACACGATCCTTCAGAAGGTTGTGCTGCTACTGTGATAATTTTTTCAGGATTCTTTGATTATTAGAAGAGCATTTATTTGAATTATACATATCTTTACTGTCACTTTTGATCAATTTAATGAACCCTTGCTGAATAAAAGTCTAAAACAAAACAAAATCATATTGACCCCAAACTTTTGAACTGTCGCATAGATAGATTTTAGATGGCCTCTGTGTGTGTGTGTGTGTGTGTGTGTGTGCGTGTGCGTGTGCGTGTGTGCGCATGTGTTCCAATCTGAGTGCATGTGTATCAGTGTGAAGATGATTTTGCTTTGACCTGGGCTGTCCCTGGATTTGTCACTGGCTTGCTTAATGCAATAAATCAGAGAGGCAATGACTGCCTCTTATTAAACATGATTAAATGATCCAGTGGGTTGAGTCTGTGTGTGCCCGCGGAGCTTTCAGAATCAATAACAACCCTGTAAAGCTTCTTTTGAGTGGAAAACAAAGTCCTACAAATCCTAATTGCCTGTGGGATTAAACTAACCAAGGGGACTGTAGTAATGACTCTGTTCTGCTGTGCACGCTTTGGCAGCCATCTCTGTGAGATAAATCAAAAGAGATATAAATCAGGTTCTGCTAGAATGCTGTGTGGAGAGCAGAATATGTACAGGTGACTTAAAGGGATAGTTCACCCAAAAATGAAAATTATCCCATGATTTACTCACCCTCAAGCCATCCTAGGTGTACATGACATTATTCTTTCAGACGAATACAATCAGAGTTACAGTGCATCCGGAAAGTATTCGCAGCGCTACACTTTTTACTCATTTTGCTATGTTACAGCGTTAATCCAAAATGGATTAAATTAATTTTCCTAAAAATTCTACAAACAATACCCCATAATGACAACGTAAAAGGAGTTTGTTTGAAATCTCTGCAAATTTATTAAAAATATAAAAACGGGGGAAAAAATCACTTGTACACAAGTATTCACAGCCTTTGCTCAATACTTTGTTGAAGCACCTTTGGCACCAATTACAGCCTCAAGTCTTTTTGAGTATGATGCTACAAGCTTAGCACACCTATTTTTGGACAGTTTATCCCATTCTTCTTTGCAGAACCCCTCAAGCTCCATCAGGTTGGATGGGGAGCGTCGGTGCACAGCCATTTTCAGATCTCTCCAGAGATGTTCAATCGGGTTCAATGTAGCCACTCCTTTGTTATCTTGGCTATGTACTTAGGGTCGTTATCCTGTTGGAAGATAAACCGTCACCCCAATTTGAGGTCCAGAGCGCTTTCATCAAGGATGTCTCTCTACATTGCTGCATTCATCTTTCCCTCGATCCTGACTAGTCTCCCAGTTCCTGCCGCTGAAAAACATCCCCACAGCATGATGCTGCGACCACCATACTTCACTGTAGGGATGCTATTGGCTAGGTGATGATCGGTGCCTGGTTTCTTCCAGACATGACACTTGCCATTCAGGCCAAAAAATTTGTTTCTAAAGTTTGCCAATCTTTGTTTCATCCGACCAGAGAATTCTGTTTCTCTGAGTTCTTCAGGTGCCTTTTTGGCAAACTCCAGGCGGGCAGTCATGTGCCTTTTACTGAGTGGCTTCAGATTGGTGGAGTGCTGCAGAGATGGTTGTTCCTCTGGAAGGTTCTCCTCTCTCCACAGAGAAACGCTGGAGCTCTGTCAAAGTGACCATCGGGTTCTTGGTCACCTCCCTGACTAAGGCCCTTCTCCCCCGATCGCTCAAAGGAAGAGCTCTAGGAAGAATCCTGGGGGTTCAGAACTTCTTCCATTTATGGATGATGGAGGCCACTGTTCTCATTGGGACTTTCAATGCTGTAGAAATTTTTCTGTACCCTTCCCCAGATCTGTGCCTCGATGCAATCCTGTCTCGGAGGTCTACAGACTATTCCTTGGACTTCATGGCTTGATTTGTGCTCTGACATGCACTTCTTCTTCATCTTCTTCTTCTTCTTTCAATTTAATGGTGGTTGGCAACTAACTTTAATGGTGCATTACCGCCAACTGCTGGACTGGGGTGCGGTACTGGAGTCTACCTTTCCCATTATATATATATATATATAAAACACTTCACCTAAATTATTTAAATTAGTCCTGTATTCCTCAGGAAGCTAATATATATATATATATATATATATATATATATATATATATATATATATATATATATATATATAAATATAAATATATTTAAAACATATTTCACTTGAGTTTCTTTGTAGGATGTCTTCTAAATTTAATCTTAACTGTTTTCCTTTGCAATTGTGAACTTAATCTTTGTCTTTCATCACAGAATTCACACTTGCCATCAGCATACTTCTTCATTAGTACCAAAGTTTTATTTAATCTTGTGTGTCCATACCTCATTCTTGACAACACATCCTCCTTCTTCTTTACTTATGTTTATATTTCTAGCCTTTCCCACTTTATTCTGGATATTATAGAACTGTCTTCCAGTCTGCCCATTGTCCCATAATATTTTCCATTTACCCTTAATAATGTTTTTAACCATACTCTTAATTTCTGCTTTGCTATAATTAACCTCAATATCTACACTGGAATTTCCAGCTGTTTGCTTAGCACATTAATCTGCCAACTCATTTCCTATGACCCCTATCTGAGCTGGTACCCATATAAGAGTTATATCGACTACTGATTGTAACAGATTATTTGCAGCTTGTATTATTTCTATTAAAATATCCTGTCTTGGTCTTGACTGAAAAGTTTTGATGTTGATCAAAGCTGAGTTGGAATCTGAAGCAATTACTGCCTTTCTTGGCCTATTGACTTCCACCCATAACAGAGCTAGCCATATAGCGACCAACTCCGCTGTATAACCTGCCAACTCATCACTAATTCTTTTACCTATTTTAACTTTTACATTTGGGATGACATATGCTACCCTCATTATTTTATCAATCTGTTTAGATGCATCTGTATATATAATTAATTCCTCTCTATACCTCTCCATTAAATATCTCTGCACCCTATACTTTTCCATGCCAATTCCTTGCTTTTCTTCTAACAACCCCAAATCAATAGACATTTCTTTATATTCCCATGGTGGAGCAACTGGGAAAGGTACAGTAGTACCTACTTTCAGATCCTTAAACCCCGTTTAATTTACCTTATCATTGATCACCCAACCAAAACTTCTGACTTGAGTATTTCCACGCTCTTGGCATTGCTTCAAAACTGATTGACTCATATGATTTCCATTATGACCCCTCAAATTTGCCCAATACACAAGGGCCAGCTGATCTCTTCTAAGGTGGAGAGGCATTTCTCCCATCTCCACCTGAATAGCTGTCACTGGTGTAGTTTTTAAAGCACCACAGCACAATCTTAACGCTTGATTTTGTATCACATCCAACTTACTCAACAACGTTTTGGCTGCAGACCCATATATTATGCTTCCATAATCTAATACTGACCTGATCAATCCTGTGTAAATTGTTCTTAATGCAGATCTATTTGCTCCCCACTCAACTCCGCATAGACACCTCATTACATTTATAGTTTTTTTGCATTTATCAATAATTTTTTGTATATGCACTTCCCATTTTAATCTTTGATCAAACCATATGCCCAGAAATTTAAATGCGTCAACCCTTTCCAATTCATTAGCAGACTATTTTATTTTTATTTCATCAGTTATTTTCTTTCTTGAGAAATACATTGTTTTGGTTTGATCAATTGAGATCCTAAAACCCCATCTAATGGACCACTTATCCATTACATCAACTGCTTGCTGTATCTTATTCATAACAAAATCAACATTTCTCCCTCTTTTCCATAATGTACCATAATCTGCAAACAATTCCACATCTACACAATTCTCCAAAAACATAATTTATCATAATGGAGAACAATAAAAGACTGACAATACTCCCTTGCGGAATACCATTTTCTACCTGATACCGCTCACGTTTCACCCCTTTTACCTTCACCATTATTGTTCTACCTGACAAGAATTACTTAAATACAAGTGAAAATTCTTCCGTTGATTCCCATATGATTTAACAAAATTATAAGGCCTTTCTTACACATCATGTCATACGTTTTCTTAACATAAAAAAAGACAGCCACAACTGATTCCTTATTCACTTGAGCTCATCTTATGGTATCCTCTAAATATACTAAAGGATCCATGGTACCTCTACCTCTTTTAAAACCACTCTGATAATTTTGTATCAATCCTTAGTCTCAACTGTATACATGCCTGTCATTTAACTCTCCACTGGAGTAGTTCTTCCTATAGAGTCACAGAATCTACTCCAACAACCATTTTTTAGCCTCCCTAATAGTTTTTCTTACAACTTCTTGAGATTTCTTAAACTCAATTAGGTTTTGGAAATGATGTGTTATTTTCAAAACTCTAAAAGCTTTGTTCCTACCTTTCATTGCTTTTTTGCACTCACTGGTACACCATGGTACTATTTTACTTAGATTCTTAGGTTTCGTTTTTGGAATGGCTTCACTTGCAGCACTGATTATTCCAACACTAATATCTTTACACAAACTTTCAATATCTTTATTTATATCTATTGCTGACAGGATTTCCTTACTAATCTCTCTAAATTTGTCCCAATCTGCTCTCTCTAAAATCCGTCTCTCATTTTTAACTTCACGTTCAATTGCAACTTCCATTCCTTACTGAATTTTAATAGGGAAGTGATCCCTACCTATAGCACTGTCATTCAAAACCTCCCACTCACACTTGTCTGCTAATGTTATTGTAGCTAATGTGAGGTCTATTGCTGATTCTGTTCCCCTAACAACATCCATTCTAATACCTGAACCATCATTAAGGCAAACTAAGGGGACTTTCACGCTGGCAGTTTAGTTCGGAACGGGGCACGGTTCGCATGAAAAATCGCTAATGTGAACGCGGTCATGGGACCCGGGTACGCACTGGGGTATCGAACCCAAGACTACCTGGAGGAGGTTCGCGTGAATGTGCAAGCCATAGACATAATAAACACATAGACGCCCTATTGGCCGCTTTGGAGCGTTGCTGCGATACGCCAACGTGTCCGCCATTTTGCCGAGGGCAAGACTGCGCTGTGAACAAATGCAAGTAAACGGGTGAGCTGCGGTTTTCCTGGATAAAACAATAATAACGTTTACATTTATCAGCCGATTTCAGTGGTTTGCACGTGGTGTACGTTACTATTACTAATTATATAATTACCAAATACAACCAGAAAAAAATGTTCAGTCTTGTTTGTGAAAGGTAATTCCCCGAGACCTGTTTTCAATTGTGTGGCGACTTGTACAGCCCCAAGCAGCGCACGAAACAGGCATTTTTCTCAATTCCCATAATGAGAGGTATGGGCAAGTTGCCCTCCTTGATATGGCGGCGCCGTTGACGTACGCTCCAGCAGCCAATAGGGTGTCTATGTATTTATTATGTCTATGGTGCAAGCAACACGGACTCGGGTGCGCACTTGTTCAGGAAGTAAAGTAACCTGCGCATGCGTTTTAGCTGAAAATGATGTATTGAGTAAAATAAAACACATGTAAGGGATGATAGTGTTGATGATTTACCTCGGATACGAGCGAGAGCTGAGCCTGCAGTGTATTCGCGCATTGCACGTGGAATCAGGGCAACACATTTGGAAATCCACTGTCTCCTGAAAAGAGTCAGTTTGCAAGCAGCAGGAAGCCAACTTATGTGACACACGCACAGTAAACCTCTGTTGTTCACTCAGCTGCGCATATATAGCACAGAATAAATAAATAAAACGTTTGCGTTCTGTTTCTATCATGCGCCGTGCACGTTTGCGATGACGTAATATGCACATAAATGCACCAGGGTTCGATAGAATCAAGTTGAGTGTGAAACCAGACCAACGCTGCTGGGCGCGCCGGTAACAATCGCGCTTGGGCTCGCACCGCATCAAACGAGCCCAGTGTAAAAGCCCCCTCACTCTTCCTCATCCATAAATTCACATCCCCATTCTGACATGCACTATTAACTGTGGGACCTTATATAGACAGGTGTGTGCCTTTCCAAATCATGTCCAATCAACTGAATTTACCACACGTGAACTCCAATCAAGTTGTAGAAACATCTCAAGGATGATCAGTGGAAACAGGATGCACCTGAACTCAATTTTGAGTGTCATGGCAACGGCTGTGAATACTTATGTATATTGTACATGTGATTTTTTCGTTGTTTTATTTGTAATAAATTTGCAAAGACTTCAAACAAATTATTTCATGTTGTCATTATGGGGTATTTTTGTAGAATTTTGAGGAAAATAATGAATTTAATCCATTTTGGAATAAGGCTGTAACATAACAAAATGTGAAAAAAAGTGAAGCGCTGTGAATACTTTCCGGATGCAATGTATATTCAAAAATGTCCTGGGTCTTCCAAGCTTTATAATGGCATTGAATGGCTGTTTCTGTTTTGAAGTCCATAAAAGTGCATCCATCTATGATAAAAAGTAATCCACACGATGTATGATGTAGGAGTAGTGTAAGCTTTGACGCCTCTCACGGTTCAAACAAACAGGGCTGGGCAACAAACTCAAGCTCCTCCTTTTCTCTTTTAAAAATCTTGTTTTAGACTTCTAATTCGTGACTGGTGTTTTGTTTTGCTCTATCCTCTGCGCTTCCGCGTTCATCAATGCGTCAGGTCAAGGGTTACTCTTTCGCCGTAAGTCGATGCGTACGGCCTTCTGTTAAGTTTTAAATATGGATATTTTTCTTACACTAGCGCATCGTTTCATTTCAGAAGGGCTTTATTAACCCCCAGAGCTGTGTAGATTACTTTTTATCATGGATGGACGCAGTTTTATGGACTTCAAAACAGAAACAGCCATTCACTTCCATTCTAAAGTTTGGAAGAGCCATGCAGGACATTTTTTAACATAACTTCTATTGTATTCGTCTGAAAGAAGAATGTCATATACTTCATGGCTTGAAGGTGAGATGAAATCATTGGGTTATTTTCATTTTTGGGTGAATTTGCCCTTTAATATGATGTCCAATGTATTTATTTTCTTTGTGTGTGTGTGTGTGTGTACTTGTCTACCTATCTAAGAGGGGACCTTGGTGTCGTTACACACTCACCAACAGGGGACCGCCGAGCCAAGTGGGGACATTTTTCAAGTCCCCTGTTGGTCATGCCTTAAAACATGTTAAAATCATCTAAAATACGCTCTGGTGAATTTTTTACATTTTTGACCAAGTGGGGACCTGCAAGTGTGTATGTGTTTAAGCCCATACTCAGCAGCGCTCCTGTAGGCTGGAGCAGGAACTGCAGTGGCACATTAACACACGTCGTTCACACTTCTCTATTGTTGGAATGGCTTGCTGTCCCAGAGAGGCTCTGAAACTGTAGAGCTGCTGTTTAACTGCTGCTTAGTTAAAGAACTTACGGTAACTTTATAATAACCCCACGCTATGTATCATTAGTTAAGCATTAGTAAACAGTTAATTCATAATTTATAAAGCATTAATAGACATTAATAAGCAGTATATAAATACAGCTCTAAAAGCTTTATTCTTGCTTTAAAAGCATATCTATAATGTGTTTAATTGTTGTATTTTCATACTTTATTAATGATCAATTTATAATTTTTAAATGAAGTATAACATTATATACAAACCAGTTATTTAGGAGTTGTCAGTGGTTCATAAGATCACTTAGAAAGTGTGAGTAAAATGATTAATAAACTATTTCAAATGTACATTCATACATTATACCGACATTTTGTAATAGGTACTTAGTGTGTTAATAAATGCTTTATTAACATGTATTTCTACTGTAATTCAGGTAGTTATAAAGCATTTGGTAGTGGTGAGTATAAGTATTTTATAAAGTGAGGACTAGTTATGCCTTGTAAAGCTTTTATAAAGGAGATTTAAAGGTTCAGTTATATATTTCTGTTCTGTATCACAGTGTTGTGTTTGTTTCATTTTTCTGTTTAGAAGATAACTGAGTCTTTAAATCTCCTTTATAAATGCTTTATATTTTGTGATGAGCTCACAAAAATAGTTAACTGACCACTACTAAATGCTTTATAACTACCTGAATTTACTGCATTTACTTACACTTAAGTGATCTTATGAATCACTGACAAATCACAAATAACTTGTTTGTAAATAATGCTTGTTTCATTTAGAAATTATAAATTGATCATTAATAAAGTATGAAAATACAATTATTAAACAAAATATAGATATGCTTCTAAATAAAGAATAAAGCATTTATACAAGAACAAAGCATAGCTGTAATTATAAACTGCTCATTAATGCATATTAATGCTTTACAAATTATGAAGTAACTCTTTACTAATGCTTAACTAATTATTAATAGTGTGCAGTTATTATAAAGTGTTACCGAACTTTCAAGTATTTTCAAACATGCCCAAACATACATATATATGTAATTATATAATGTTCACACAGGCATCAGAGATCACAATATGCATAGATAAACATAAACAACTAAAAAAAGAATGACCAAACCATCAGTTATCAATAATGTACGAATTTGAATTGCTTGAGGAAAGACCATTTAAATCTACAACGGGGTAAAAAATACCGACGGCAACAGTTCAAAAGCAGAGGCGAGAAGACGCCTCTTATCATTCATATTAATATTATTTTTCTTATTTGACTCTCTTTCTTCATAGATACTTTCTATTCTTAGTTATGCAGTCCCTAACACTTTATTTGCAATTATTATGTGCCATTGTACACACACACATGCATGTAATATATATTAACAGAGCAGTGTCGCTCTACACTGGCCAAGAGGGGACCTGAACTCCATATCTGAACGATCTCTAACCATCCAAGTGGGGACTCTCATAGCCTGCAATGAAACTGTGTGTGTGTGTGAACAATGAAGTCTGTCATCATTATGTAACACATATAAACATTATTTATATGTATATATATATATATATATATATATATGTGTGTGTGTGTGTGTGTGTTTGAGTGTGTGTGTGTATTTTCACACTGGCATCAGAGATCACAATATCCATAGATAAACATATACAATATACAATTAAAAAAGAATGACCAAACCATCAGTTATCAAAAATGTAAAAAAAAAATTTTCAGGAAAGACCATTTGAATCTGTATTTCAACGGGGTGAAAAATATCGGTGGCCAAAGTTCAAAAGCAGAGGCCTTAAGATATTCATATCAATCATAATATTATTTTTCTTCTTTAACGCTCTCTCTTCATAGATACTTTCTATTCTTGGTTATGCAGTCCCTAACAATTTTTTTGCCATTGTTATGTGCCATTGTACAAACACACACATTTCTATATTACTAACAGAGCACTGTCGCTCTACACTGGCCAAGTGGGGACCTGAACGATGTTTACCTATCGAACAGGGGACTCCCATAGCCTACAATGGAACTGTGTGTGTGTGTGTGAACAGTGAAGTCTGTCTTCATTATGTAACTTTTATATATATATATATAATATATATATAATGTTTATATATTATATATGTAATATGTAATTATATAATGTTTACACAGGCATCAGACACACACAAACACACACATTTCTATATTACTAACAGAGCACTGTCGCTCTACACTGGCCAAGTGGGGACCTGAACGATGTTTACCTATAAAACAGGGGACTCCCATAGCCTACAATGGAACTATGTAACTTGTGTGTATATATATATGTATATGTATATGTGTGTGTGTGTTCATACAGGCATCAGAGATCACAATATGCATAGATAAACATATACAATATACAATTAAAAAAGAATGACCAAACCATCAGTTATCAAAAATTTAAAAAATTAGAATTTTTTGAGGAAAGACTATTTGAATCTGTTTTTTAACGGGGTAAAAAATACCGATGGCAACAGTTCAAAAGCAGAGGCTCTTATCATTCATATTATTATTTTTCTTCTTTAACGGTCTCTCTTCATAGATACTTTCTATGCTTGGTTATGCAGTCCGTTTAGGGTTCATGGGATAAATCAAACAGAAATAGCTCTTTAAGGTAACAATTTCAGGTCACTACTTTATACAGTCAATAATGATTATATTAATCAAAATGAACTTTGCGTCCCCAGTTGGATGGTAAAGAACGACACCAGTTCTTCTGCTTTGTACATTTCTTGCCATCACAAAAACACGGTAAAGATTTTGGAGGTCAATCTCAAAATGTTATGTTGACTTGCTGCACTGAACAATTTTACTTCATTCAGTTGAAATATATGAAGTAGAGATGTTCATTTAACATTTTGTTTTCTGACTGACAGCTGATGCTTGTTAACCAGTCATCAGCAGTTAACTGACATTATTTTAAGGTTAGATTAGAATTAAATGTAATTAGAAAAGATAAGTGTCTGTGACCCATTCAAATACCTCAAAAATGTAGATTTACATGTGCAAATAGCAGCATAAACAACAGAACATGAGGATTCACACACACCGTCACATCGAGCACCCGCAGTGCTTCTGTGAACACAGTAAACCAGAATAAAAGTGTTTATATAACTGTATATATATATATATATATATATATATATTAGTGCTGTCAGTTTAACGCGTTATTAACGGCGTTACCGCAAACACATTTTAACGGCGTCAATTTTTTTAGAGCGAGATTAACGCTCTTTTTGGCCTAGCAAACATTGTAGTTTTTTCACATGCTGTTGCAACAACTGGTAACGTTAGAAAAACTACAACATCACACCGGAGAGCTAGACCGGAAACAAAACAAAACGCGGGACTAGATTTGATGGCCGAGTGCGAGCGCGGGCGGTAATGCACTCACTCTGTGTGTGCGGGTACGGGAGAATACAACGATTCGGGACTCCCACAAACTAGAAAAATCTATGAATAAAACATAAAAACTAATACATTTTTATTCTTATGTTGCAGAAAAGCAACAAGAACAACTAAAACAAAATAGAAACAATTTACAGGCCAGAGTTACTTTTTATGACATGTTTGCAGCGTTGAGCGATGTAGCCAATCACAGACATGTGTTGATTTCTTAAACGCAATGGCCAATCAGATGCATTTAAAATAGACTCCCCTCACTGCTCAAAACTGACTTTTTGTTCAGTGCTGAATTCTGGATATTGGCAAATCCTCTAATTAAAACAAACAAAGTGTATATATTATGAAAGATTCATTGTGCAGTCAGCTTCATTGATAATAACAGAGATGTGTGAGATGGCGATGAACTGATGTCAGCTTTTTAGGAATTTTTAAAGGATTGCACTTTGTGCGCATTCAGTCATCCCAAACCATGCACTCAGTAGCCTGCTTGCTTTTATATTATAACAGTGGTTTGTGTGTTAATGCTTTAATAACAAATAATTGATCAGGAGCATTTATGCTGATGTGTATGGGGGCGTCACGTAGGCGAAGTAGCCTACAAATAAAGTCTATTTGCGGGCGGGAGCGGGACAAAAATATAGCGGGCGGCAGAAAGTAACATAGAAAGTAGTTGAGAACGTCAGTTATAACGACCCACGTATTAAAAAGAAATGGACGGTTTTAAATCGGGCTCGGGACGGGCTCATAATTACAGTAAATGTGTCGGGCCGGGCTCGGACACAATGCGCACGGGCTCGGGTCGGGCTTGATTTTTTGGGCCCGATCTAAGCTCTACAATGGATGACTTCAGACAGAAGCACATGGATACCACAGCTAAGAACTAACATATTGCTGATCCACTTTTCCTTGTTGATAAGAGCATTCAAATTAGAAAAAATGATGGGACAAATAGAAATCAAGGGACATTTAGAATAGATAAAAATGTGCGATTAATCGCGAGTTAACTATGGCATTAATGCGATTAATCGCGATTAAATATTTGAATCGTTTGACAGCACTAATATATATATATATATTTACACAGCATTATTTTCAACTGAAAATTGCAAGCTTTTCATGTGTTTTGGCCGCTCATTTACACGAAAATGCCATTTTGGAGGCCTGACAATGCAAACTTTCCAACCCGGTCACACTAAATGCGTCTCTGCTTAGAAATCTTGGCTTGCTCAAAACTTTTTGTCTTTAAATGAAGTCAAAACTGAGGTGATAGTTTTCGGCCCCACTGATAATTTTAATACCACCAGCATCGATTTGAGGAGCTTCTCTGCATTCAGATCTACGCATGACAAACAAATATCTTCGGTACACTTAATTGGATCTAGTTTCTATCAACTCCGTCTTTTGTATCAAATTAAACACTTCCTATCTGACAAAACTCTAGAGATGTCTGTTCATGCTTGTATTACTTCCCGTTTAGACTACTGCAACTCATTGTATTGCGGTATTTCCAAGTCACAAATCGCTCGCCTTCAACTGGTCCAAAATGCTGCAGCAAGATTTATTCGCAAAAGTCGTAAATATGATCACATGATGATAATGATACATTTGATTTATATTGCGCTTTTCTCCAACCCAAAACGATACAAAAACAATACACAGTACCTATATATATATATATATATATATATATATATATATATATATAAAGAGATTACAAATTTTAACATTACAAAATTTAATGACAGTACATTTCAAATACCTAAAAATGGTACATTAAGTGGTTTTGTTCAAGTCAAAATATTACTTAACATTAATGAACCAACCTACATACAATAAAACTACATTTTTGGGGGGTTAAATCAAGCTGAAATATCACTTCAATGTAACAATTGCAGGTCACTACACAAGTGAAACTGTACATGATCTAGACTCTAGACAAATGAAATGCAATCGCAGCAGTAAGTCAGGGGAATGCTTATATTTATTTCTTTGGTTTCAATTTTGAACATGTTGCAGTTCTTTTTAAAAAGGTATACATTTTGACATAATTATAAAATGATATAACATGATTTGATACTGTATATTAGCAGAAATTACACATTTTTCACTTCAGCAACAAAGTGGAGACCCTCTTTTCTGTAATGAAGGACCAATCTTATGGGTTGTGGTCTCTCAGACATTGGCCAATATCAGTAAAAAAAAAAAAAAAATTGTTTCCCTTAGGGCTTAAATGAACCAGATTTTTTTTTTACATCCTTACACTTTTAGACAGGTGATGCTTGCAACCCGACCCTAATCCATTAGCCGACAAGATTAGAATGTTATATTCTAATTAAATTAGAATGTATGTATTTCTCAATACTTATCACTGTTTTAAAAGCTCTTCACTCCGTTGTCTTAACCAACTTTCAGCTTCACTGCAGTAAATTTCACATTCAAAACGCATTAAAACTACCAAAACACATCATTCATGTCTCAAAATAAGTCATTCTTTCAGAACACTAGTAAAGGTTTCACCCAACAAATACAATTAAAAATACAAAACAAAAAACACAAACAACAGGCAGTAATATGCACTATTTTCTGCTGTTCAGAATTCAAGGCAGTTTATTTTACATGGTTCATGTTTACATTAATGTACACAATTATTTCCTTTTGTATAGATGGCGATGAAAATGAAAGACTAAGACTAGTGTAGGTGTTTAGTTACATCTTAATTGTTCTGATAGGTTTTTTTTAGATTCAGAATATATTTCAATGTGGTATACGGTATAAAAATATTGCAAATTTCAGTCTTATTCATTTTTGTTTGAGTTGAAATGTTTTTAACTTAAATATAACAGTCTTGGAAATAATATGTAAGCATGTGCAAATTGGCCTGTACAGTAAATCAAGTTCTGCTGGTCTTTGTGTTTAAGTGAGAAATGAATTCATGTAAATTGAAAGATCTCAGTTTAGCCGGACACTGATCTTGTGATCACTGTGTGAAGAGTTTCATGAATGGTATTAATTAATCTTGAAAAGGTATTAATCTTTCAGTTTAAACACAAATGTGTACTGTAATGTAAACATTGACCATGTAACATAAAATGCTGTGAATTCGGAACAACAGAAAACAGCAGAAATATTTTATAATGCTCCAGTTATTTGTGTTTTTTGTATTTTATGAGTGAAAAGTGTGTTTGTTGGGTGAGCTTTACTAGTGTTCTGGAAGAACTGTATTAGCAGCTGTAAATGGATATTCTGACATAGGTAGTTTCATGTGTATGTAGACTCTTGTGTGTGGATTGAGTCACTGCACATCCCCCCACACGCAATTTACATCTCAATACTTGAAGGTGTGTGTGTGTGTGTGTGTCATGGAGAAACCGGCCTAAAGATCTCACAACTCTAACAATACAGTTACCAATGTCCAAGAATCTGTGGAACTTCTCAAATAAACTACAATAAACTAGAGAAAACGCTGGGATTTACTCTGACAAATTAAATTACAGGTTTTTACAGTCGCTAGGACACATTTCTCAATATTTAGGTACATTTTCAAAACTCTTCACTCAGTTCTTCATTTCACATTCAAAATGCACTGACACTTCCTTCATGTCTCAAATCCCAACTCAATCTTCCAGAACACTAGTAAAGGTTTCACCCAACAAACACACTTTGTCACTCATAAAACAGAAAAAACACAAACAACAGGAGCATTACACAATATTTTCTTTTGCAAATTGCTTTTACAAAACAAGAATGGCACTACTCTACTGTTTTTAATTCACTGCAGTTTAATATTAGATTTTAGAATCAGAATATTTATTTCAATATGATATTACTGTGGAAATGTTGCAAATCTCGTTCTTATCATTTTTTGTTGTTAGGTTTTGAAAATAAGTTTAACAGTTTTAAAAAGAGTATGTAAACGTGCAAATTATCCTGTATAGAACATAAAATTCTCTTTTTTTGTAAACTCTCTTCACACAGTGATCACACCATCCGTCTATATGAGCTAAACTGTGGATCAGTGCTTTGAACAATGTCATCGGATGGATTTTGTTCCATTTACTTGAATTATTTTCTCTCTTAAACACAAACACTTACAGAATTTTATGTTCTATACAGGATAATTTGCACGTTTACATTCTCTTTTTTAAAACTGTTAAACTTATTTTCAAAACCTAACAACAAAAAATGATAAGACCGAGATTTGCAACATTTCCACAGTAATATCATATTGAAATAAATATTCTGATTCTAAAATCTAATATTAAACTGCAGTGAATTAAAAACAGTAGAGTAGTGCCATTCTTGTTTTGTAAAAGCAATTTGCAAAAGAAAATATTGTGTAATGCTCCTGTTGTTTGTGTTTTTTCTGTTTTATGAGTGACAAAGTGTGTTTGTTGGGTGAAACCTTTACTAGTGTTCTGGAAGATTGAGTTGGGATTTGAGACATGAAGGAAGTGTCAGTGCATTTTGAATGTGAAATGAAGAACTGAGTGAAGAGTTTTGAAAATGTACCTAAATATTGAGAAATGTGTCCTAGCGACTGTAAAAACCTGTAATTTAATTTGTCAGAGTAAATCCCAGCGTTTTCTCTAGTTTATTGTAGTTTATTTGAGAAGTTCCACAGATTCTTGGACATTGGTAACTGTATTGTTAGAGTTGTGAGATCTTTAGGCCGGTTCCTCCATGACACACACACACACACACCTTCAAGTATTGAGATGTAAATTGCGTGTGGGGGGATGTGCAGCGACTCAATCCACACACAAGAGTCTACATACACATGAAACTACCTATGTCAGAATATCCATTTACAGCTGCTAATACAGTTCTTCCAGAACACTAGTAAAGCTCACCCAACAAACACACTTTTCACTCATAAAATACAAAAAACACAAATAACTGGAGCATTATAAAATATTTCTGCTGTTTTCTGTTGTTCCGAATTCACAGCATTTTATGTTACATGGTCAATGTTTACATTACAGTACACATTTGTGTTTAAACTGAAAGATTAATACCTTTTCAAGATTAATTAATACCATTCATGAAACTCTTCACACAGTGATCACAAGATCAGTGTCCGGCTAAACTGAGATCTTTCAATTTACATGAATTCATTTCTCACTTAAACACAAAGACCAGCAGAACTTGATTTACTGTACAGGCCAATTTGCACATGCTTACATATTATTTCCAAGACTGTTATATTTAAGTTAAAAACATTTCAACTCAAACAAAAATGAATAAGACTGAAATTTGCAATATTTTTATACCGTATACCACATTGAAATATATTCTGAATCTAAAAAAAACCTATCAGAACAATTAAGATGTAACTAAACACCTACACTAGTCTTAGTCTTTCATTTTCATCGCCATCTATACAAAAGGAAATAATTTTGTACATTAATGTAAACATGAACCATGTAAAATAAACTGCCTTGAATTCTGAACAGCAGAAAATAGTGCATATTACTGCCTGTTGTTTGTGTTTTTTGTTTTGTATTTTTAATTTTGTTTGTTGGGTGAAACCTTTACTAGTGTTCTGAAAGAATGACTTATTTTGAGACATGAATGATGTGTTTTGGTAGTTTTAATGCGTTTTGAATGTGAAATTTACTGCAGTGAAGCTGAAAGTTGGTTAAGACAACGGAGTGAAGAGCTTTTAAAACAGTGATAAGTATTGAGAAATACATACATTCTAATTTAATTAGAATATAACATTCTAATCTTGTCGGCTAATGGATTATGGTCGGGTTGCAAGCATCACCTGTCTAAAAGTGTAAGGATGTAAAAAAAAAAATCTGGTTCATTTAAGCCCTAAGGGAAACAATGTTTTTTTTTTTTTTACTGATATTGGCCAATGTCTGAGAGACCACAACCCATAAGATTGGTCCTTCATTACAGAAAAGAGGGTCTCCACTTTGTTGCTGAAGTGAAAAATGTGTAATTTCTGCTAATATACAGTATCAAATCATGTTATATCATTTTATAATTATATCAAAATGTATACCTTTTTAAAAAGAACTGCAACATGTTCAAAATTGAAACCAAAGAAATAAATATAAGCATTCCCCTGACTTACTGCTGCGATTGCATTTCATTTGTCTAGAGTCTAGATCATGTACAGTTTCACTTGTGTAGTGACCTGCAATTGTTACATTGAAGTGATATTTCTGCTTGATTTAACCCCCCAAAAATGTAGTTTTATTGTATGTAGGTTGGTTCATTAATGTTAAGTAATATTTTGACTTGAACAAAACCACTTAATGTACCATTTTTAGGTATTTGAAATGTACTGTCATTAAATTTTGTAATTTTAAAATTTGTAATCTCTTTATATATATATATATATATATATATATATATATATATATATATATAGGTACTGTGTATTGTTTTTGTATCGTTTTGGGTTGGAGAAAAGCGCAATATAAATCAAATGTATCATTATCATCATGTGATCATATTTACGACTTTTGCGAATAAATCTTGCTGCAGCATTTTGGACCAGTTGAAGGCGAGCGATTTGTGACTTGGAAATACCGCAATACAATGAGTTGCAGTAGTCTAAACGGGAAGTAATACAAGCATGAACAGACATCTCTAGAGTTTTGTCAGATAGGAAGTGTTTAATTTGATACTGTGGCGAACAGGACGGCCGAGGGGCGTGAGAGAACGGCGCGAGGCCGGTGGTGCGATTGCTAATGAGCAACACCTGTGAAGCACACCGGTCTCGCATCTCTCACGGAGGAGCGGAAGCATAAAGGAGGAGCGACGACGTTGATGATCGAGAGAGGAACAGGCCTGTATTTTAGTTGTGTTTTGTTTTTGTATTTTACTTTAGTTATATTTATTTTCGGTAGCCAGCAGTCGTCCGCGAGGGGCTGCTGGCGGTATTTTCGTTTGTTTGTTTTATTTAAATAAATTATATTTTGCTTGTTCGCCGGTTCCCGCCTCCTTCTTCCCTGAACATTGCTACACTGGTGCCGAAACCCGGGAAGAGGGAGGAACGCGCTGTCAGAGAGTCCTCGCCGGTGTGGGGAATCCGCGGTGCCATCGAGCATGGTGCGCGAGTCGCCGCCGCTCGCCGTGGGCCGGAGCCTGCTGCCATCCGCCGAGCGAGGGGAGGAGCAGGGAGCGGGGGACTCGCGGCCACGGACGCTCGAGGCGGGGCGCTGGAGTGAGTTGCCGGTGGGACGGTCGAGCTCGCTGCCGGCCGCCTGGGTATTGGAGGGGCGGCTGCCATCCGGGAGGGAGAGGAGGAGTCGCCGCCGCTCGCCGTGGGCCGGAGCCTGCTGCCGTCCACCAGTGAAGGGGAGGAGCAGGGAGCGGGGGACTCCTACCGTCTGCCCAAGGCACCCGAGGAGCCGTCGCCGTCCACCGGGCGGCGGAGGAGCGTCGAGCCGTCCACCGAGGGCTACCCAGCGTCGCCGCCAGGCACCGCGGAGGAGATCGCCTAGCTGGTGGGGGACCAGATGGCAGCGCGTTGTGGGAACCGGACCAATTTTTTTTTCCTCTCTCCCCTCTCTCGATCTGTCGCTCCTCATGCTTCCGTCTCCGTTTCCCTCGGTTTGTCTGTCCATACCCCCCAGGGATCGCCGCCGCCGGGGGGGGAGTAGGCACAGGCTCGTGAGTACCCCCCGGCCTGTGAGGGGCGATGGGGGTATGTGGCGAACAGGACGGCCGAGGGGCGTGAGAGAACGGCGCGAGGCCGGTGGTGCGATTGCTAATGAGCAGCACCTGTGAAGCACACCGGTCTCGCATCTCTCACGGAGGAGCGGAAGCATAAAGGAGGAGCGACGACGTTGATGATCGAGAGAGGAACAGGCCTGTATTTTAGTTGTGTTTTGTTTTTGTATTTTACTTTAGTTATATTTATTTTCGGTAGCCAGCAGTCGTCCGCGAGGGGCTGCTGGCGGTATTTTCGTTTGTTTGTTTTATTTAAATAAATTATATTTTGCTTGTTCGCCGGTTCCCGCCTCCTTCTTCCCTGAACATTGCTACAGATACAAAAGACGGAGTTGATAGAAACTAGATCCAATTAAGTGTACCGAAGATATTTGTTTGTCATGCGTAGATCTGAATGCAGAGAAGCTCCTCAAATCGATGCTGGTGGTATTAAAATTATCAGTGGGGCCGAAAACTATCACCTCAGTTTTGACTTCATTTAAAGACAAAAAGTTTTGAGCAAGCCAAGATTTCTAAGCAGAGACGCATTTAGTGTGACCGGGTTGGAAAGTTTGCATTGTCAGGCCTCCAAAATGGCATTTTCGTGTAAATGAGCGGCCAAAACACATGAAAAGCTTGCAATTTTCAGTTGAAAATAATGTTGTGTAAATATATATATATATATTAGTGCTGTCAAACGATTCAAATATTTAATCGCGATTAATCGCATTAATGCCATAGTTAACTCGCGATTAATCGCACATTTTTATCTATTCTAAATGTCCCTTGATTTCTATTTGTCCCATCATTTTTTCTAATTTTAATGCTCTTATCAACAAGGAAAAGTGGATCAGCAATATGTTAGTTCTTAGCTGTGGTATCCATGTGCTTCTGTCTGAAGTCATCCATTGTAGAGCTTAGATCGGGCCCAAAAAATCAAGCCGACCCGAGCCCGTGCGCATTGTGTCCGAGCCCGGCCCGACACATTTACTGTAATTATGAGCCCGTCCCGAGCCCGATTTAAAACCGTTCATTTCTTTTTAATACGTGGGTCGTTATAACTGACGTTCTCAACTACTTTCTATGTTACTTTCTCCCGCCCGCAACATTTTTGTCCCGCTCCCGCCCGCAAATAGACTTTATTTGTAGGCTACTTCGCCTACGTGTCGCCCCCATACACATCAGCATAAATGCTCCTGATCAATTATTTGTTATTAAAGCATTAACACACAAACCACTGTTATAATATAAAAGCAAGCAGGCTACTGAGTGCATGGTTTGGGATGACTGAATGCGCACAAAGTGCAATCCTTTAAAAATTCCTAAAAAGCTGACATCAGTTCATCGCCATCTCACACATCTCTGTTATTATCAATGAAGCTGACTGCACAATGAATCTTTCATAATATATACACTTTGTTTGTTTTAATTAGAGGATTTGCCAATATCCAGAATTCAGCACTGAACAAAAAGTCAGTTTTGAGCAGTGAGGGGAGTCTATTTTAAATGCATCTGATTGGCCATTGCGTTTAAGAAATCAACACATGTCTGTGATTGGCTGCATCGCTCAACGCTGCAAACATGTCATAAAAAGTAACTCTGGCCTGTAAATTGTTTCTATTTTGTTTTAGTTGTTCTTGTTGCTTTTCTGCAACATAAGAATAAAAATGTATTAGTTTTTATGTTTTATTCATAGATTTTTCTAGTTTGTGGGAGTCCCGAATCGTTGTATTCTCCCGTACCCGCACACACAGAGTGAGTGCATTACCGCCCGCGCTCGCACTCGGCCATCAAATCTAGTCCCGCGTTTTGTTTTGTTTCCGGTCTAGCTATCCGGTGTGATGTTGTAGTTTTTCTACCAGTTGTTGCAACAGCATGTGAAAAAACTACAATGTTTGCTAGGCCAAAAAGAGCGTTAATCTCGCTCTAAAAAAATTGACGCCGTTAAAATGTGTTTGCGGTAACGCCGTTAATAACGCGTTAAACTGACAGCACTAATATATATATATATATATATATATATATACAGTTATATATACACTTTTATTCTGGTTTACTGTGTTCACAGAAGCACTGCGGGTGCTTGATGTGACGGTGTGTGTGAATCCTCATGTTCTGTTGTTTATGCTGCTATTTGCACTTGTAAATCTACATTTTTGAGGTATTTGAATGGGTCACAGACACTTATCTTTTCTAATTACATTTAATTCTAATCTAACCTTAAAATAATGTCAGTTAACTGCTGATGACTGGTTAACAAGCATCAGCTGTCAGTCAGAAAACAAAATGTTAAATGAACATCTCTACTTCATATATTTCAACTGAATGAAGTAAAATTGTTCAGTGCAGCAAGTCAACATAACATTTTGAGATTGACCTCCAAAATCTTTACCGTGTTTTTGTGATGGCAAGAAATGTACAAAGCAGAAGAACTGGTGTCGTTCTTTACCATCCAACTGGGACGCAAAGTTCATTTTGATTAATATAATCATTATTGACTGTATAAAGTAGTGACCTGAAATTGTTACCTTAAAGAGCTATTTCTGTTTGATTTATCCCATGAACCCTAAACGGACTGCATAACCAAGCATAGAAAGTATCTATGAAGAGAGACCGTTAAAGAAGAAAAATAATAATATGAATGATAAGAGCCTCTGCTTTTGAACTGTTGCCATCGGTATTTTTTACCCCGTTAAAAAACAGATTCAAATGGTCTTTCCTCAAAAAATTCTAATTTTTTAATTTTTGATAACTGATGGTTTGGTCATTCTTTTTTAATTGTATATTGTATATGTTTATGTATGCATATTGTGATCTCTGATGCCTGTATGAACACACACACACACACACATATACATATACATATATATATATATATATATATATACACACACAAGTTATATAGTTCCATTGTAGGCTATGGGAGTCCCCTGTTCGATAGGTAAACATCGTTCAGGTCCCCACTTGGCCAGTGTAGAGCGACAGTGCTCTGTTAGTAATATAGAAATGTGTGTGTTTGTGTGTGTCTGATGCCTGTGTAAACATTATATAATTACATATTACATATATAATATATAAACATTATATATATATTATATATATATAAAAGTTACATAATGAAGACAGACTTCACTGTTCACACACACACACACAGTTCCATTGTAGGCTATGGGAGTCCCCTGTTCGATAGGTAAACATCGTTCAGGTCCCCACTTGGCCAGTGTAGAGCGACAGTGCTCTGTTAGTAATATAGAAATTAATGTGTGTGTGTACAATGGCACATAACAATGGCAAAAAAGTTGTTAGGGACTGCATAACCAGAATATAAAGTATCTATGAAGAGAGAGCGTTAAATAAGAGAAATAATATTATGAATGATAAGAAGCATCTTCTCGCCTCTGCTTTTGAACTGTTGCCGTCGGTATTTTTTACCCCGTTGAATGAAAAACAGATTCAAATGGTCTTTCCTCAAAAATTGCAATTTTTTTAATTTTTGATAACTGATGGTTTGGTCATTCTTTTTTAATTGTATATTGAATATGTTTATCTGTACATATTGTGATCTCTGATGCCTGTACGAACACATACAGGCATATATATGTATGTTCACACAGTCATCAGAGATTACAATATGCATATCACAATATGCAATATTACACAATGAAGACAGAGTTCACTGTTCACACACACACGGTTCCATTGTAGGCTATGAAAGTCCCCACTTGGCCAGTGTAGAGCGACAGTGCTCTTTTAGTAATATAGAAATGTGTGTGTTTGTGTGTGTCTGATGCCTGTGTAAACATTATATAATTACAGATTACATATCTAATATATAAACATTATATATATATATATATATATATATATATATATATTTATATATATATATATATATACATAATGAAGACAGACTTCAGTCTTCACACACACACACACACACACACACACAGTTCCATTGCAGTCTATGGGAGTCCCCTGTTGGTAAGGTAGACATCGTTCAGGTCCCCACTTGGCATGTTTTTTTAAAAATAAAAAAATGCATATTTAAAGTTATATTATGAAAAAAGACCTTAAAAGAAAATTTTGTATGTCATTTTTGTTTCTTCAAAATGACTAGAAACACTAGTCCCCTCTTGGCCAGTGTAGAGCGATAGTCCCCTGTTAGTAATATAGACGTGTGTGTGTGTGTGTGTGTGTGTGTGTGTGTGTGTGTGTGTGTGTGTGTGTGTGTGTGTGTGTGTGTGTGTGTGTGTGTGTGTGTGTGTGTGTGTGTGTGTGTGTGTGTGTGTGTTCAGATGAGATTTAATGCAGTTTCTAGTCAGTAAATTATTATTATTTAATTTGGATGTTATGGTTTAAATCTGTTTGTGGTGTCATAAAAGTGCTGTTGCAGTGACAACGATTAAACATTTAATCTGCACAATGAGTCATTTGCACAATTGCTCTGCCGCATTACTCTTACTGATTACTGATAGTTGCTGATTTAAGGTGAGGCAAGTTTGTCCATGTAAAGGTGAAGTGTGAATTTCTGTTCCTCTAGGCATCAAATAGAGCTTAATATATATATATATATATATATATATATATATATATATATATATATATATATATATATATATATATATATTTTTTTTTTTTTTTTTTAATAATATATATTTTTTATACGAATTCAAAAAAATTATTCTGGAAACACTCTACCTGTCATTCACTGGTTGGATAAGGATATAGCTCCGCCTTACACTCAAGGCATTATTAAGCAAGGAATGTAAGGTATGGGAATGGCCAAGTAAGCAATGTTTTGATAGACCACAGTGTTTACACTTATGAGGGAAATCCTCCCTAAATCTCATGCATATTAAGATGGGACATGATAAAATATCTTAACATCGGAAGAAATTACACACAACACCACTGGTAAGCATTTGTGCAAACCTGTGCTAATCCATTTAGATTTAGTAATTTAATTGTATTCGCATTCTTTTATTTATTTAGTTTATTAGCATTTTTTTTTCTTTTGTTGCCTGATTGAATCCGAATGCACCCAAGAATCAATAACGCTGATTAATTGTATTGTTACCATGGCAGCAGCCACATATGCAAACAGCATCTCTGGTTTGATAACGTCAGCCTGCTTGTTAAACCAACTAAATTACCCCAAGTCATTTATATCATTAAGTTGAGGGGGGAAATAAATCCTTACAATTTGCCAATAATTTCTTGGCTCAGTCAATGTACCTGTGAGACACATTGCTGATTAAACCTTGATTGCGGGCAAGGACTGTTATGCATTATTAATGAAGTCAGGATAATTGTCAGATTTTATGACATGGGGAGAGGTAGAAATTGGTTCCATGGTCAGTTTGAGGAATGATGAGAATTTGCCCACACCGATGGTGCTGATGGCCCAGCATTAGTCACGGGCCTCCTGCAGCCTTGGCCTGTGACAGAGCTAATGATAGTCATTTTGTAGCGTGACCATGCACTGGAAAGCATTTATGGCAGCATAAAATGTCAGAAAATTTGAGTCCTGCACTTTCCTCCACTTCACGCCTTTTAGCTTTTCTACCTTTTTTTCCCCCCAAAATATAAGCTATGTGAGGAATAATTTAGAATAAGATGTGTTTAATGAAAACACTTTAAGATCAGCTGTTTCAAATGTTCCTCATATGCTACCATTAAACGTACAATATATCCCAAAATCAACCTGGTTAGTAATTTTAAGGTAGTTGTCAAATGCAGATTTCAAAAACAGAAAAAGTATTTATAAGAAATGGTTCCTAATGTAATGAACATGCATCATTTAGCTTAGCTACATGTTAACATCAGATGTGAGCTTAGTTATGTCTAGTTGTGTATCAAGTTAGTGCACATTATTGTGCCCATTAAGTGGAGCCGCTAAGTTGTGGCGTCATGATGGGTGTATCAGTTGGTTGTAAATGGTAATGAATTGGTTTGCAAAGTTATTTTATAGTTAAGTTATGTTTGTTCTGACTTTTCTGTTCTGATCTGATCTATTTTGTCAGGTCCGCTTTGTTTTGTTTTGTTTTGGCCATTTCTGTGTTATTTTTCCGGTTTGAACGTGTGATCTGTCGTGATAAAGAATGGGTTTCAGCAGGTACAAACTTCCCAGATGCACTTAAAGGCAGCATAATGGGTGCTATATAAAAATATTGTTTTAGATGACTTAAAGCCAGGGTGCTTTAAGTGTTATTAGTTATTTTGATAGCATCTGTCATTTTGCTAACTTTCACCACACACAGCCATTCAAGACGCAATCAATAAACCTGAATGTGAAAAATGTAATGTCTGATCAAAAAAAATTTAGCCACTCAAAAAATTTGATATGTGATACTTCAGGACACCCAATTCAATGATAAATGCCAGGTAGTTGGGACATTCTAGCCGTGATGTGAAAATCCCTCAGAGCACATTTTAAGATGTCCCACTTCGATTATGATGCTGCTTTGAAGATGTTTTCCAGTGTGGACAGCGAGGCCACTCTGGAGGTTTTGGTACAGAGCCAGTGTGTCTCAGTTTTGCCTCCATTTCGCTGCAAGCAATTCTGATGTTTGGCACTGATGTTGAGAGAATCCATTTGCATCCAAATATGCTTCGTGGGGTTGAGGTCAGGGCATCCACAGCCATCTAACAAACCATTTTAAATGGAAAAAGAGCAACCAGAAAGCTTAGAATAATTAACTTTTTTTTTTCTTAGAGAAAATAAAATTAAATAAAAGATTCTGTGTAAAGCTAAAGGGCCTTAACAATGAAAAAAGTATTATTTTTTCTCCAAACTGTACAGCTGGTACTGTGCTTTTGGGCAGTTAGAGTTCTCCTGGCAAATCCAGATTCATCCTTCAGGCTGGCAGATGGTGACGAGTGATCCATCACTCCAGAGAATGGATTTGAACTGCTCAAGAGTCCAGTAATGGTGAGCTTCACACTTCTACAGCCCACACATAAGCTGGTTCGTGGCTGCACAGCGGTTGAAACTCATTGAACAGTTGATGAGCTGACTTTGCTTCTAGGAGTTCAGTGTTGTATGTTACCATTGCTTGCAATCTTACACGCTTCAGTAGTCAGGGATCATGCTCATTTAGTGTAGTTTTCCACTTCATACCTGTTAATCCTGAACATTTCTTCTTTGCAATAAGACCGTCTGGGTTACGGATGTAACCCTGAGTAGGGAACGGAGACGTTACGTCGGATGACGACGAATGGGGTTTCGCTTAGAACACCTATCGACTTCGAGTATACAAAACGAGCCAATGGCAAAGAAATGCCATGGGTCTGCGGAATTTGCATGACGTAACTCCGCCCCACCTCGTGGGTATAAAAGGAGGACACCGGCAACATGCAGTTATGTTTCTTCGCTGAGGAGCCAAGACTGAGCTCAGGCGATCCCCGTGGTACAGCGGAAGTGGCAGGTTGACGTAAGGCTACTCAGGGAAACAGGGTTACATCCGTAACCGAGACGTTCCCTTTCGTTGTCACTCTGAGTTACGTCGGATGACGACGAATGGGGTTACCAGTCTAATCACTTCCAGTGCCCTTCGTAAATCTGAGAACCCTGTCGTGAGACTAGCATGGACGAAGGACTCCTATTTAACACAGGAATACCAAGGTACACTGGGAAGCATATCCCATAGTTTAGAGGAAATATGCAATTAACACCAACCCAGAGGGGGGGAGAGGGGGGGGCATAGAAAATACACACATGACCCGAAGGATGCATATGGAGAACACTGGGAATATTTCAACCCCAGGGGTGGCAAGGTGGCTTGCCAAGGGAAAGACACATGCTCGGAGAGGCTTACAGTGGGAATACACATGTGGGGGTAGCTCCGGAGAGGGACCATGCACACGGAAGGCACCTAGCCGACGCACAGGCAATAGACACTGGCCCCAGCGTCAGGAGGGCTGAAAGAACTCAGGGCCTTCGAAAAAGCTCACCTGAGGAGAATATCGCACGTATCCAGTCCGTGGAGTGGAATGGCGAGCAAGACACCTGAGCGTATCCAGTACTGGCTGGTTGAAGCGAGTACATGAGAGGACACTGGCTCCACTCGGAGATTGTAGAATCTGGCGAATGTGTTAGGTGTCGCCTAGCCTGCAGCTCTGCAGATGTCTGTTAGCGAGGCGCCATGCGCTAGAGCCCAAGAGGATGCCACACTCCGGGTGGAGTGGGCAGTCACACCAAGGAGGCACGGTCGACCTTGCTGTTGGTATGCCAAAGCAATGGTGTCCACTATCCAGTGGGACAACCTCTGCTTGGAGAGAGCCTTTCCCTTCAGCTTCCCACCATAACAGACAAAGAGCTGGTCTGAGGTCCTGAAACACTGCGTTCTGTCTACATAAGCGCGGAGAGCGCGTACTGGACAGAGCAGTGCCAAGGCTGGGTCTGCCTCCTCCGAGGGCAGCGCTTGCAGGTTCACCACCTGGTCCCGGAAGGGAGTGGTGGGAACCTTGGGCACATATCCAGGCCGGGGTCTCAGGATCACGTGAGAGTAAGCCGGCCCGAATTCGAGGCACGCTTCGTCTACGGAGGATGCTTGCAGGTCCCCTACCCTCTTGACAGAGGCCAGTGCAACCAGGAGCGCTGTCTTCATTGACAGGAGCTTAAGCTCCACTTATTGCAAAGGCTCAAAGGGAGCACTCTGCAGGGCAGTTAGAACCATTGCGAGGTCCCAAGAGGGAACGAGAGGAGAACGAGGAGGAATCAGTCTCCTCGCTCCTCTCAGGAACCTGACGATCAGGTCGTGCTTCCCTAAGGACTTACCTTCTACCAAGTCACGGTGTGCGGCGATAGCAGCAACATAAACTTTGAGGGTGAAGGGAGACAGCCTTCGCTCCAACCCATCTTGAAGGAAGTAAAGCACGACACCGACCGAACACCTCCGGGGGTCTTCTCGACGAGAAGAGCACCAGCTGACGAAGAGGTTCCACTTCAACGCATAGGCGTCTCGTTGGATGACGCTCTAGCGGAAGTGATGGTAGCCACCACCACAGGTGGTAGGGTACTCAAACCTGACTCGTCCCGTCCAGGAGCCACCCGTGGAGGCTCCAAGATCAGGACGAGGGTGCCATAGGTTGCCCCGTCCCTGAGAAAGGAGGTCCTTCCTCAGAGGGATTGACCAAGGAGTTGCTGTCGCGAGGAGTACTAGTTCGGAGAACAAGGTCCTGGTGGGCCAGTACGGCGCAACCAGAAGGACCTGCTCCTCGTCCTCCTTGACCTTGCGCAAGGTCTGCGCAAGAAGGCTCACTGGGAGAAACGCATACTTGCGGCCCGCAGCCAGCTGTGCGCCAGTGCATCCGTGCCGAGCGTGCCGTCGATCAGGGAATAATACAGGACACAATGGGTCGAGTCGTGAGAGGCAAACAGATCTATCTGTTCGTCCCCGAACTGGTCCCAAATCAGCTGAACCGACTGGGGATGGAGTCGCCATTCTCCAGGGAGGGGCTGAAGCCGTGAGCGCTCGTCAGCTGCACAGTTCAGGGCTCCGGGAATATAAACGGCTCGAAGCAACCTTAGATGCTTTTGACTCCATAAGAGGAGGTGGCGGGCGAGTTGCGACATACGGCGGGAGCGTAGACCACTTAGATGGTTAATGTACGCTACAGTGGCGGTATTGTCTGACTGAACTAGTACGTGTTGACCCCTGAGCAACGCCCGAAGCGGTGCAGGGCAAGGCGTACTGCCAGCAACTCAGCAATTGACATGCCATAGGCGCTGGGATCCTGCCCAGGAGCCCGCGGCAGCATGTCCATTGCACATGGCGCCCCAGCCCGTGGTTGAGGCTACTGTTGAGACAACAACATGCCGGGAAGCTCGTTCCAGGGGCACTCCGGCCCGTAGAAAACTGAGGTTCGACCGTGGGGTGAAGTACTAACGGCATGTCGAAGTAACTGGTACTCGGAGGGTGCCGTGTTGCCATGCCCACCTCGGGGACTCGGTCACGAAGCCAAAGCTGAAGCGGTCTCATATGAAGCAATCCGAGCGGCGTTGCCGCGGCTGCAGATGCCAAAGCCCCAGGAGCCTCTGAAAAACTTCAGTGGAACCGCACGCTTGCGCTTGAAAGTCTCATGCAAGTCAGCAATGGCGACGGAGTGGAGAAGGCGACACTGAGTAAAGAGATCCTCTGCACAGGGCAAAGTTACTCTTTTCCCAGTTGACCCGAAGGCCCAGACGAGCTAGGTACCGGAGCACTGGGTCCCTGAGTTTGCAAACCTGGTCTCGAGAGTGAGCTAGGACAGCCAGTCGCCGCGATAGTTCAGGATGCGAACCCCGTGTTCCCATGGAGGAACAAGGGCTGCCTCGACAACCTTTGAGAAGGCGCGAGGAGACAGGGCTAGCCCGAATGGGAGAACAGCGTACTGATATGCGCGCGCCCTGACAGCAAACAGTAGGTAAGGTCTGAGTCGAAGGAGAACGGAGACATAAAAGTAGGCTTCCTTCAGGTCGATCGCTGCAAACCAATCCTGTGGCCGCACACATCCGGAATGCATTTGGCCAGGAGCATCTGTAACGAGAGCCTGTGAAGGGGGGCGGTTCAGATGTGTAGGTCCAGGATTGGCCATAACCCACAAGATTTCTACGGGACAAAGAGGTAGGGGCTGAAAACCCGGACCTCATTTCGGCTGGAGGGACAGTCTCAATCTTACCCTTTGTCAGTAGGGTTGCAACCTCCGCTCTCATGATGGGGCGTAGCCACCGACCATTGTGGAGCGGACTCCCCTGAAGCGGGGAGGAGACCGTGCGAACTGAATCGCATAGCCGAGCCGATGGTTCGCATGACCCAGCGGAACAGATAGGGAAGCAATAGGCAGGCTCCCAAGAACTGTGCCAGCGGAGTCAACGAACCACAGACATCCCCTCGGTGGTGCAGCAAAACGGAATGACGGCCCAGACGTGGACGGCATAGCGGCCCAGAGTGGGGGCACGGTCATAACCACACCCTGACAGAGGAGGCCAGGGAAGGACCAGCGTTCCGCGGGGGCCTGCTCTGCCAGGGGTCTGGCGACAGAGGGGGATGAGAGTGGTACGGTCCGGGGACTGCACACACTGTCATCCGGCTCTGAGACAGAGGGGGACGAGGGGTGCACGGCTCGGGGGCGGCGCACCGTGTCATCCGTGAACTCTGTATGCTCAGAGACAAGAGAGTCAGTTCTTTCTGAATAAGGATTCTTCCCCAGCCCTCCACCGGGGAAAGGAGTGGCCCTGCTACCAACTCCTGGAAAGAACTGTTTCCCATCTCTGAGCAGCCCATCTCAAAAGTGCCGCTTAACCTGGCGTTAGCGGGTGGCGGGGCTGGAGAGGGCTGAGGCGGCCCCACGGACTTCCAAAGCCAGCCTGGGTGAACGGGCGGGGTTACCCAAAAACCAATCGTCCCGGGAAAGCATGGCCGTCATCTCCGGATCAGACTCAGGCACAGCCATATGCACACCGGAAGATGGCAGCTGTGACGAGTCGTCACTTCCTGAAGAATCAAACCCACCTAGTGATGCTGTTACAGACATAGTACCATCCTCTGTAGCTTCAAATGAAAACACACGGGCCACCCGGTAGACTCGTTGAATCACCTGTTCGCTAGCGGGCACCGTCATTGAAGAGGGGGGCTGGGGTCACGGACACAGAGTCGGCGCCTTGTTCCAGACCATCACCCTCAGGTCACCCTGGCCACCAGCCGAAGATCAGGGGGTGGATGAGGGGACTCTCACTCTTGCAAGTTCACCGAGTCTCGACCTAAATGACGCGATGATCATGTTCCCACAGAGAGAACATGAATCATCCACGAGCGCTGTTCAAGCATGATCAATGCCCAAACACACTAGACAGCGCTCGTGCCCATCAGAGTCCGATACCAGTCCGCTGCAACCAGAAATGCACGGGCAAGCCATCTTTAAAAAGACGTGCCGCGTGCGAGCTCTTTTATGAGTGGAGAAAAAAACTGCGATGTTGAAGCGGGGAGACACACACACACTGGCAGATCACTGCACAGATCAGCAGGCACTGTGAACTCGCTGCAGATCGCCGTCCCACCAACACCAGAGAGACAGTGGCTCGTCTCGTTGAGCGAAATCAGAAATGACTGTGAAGTGAAGAAATACTCTTGGCTCAATGGCATTTCTTTGCCATTGGCTCGTTTTGTATACTTGAAGTCGATAGGTGTTCTAAGCGAAACCCCATTCGTCGTCATCCGACGTAACTCGGAGTGACAACGAAAGGGAACTTCAGTTACCCAAGACAGGGCTGGAATTTTGACTGTCCTCAAGGAAGTATTTTATGAGCATGCAAACTATCATAAAAGTCAATGAGTGGTGTGTATATGTCAACAACGAAAGGGTCTGAAATGGCAAAATGCAATGATTAAAAGGGTTTGCATCTACTTCTGCGCATGTAGTGTACCAGGGGGGTGTGTGGTTTACAGAGGGGCTGATATATTTACTTCATATCATTCAAATGTAAATTTTAAGGGCACCTACTGAAGTGAAGCAAATTCACTGTGGTTCTGTCTTCTGCACCAATAATTTTACTTTCATTGATCTAGCAGGTTGGTTATGCATGCATGTGCCCTCAGGAATTCATTGCTAACTAGCTGTTGTAAAAAATGTTTTGATTTATTCAGATTTTCCTATTATGTTACTGCGAGCCAAACTAATCAATACGGTATGTGGCTTGTTAGAGCGCAAGAAGCAAAACAACAAAGATCTAAAAATATGCCCATCTCCTAGAGGAAATTTGTTAACTCAGTGTTGAGTCACATCATTAATGGAATTATTTGAAATGCAAATATTTGAACGCAAGAGAATTAACAAGTTGTGTCCAGCAACTTGCAGGGAAATTATGTTTCTATTTTATAGTAAAAAAAAAATCTGGTGAGCTTTAGTTGAGCCTTATACCACATGCCTTCTCATTGCATTACTACACTGAGATCTAATAGGAATAATAAATGGAAGAATATGGAGAGAATAATGGCTTGCCACAGTCCCAAAATTCCAGTAGTCGGTACTAACAACAGAAAAATGTCACAGTTCTCGGTACCATAGCAAAAACTGTTCGATCTACTCTTTTATTTTAGATCTACAGTCCTTCAAAAACTCTGCTATGATCAAAAAAGCTCCCTACACTGCACAATGAATCTCTTATTTACATTGTGTTTACACTATGTTGGTAAAAATGAAAGGATATGCAAGCTTGTAGAACTCTAAAGCGCACAGGGAATGAAAACCTGTCTTTTGCACCGATTCTGACTAACTTAAACACCTCCGATTGGCCATTGCGTTCACGTGCTCAACAGATACAGTATGTCTGTATGTCTGTTATTGGCTGCAATGATCAACGCCTCAAAAGCATGTTGTAAATCAAAATCTTTGTTGTTCTTCACAGACCATTTACACAGATACACACAGGACTTTTTGAAAGAAACCAAACCGCCTATCAGCAGGCACTGAATATACCTGGTACTCTGTACTACTGGTAATGCAGAAATGCTGGAGTGCTAGCTTGGTACCAAAGTACTGGTGCTTTTGACAACCCTACTCACTATGGTCACTATTAACACCCACCTTTCAATTAGAAAATCCAATTGTCTTATTGGCAAAGCCATCACATCTTTACAGCAGTGTTAACTCTCCAACACGCATTTATATTGGCTGGGCAATTATTTTCAGCCTTTTTAGTATGATTTGACCTGATTAGGCCAAATTTTATTGTTGATTTGATCATTACTGTAATTGAAGTGTCAAGCAAACAGTTTGAGAGATTTTTGACTTTTTCTAGTAAAAGATGTGTTTAGGATAGCTGTTAATTTGGGTAATTGGAAAAATCATAACGAGGTCTTTTACGCCTCAGTTGCTTCTAAATTATATTAAAGGGGGATACGTTTTAGACTTTTGCTGCTTTTCAGATTTTTCTCCTAACAACATACTGCAGTAATCGGGCAACTTTCAGTTTGTGTATTTGCGTATTTTATGTCATTTTTTTTTCTCCTAGGGAATTTTAGTTGATTAGTTTTTATTATGAATATTTTTGGGACATTATAAGGCATAGTAAGTTATAAGGCTTGAGTTATAAAGCATCATACAGTATTCTACAAAAATAGGTTTTTGATGAATATGTAGACTGATCTCTGCTCATTTTAAAGAGTCCGGCAGGCCCAGCAAGATCTTTTTCAGGGTTGTAATTTTTGCAGATGTATTGTCCAGAATGGTCTTAGTTGACAGTACAAGTTAGCACACATGAGAATACCAGAGGCTTTCAAAAGAGGATTATAGATTAAACTCTAAATAGTGCCAGCATAGCAATCACTCTTTAAATTTAAATAAACATCAATGTCTCTGCAACATGCTCTGAAAGAGGAATGTTGGCAGTTCAGATGTCCCATTGATTGTACTGAAATTCACATGCCTTGTCTGCTCTAAACAACTGCCGCAATGTCACTGCCCTATTCAAATAAAAGAGGAGATTGGACATTAGTATTAGTATGATGCATATCCTTTGAAAGCCCTTGAGGACATGATCACTTCTTTGTGGCTATTGTAGCTCCACATTTGTGTAAAAAAAAAAAAAAAAAAAAAAAAATATATATATATATATATTGATGCTTATACATTGATATACACAATGAGTGACGTGGGGCCGCCTTCCTGTGGGCTCACCACCGGTGCATAGTGGATCGGGCGGCAGTCGAAGGCGGGGACCCGAATTCTGAATGACCTGAATTCTGGACATGGAAACTGGCTTTAGGGACGTGGAGCATCCCCTCGCTGGCGGGGAAGGAGCCTGAGCTTGTGCGGGAGGTTGAGAGATACCGACTAGAGATAGCCACGTCTTCCATTGAGGAAGCCGAGGCCGAGGGCTCGGAGGTGGACTCGTCCATCACCCAAGCTAAAGTTACCGAGGTAGTCAAGAAGCTCCTCGGTGGCAAGGCACCGGGGGTGGATGAGATCCGTCCTGAGTACCTCAAGTCTCTGGATGTTGTGGGGCTGTCTTGGCTGACACGCTTCTGCAGCACCGCGTGGCGGTTAGGGATAGTACCTCTGGACTGGCAGACGGGGGTGGTGGTCCGTCTTTTCAAGAAGGGGGACCGGAGGGTGTGTTCCAACTACAGGGGGATCACACTTCTCAGCCTCCCTAGGAAAGTCTATGCCAGGGTACTGGAGAGGAAAATTCGTCCGATTGCAGAACCTCGGATTCAGGAGGAACAGTGCGGTTTTCGTCCCGGTCGTGGAACACTGGACCAGCTCTATACCCTCTCCAGGGTGTTGGAGGGTTCATTGGAGTTTTCCCAACCAATCCACATGTGCTTTGTGGATTTTACGAGTTCACACTTACATACAATTAGAGTGTATAAGGTTTAATGCGTATTTGGCGTGCTGTCCGGGGGGAGAGTTCCAAGCTTGGAGTTTGGCCCGAACCCAGAATACCCCCCTCCCCCCCCCCCCCCCGTATATAGGTGGTTAGGACTAGAAGTGTGGAGAAGGGACGGTGGAGGGATGCTGCTAAACTGTCCATGGATTAAGGTGAGATTTTTGATTCTATATATACCTCTTATCATTGATTGCTGAGTGCACTCCACTCATGTTAATTAACTGAACGTGCTCCTCCTGAACTTTGTTAATCATTTGGAGAAGGCATTTGACTGTGTCCCTTGTGGCGTCCTGTGGGGGTTGCTCAGGGAGTATAGGGTTCGGGGCCCTCTGTTAAGGGTTGTGTGGTCAGTACGACCGGAGTAGGAGCTTGGTTTGCATTGGCGGTAGTAAGTCAGACTTATTCACGGCGCATGTTGGACTCTGGCAGGGGTGCCCTTTGTCACCGGTTCTGTTCATAATATTTTTTGGACAGAATTTCTAGGCATAGCCAGGGGCCGGAGGGTGTCCGGTTTGGGGACCACACAATTTCATCTCTGCTTTTTGCGGATGATGTTGTTATGTTGGCCTCATCAGACCAGGACCTTCAGTGTGCACTGGGACGGTTTTCAGCCGAGTGTGTACCTCCAAGTCTGAGGCCAGGATTCTTAGTCGGAAAAGGGTGGCTTGCCCGCTTCAGGTTGGTGGAGAGTTCCTGCCTCAAGTGGAGGAGTTCAAGTATCTGGGGGTCTTGTTCACGAGTGAGGGAAGGATGGAACGGGAGATTGACAGACGGTTCGGTGCAGCTTCTGCAGTAATGTGGTCGATGTACCGGTCTGTCGTGGAGAAGGAGCTGAGCTGCAAGGTGAAGCTCTCGATTTACCAGTCGATCTTCGTTCCTACTCTCACCTATGGTCATGACCTGTGGGTCATGACCGAAAGGACAAGATCCCGGATACAGGCGGCCAAAATGAGCTTTCTTCGCAGGGTGGCTGGGCGCTCCCTTACAGATAGGCTGAGGAGCTCGGTCACTCGGGAGGAGCTCAGAGTAGAGCCGCTGCTCCTCCACATCGAGAGGAGCTAGCTGAGGTGGCAGGGGCCTGTGTTCCGGATGCCTCCTGGACGCCTTCCCGGGAGGTGTTCCGGGCGCGTCCCACCGGGAGGAGACCCCGGGAAGACCTAGGTCACGCTGGAGGGGTTATGTTTCCAGGCTGGCCTGGGAACGCCTCGGTATTCCCCCTAGGAATGTCTAGGGAGAGGGAAGTCTGGGCGTCTCTGCTTAGACTGCTGCCCCAGCGACCCGGCCCCGGATAAGCGGAAGAAGATGGATGGATATATATTGATATTAAAGTAATTGATGCGTAACTACATAATAAATTAAATGGAAAAACATTTGTAAAAGTTAAAATAATACAGTGAGCATAAATAAAAAAATATATGGGTAATTCTTGGTATTTGTCATGTCAAGCAGGGAGTATAGTGTCTTATTTTTAGTATTATACAGTAGCGGCCAAAAGTGATGTCCGGCCTACGAAAATTTACATTTTAAAACTTTGTTAAAGATTTTGTAAGCATATTACATAGTTGTGCTTGGAGTCAATTGTTTTATTTGTGATAACAAAGTGAAACATGCCAAATTTGGGGGGCATAATATCTGGCCAGGGTGCCATACAAAGAAATTATGACAACATGGAAAACGACTATGAAATATGCTGTATCCTGTGAAATCTTTGTTTTTCTATGCATTTTTGTTTTTACATAGTTAAATAAAACCTGTAGTATACCTATCTGTAGTTTCCTTTTTTTGTCAAATAATTTTGTCAGATAAATACCTTACCAAGTTTCGTGTTTTGTTCTTCCCTCATATTTAAAATATTTTAAAGATAATATATATAAAAGATATTAACAAATATCGCCTCCGGACATCCCTTTTGGCCACTACTGTAAATGCAGTTTTTACGGCAGCATATGGAGCATTTGTGCGTTCATTTCCAAATTGTATTTTTCACACTTAAGGACTATGAAGGATGAAGATTAAAAAAAAATTGTATGTAAAATGGTTGTTTTTAACTTAAAATATTGATGTTGAGAAAGATGTTCAACAAAACATTTTCTAAGTAAAATAAATGTAATATTGGGGAATAGTCATATACATATAATGTATGTCCCAAAAGAGACATTTCAAAAAATCTGTTTGTATGCATGCATGTTTGTTTATTTATTTGGTTATACAATTTTTATTGAATTTGTCAATATTTTCCATCCAAATTATTGTTGCTTTATTGACATTAAATACTTTAGTATAAGCATAATTATCTAGTATTAAGCATTGCAGAGGGAGGGGGAAAAAAGAGAAAATATGACGCAATAAAAAAAAAATAAGTAAAAAAGTAAACACTTCCAATCCAAGGTGTTGTTTGCTCTTCAGTTGTTGGCTGTCTCAGATTAGCGATGTCAATTACATGCCACTTGTTTGGAACTTTGATTACAGGTCGTGTTCTTGGGTTGTGACCTCTGCATCACTTGAGTTTGTTGTGTTTTTTATCTGCTGTCTCTCCAAGATAAGAACTGTTCCATGGCTGACACTGATTGCACATCCCTGGATAAGGTCTGCCCATACATTGGTACCTGGTATATTCTGAGAGGACAGACCTATTGCAAATGGCCACCAAGTGAAATACGGTCCCTATACCACAGATTTCGATTTTTGTGTAAACCGTTTTACTGGTGAGGTTGGCTTAAGTTTTATTGGGTTTAATTCATTACATTTATTGGCATGATGTATCCGTTTGTTTTTGAAAAGACAAGGTCCCAAAAATACAATATATCCCATTTGAGTTGAGCACAACTGAGCTGAAGTTTTGAGTGCAAGTAATGTAACCTGCCTCCTGCAGCAATTCTTTTTTCTATTGTATGTTAATTGACTGGCATTATATTTGTGTTTTATGTCTGTTTATACCACTTCTAGAGGATGTAAAGGCATGAAGTAGCATTTGGCAGCAGTGTCAACTGAGGCATGACAGCTGAAGTGTCTCCATTGAACCCAGTCCACATTGATCAGCGCTTTCATCTCATTTCACACAGGATTCACAGGACATGACTGCTCCATGCCGGCTACGGGCTGCACTTCCAACCCGTGTGATACGAAGGGCACTTCCATGTGCGAAGAACAGCGGGGCAGTTTCAAGTGCAAGTGTCACCATGGCTATACGGGCCTGTTTTGTGAAACTTCCATCAGTCACTGCGTCGAGGGATTGTGTCATCACGGATCAAAGTGTGTGAATCTCCCTCTGGGCTTCGTGTGTGAATGTTTGCCTGGTAAGAGTGATTTCTTATAGTCTATCTCCTGCCAGTCCCTCTGTCCACACTTTCACTAAAGCATCCATTTAACCCTTACCCTATTTTGATTTCTTCTTAGGGTTACAAGGACGATTCTGTGAGGTAAACATTGATGACTGTCTGGAAAAGCCCTGTGGTGCACTCAGTATCTGTAAAGATGGTATCAATGCCTACGACTGTTTCTGTGCACCTGGGTTCGTTGGTAAGTTCACCACAAGCAATTTTCTAGAGCAATTTTTCCTTTGTCCAGTTTTCTAACATTCAATTCCCCTCTGTTGAGCTGTGTTTAAAAGGCCTGCGACCTCAAATCTAGGTATTAGTTGACTGTCTGCTTATCAAGGAGAATTTTCTAAGCTGCATAGCCCTGACATCACATTTACTGGCATCCGTTTGACGACGGAGACAGGGTGGTTGTTTTTTGTTGTTTTTTCATAGCATCATTAGCTGTGGGTTATTTTATTTGAAGCAGCATCTCGGCCCCTGTATTTGCAAGGAAATCCTTAATGAAATGAACCTTTGCCCTTCTTTTCAAGGTAATCACTGTGAGATTGAAGTAAATGAGTGTCTTAGTCAACCCTGTCAGAATGGAGCTTCCTGCTCAGATGAGCTTAACTCCTTCAGCTGTCTCTGCCCTGCCGGGACCACAGGTACATAATTCCTTCCTGCCATCTGAGTTTCACAGGCTGAATTTGGATGACAAAAGTCGCACAGTTACATTTTGAAATTGACAACCACGTTTAAGTGTGGGATTAAATCCTTTAAATTATATTTGCGGGAGTTTACAGACTATAGATTAGGTGTTACTCCTGAACCTGCAATGGTAATAACCATAGCAACATTATGGATTATTGTAGTCTTAAAAAAGGAACATGGGTGTTGTTGTTGTATTTATTTATTTATAAATAGTTGTATTTATGTATTTATTTATTTATAAAAAGTTGTATTTGTAGTGCTTGTAGTAGTATCAGTTAAAAATAGATTTGTCTTATTAGTGGAGCTTAAAGGTGAAGTGTGTAATTTTTTGTCCATAAAAATCTCAAATCATGGACCCTTTTCTCATTTCGGAGTTCCCAGAAGTGAAAATCCTCAAAGTTTGGTAAACTTCTATATTGGTGAACAGAAACTACTACAAATATAAGTAGTGAAAGCCCAAAAAAAAAAATTAATGAGAGATTCATTGCCATCACTCCCTCAGCCGTAGAAACACTCATGAAGCAGCGTTAACTTTTTGCTGAAATGTAATGACAAGGTAAGAAAACACAAAGTTTAGTGTTATAAATTACACTAAATTTGAAAATTAAAATATAAACTTTACAATGTTAATAACTTAAATTCAATTATGCGTCATCATATTATGTGAAAGTGGTCTGGTTGAGCCAGAAGTTGATGGACCATTCAAACAAATAGAGCAATGTTTTTAAATCGCCACAGGAAAGTTTTACCTGCAAATGACTTACTTCGAGTTGTCTCTGCACTAAACTGGGATAGAAGCATTTTAATATCGGAAAAAAATTGCACATTTAAAGCTTGAAGAGATATGATCATTTAGTGTGTCATGTTTAGTTTACAAACTCCTCTTTAAAACAGGGGGGGGGGGCACTTTAAGTTCTTATACAACCACATTAAATTTCTATTTCAAGAGTAATTTCCACTTAATTCTTTCATGTTCATGCAAATTGGAAAGGAAATATGCTCATTTGGCGGTATGAGTCAACTCAAGCTCTCAGTATATTTTAGGAACTTTCTGCCCAACTGAATGTAAATTCATCTACTTTCATTTCAAACCAGGACGTGTATTGCTCGAAGGCTTAAAAGGGATTTTAGATTTGTTTGTTTTTTACTTTTATTCCAGATTCTTTGTGCAGTGAAAACTTCAGTTTATAATTGGTTGGCATGGGAATTTCTACGACAACTCTCATTCTTATTTTCTTCTTTTTGTGTGCCTTTCTCTTTTTCTCTCACTTCTCAGGTAGTTTATGTGAAATAAACATAGATGAATGCCAGTCATCACCATGCATGAACAATGGCACGTGTTTGGACCTCTCAGATGGCTTTAAATGCATTTGCCATTCAGGTTTCTCTGGTGTGTCTAATGTTTTTTTAGTACATTATCACATTGATTATTTCTCCATTGGTTCTCTATTGGTCTCACGGGGCCCAAGCCTGAAAAAGAAAAAAAACCCTGAAGCTGTTGAATGTGAATGTGTTGTTTTATTTTGGACATTTATGTTTTATAGACAGGAAAACTGTCTCTCATGTGTCTTGAAAACATAGCTTCCTTCAATGATCTCACTTGCATGATAACTTTTATTTTTCATTTTATATTGTGCATTAAAGGTCCTGAGTGCTCACTGGACATCAATGATTGTGTCTCATATCCCTGTAAGAATGGAGGCACCTGCATTGACCAACCGGGTAATTACTACTGCAGATGTGCGGCTCCATTCAAAGGTAATGAAGACTGAGGGAGTGGGGTGAAGGGTGAAGAAAAGAAGAGTTGATTAACTTCAGAGAGCATTCCTCTCACCTGTCTGAACTCATGCAGTCAGCATTGCCACATCGACATCTTCATTGTCCACAAAATTGATTAATTAAAATTTATTTCAATTGTATTTATGTCCAGTAAAATGTATAATTGCAAATTATATATATAAAAAAAATTGTAAAACAAAAATAGAAAACCAAATGCTGTGAAAGACTCGCACTTAACATAATCTGGTTTCAGCCAGTTGCTTTATAGTCAACTTTTTGGTGGCAGTTTTGGCAGGTAAAAATGGGATTCTCTTTAATGCATTTCACCCTTACAATGTATGGTTTTCATTTACAACAATGTTGTGACGTTAACCTCAAAATTGATTTCCTGTTGAACATTTTGGTGAAGTTCATTTTTTATTTCATTCATACACACACATTATGGTATGCTTTTTCAGTTCAGAAGTGGATCAAATCAGACCCAAATGTCAGGACAAATTTCCTCTAAAGTGCTGTGCTCTTTGACTACATTATTCAGATGATGGAACTGCTGAAATCTTACCTGCTTTGTGCATACACCTGTTTTACACAGCTATATTACGTGCATTATTGGGTTTTCTCTGTTTGTTTGTTTGTTTGTTGGTTTGTTTTTTGTGTATGTATGATGCTCAGCTGGTCAATTCTGGACACAGAATGCAGCTCATCTAAAATCGATCAGGCGGCTAAGTCATTGTATCTTATATTCAAACTGAGATCGTGGATCATGCTTTCATTAGACGCGCAAATTAGGTTGTCAGGGATGATAATTATATCGGTTATTCTGTATTGAAATAGAGGAAAAAAGGCACTGACAGCTTTGCATGCTCTGTTGAGACACACATGCATAGTGTTTATGTGGGGGGATTCTGAGAACATTAATCTACCCTTTACACAGCTATCCTTTACTAACTGATCTAGTGTCTAGACTGTGGCTAAAATACAGTGTGCAGTCTATGTGTGTTAATTGAAACTCTGAGAGTTCCAATGCCATGTGTGCAATTAGACAATCTAAGGCAAGTTTTTAATTAGGGGCCAAGCACCGACATTAACCACACTGATTTTGGAGTCACTAAATCAATCCTTCTTGCGCCACCACCTGGTCCAAAGTTTATGCTAATGTTTATGCTAATAACTTTTGAACCATAAGGGCTAAAAACAAAAAAGTTTGCTCTGATTCTTTGGTTCATTACGATTCGATTGCACCCTATTACATCATTTTCCATCATAAAATGTTCCCGCCATTTAGAATTTAGCAAAAAGTCTACTTTTTCAAACTCGACCTCGACGCTTCATCAGATTTTAATCAGAATTGGCTCACATCATCTTCAGACCATGCTAGCAAAAGTTATTAAAAGCTTTTTGATAAACTTAACTGTTCTCAAAAACTTGGGAATGAATTAGATGTAGAGCACTCCAGATTGGAAGTGAGGCTATATTTCCGCAAAGCTTTAGCGTATTTTGACCAAACTTGGCACATGTCCTCACAAGCATGATCTAAGTTAATGTGCGGTTATTTCGGCACAGCCCCACCTAGTGGTCTGGAGATATTAAAAATGGCTATTTTTGCTTTTGAAAGGTTTGCCCAAAAATCATAAAAGTGGTCTCGTTAGATTCAGGGCAACGAGTCCAATGATATCCAATTTTCCCATGTCGGCCATTTTGGGTGTCGGACATTTTGAATTTAGTAGAATCCTATATTTTATGAATGCATCCACGTATCGTTAAAAACTCAGTATGGGTCATCAGCACAATGCCCTGAAGCAGCCTGAGAAGTTTTGAACCAGCGTCACCTAGTGGAAAAATCAAATATTCATATGCTTATAACTTTGGTTGTGGTTGACTTATTTTCATGGGAGTCATCTCCTTAGATTCCTGAATCCTTGCAGAGTCCAACGATACGAAACATGCCAGGTTTCGCCTTATGGTTTGTGCAACGTTGTGATTTAGTATTTAAACCATTTTTGCGAATATCTTCGAAACCACCATAGGAAAATTTAAAACATAGGTCGTTGACTATACTCTGTTGACCAAATGTCAAAAAAATTTATATTAAGTGGCCATGCCCTGAAGGAACTCAGGTACTCAAAAATTTCAGGGCCTTGTGGTCAAAAGTTCTAATGAAATTTTAATAAATACTAGTAACTTAATTAATTTTGCCTATTGTCATGAGACTGGTCTTAATAGATTCCTTGGGTCACTCCAAGAACATAGATACCAGTGTTGCCAGAGTTTGCCAAACTTCCTGTCCGCCATTTTGATTTTCTTTAAAAAGCTACTTTTTCAAACACCTCCTAGACTATCAGTCCGATTTTCACCAAATTCGAGTCATCTTCGACTGGGCCGACAAAAAGTTAAGGATTTCTTGTCGACAGACGCATCAATATAGTTGATGGTAGGATGCCAAAACGACTCTGAGGCTGGATCTCTGCAGTGCTTTGTCATATTGACACCAAACTCTGCCTGTGTCATTGTCACCTTACTCTGACCACATCACATGAATTTGGTCACATCGCCACCTATTGGTCGAAAGTTATAAACATTTAAATCATTTTATTACTGATTGTACTTATGATTTTTCAAACAATTTTGCCTAAAATCATCTTAATGCGTCTTTAATTGCTCATTGTTGCTGTTGGTCTGATGCCCCCAGCCAAGCTGGTATGACTTATCGTGTTCTTTTTGCTTGGCCCCTATAATTGCTGCTTGCAGCTTTATTTCTTAACTACAGTATCGGTCTCAAAGTCCAATGTGTAATGGGTTCTTGTACTGTTCGGTTTCTATACATTTTTGTCTAATCCATTTTACAAACAAAAAAAAGTTGGCACCAGGCTAGCTGTTATGATGCCGGAAGGACGAAGCAGAGAGAGAATCCAAGTGCAGCTAATTTAATAAAAATAACAGGAGAAACAAGGAACACAGGAACACTGAAGCAAATACAAAACCCACACCGTGACATAGCCACCCCCCCCCCCCCCATGGGCGGCTCCCGACGCCCCTCGAAACAAAACACTAAAGTTCAGGAGGGTGGTGAAGTGGAGGCGGTCCTGGGGGAGGGACGGAGGGCCAAGCCCGTGCAGGGAACAGAACCAGGGCCTTGCAATGGCGGGCATTGGCCATGGAACATATGACGAGCAGGTGGCGGCCAGGGCGGAGACGACCCCTCGGGCGGCCAGGGCGGAGACGACCCCTCGGGCGGCCAGGGCGGCGAAGACCCCTCGGGCGGCCAGGGCGGCGAAGATCCCTCGGGAGGCCAGCGCAGCGATGACCCCTCGGGCGGCCAGGGCGGCCATCTTGTCCGTAGACACTGGCTCGGAGGCGGCCATCTTGTCCGTAGACACTGGCTCGGAGGCGGCCATCTTGTCCGTAGACACTGGCTCGGAGGCGGCCATCTTGTCCGTAGACACTGGCTCGGAGGCGGCCATCTTGTCCGTAGACACTGGCTCGGAGGCGGCCATCTTGTCCGTAGACACTGGTTCGGAGGAAGTGACGTGAACAGTCTCGGAATCGGCCATCTTGTCCGTAGACACTGGCTTGGAGGAAGTGACCTGAACCGATTCTGGATCGGCCATCTTGTCCGTAGACACTGGCTCTGTAGAAGAGATGTGAAGCGTCTCTGGCTTGGGAGAAGTGACGTGAACAGTGTCTGACATGGCAGACGTGACGTGAACAGGCTCTGACTGGGCAGACGTGACGTGAACCGTCTCTGGATCGGCAGGAGTGACGTGAACCGTCTCTGGATCAGCAGAAGTGACATGAACAGTCTCTGACTGGGCAGAAGTGACGTGAACAGTCTCTGAATCGGCAGAAGTGACGTGGACAGTCTCTGGATTGACCGGAGGCTCAGGAAGGGCCTCCGGGCATTGCAGGATGCAGGAAGTCCTCTTCCTCCTCCTCTGTCTCCGAGAGGGTGCTGGACTGGACGGGACCAGCGGCAAAGGAAACTCTGGGCTGGACGGGACCAGCGGCGAAGGGAGCTCTGGGCTGGACGGAACCAGCAGGGAAGAGGGCTCCAGCTCTGGCTCGGCAGGCGCGACGTGAAGCTCTGGCTCGACAGGCGCGACGTGAAGCTCTGGCTGGACGTGGCTGACGTGAAGCTCTGGCTGGACGTGGCTGACGTGAAGCTCTGGCTGGACGTGGCTGACGTGAAGCTCTGGCTGGACGTGGCTGACGTGAAGCTCTGGGCTGGACGGGACCAGTGGCGAATGGGGCCCTGGGCTGGACATCACCAACCCAGGGTCGAAAAATGGCCAGCGTGGGGAGTGGTGTCGGGGCTCCTCTCGACCACCTCCTCTACTGAGGCCTCCACGTGTCCCACGAAACTTGACCAACCGGGTCCCCTTAAAAGAGTGGCCTCTCCTCCGCTCCGTGGCTGGAGAAGAGACACTGGCGAACATGCTGCTGGATTCAGTGTGGTCGGTCGTTCTGTTATGATGCCGGAAGGACGAAGCAGAGAGAGAATCCAAGTGCAGCTAATTTAATAAAAATAACAGGAGAAACAAGGAACACAGGAACACTGAAGCAAATACAAAACCCACACCGTGACACTAGCCTAGTGAAGCCTAGCTTTACTGACCAGTTTTGGTCCAATATCTATTACCATTATAAGGTGTGTTGAGGCTGGTTTTAGTTTTGACCAAGTTGACTACATACCTCCATCTGGCAGTCCTTTTATAATAACTAACTAATTTTGGTAACAGATCAAGATATAAAACCAGATGAGCCAAACTAGTTTATTTTAATTTACATTTTTATTTGTGACTGAAAAAATCAAGTCATTATTGTGATTGTTCAGATTCAATAAAAAAAAAATTGTAGTCCATGAGGTATTTACATTTTAATTATTTAGATTTTTCTTATATGTATATAAATGTACATCAAAATAATTTCCAACTCCTTAGGAAACTTTTTTTTTGTACCTTGGAAAAGTCATTGAAATTCATTGGTCAATTAGAGGTGATGGCAGCTTTTGATTTAAATGTGAGAATAGAGGCCTTTTAAGTAATTAATCATGAGAATTAGTTGAGTAAACAAGAAACAGTTGAACATTTTCCGTTGTTGTTGTTTTTGTTGTGGATGGAATTGTATTTCTCATGCTGTATTTGGAATTTCAGGGATTAACTGTGAGTTGCTGCCCTGTGAGGCCGTTAATCCGTGTGATAACGGGGCAGAGTGCATGGAGGAGGCTGATCCCGTCCTCTTCCCTCTGGGCTTCCGGTGCCGATGTCGCCAGGGTTTCACGGGGGTCCGCTGTGAGATCAACATAGATGAGTGCAGCTCCAACCCCTGTCTGCATGGCTTCTGTTACGACGGTAAATACTGTAGTTACTTCAAACTTAAAAACTTAAAACATTTCCCTTCAGTCTCATTAGCACATGGGTACTCTAGACTGAGGCACTCTTTTCGGAGCACGGGCACTGTCGGTTTACCCCTTTGACAATCTTGGCATGACTTAGTTTAATAAGCAGTTTTATATGACACAAGTTACTCCATTCAGTATGACCAGGCCACATTTGCTTTGGTATTTTTGACAAGTGTCTTGCTCCATCTGTGAGTGAGGATCCGTAAGGCATAATTGCTGCTTTGTAATTTGAATAATGGATGATAAATGACAGAGTTAATACAATCAAAGCCCAAGGCAGGGTGTTGTTCTCCCTCAGCAATCCAATAAGCTGTTTTTTGCCCTTTTGTGTTGCATCTCCTGCATAAATCATTACAAAAGCCATAGATCAAATACATGTTGTCAGTTAAGAATTACAGATTGCAAATCACGATGTAGGCCTTTGCAATGAAGTACTTTAAAATTGGAAGCTGTAACTCACTTGATGCTGTTGTATGTGTAGGCTAAATGATAATTTATTGCACACAACCGTCTAACCAACGGTCGACAGTGTTCGGGAAACCTGTTTGAAAACAGTCTTTGTCATTGCATTAGGCACTTACACCTTCACCTGTAAGACATGATGTATATAGCAAAAAGCCTTTAAAATGAGGCATTAAAGATGTTTACCAGTTGACAGTTATTTATTTGGGCGATAAAGTTTTAATTTCATGTAGTATAATGGTGAATGTCATTGCAGTGAGAGAAAACAAACCTTGACTTTCAAAACTGTATTCGATTTTACAGTTAAAAGAGGCTATAAATTGTCCCCTCAAACTAACAGAAAACAGTTTCAAATTCAGTGCATGTTGTCCAGTACCCCTTTTGGCTTAAAACTATTTTGCTATTTTGCTATCATCCTTCTAACCATCCTGTTTTAGGATTTATCTTTGTAGTTTGTAATGAACAGACTTTAATGTTTTACTGTTTTCTAGAAGTCTTTGCAGTGATCTTTAGAGCATTGGTTCTCAACTGGTGGCCGGGACCCACTAAGGGGCCTCAGCAAACTTAACTTAAAATGATTTAAAAGACAAAATAAGATAAAACAGCTACAACAATTAAGATATAAGCTGTCATTGTATATCTCAGTCTTGAAAAATCTGTATAAAAGAGATACTTTTAAAAGTGTGATTATCTAGATGTGGAAAAGTCAATAAATGTATGGACCTGGATATGAATATATTTTTTTCTAGTTATGTCAAGCTCTAAAATATTGTATACGGTAGAAATTGCTAGGAAATTGCTATTAGTGTGTAAAAATAAACAATCATAACCAACTAGAAGAGTCATACAACTGATGTAAATTCTTTGGTAATAACCCCTTAAGAACAGTTATTCAGTATTCTGGAATTTAAGTAATTTATGAATTTATAATTTAATTTAATTTTAACTTTAATATATTACCACTCCTAGTTTCTGTAAATAAAAAAGGTTGAAAAACAAGCAGATTTGTTTTTACAGCAGAAGTATCAGATATGTCTTGGGGGGCATTCAAATATTGTCTGACAATGGGTGGTCTTGGAGTCAAAAAGGTTGACAACCACTGCTTTAGAGCTTTACATTTAAGGCCCTTTCACACCGGACGCATAACGGAAAAGCGAAACGGAAAAGCAAATAGTTTGCGTGCGAATAGTTCGCGTCAAAACCATTCACATCAGCCGCGACGCGAATTTGCGATGTTCAGAACGTCAACATTCCAAAAGCTTCGCGCCGACAGCTGAGAATACATGGACACTTCATCATTATCATCATCCAGTGAAGACGAGCTTTTAATTTTCATTAAAAGACAGAAAAGAAGGTTTTGTGTGCACCCAATCTTAAAGAACAGAGTCTGAAGGGGAGTATGCTAATCTTGTAAAGGAGCTAAAACTTTGCCACAAAGAACCGGTGTCCTAATTAGTGTCCTAATTGTATTGTCTACTATATTTGCTTCTTATTTATTAATCAAGGCAATTTGTTGATGAAACATTGATAAAAATCAAGATACAATTTATACAAAACGAAATTCACTTAAAAGAAAGGCTTTCTACAAAACAACACTTAATAAGTGGCCAAAATTATGTCTGACCCAATCCAAATGTTTTCGATATAGGCTATTGGGCATCTTATGATCCTTACTCATCTCATGCGGTTCCCTTTTCATATAGCTAATCAACATATATGAAATAAAAAAATAACATTATGTTATTTAAACATATATGAAACGTATGTTTAAGTTTTTTAAATTATGTTTTAGCGTCACCCTGCTCCGCTTCTGGTGTATGGCCTATACATGCATGCAAAAATTATATGAAACAAAACCATGAATGTTGAAAATATTCAAAATCAATTATTTCCCTCACAAATGTTATAAATCATCAGCACACACTTCATCAACTCACCGGAAACACCAACGATCCCAGATATTTTATCCCATGCCTCATTCTTTTGTAACTGGTCCCTAGCAAACAACGTCATGTCATAAATGATAGGGTATGCGTGCGTTGAGATGCGAATAGGCAATATAAAAATGTGTGATTATAAAAGGTTTCTAGTTTCAATGTAGCCTATTGCTTGTTTTTAGTTTACATTTCATGTTGTGACACTTCTCTCGCACATCATGCTGCTACGTCAGAGCGGCCAAAGCGTCAACAGCTTCGCCTTTGTTTCCTTGTATGTGACTGGCTGAAGCCTTTTCTGTTGCCGCAAAAGTAAATAAAAAATCGACACCGAAGCGAAAAAAATAAGTCGTTTTTTCACCGCAGCACATTCGCGTCCGGTGTGGAAGCACTCATTACACAAACAGCTGATCAAAAAATAAAACCATCGCGCAAATTATTCGTGCGTCAAAATCGCGTCCAGTGTGAAAGGGCCTTTAGAGCCTACATTCAGGCTCTGAAGTACATATATAATCTGAAGTTCCTTGTAGTTTTACTCTTAAAGAATCAAGTGGTGTGTTTGTTTGAAATGTTGTGAAATGATGTAGACTCACAAGAAGAAGTCGTATACGTTTTTGAGTGCACCTTGAAGGCAAGGTTACTGTACATAATGTACACACTTTTTTTAGACTAAACAATAGTGCACTACAGTAATTTGGAAAAAGTCCAAAATCTTGACACATTGAATTTTCTCACATTTTTTTAAGTGCCTTAGACGCATCTTTTATCCTTAGACATTTTTTATCTTTGCACTGAAGAAAATTTAAATAATCAAAATAAAGTTGAGAAAAGTTTAAAAATTAAACCAGCATGATTATTTAATGTTCTTGACTTCAACAAGAATAATTGTCTTCTCTACTTTAGCCAACTTGGATTTGTTAAATACTAAATGTCTCCTTCAGTCAAGCTCTTGGAATGGCAGCTGCAGATCTGTTGTTCAGCAAATTTTCAATTAGCAATACTTGAAATGTTCATTTGTCTTCATAATGCAGTTTTAAATGACTGCTTGGTATGGCAGCTTGTCTCTAAAGCAGAAGACCTCTTGAAAATGTAATGTAAGAGTCAATATCTGAAAATCTGAAAAAAAATGGTCGACACAGCAGCAGTGCTTGAGTGAGGCTCTTCAATTCTCATTCTGCAAAATGCGCTAATTAATGAATCCTCGTGCATATCTACTTTACGATAAGCTTGGAGAGTTATTAGAGGTATCAAACCTCTTTTCTTTTTTGAGAACTGTTAACTGTTAGACGGACACCGTTTGTTCAGTTGATTATTTCACCTGTGATTCGTCATAGAACAAAACGTACTGAAGGTACAGATACAATCGGGTTTATTGAACATCTAATCACTCATCTCTTCGGCGAAGACAGCTTTCTCACTCCACCGATGATCGAGCGTGCTCATTGCATCTCTGGAGCCTCTTCCAAACCGAACTCCAAACCAGGTTCAAGAACCATTCTGGTAAAGTTTATTCACTCTCGAGACAAACTTAAGATTCTTAGCCTTGCTCGGGAGAAGAAGAAGCTGAGGTATCTAGGCTCTAGAGTCTTCATTTATCCAGATTTCAGCCATGGCTTGACGCAGAAACGCCGCCTGTTTGACCCGGTAAAAAAGAAACTACGCGAGATGGGGATTCGTTACGCGTTGTTGTACCCTGATACTCTTAGGATTCACATCGGTGAAGTAGCCCACCTCTGCAACTCTCCAGACAAATCGGAGGTGCTTATTCGGGATGTCTTGATGAAATCTCCATAGTTTGGGTCTGTCCTTAATTGCACTTCACTTCTTATTTTGTTGTCTGTAGCTCTTATCCTGTATTCAATTTCTGAATCTTTGTTTATGGTAAATGATCGTGCTTCGGTAATTATATTGGTTATTGTATTTACTATTTCCTGAATTGCATTACTTGTTGACTGAGATTTGAATTTTTTATTTTTTTTTAGTCTATCTATTAATGTTTTTTATTTGTTTTGATAGAATGTATATGTGGTTGTGTGTGTGTGTGTGTGTGTTGGCTCCCATGGTTCTCACTCCCCTTGGTTTCTATTTTTCACTATGTACTTACATGATTGCTTTATTAGTCTACACCGTATTATAATTTATCTATAAGTATTGGTAAAGGTCTTTATATTATACACCTGAACATTAGAAGCTTACTTCCCAAAATTGATCAATTACGAGCGTGGTTATCCAATAATAATCCAAGTATTATTACATTATCCGAAACTTGGCTTACCAGCAACATTTCTGACACTGATATCAGTATAGACAACTACAAATTATTTAGATCGGACAGAGGAACAAGGGGAGGTGGAGTAGCCACTTATGTACTATCTCATTTAAATTCTCAACTTATGGTTCCTATTCAGATTCCAGTACTTTTTGAGGGTCTATTCATTAAAATTACTCTGCATGAAAACAAGCAAATTATTATTGGAAATATTTACAGACCGCCTACCTCTCTGAAAGTGGAATATTATTTCTACTGTTTCTTCCTTAGTTCCTAATAAAGAAATGATACTTATGGGTGACTTCAATATTAATTGGCTTCATTCATCTACATTTACTGAAAGAAATATGATTAATAGTTTAAATTTGTCAAAACTTATAGCTGAGCCCACAAGATTGACTCCTACCTCTAAATCTCTTTTGGATTGGGCCTTAGTTTCTCACCCTGAACGAATAATTAAATCTGGGGTTTTACCAGACAGCTTTAGTGATCACCACATGATCTATTGCGTTTAGAAACTTTTGAAGCAACGTCTCCCTCCCAAATTTATTAAGATAAGGCAAACCAAATTCTTTAACAGTGACCAATTTATTAACGATTTGCATCAAATTAACTGGTACAGGCTTAATCTAATTCCATTTATTGATGATGCATGGCATTTTGTATATACTGAGCTCTTGAATGTCATAAATAAGCATGCTCCTTGGACTATTGTTAAAGTTAAAGGTAGTCAGTCACTTGCCGTGGGTAAATGGTGACCTTATTAATCGCTTTAAACAGAGGGATAGGGCTTGGCATAATTTTAGACGTACAAAACACACTGCTGACTGGGAAGAATATAAACGATTAAGAAACAATTGTACCATGCAAACAAGAAACTCCAATTCCAGTTACTTTAGAAATTGTCTATCGAATGATTTCAAAAACCCACAAAGATTCTGGAAACAGGTTAATAATGTACTTGGGAAATCAGCTCGGACTACAACCAATTTAAATTTGAATAATGAAATGATAGATGATCCAGTAACCATTGCAAATGCTTTTAGTTTACATTTTTCTTCAGCACCACAAGTTCAGACCCATACTTTTAAACCAGATTTGGCTCCTTGTCCCCATACCGGTAGTTCCTTTTCATTTACAGAGATCAGCCCAGCAGATGTGCAAAAGGTTATAAGTGAACTGTCATCTACCAGTGGAGCTGGACTAGATGGCATTGAGAACAAGTTTATTAATATTGGTTCTCATGTACTAGCAGCGCCATTGGCCTTACTTTTTAATTTATCGTTTTCATCTTGTACGATTCCTTTTGCCTGGAAATGTGCTAAAGTTATTCCACTTCATAAAGGTGGTAGTTCTGATAATATTAATAACTATTAGACCCATTTCAATCATCAACAGTGTTGTAAAATTTTTTGAGAAAATAATTGTAGCAATGTTCAGGGAAGAAGGAGGCGGGAACTGGCGAACAATCAAAATATAATTTATTTAAAATAAAACAAACAAACGAAAATACCGCCAGCAGCCCCTCGCGGACGACTGCTGGCTACCGAAAATAAAAATAACTGCCAGCAGACCCTCGCGGACGACTGCTGGCTAAAGTAAAATACAAAAACAAAACAACTAAAATACAGGCCTGTTCCTCTCTCGATCATCAACGTCGTCGCTCCTCCTTTATGCTTTCCGCTCCTCCGTGAGAGATGCGAGACCGGTGTGCTTTACAGGTGTTGCTCATTAGCAATCGCACCACCGGCCTCGCGCCGTTCTCTCACGTCCCTCGGCCGTCCTGTTCGCCACATACCCCCATCGCCCCTCACAGGCCGGGGGGTACCCACGAGCCTGTGCCTACTCCCCCCCCCGGCGGCGGCGATCCCTGGGGAGTATGGACAGACAAACCGAGGGAAACGGAGACGGAAGCATGAGGAGCGACAGATCGAGAGAGGGGAGAGAGGAAAAAAAAGAAAAAAAAACTTGGTCCGGTTCCCACAACGCGCTGCCATCTGGTCCCCCACCAGCTAGGCGATCTCCTCCGCGGTGCCTGGCGGTGACGCTGGGTAGCCCTTGGTGGACGGCTCGACGCTCCTCCGCCGCCCGGTGGACGGCGACGGCTCCTCGGGTGCCTTGGGCAGACGGGAGGAGTCCCCCACTCCCTGCTCCTCCCCTTCACTGGTGGACGGCAGCAGGCTCCGGCCCACGGCGAGCGGCGGCGACTCCTCCTCTCCCTCCCGGATGGCAGCCGCCCCTCCAATACCCAGGCGGCCGGCAGCGAGCTCGACCGTCCCACCGGCAACTCACTCCAGCGCACCGCCTCGAGCGTCCGTGGCCGCGAGTCCCCCGCTCCCTGCTCCTCCCCTCGCTCTGCGGATGGCAGCAGGCTCCGGCCCACGGCGAGCGGCGGCGACTCGCGCACCATGCTCGATGGCACCGCGGATTCCCCACATCGGCGAGGACTCTCTGACAGCGCGTTCCTCCCTCTTCCCGGGTTTCGGCACCAGTGTAGCAACGTTCAGGGAAGAAGGAGGCGGGAACCGGCGAACAATCAAAATATAATTTATTTAAAATAAAACAAACAAACGAAAATACCGCCAGCAGCCCCTCGCGGACGACTGCTGGCTACCGAAAATAAAAATAACTGCCAGCAGCCCCTCGCGGACGACTGCTGGCTAAAGTAAAATACAAAAACAAAACAACTAAAATACAGGCCTGTTCCTCTCTCGATCATCAACGTCGTCGCTCCTCCTTTATGCTTCCGCTCCTCCGTGAGAGATGCGAGACCGGTGTGCTTCACAGGTGTTGCTCATTAGCAACCGCACCACCGGCCTCGCGCCGTTCTCTCACGTCCCTCGGCCGTCCTGTTCGCCACAATGATTTTCACCCAACTATCGAATTATTTAGCTAATAATGCTCTATTATCTCAATGCCAATCTGGATTTAGAAAACATTTTTCCACCACTACAGCCCTTCTTAAATTTACTAATGATGTGTTCTTGAGTTTTGATAATCGTATGTGTACAGGTGCATTATTTTTAGATCTTACTAAAGCTTTCGACTTAGTTGATCATTATCTACTTCTAGACAAATTGTACTCTCTTGGTTTGTCTACCTCTTCTTTGCTTTGGTTTAATTCTTATTTACATAATCGTCGCCAGTGTGTGTCATTTGGGGGCAGTTTGTCTCACTCTACAGGCATTGAAAGAGGAATTCCTCAAGGCTCCTCTTTGGGGCCTTTATTATTTTCAATATTTATCATTGATCTTCCGCGTAGCTGCAGTGGATACAATATTCAACTTCATGCTGATGACACAGTCATTTATTGTTCCAAACCTAATATCTATGACATCAGCATCACATTACAAAATGGTTTTGATTCAGTTCAGGTGGCTATTGTTTAATAAGCTTCTACTTAACAAATCAAAATCATTTTCAATGCTTTTTAAAACAAAACAGAATTCTTCTCTGGAAAACTCACTAAATATTATATCTTTGGATCAAACTCCTATAAAACATACTAGCCAGGTTAAGTATCTTGGCCTTTGGCTTGATTCTGATCTTTCTTTCAGCACTCAGGTGCATAATATAACTAATAAGCTCAACTGCACACTTAGAATTTTATATCAATCAATTAACTGTTTTAACTATCATGTCAGAAAGAGAATTGTTTCTCAACTTCTATTGCCAATCTTGGATTATGCTGACATTGTATACCAAAACACTACTGCTTCCTGTCTTCAGTCTCTTAATACAGTTTACAATAGCCTGTGTAGATTTATACTCCGCTGCCCCTACAGAACACACCATTGTGAAATGTACCATCAATTGTCCTGGCTGACCTTATCAAATAGAAGGCGTTTTCATTGGTTACAGTTTATTTTTAAATGCTTTTATATGAATTACCCTGCTTATTTAAAACAGTATTTAATTCCATTTAGGTCATCGCATAATTTGCGTCATAATACCAAATTTATTTTTACACTCCTCAGATCAATAAAGAAATAGGTAGATATGCATTTCAATATAAAGCACCGTATGATTGGAATAAACTTCCAATTTCAATTCGCTTTTTAACCTCTTTAACATTTAAAAATCATTTAGTTCAACATCTTCAGAATACGTGTGATTGCTTTTGATTAGTATATATATATATTTTTTTTTTTTCTATTTCACTGTAACTTATTTTTGGCATGGTTTGTATATATATTTTTGTCTATTTTACTTGTGTTTAGTTGTGTGTTTTGGTACATATGGTATTGTTTATATTGTTTAGGGAGGAGTGTGTCTGTTATGTAGCAGCTGAAGCAGAGACAAAAGCAGGATCCACATGCAGCAGTGTTTAATAAAGACAAGGTAACCAGACTCAGGAACAGGATAGCGTGCATACAGCATTACAACACTGAAACACAGGGCTTAAATACTGGGGCAAACGATCTAAACAGGATAACAAGGGGGCGTGGTTAACGGGAAACACCTAGGAAGACTAATAGACAGACAGGGAACCACTAAACATGACATGACAAACCCACACCGTGACATAGCCCCCCCCCTAGGGGCGGCTCCCGACGCCCCTCAAAACAAAACACTAAAGTTCAGGAGGGTGGTGAAGTGGAAGCGGTCCTGGGGGAGGGATGGAGGGCCAGGCTCATACAGGGGAACAGAACCTGGAAATAGGCAAGGCGGGCCTCGGCCGTGGAGCGTAGGCGGGCCTGACTGAACAGGTGGCCAGGGCGGAGCAGGGTGCGCAGGCGGAGGCCAGGGCGGAGCAGGGTGCGCAGGCGGAGGCCAGGGCGGAGCAGGGTGCGCAGGCGGAGGCCAGGGCGGAGCAGGGTGCGCAGGCGGAGGCCAGGGCGGAGCAGGGTGCGCAGGCGGAGGCCAGGGCGGAGCAGGGTGCGCAGGCGGAGGCCAGGGCGGAGCAGGGTGCGCAGGCGGAGGCCAGGGCGGAGCAGGGTGCGCAGGCGGAGGCCAGGGCGGAGCAGGGTGCGCAGGCGGAGGCCAGGGCGGAGCAGGGTGCGCAGGCGGAGGCCAGGGCGGAGCAGGGTGCGCAGGCGGAGGCCAGGGCGGAGCAGGGTGCGCAGGGGGAGGCCAGGGCGGAGCAGGGTGCGCAGGGGGAGGCCAGGGCGGAGCAGGGTGCGCAGGCGGAGGCCAGGGCGGAGCAGGGTGCGCAGGCGGAGGCCAGGGCGGAGCAGGGTGCGCAGGCGGAGGCCAGGGCGGAGCAGGGTGCGCAGGCGGAGGCCAGGGCGGAGCAGGGTGCGCAGGCGGAGGCCAGGGCGGAGCAGGGTGCGCAGGCGGAGGCCAGGGCGGAGCAGGGTGCGCAGGCGGAGGCCAGGGCGGAGCAGGGTGCGCAGGCGGAGGCCAGGGCGGAGCAGGGTGCGCAGGCGGAGGCCAGGGCGGAGCAGGGTGCGCAGGCGGAGGCCAGGGCGAGCAGGGTGCGCAGGCGGAGGACAGGGCGGAGCAGGGTGCGCAGGCGGAGGCGACCCCTCGGGCGGCCAGGGCGGAGACGACCCCTCGGGCGGCCAGGGCGGAGACGACCCCTCGGGCGGCCAGGGCGGAGACGACCCCTCGGGCGGCCAGGGCGGAGACGACCCCTCGGGCGGCCAGGGCGGAGACGACCCCTCGGGCGGCCAGGGCGGAGACGACCCCTCGGGCGGCCAGGGCGGAGACGACCCCTCGGGCGGCCAGGGCGGAGACGACCCCTCGGGCGGCCAGGGCGGAGACGACCCCTCGGGCGGCCAGGGCGGAGACGACCCCTCGGGCGGCCAGGGCGGAGACGACCCCTCGGGCGGCCAGGGCGGAGACGACCCCTCGGGCGGCCAGGGCGGAGACGACCCCTCGGGCGGCCAGGGCGGAGACGACCCCTCGGGCGGCCAGGGCGGAGACGACCCCTCGGGCGGCCAGGGCGGAGACGACCCCTCGGGCGGCCAGGGCGGAGAAGACCCCTCGGGCCGCCAGGGCGGAGAAGACCCCTCGGGCCGCCAGGGCGGCGATGACACCGGCTCAGGAACAGACAACACACACACTGGCTCGGGAACAGACAACACACACACTGGCTCGGGAACTGGCTCGGGAACAGACAACACACACACTGGCTCGGGAACAGACAACACACACACTGGCTCGAGAACAGACACAAGAACAGTAACGGCCACAAGGACAGACATAAACTCAGGAACAGGCTCTGGCTCGGGCTCAGGAACGGGCTCAGGAACAGGCTCTGGCTCGGGCTCAGGAACGGGCTAAGGAACAGGCTCTGGCTCGGGCTCAGGAACGGGCTCTGGCTCGGGCTCAGGAACGGGCTCAGGAACAGGCTCTGGCTCGGGCTCAGGAACGGGCTAAGGAACAGGCTCTGGCTCGGGCTCAGGAACGGGCTCTGGCTCGGGCTCAGGAACGGGCTCAGGAACAGGCTCTGGCTCGGGCTCAGGAACGGGCTAAGGAACAGGCTCTGGCTCGGGCTCAGGAACGGGCTCTGGCTCGGGCTCAGGAACGGGCTCAGGAACAGGCTCTGGCTCGGGCTCAGGAACGGGCTAAGGAACAGGCTCTGGCTCGGGCTCAGGAACGGGCTCTGGCTCGGGCTCAGGAACGGGCTCAGGAACAGGCTCTGGCTCGGCAGACGTGACGTGAGCGGGCTCTGGCTCGGCAGACGTGACGTGAGCGGGCTCTGGCTCGGCAGACGTGACGTGAGCGGGCTCTGGCTCGGCAGACGTGACGTGAGCGGGCTCTGGCTCGGCAGACGTGACGTGAGCGGGCTCTGGCTCGGCAGACGTGACGTGAGCGGGCTCTGGCTCGGCAGACGTGACGTGAGCGGGCTCTGGCTCGGCAGACGTGACGTGAGCGGGCTCTGGCTCGGCAGACGTGACGTGAGCGGGCTCTGGCTCGGCAGACGTGACGTGAGCGGGCTCTGGCTCGGCAGACGTGACGTGAGCGGGCTCTGGCTCGGCAGACGTGACGTGAGCGGGCTCTGGCTCGGCAGACGTGACGTGAGCGGGCTCTGGCTCGGCAGACGTGACGTGAGCGGGCTCTGGCTCGGCAGACGTGACGTGAGCGGGCTCTGGCTCGGCAGACGTGACGTGAGCGGGCTCTGGCTCGGCAGACGTGACGTGAGCGGGCTCTGGCTCGGCAGACGTGACGTGAGCGGGCTCTGGCTCGGCAGACGTGACGTGAGCGGGCTCTGGCTCGGCAGACGTGACGTGAGCGGGCTCTGGCTCGGCAGACGTGACGTGAGCGGGCTCTGGCTCGGCAGACGTGACGTGAGCGGGCTCTGGCTCGGCAGACGTGACGTGAGCGGGCTCTGGCTCGGCAGACGTGACGTGAGCGGTCTCTGGCTCGGCAGACGTGACGTGAGCGGTCTCTGGCTCGGCAGACGTGACGTGAGCGGTCTCTGGCTCGGCAGACGTGACGTGAGCGGTCTCTGGCTCGGCAGACGTGACGTGAGCGGGCTCTGGCTCGGCAGACGTGACGTGAGCGGGCTCTGGCTCGGCAGACGTGACGTGAGCGGGCTCTGGCTCGGCAGACGTGACGTGAGCGGTCTCTGGCTCGGCAGACGTGACGTGAGCGGTCTCTGGCTCGGCAGACGTGACGTGAGCGGTCTCTGGCTCGGCAGACGTGACGTGAGCGGTCTCTGGCTCGGCAGACGTGACGTGAGCGGTCTCTGGCTCGGCAGACGTGACGTGAGCGGTCTCTGGCTCGGCAGACGTGACGTGAGCGGTCTCTGGCTCGGCAGACGTGACGTGAGCGGTCTCTGGCTCGGCAGACGTGACGTGAGCGGTCTCTGGCTCGGCAGACGTGACGTGAGCGGTCTCTGGCTCGGCAGACGTGACGTGAGCGGTCTCTGGCTCGGCAGACGTGACGTGAGCGGTCTCTGGCTCGGCAGACGTGACGTGAGCGGTCTCTGGCTCGGCAGACGTGACGTGAGCGGTCTCTGGCTCGGCACACGTGACGTGAGCGGTCTCTGGCTCGGCAGACGTCACGTGAGCGGTCTCTGGCTCGGCAGACGTCACGTGAGCGGTCTCTGGCTCGGCAGACGTGACGTGAGCGGTCTCTGGCTCGGCAGACGTGAAGTGAGCGGTCTCTGGCTCGGCCGGGACCAGCGGCGAGGACTCTGGGCTGACAGGAAGTACCGGGACCAGCGGCGAGGACTCTGGGCTGACAGGAAGTACCGGGACCAGCGGCGAGGACTCTGGGCTGACAGGAAGTACCGGGACCAGCGGCGAGGACTCTGGGCTGACAGGAAGTACCGGGACCAGCGGCGAGGACTCTGGGCTGACAGGAAGTACCGGGACCAGCGGCGAGGACTCTGGGCTGACAGGAAGTACCGGGACCAGCGGCGAAGGAAACTCTGGGCTGGACGGGACCAGCGGCGAAGGAAACTCTGGGCTGGACGGGACCAGCGGCGAAGGAAACTCTGGGCTGGACGGGACCAGCGGCGAAGGAAACTCTGGGCTGGACGGGACCAGCGGCGAAGGAAACTCTGGGCTGGACGGGACCAGCGGCGAAGGAAACTCTGGGCTGGACGGGACCAGCGGCGAAGGAAACTCTGGGCTGGACGGGACCAGCGGCGAAGGAAACTCTGGGCTGGACGGGACCAGCGGCGAAGGAAACTCTGGGCTGGACGGGACCAGCGGCGAAGGAAACTCTGGGCTGGACGGGACCAGCGGCGAAGGAAACTCTGGGCTGGACGGGACCAGCGGCGAAGGAAACTCTGGGCTGGACGGGACCAGCGGCGAAGGAAACTCTGGGCTGGACGGGACCAGCGGCGAAGGAAACTCTGGGCTGGACGGGACCAGCGGCGAAGGAAACTCTGGGCTGGACGGGACCAGCGGCGAAGGAAACTCTGGGCTGGACGGGACCAGCGGCGAAGGAAACTCTGGGCTGGACGGGACCAGCGGCGAAGGAAACTCTGGGCTGGACGGGACCAGCGGCGAAGGAAACTCTGGGCTGGACGGGACCAGCGGCGAAGGAAACTCTGGGCTGGACGGGACCAGCGGCGAAGGAAACTCTGGGCTGGACGGGACCAGCGGCGAAGGAAACTCTGGGCTGGACGGGACCAGCGGCGAAGGAAACTCTGGGCTGGACGGGACCAGCGGCGAAGGAAACTCTGGGCTGGACGGGACCAGCGGCGAAGGAAACTCTGGGCTGGACGGGACCAGCGGCGTAGGAAACTCTGGGCTGGACGGGACCAGCGGCAAAGGAAACTCTGGGCTGGATTCATGGGCCAGAACTGATGCGTGTGTAGCCCACACACACAGAATCGCCGCAGACATCACCATCAATGCAGGGTCCTCTTGAGTGGACTCACGTACGATGCGTTTAGTCTCTGGCGGGTAGGCGTGCACCAGCGGTGAAGGCAGCTCTGAACGGACGGTCTCTGGCTGGACGGTCTCTGGCTGGACTGATGTTACCGTGAAGGATGAACCACAGACCCAAAGCGCCCTGTCCAGAAACTCTGAGAACGGCAGATGTAGGTCATCGAGCAGCAGTATCTGGGCTAAGGGATCATCCAAACCTCTCCAGAACCGCTGTTTAAGGAAATCTTCCTCCCAGTATACGTCCTGGTGCAGGTGAAGATATACCTCTGTGAATTCCTCCAGCGAGGCCCCATTTTGGTCAAAGAGGAAAGCCTCCATCTGGTCGTCCATTTTTGGGGAAGAGACACTGGTGAACCTGCTGCTGGATCTTTGTGTGGTGAGTTCTTCTGTTATGTAGCAGCTGAAGCAGAGACAAAAGCAGGATCCACATGCAGCAGTGTTTTAATAAAGACAAGGTAACCAGACTCAGGAACAGGACAGCGTGCATACAGCATTACAACAATACTGTCACGGTAAGACACGGAGATGAACCCAAACGCAGACAGTATACAATAAGACACGGTTTAATGACAAAAACAGGAAAACAAAACCCATGAGAGGGCAAAACAGATGGAACACAGAATACCTGACTGACTAGACTAAACGAGATGAACTATGAACGAGAAAACAAACAAGACTTCAAGAGATGCTAACAATGACTAGATGTACAGAGGGTACTCACGATCAACGTATAACAATGAACCGACACAAGACAGCAAACACAAGGGGATTAAATAGGGAGACTAATCAAACATAACAGGTGACACGGGTGAAACACTAATGACAGAATCAGGATAACAAGGGGGCGGGGTAACGAGACAACACAAGCACATGACCAAAACACAAGGCCATGTGCTTGCACACAGAACATGGGTCTGTCATGATCCTGCCAAAATACTAGAACTCACAGACCTGATGGCAGAATCATGACAGTACCCCCTCCTTAAAGAGCGGCTACCAGACGCTCCCCAAGGAGACATTAAACGCGGGACAAGACTGACAGAGACATAGACCAGACCCAACAAAACATGACAAATAATAACAGGGGCATACAAGCGTGAACAATGACCGGGTTAGGGTGAAACATCAGAAAAAATAAACAAGGAAGGGGAGGCGGAGGGACAACAGAGTCTTTGAGCGAGAGTCCAGGGTGGGTGGGCGGGACGGTGATCTTGGAACTACAGGGTGTGGGCTTAGGACGGGGGACCCGAACGGACTTGGGTGGAGTGGTGTGAGTAGATGGAGAAACAGTCCTAGGTTGAACCATGACGGGGGAAACAAACGGGAGTCTGGGGGCAGTAGAGACAGGGACACACGAGGAGACAGTCCGGGGACTTCTGACGGGGAACATGGTTGGTGACGGGACAGGACTGGGTGCCGCACTCACGGCGGCGGGCTCTGGAACTGCGCTTGCCGTAGCGGGCTCTGGAACTGCGCTTGCCGTAGCGGGCTCTGGAACTGCGCTTGCCGTAGCGGGCTCTGGAACTGCGCTTGCCGTAGCGGGCTCTGGAACTGCGCTTGCCGTAGCGGGCTCTGGAACTGCGCTTGCCGTAGCGGGCTCTGGAACTGCGCTTGCCGTAGCGGGCTCTGGAACTGCGCTTGCCGTAGCGGGCTCTGGAACTGCGCTTGCCGTAGCGGGCTCTGGAACTGCACTTGCCGTAGCGGGCTCTGGAACGGGCACTGGGTTCAGCTCCGAAACACCGAACACCGGCCTCTCTAAGATCCGAGCCAGACGCTCCAGATAGTCCCAGCTCAGGAAGGCAGACGGGGCCTGAACAGTCTCTAGCTGGACAGACGGGGCGTGAACAGTCTCTAGCTGGACAGACGGGGCGTGAACTGGCTCTGGCTGGGCAGACGCAGGTCTCCTCTTCCTCCTCCTGATTCGCGGAGCCGATGATGCCTCGGGAGTCGAACTGGGACGAGTCTGTTCTCCAAGCCTCACGAAGCCTAACCTCAGATCCTCCGGGATCACCGGCAGACAGGCAGGAGGTAACGACACCATGGGACCCTGTGACTCCCGACGAACCAAGCAGTCCACCATGTCCCGGAACGGGCGGTGGGCCAGCCTCTCCCGTTCCGCCAGAGGTGGAGGAACTTTGAGACCCGCGATGAGGTAACGGTTAACCAGGCTCTCCGGTAAAAAATTTCTCTTTGCCTCCACGGCCTGAGCATATCCTCTCAGGGACCTCTCTCCCTGGGGAGGGAAAGGAAGCTTGCCCAACTTGCTGTCGTTGATAGCTGACTGCCACCATAGTTCCTGGTCAGCTGATTGTTGTCTTAGTGGGGATGACATACTGTCTGCTGGGTTCAGAATGGGTCGGTTCATTCTGTCACGGTAAGACACGGAGATGAACCCAAACGCAGACAGTATACAATAAGACACGGTTTAATGACAAAAACAGGAAAACAAAACCCATGAGAGGGCAAAACAGATGGAACACAGAATACCTGACTGACTAGACTAAACTGGGAAACAAATGAACGAGAAAACAAACAAGACTTCAAGAGATGCTAACAATGACTAGATGTACAGCGGGTACTCACAATCAACGTATAACAATGAACCGACACAAGACAGCAAACACAAGGGGATTAAATAGGGAGACTAATCAAACATAACAGGTGACACGGGTGAAACACTAATGACAGAATCAGGATAACAAGGGGGCGGGGTAACGAGACAACACAAGCACATGACCAAAACACAAGGCCATGTGCTTGCACACAGAACATGGGTCTGTCATGATCCTGCCAAAATACTAGAACTCACAGACCTGATGGCAGAATCATGACAAATACAAGAACTCACAAAGACAGGACTGAAACACAGGGCTTAAATACTGGGGCAAACGATCTAAACAGGATAACAAGGGGGCGTGGTTAACGGGAAACACCTGGGAAGACTAATAGACAGACAGGGAACCACTAAACATGATAAGACAAACCCACACCGTGACAGTGTCACCTTTTGGGTGTCTTGTATGAAAGAATGTCTTGTTTGTATGGTTTTTGGTTTATATATTTAAATACTTACTATTACTATAATGCATGTTTTTTTTGTTTTGTTTTTTCTGTGTATTTGTTTTTTGGTTTGTTATTTGTTATTGTTACGTTTGTTTGACTGCTGCTGTAAGGTGAATTTCTGTATCTAGAATCGAGGACCCCCTCGAAAACGAGATGGCTCATCTCAAGGGGCTATTCCTCTTCAATAAATAAATGTCAAATATAATGTAAGAGTCAATAAACTTTAGTCAACATCAATCAATCACCACACAACAAAAAACTAGCAGTGATCATGAAAATAAGAGCATAATTTATAAAGCAGAATCCCCAAGCAGTGAAACAATAATCTTATAACATTAACTACATAGTTTCATGCTGGGAACTTAATGTGTTCTATATAAAAGCGTTTGTCCATATACTGATGTGGCTAAAGACTTTTAGGTTTCGCCTAAGACAAAGTGCTACTAATGAGTCTTAATTTTAATGCATGAAACTGACTACATTTTTTTTTTTTTTTTTTTTTTTTTTTTTTACATGTTACCAGTATATGCTATACCAGTGGTTCTCAACTGGTTTGGCTATGGGACCCTCATTTTCTCAAATTAACTTAACTTAACTCAACTAAACTCAACTCAACTCAATATTTTTATTTATAAAGCACTTATAAACCATAAGAATTGAAGTGCTGTACATAAATAGCATAAAACTAGAATTATTATAAACACAATAACAATAAATCACAAAAATCAAGTCCTCCTTCATGCAGCAAATCATTCACATTTCTCTGACCTAATCAAACGCTAAAGGCCAGATGAAATAAGTCTTTAGATCACTTTTGAAAGTGTCCATACTTGATGAGGATTGTATAGATAAAGCCAGGCTCAGACTACTGGAGTTTGTGACCACCGATTGTAAAATCGAGATTTTCCTCTTTTAAGTCTCAAACCCGCACACACTAAAAGATTTGAAAATCGTGGCGCATTACACACTACAAGATATTCTTAAGATTATCATGCCAGATTTAGCATCTCACGGGAAAGCGGATGTAAACAAAATGTATACTGTGTCGCGGCAACTTGCAATATGTATCAAAATGCATTATACTTATTCTTTGTAGCGAGTTCCATCACTTCTGCCTCCTTGTAGACTTGTTCCTATTGGCTTTTGTGGAAGTTCTGATGTAATCATAGTCGTAATCATCCCAATTTAAAATCCTAATCATCAAACATGTTTGATATTATTGGGGCAGACCCAATGTGTCCGTGAGCAGATCGGGAGGTTTAAAATTTGATCTGTAAACGCCTCACATTACCAGAAAGTCTGGGCTGAAGATCGGAACCGACTGATACCCTGGACGTGATTTTTGTTTTCTCAGATGTCCGGAGTAAATCGGCCATAAATCGGCCTTAAACTTCTGTAGTCTGAGCCCAGTTTATGGGCATTTCATTCCAAAGTGCAGGAGCATCAAAAGCCAGATCTCCTCTATCTCAAACGTGACCGTGGGACAGTTAAACACATACTCATAGAGGAACGCAAGAGTCTTTGAGATTGGTTGCGGATTAACATATCTTTTATATACTTTGGAGCCTGATCTTGCAGTGCTTTGTAAACAAACATTAACAACTTGTATTGCATTCTGTATTTTACATGTAACCATTGAAGAGGTATCAACACAGGTGTTGTATAATCCCTTTTCCTGGTATTAGTTAAGAGTCTTGCTGTTGCATTTTGGACATACTGAAGGCATGCAAACAAGGCTTCATTTATGCCTTAGTATGTTTATATGACGTTCAAAACAGATATCTGAATCAAAAAGTCGGATAAAGTCTGACAGGACAGGGATGTTCGTTTTTTCTGAGGTGAGAAACAAAATCTCATCTGACCGCAAATACTGAATCAGGTTTTTTTTTAGGCACTTGAACTGCATCGAGTCAACAGCTTTCACTCACATCTTTCAAAATAAAAGTCTTGCATCAGGAAAACATTTAGAATTAAGTATTTTTGTTTTTGTTGCTTTGACGACACACTCCGTGACCCACTCAAAATGGTTTGCTACCCACCGGTTGAAAAACCATGTGCTATACACTGAACTGAACTGTGCTGCTATGCTATAATATGTTGTCTTATATTTTGTTTATACTACACTTTTATCTTACTTCTAATTACCTGCCATTTAGCAGATGCTTCTTATCTAAACCGACATGTAGTTCAATAATTGCACTCCCAGAGCAACCTGCAGTTAACTACTGTGCTCTGAGGTAAGATGGTGACAGCGATGAAGGACGATTTTGTAACCAGGCAACCAAGTATTCCTCGTCCACCACTTGTAGTCCGACTTGCAGCCACTTTGTCTTGTCTACCATCATCTCCAATTCCAACAAGCTCAGTCAGACATAGTTTACTTGTTTACTTCCTCCCAGACTGCACCAGAAAAAACAGCTCTGCATATGTAGTCCCTCAAGGCCTGTCTGCCATATAGGAGGTATGTGATCTGCTGTGTTTGTGTGGGAAGAGAGGGAGAGAGCAAGGTGTATCTCTTGAGCAGCTGGTGTGAGTAATTTAATGAGTAAGAATTTAATGAGAGTAATCGCGGGTACACGTACAAAGACAGAGTGGCAGCATAGATTACGTGGTAAATCTAAGGGATAATGAAGAAGCCTGGGACTCGGCATAGGCCTGGTAATAAATTTGCGGCTGTAAGAACCCACAATTACCTCTGTCACAGGCTGCTGTTTTGCAGCAGAAAGGCAGGGGATGCATTTCTCCTCAACGCCATTAATGATTAAAGGCTTGTGGAATGGGTCATTAGGTTTTGTGTAAGTCAGATGCAACGCAAAGACAATGGACATCAAGACTCTTGTAGCATTTGTAAAAGAGATCGCTACACAAACACACATTTTACATTTAATTGGACACACTGTGTTTCCAGCTGTTGGGGTGAGTATAAATGAGCACGAAATTTCACAAGCAGAGAAAGTCAATTTTACTGATACGCTTTAGAAACAAAGGTTTACAGACAAAAGCGAGAATATGAGAGTAAAAGTCTTTTGACTTCAGTGGGCAGTGGAGGAAAATATTGAGTTTAAAAATATTAGGTGTTTGTAGAGCGTAAAAGAATTAAGTAAACAGATTGAATAGTCATGTCTTAAAATCTGAAAATCTAAAAGTGATTGTTACATATGCAAAGTAATTGTTGTTCTATGCAAGGTATTCCACTCTTAAATTTTTCAATATGTACTGTCATCCCACATTTTCTGCACATGGATCGAGTATTGTCATCACATTATTATAGATTTACGTATCACAAAAGTATCGTAGTTGCAGGTTAGCTAACTGTGTTAGGATTCTAAAAGTCCATAAAATTGTATTGTAAGATGTGAAACAGTGGAGACACATACCGTTCAAAATGTAGGAATCAGTAAAAAAAATTTAATTGAATAAATGTATCAATCATGACACTAAAGACATTTGTAATATTACAGAAGATATGCTATTTCAAATAAATTATTTTCTTTTGAACGTTCTATTAAAATAAATAATATTAAATTTCCACAAAAAATGTGAATCAGAACAGCTTTAAAATTGATAATCATTTAAAAATAAGCATATTAAATTGATGTCTGAATGATCATGTGACACTAAAGACTGAAGTAATCTTTGCCATCACAAGAATAAAATACAGTAGTTGTTTTTTTTCACTATAAGAATAATTTGCAATTTTATTGTTTACTGTATTTTTTATCAAATAAACATTAAAAAAAATATATTCTATGAACGAGTGTATGTTTGTAATGTTGTGTGTTTTTTGAGTGGATGTTTTTATTGCTTGCTATCATCCGCGCACCAACATTGCATAACCACCCCTGAAAAAGATTGTACCTACATCGTCCACCTTGAATTTTAGTGTTTGTAAAACCAAGCTTGTGAGATCATGCCATTGTGTCTGTAAATGTTTGTTATATGTTTCTAAAAGAGGAAACTTATTTCATATCTTCTAAGGTGATTCTTCTGTCTCTTTGTGTTTCTTACTACAGCTGTGGACAGTTTTTACTGCTTGTGTAACCCTGGTTACGCTGGTATGAGATGCGAGCAGGACATCAATGACTGTGCTAGCAACATGTGTGAAAACAACTCGACTTGTGTGGACCTCCATATGGTAAGGATAATTAATCTTCAAGTAACTTAGTTTCCATATACAGCTCTTAACGAAAGAAGAACAGCCGTTCTTAGAATAATACATATGGGAACGAAGTATAATAACCACTAAAGCGCCATAACATCTGTTTTTAAATGATTATCGTTCTCTGTGCAAAGCAATTAATAACATTTAAATCATTCCTAGGCCCACCTGAGAAATGACATATCTGCCATAGTACAAATAACATATTGGCCTATTGTAACCATGATGTTTTTGTCCACACACTTCTGCAATTAATTCACTCTGACTATTTTTAATAATTCCATATTTTTATTTATTTTAAATATTCCATAAAATATAACCATTTAATGTACCAGTTCAGACTGTTTGTATATAATTTCTGTCTTAAGTATGATATGGGTTTTATTTTTTTGGTAACTTTAATTAATTCCTTTTATTTGTCTTTCTCATTGCTGTTTTGGATACTGAATTGTGATTTGGTCTTTTCTTTCTGGCATCTACAGTGCTGAGTGCAACAGTCAGGGTCTGAAAGTAAAAACTATATTAATTTTCTCCATAGGGATATTAGATTTTTAAATAAGGTTTAATAAACCTTAATTTTTTTTTGTAAAAATAATCCTTTAACAGTTGAATTCCTGGTGGAAAAATGCCTCAGTTACGACTGTCACTTTGGTTCCCTAAAAAAGGAACGAGACACTGTGGGAACGCTCTGCATGATTGTGTTGTGAAGCACGTATGAAATCAGTCCAATGGTGTCAGTCCAATCAGTGAGGCCGGTGATGTCACAAACCAGGAAACTATAAAGCATGCCCAAACACTTATTTCTAATAGGCTGAATTAAGTCGCTGATAGGCACTCAGGAAGTATGGTAGGGTGACGCAGCGCCTCATTCCCTCTCTAGGGAACCAAGGTTAAAGACGTTACCGAGGCATTCCCTTTCAAGAGAACTCGAACTGCCGATTGGCGCTGAGGGAACGTTTATACCCATGCCACCATAATGACTGTCTGTCTAGTGTGAAATTGTAAAGAAGAGCACTAAGACAGGAGCACCTGGGCCTCTGCTGTAGAGCTCATGTCCAGGTTGTAACACCTCACAAATGTGCGCAGTGAGGACCAGCCTGCCACATCACAAACATCTTGAAGTGAAACTCCTGACAGTAGAGCCTTAGAGGCAGCCATACTCCTAGTCGAGTGGGCTTGGACTGCCATAGGGGAAGGTAGTCCGGCTAACTCACATGCAAGAGAGATAGCCTCAACTATCCACTTGCTCATCCTCTGCTTAGATGCTGAGGACCCCTTGCTTGGAGACACAAAACAAACTAACAGATGTTCAGATTTACACCATAGGGCAGCTCTGTGGGTGTAAACATATAATGCCTGAACTGGACAAAGCATATACTCTTTTCCTGGACTGAATCCTGGAAGGGAGAAGGACAGAAGACCTGCAGCACAATAGATCTAGTCACATTGGTGGGGACCTTAGGGATGGAACCTGGCCTTGAGTGAAGAAATGCCTTCACCATGCCAGGTGCAAATTCCAAGCATGAAGGGGCAACAGACAGGGCTTCCAGATATCCTGCTCTTTTAAGATACATAATAGCAAGGAGGAACAACGCTTTAAGAGTCAGGAACTTGACTGGCTTGAGCCCCTGGTGTTCCAGTTTGCAAAGTGGACACAAGCGGAAAAAAAACCTGATGATTTATGTAGGCGACCACCAATGTGTTGTCTGTACGGACGAGCACATGGTGGCCCCTGAGGTCTGGGAGGAAATTCTTGAGAGCAAGAAAGATAGCCATCATCTTCAGGCAGTAGATGTGCCAGGAGAGATAATGACCCCTCCATAAACCTTGAGTCCAGCAACTGTTTAGGATCGCTCCCCAACCCGTGCAAGAAACATCCGTCATTAGTATTTTGCGACGAAAAGGAGCTCCTAACACGGGACCTTGGGATAGGAACCAGGGTTTCTTCCACATAACCAAGGCACTTAAGCTTTGTCACATGACCTTGATCATGGAAAATGGGTTATGCTCCCTGGTTAAAACCCCCTGGTTCTTAGCCACCACTGTAGGGGTCTCTTGTACAGCAGGCCAAAAGGGATCACTCTGGATGCTGCTGCCATCAAACCCAACAGGTTCTGAAACTACTTCACAGTGAGGGACTGGCCTAACTTTATATTGTTCACTGCTGACAGGACTGATTCAATGCATGCCAGGGGGTAGACGAACTTACATCGTAACCGAATCACACAGTGCAAGGAGCTGGCTTTGGATTTTTAGGGCTGCTCCTGCTCATCACCCCCTGAGACCTGAGGGCGACAGGGCTTTTTTAAAAGCCGCCGCCTGTTTGCAGGCCTCCTGAAACCTATCAATGACTGTGATGACAGCGTCGCTGCATAGGCCAGAAAGGGACAGCGGGGCGTCCCTCAAAAAACTTGTATCTTTCTCTTTGATTGCACTCAGGTTGAGCCACAAGTGATGATCACTGGCCATAGAGTGACCATAGAGCGACCGATTGATTTGTCCATCTCCTTGGTGGCCCTGAGAAAAAGATCAGTGGCCAGACGCAGCTCTGTGACAGAGTCAGGGCCAGTGGCATTGTAAGCAAACATGCTGCAGTCTTACTAGCTGCTGAATAAGCCTTACCCACCAAAACCTGGTTGTTCTGATCAGTTTGGTGGGTAATGTCGAGGCCTTTATATACCATGTAGATTGAGGTGTGAGATAGCTAGCTAGCTTCTCCTCCACCTTAGGCATCGCCCCATAACCATGCTCTCTGTAGCCTAATACCGATGAATCGACAAGGAGGCTGGAAGCGTTCATCTAATTTGCTTTTAGGATGAAAGTCCTGCTTCTCAGCTCGCCAGTCAATATTAAATCTGGCGACAGCGCAAGTCACAACTTCCACCAGCTCAGCATCTCTTGCATCGATGCTTACAACATGTAAGCCCTCAGAGCTAGATAATTGTAGCACCGGTACCTCACTCCGGGTGGAAGAAACCGCAGTGCGTGCTTCCACACCCTGAGAGAAGGCACTGGATATAGCAGGTGATGGCAAATCCCCATGAACTGAATTGCCGCTGTCCCTCAGCAGCAGCAGGACCCGAGCCAGGAACACCCGACAATACAGTAAGATTCAATATAGTTGGCACTGCATCATCTTTTATTTTCAGTCTCTCTGAAAAAGCCTGTCTTGTTTAAAAACTAATCTTTAGTAAAATGAAGAGAATAAACGAACAGTGTATTACTGATGCGATCTGACTGGAACTTCTTTAAAAATAAAGTTTATCCACGCTTTCTTAATGTTAGGACCACAAGGATGGCAATGGAAAGACTGTGTTTTTCCAGAACTTGGCACTTCAAAACATCTTGTAATCCTCAGAAGCATTTCTCTGTTTTTGTTTATGCAGTAATCCTGTGTTTGTGTCTCTCTCGTATTTACTACTACATTTCATGAGCGAATCGGTGGGTGGCGCTAAAGAGGCAATGATGTAGAAGTAGTCATTTATCTTCTTCTGCTGAGGCGGTCTTTCGCCGAGTCAGTTTCTGAGCTTGGTTTCAATAAAAGCGTTTTTTGGACGAGGACGTTTTGAGTTCTGAAACCTGCAGGATATTTTTTAGTACAATGTCAAAAGATCAAGGAAAGTTAAATTTTCAATTCATGACCCCTTTAATTTAATTGTCATTCACATTGCTTCATGGTATTGTAGTTATTTACCTCATTAAAGCAATCGGTGCACAGTCTTGTAACTTTGTATTTTTGTTCAATTTTCAAATACATTTTTACTTTAAAAATTAAGTTTTTAATGGTTGTTTCAGGGAATATGTTTCTATGGGAACAATGAATGGAAAATGTTTATCATGCAAAAAAAATCATTAGAACTAATGAGCTCTCGCTTGAGAAACTGGACATCTTGTTGGTTTCATACAAATTACTTAAACGGAGAGTTTTTGAATTAGATCATTTAAAAGTACACATTTGAATGTTTATAAAGACATATTGCTCATAAATGTGTGACAAGTATTCGCTGAGTTTTGTTTCAGTTTATAGATGTGCTCAAGAAAAAAAAGTTCACGGAGACGGAGAGTCAGAAAGCACACCCTGTTTATTTTCTTTATTTTACAAAAGCACAATGTTTTGTTTTGATTGTAAGTGGACACATACAAAAGTAGACATCTTAAAGATTCTTTTTTCATATTTATTTTTTTCCGTATGACCATAAATGACCGAGTAATTTAAGTCTATTGTGCTACTATGGGAAGAAAGTCCAGCAAAACACGCCGGCACGTTTCTCGACCTCTAAGGGTTAATGTCCCTGGTCTTATTGCGAACAGTTCATCAGTACATAATTATAAGAACAAATATTTTTCAAAATATTTCATCAGATTACTTTAAGACTGGAAAAACTGGTTGAAGAGATAGACCTGACCACTGGCCTATGAAACAAAGGATTTTGCTGGAAAATTAACATTTGACTTCCCCCTCTTCCCCTGAGACAAAAGTCTCACCTCATCTACATTTCATGCTCTCTCTCAGTAACACCTAAAACTCACATTTGAATATATGGTTTAATGTGAATGATTATCATTGAGTATTATGTTTAGTATCATTTAAACTGTCGCAGGGTGACTGGTACAAATGTCTCATTTCCAAATAAGTAAAACAAAAGGTAATAAGGTTTTTTAGAAGTTTAGAGAAACTGGCACACAAAGGAAGATAGACAAATGGTCTTCCTACTTTTACATTATTTTCAAGTAAAGGAATAGTCAAACATGCGCTTATATCCACAGATATCATTAAAAACCTTTTTTCATTTTATGGAGTCAGATGAAATAACGAGAAAATACATATGAGAAAATGTATTGCATTGAATCAAAAATTCCTTTGCCATGAGAAAAGACGGAACACGCCTGAGATATAGACGGCCTTAAAAAAGCATTTTTTTTAATTGTTTTATTTTTTTGCTGATATAACCAAATTTCTGAGGAAAAATTATATTATGCAATAATGTCTAAATCTTATGTTCAATATTTTCACAATCTAATCAGATCTTTATTTTACTTGGTAATACGTCACATTACTGAAGATGAATATGTTGAAATGTCATTTCAAGTTGTCTTTCAAAAAATTCTAACATATAACTTAACATTATTAGTATCATATAACATTATTAGTGTCCTTTTTTATTATCATTATTATTATTATTACAGACACTGTCATATCAGTCAGGACAAAAAGTCCAGAGTCTTCATTATTTGAGTTGCAGTTTTGTTCTGTAGATTAAGCTTGTTTTACCTCACAGTCTCTGAGAACAAAGAGAGGGGCAATGAGAGCAATCAGTGGCTCAGAAGCCTGTATGACATGCAGTTGTTTGGCTCTGATCCCAAATCGGCTTTTCCTTCCCTTCAGCAAACCCACTCTAATACAGCCAGTAAGAGAGATGCAGGCTCTGTGCTCTCATTTCACACTCTTGTGCTCCTCCCCAGCCTTTCTTTTCTTATTTATCTCACAGACTTTCTCTTCTTTTCCTCTATTTTTATTCCAGGAGCTCTCTGAACAGAGCAGAAGGGCAAAAATAGTTTATCATTTATTCATGATGAATAATGCAACCCTGGGACAGGGTTTCTGAATGGAGAATGCAATTGGGCTATTCACGGCATGCCTCGAAACCTAGAGGTGGGTAGTTTGTAGGCTGCTGTCCCGTGGACAGAGATACAGGCGGGGATATTAGCCCTTTTGCATGCTGGGTTAATTAATGATTTGAGTAGCTATTTTACATAAGGGGATGAGATCATCTCAGAGATGCATAGAGAGTAACCTTGACAAAAGATGATCCAATGTCTTTGGCATTGAAAAACGCCTCATTTGATTTGACTAGATTTGTGTGTTAATGTGTCCACAACACATTTATTTTCTCCTCTTTATCATTAGCTATGTTTCCATCCACCTATTGTATGCAAATTTTGGGATATCGCATAAAAAAACACTGTAATGGAATTTCCAAGATGCGCAAAAATTCTAAAAAATTCTAATATCCGATAAGAAGACATGCACATAAACTACGATGGAAACACATTTACCAAATAAATCCCTCAATATGCAACAAAATACTCACTTGACTTAACGGATCATATGATTGGATAACCGGACTAATCAGCGAAAATAATTTATTGCACAACATCTCAAATGTTGGTTTGGTCATTCTTAAATGCCTGAGCCAAAGTCTGTCATCAAATTGGTTGAGTATAATTACCTTCCAGAACTGTCTCGCACAATTGAGTTTGCGTTTCGTCTGCACGCTCTCAGGCGCGAGTAATTTATGATGTACGAAAAAAGATCCACAATGGCTTCCCCGATCACAGCAGCTTACATTTTTATTACAGATATTTTGTGGAAATTTCCCATAAAGTAACGATTTTGTTCTCTTTGACACATGGAATGGAAACGGTGCTTTATTCGCAAATGTTTTATATGCGATTTTACAACTTTGTGTATAAGTTAAAATTGCAGCTTTGGATGGAAACAAGCCAGTAAGTTCATGCAAGACTTATGAGGTGACTGCAGCAGTCATCATGACAGTCCATTCAAAGGGATTTTAATATTGACCTGTTGAATCCTAATAAACATAAAATTACTGATGAATTTATTAATACAATGCATTGCATGAATCTATTTCCGATAATAACCAGACCAAGTAGAATTACATCTTATTGTGCCACCCTAATTTACAATATTTTTACTAATAATATTGAAAACAACACAGTGAATGGTTTATTAATTATTGATATCAGTGACCATCTACCAGTTTTTACTGTTTATAATTGCGAATATAGGATTAAAAAGCCCGATAAGCAAACAGAATTTAGAAGGGTGAGGTCAGAGGAATCTATTAACAATCTGAAAAAAGATCTGCTGGCACAGAACTGGAATATAATATATCAGGAAAAAGATATTAACAATGCATATGACACATTCTTAGAACTTCTTAAGAATGCATATGACAAAAATTGTCCAATAAAAGAATATAGTAGAAAATTAAGGTATACTAATTGCCCTTGGATCACTAAGGGAATACAGAACGCATGTAAAAAGAAAAATACACTGTATAGAGAATTCATAAGACGGGGAACCATAGAGACAGAAAACAAGTATAAAAAATATAAAAATAAGTTATCTCAAATTATAAGGGCCTGCAAGAAGGAGTATTATAAGAATAATATAAATAATAATATAAACAATATTAAAGGAATATGGGATACATTGAATAGTATTATAAGAAATAGTTCTAGACAGATAGGTTATCCTAAGTGCTTTATTGACAAGGATAAGGAAAATTATGATATGGAGAATGTGGCCAACAGCTTCAATCAGTTCTTTGTAAATGTGGGACCTGATCTAGCCGCAAAAATCCCTGATCCTGGGTCATCGGAAGGTCATTGTAATGAATTAATAGAGAGAAATCAAAGCTCAATGTTTCTCAGGCCAGAGGATGAGAATGAAATATTGGAAATTGTGAACAATTTTAATAACAAAAAGTCTACAGATTACAATGACATTGACATGACTATAGTGAGAAAAGTCATTGAGGAGATCTCAAAACCATTGACACATATATGTAACTTATCATTTCAAACAGGTTCATTTCCAAACAAAATGAAAACAGCCAAAGTCATACCTCTATATAAAAATGGGAGCAAACACCACTTCACAAACTACAGACCTGTCTCTTTACTTCTACAATTCTCCAAAATTCTTGAAAAAGTCTTTAACAACAGATTAGATACATTCTTGGATACACATCAATTACTCACTGACAGTCAGTATGGATTCAGACCAAATAGATCTACATCAATGCCAATAATAGAATCAATTGAGGAAATCACAAGTGCCCTGGATCATAAAAATTATGTAATGGGGGTATTTGTTGATCTTAAAAAAAAGCTTTTGATACAATCGACCATGACATACTTATAAATAAACTGGAAAGGTACGGTATCAGGGGGATAGTATTAGACTGGGTGAGGAGTTACCTAAGCAAGAGACAGCAGTTTGTGAAGTTGGGAAGCTCCAGGTCAGTATGTTCGGACATTTCTTGCGGTATCCCCCAGGGGTCAGTGTTGGGACCAAAATTGTTTATTTTGTATATTAATGACATACAGGTCCTTCTAAAAAAATTAGCATATTGTGATAAAGTTCATTATTTTCCATAATGTAATGATAAAAATTAAACTTTCATATGTTTTAGATTCATTGCACACTAACTGAAGTATTTCAGGTGTTTTATTGTTTTAATACGGATAATTTTGGCATACAGCTCATGAAAACCCCAAATTCCTGTCTCAAAAAATTAGCATATCATGAAAAGGTTCTCTAAACGAGCTATTAACCTAATCATCTGAATCAACTAATTAACTCTAAACACCTGCAAAAGATTCCTGAGGCTTTTAAAAACTCCCAGCCTGTTTCATTACTCAAAACCGCAATCATGGGTAAGACTTCTGTCCAGAAGGCCATCATTGGCACCCTCAAGCAAGAGGGTAAGACACAGAAAGAAATTTCTGAACAAATAGGCTGTTCCCAGAGTGCTGTATCAAGGCACCTCAGTGGGAAGTCTGTGGGAAGGAAGAAGTGTGGCAAAAAACGCTGCACAACGGGAAGAGGTGACCGGACCCTGAGGAAGATTGTGGAGAAGGACCGATTCCAGACCTTGGGGGACCTGTCATGGGTAAGACTGCTGTCAAGAAGGCCATCATTGACACCCTCAAGAAAGAGGGTAAGACACAGAAAGAAATTTCTAAACAAATAGGCTGTTCCCAGAGTGCTGTATCAAGGCACCTCAGTGGGAAGTCTGTGGGAAGGAAAAAGTGTGGCAAAAACGCTGCACAACGAGAAGAGGTGACTGGACCCTGAGGAAGATTGTGGAGAAGGACTGATTCCAGACCCAGGGGGACCTGCGGAAGCAGTGGACTGAGTCTGGAGTAGAAACATCCAGAGCCACTGTGCACAGGCGTGTGCAGGAAATGGGCTACAGGTGCCGCATTCCCCGGGTCAAGCCACTTTTGAACCAGAAACAGTGGCAGAAGCGCCTGACCTGGGCTACAGAGAAGCAGCACTGGACTGTTGCTCAGTGGTTGCATGTCATTCGGAAATCAAGGTGCCAGAGTCTGGAGGAAGACTGGGGAGAAGGAAATGCCAAAATGCCTGAAGTCCAGTGTCAAGTACCCACAGTCAGTGATGGTCTGGGGTGCCATGTCAGCTGCTGGTGTTGGTCCACTGTGTTTTATCAAGGACAGGGTCAATGCAGCTAGCTATCAGGAGATATTGGAGCACTTCATGCTTCCACCTGCTGAAAAGCTTTATGGAGATGACGATTTCATTTTTCAGCACGGCCTGGCACCTGCTCACAGTGCCAAAACCACTGGTAAATGGTTTACTGACCATGGTATTACTGTGCTCAATTGGCCTGCCGACTCTCCTGACCTGAACCCCACAGAGAATCTGTGGCATATTGTGAAGACAAAGTTGAGAGACGCAAGACCCAACTCTCTGGATGAGCTTAAGGCCGCTATCGAAGCATCCTGGACCTCCATAACACCTCAGCAGTGCCACAGGCTGATTGCATCCATGCCACGCCGCATTGAAGCAGTAATTTCTGCAAAAGGATTCCCGACCAAGTATTGAGTGCATACCTGAACATAATTATTTGAAGGTTGGCTTTTTTTTTTTTATTAAAAACACTTCTTTTATTGGTCGGATGAAATATGGTAATTTTTTGAGACAGGAATTTTGGGTTTTCATGAGCTGTATGCCAAAATCATCAGTATTAAAACAATAAAACACCTCAAATATTTCAGTTGGTGTGCAATGAATCTAAAATATATGAAAGTTTAATTTTTATCATTACATTATGGAAAATAATGAACTTTATCACAATATGCTAATTTTTTGAGAAGGACCTGTATGTTCTCTATCTAAGTTGTTGAAGATGGTTTTATTTGCAGACGATACAAATATATTTTGTTCAGGTGAAAACTTACAGCAACTGGTGAAGGATGTCACTAGAGAAATTAATAAATTAAAAATATGGTTTGATAGTAATAAATTATCATTAAATTTAAATAAAACTAAAATAATGTTATTTGGGAATTGCAATAAGAATATTCAGGTGAACATACAAATAGACAGGGTTATAATAGATAGAGTTCATGATAATAAATTTCTTGGGATAATTATAGATGATAGAATCAGTTGGAAATCACACATTAATCATGTACAATCTAAACTATGAAGATCAATTGCAGTAATAAATAAGGCAAAGCAGGTCCTGGATCAAAAATCACTCCATATGTTGTACTGTTCACTAGTTTTACCATATTTAATTTACTGTGTTGAGATTTGGGGACATAACTACAAAAGTTCATTACATTCACTTTCTGTTCTCCAAAAAAGAGCAATAAGAATTATTCACAATGCTGAGTATAGGGATCACACTCACGCATTATTCATACAGTCAAAATTATTAAAATTCACAGATCTTGTGAAGTATCAATCAGCCCAAATAATGTTTAAAGCCAAAAATAATCTATTGCCAAGAAATATTCAAATATTATTCAGGGTAAGTGAGGGAGGTTATAATTTAAGGGGACACATAACTTCAAAGTTAACAGAATTCGGACAACTAGAAAAAGTTTTTGTATCTACAGTTATCTGATTAACGTAAATCAGTTTAAAATCAGGTATAAAGATATTGTCTTCAAGAGATACAGGGATGAAGAATGGGGTGAATAATCAATGAGTGTTTTTGGGCTTGTAATTATTTTCTGTTTCTTTGTGTTATTATTATTATGTGATTTTTTTTTCTGAGCTACTGAATTTCTAAGTTATTCTTCCATATTATTTATTTAATTATTATTTTTCTTGTTTAAATAATTGATAATTTATTTAAAATAATTTTTTGGAATTATTTTCTTTTTTTATTGCTTTGGGGTATAACAAAGTAGATTTATGAATACATGGAACGTGGGTCGATTTACAATAATAAGCTTTTGAATTGTGGATAGGGGGTGGGATTAAATACGTTTTTTTTCTTCTTCCCACTCCTTTTCGAATATGTAATGGACATTAATAAGAGTAACAAAAAACAAAAAAAATTATCAAATTTACAACTATTGTTAATTAATTTGTTTTATTGTGTTATATTTTCTTGTCAGATGTTCTTTTGCATAAATTCAAAATAAATAAATAAAAAAAATAAAAAAAGCCACGTCACACTCGATAGTAAAGACAAATATTTGATCTTGCATACAAATGTAAAAGAAGCGATTTTAAAGAAATATGGAGGAATTGTCATCTGACATGTTTACGGCATGCAATAAACTTTTAGAATAGCATCAATGTGTTAATAGCCTCTATATGCTCAATGGTAGGGCCACTGCATGAGTGCTTCAAAAGATTGTTCTACTGTCACAGGTATGAAATCACTGATTGGGAAACGGTTTAGCCACCATGTAATTGAGCTCTTAAATTCTACATTTCCACGTGCTGATTATATAGCAGAGGGCGTTGGATGGGGAGGAAGGGTGGCTGTAGAACGTCACATGGGAGTGCTTTACTTCCAAACAGTCAGTAAATTAGATTGACCTTTTTCTCTCTCTGTGAAAATGAGGATTCTGTCATGCTGGTTTGCCAACAGGAGTCTCCACCTGCCCGTTACGTGGGTCTCTGGAAGGACAAACATGATAGTCAACAGAGCTATGATGCACTTATCTGATGCAAATCATCTTGCTTTGAATATTTGTGAACTCTTAAATTGATTGAATTCATAGGCATGTGGAGAGCAGTGGTGATGTGGGGACATCTTTCAAAGCAGTTCTGCAGCTTTTATGATTCCACTATGGTGGTCTTTCTTTCTTTCTTTCTTTCTTTCTTTCTGTTCTGTTCCTGTTCTTTCTATTCAGCTCCGTCTGAATAGCGAATCCGAGTTGTTAGGCTTTGCGAAACCTACTTGGTAGGCTGTTCTGAGTGTAGAGGACGGAGTACTGAGTCCTAGAGTTGGGGTACTCGAACTCGGACTCGGACTCGAGTCCAATTTTGAATGAACTTGGACTTGTCACTCACTCGGGTGAATTTGTACTCGGACTTGACACGGACTCTTACATTTTAGACTCTTAAAAATGTCCGAATTCAGTCGAGTCCAGGCACTGGAGGACACCATATTATTCAAAAACAAAACAAAACTACTTGTGTTGTTTCCGCGTTGATCATTGTAGCCAATCACAGACGTATATTAAAGGGATAGTTAACTTTGAAATTAATTTTTGGTATGTTTTAGCTTACTTCAAGGGCATCCAAGATGTAGGTGTCTTTGTTTCCACAGTAGTTTCAATTTTGATATTTTTAGGTCAAACCGTTTTTGTCTGTCAGTCATATAATGCAGGTCTATGGTCACCACCTCAAAGAGCATGCACAGAGAAGTCCAAATTAAACATGATTTAATGACTCGTAAATGTAAGTACACATTGATGGCCAAACCGAGCAGTTTGTGTGAGAAAACGAACAGTATTTATATCGTTTTTACCTCTTGTAACCACAGCCATGTCCAAGTGATCTGACGGCGCGGGCACTTCAGTCTGCGCAAGCGCCGGAAACGCCGGAAGTGATCTCTCGCATGTGTACGTCACTCATTGTTTACACAGAGATTGTTGGTAAGACGGCTAATTAAAATGGTACTAATTTGCGCTTACCCGGGATGTTTAAACCGTCGTAAAAGAAAACACTTTAGTAACTAAACCAGTTAGTAGATTAAAGTCAGTGGACTTGAACTTGAAAAATGGTGTATTGATTTCTTTTTGCAGTTCTGATTTTCAGTTCATGTTTAATTCGTGTTATAACTAGAAGAGATTATCAGTTTATGTGCTGCTTGAACTGAGGCCTACACATTAAAGCACCACAAATCAGTATTTATTGTTTGAATTTCATAATAACTATAATATTTGAAAGATGAGACTTTATTTCATACTAAAACTAGGCTGCTCTGCCTTGTATGTTGGCGCATTGTCAGTGTTCTCTTTGCTCCGCAATATATTTTTCATTGTGTGAGAACATGTGGAGTGAGAGCAGAATGACTTGTCGGACGTAGCAACAGTAACCAAGAGGGGCGGGCCTTTGTGAAAGGTCAATTTCAAATCATTGAAATCTTCGTGGACTCGGCCGGATTCGACTCGGACTCGGATGTTAAGGACTCGGACTCAAGTCCGACTCGGTCCTCTTTGGACTCAGACTTGCACTCTGACTCGATTGTGAAGGACTTGGACTCGACTCGGACTTGACAAAGGTGGACTCGGATCCAACACTACCTCCGTCCTATGAGCTCAGCCAGGGGCTAAGTTGCTAGGGTCTCTGTGAGCCTCCTTGGCTACTTACTGAACTTAGCCAGAGCATTGCTAGGCCTCCTCTTGCTATGGAGAATAGTTTTGTTAGAGGCCTACACTCCCCTATGCTCTGCCTAATATTGTGCCAAGTTGCTGGCCCTATTATGTGGCATAACTCCTTGACAGGCATCCCATGAGCTCAGGTAGTACGCCAGGTTGTAAGGCTCTCTGTTAGCCTCTTAGCCACTGACAATTTTCCCTTAAAGGTATTCCTGTGAATACCAAGCTCTTGAGCTTTGCCCTCAAGGGGATGCAGCAAGACTTCCCATTCGAAAGGGAACGTCTCGGGTTACACATGTAACCATGGCTCCCTGAGAAGGGGAACGAGACACTGTGTCCCTTTGCCATTCTTCAGGTATTCCTGCGCATGTCTCCATCAGACAAGAAGTGGATGACTTATTTCAAAGTTGCCTTTTTATAATCATGGTCGCACCTGAAGTGACGTCATCGGCAATCGAGTTCATAGTCATGTTTATACACATGCTTCAGACACCAGTCATGCCATTCTCCATAGCGCCCTCTAGGGGACGCAGCGTCTCATTCCCCTTCTCATGGAACCATGGTTACATGCGTAACCCAAGACTTTCTTATTACTTCGAGTAATGATAAGAGATGGAGCAAGATTTGCTTTAATGTTTTATCACAATCTCGGCTAAGGTATGTGCTGTTATTGATACAGTTAATGATACAGGTCCCACATGTGTACTGCAATAAATTAGAAATATACACATCGGTTTGTTGAGAGACATACAGTTGTTAATGCTGATGGTGAGGAATTACAGCTGCAACATCTCATAATGTACGTCAAACTGAGTAGCGTATCACTGAGAAATGTCCTGCTCAAGTCATCCTTGTGATTGAGGTTTGGGTTGAATAACTAGTTCTTCCAATGTTTCATCATCAGACTCGCGCTCAGATTGATATGGTAAAATCAACGCCACTGTTACTGCTGTTACAGTGTGTACAATCTCTGAGCTTTAGGAATCCTTCGGAGATGAAATTCAGTTATGGTAATGGGTGTTTTGTTTCCGACACGTGCTGTAAGCGGTCGACCAATCACAACAGACTGGGCCATCTGGCCAATCAGAGCAGAGTAGCTTGCGGAAAGACAGAATTTAGACAGCCTAACAGTCATTTGAGAATCATTAAAAAAATGAAGTGATGTAAAATGTGAGAAAATTAAACCAAATCCAAAACAAAATTAGGAACCTTTAAGCTAGCATAATAGGGGCACTTAAAAATTTTTTTGAATGGTATTGTATGAAGAATTAGTTAATTAATAGAATTATTATTTCCAGTTATTTCATTGTTTATTATTTTATTGTTCGTTTGTACAGCCATAATTTAGTTTATGACCATTTCCAACCCCCTTTAGCTGCCTTTGCCTGTAAGACCCTAAAGCACCCTCTTTGCATTTGATGAGATACAAAGCTGTGCTGCACTTGTTAGTGGGCGACAGGTTTGCTGTTGTTTCCAATTTAGTTTTTAACTGCCTCATCCTTGAATAATAAAAACAGCTTCTTTGAAAAGATTTCATTGTATAGTGCAATGAACTCTTATCTCAGATGAAGAACAATTCGATTCCTTTAACATAGATATACAAAGAGTCTATTCAGTTTTGTAATGTATGCCAATTATTTCTTTAGCAGACACTTTTATCCACTTTACATTTTATCAGTACACATGATCCCTGGCAATCAAATACATGGTCATGGCATCACTGGAGCTATAGGAACAGGATCTTGAGACATTAGATCATTCCTCACTCTTTTCACTTCACAACCTCATCACAACGCTCTGTTTTATATCCCCATAGTATCTTTCTTTTCCTGAACTTGTCTTTGTTGAAAGTGCTGTTGCAACATTCCCCTTGAGCATAATGGTGTTGTGAAGTGTGTGTAATGGCCCAATGTCCTCTGTGTTCTCTTAAGACATAACAAATCACTCCATTTGTACACCTCAGTCGTGGTCTTCTCTGCTCATCTATTTGCTGTATTCACTCCATCTTTTTTAAATTGTCAAATTCACTGATGTAGCATCTTACTTAACCCTAGAACATTGACAATCCAAGTTTCTCCTACATTTTTCACATATTGTGGACATTCAGAGGAGTTGCTCAATTAAGATGTATTCGCTCATATGAAATGCACAATTTTTTATATTTGGTTAGCTGTTGTTTAGTTATAGTGATAGTTTTAGTGTAAATTAGTTTCATTTTATATTTATTTATTGTTTGTGATTATCAGTTTGTACCACAGTATACAATTTTATAAATAATATAGATTCTATGATAGCAAGTTGCAATAAAACCTGACAAATTCCCACTTTTCAATAATACATAAGGATGTTTTATGTGTATTTTTTTTTTTCGAATTGTTGTTCGAATGAGTTTTAAATGCGCCTTCATAATTATTTTCAGCAATGGTTTTGTGGTTCAGTTATGTTTGCTGTCTTCCCAGCATGTGCCGGGGCATGAAAAATTTATACGGTTCTACCTTTTGACTTATTGCCAACAACTGTTGTTGCTAATTTTGTCATGTTCAGTAGTAGTTTTAGATAACATGCGTAATAGCTATTTTTAATTAATTAAGTGACTACTTCATAAAACATCTTGGAGTTACTTTTCATTGTTACAATTACTAATCATTATGTTATCTTATTTTGTAATATTTAGCAGGTGGTTCTTGGAATTCCAATTAAATATATTTTTCAGATGATCTGTTTCCAGTTTCTCATGTTCAGTGATTCATTTTAACAGCCCATTTGACTTCTCACTGAATTGTAAACATTAAGGGTCAGATTTACTAAACAGGGCAAATTAGCTTGAGAGCACAATTCCAAAAAAGTGCAGAGTGTAAAGTCCTGGGTGTGATCTACTGAAAATGCGCAAATTAAAGAACACAGATACAGCTGGATAATTTCCATAATGACCCACGCATCTTCCAAGAGCAGTGCAATTAAGCTTCTGGTATAAGGCATGCTTTTTTGGGTGTTAAATAATGGCGCACATACCAGTAAATTGACTAGCGCAAACCTTACTAAATCACCTTGCATGATTAATTTAAATACTTTCCTCCCATACATTTTCTGTCTGAAAGGGAAACTCCTACAAATGCGTATGCAATAAGGTCAGCCGCAAAAATAACCGTCCACGCCATGTTAGCGCAAATTTTTCACTGTGTGTCTGTAGTGAATTCTGACAGTAGTTTTTCATACCAAAAGAGGGTTTGCACTGGCGTAAGCTGTTAGTAAATCTGGCCTTATGTATTTAATCAATAGTATTGCTTGTCATCAGCCCTAATTTTCAGTAAATGTCAGTGTTTTTCAGTGCAGTACTGCAGCATGTAATGTTACAGTGCTGCCACTTAAGATATGAGAGATTTGAATGTTTATGTTTTTATTGTAGTCTTTCAGAGCAGCAATTTACAGCACTATTACTCAGTAATACATAGCACATACAGTAGATGTGAGAAGTGTCTAACCAACTCATTCTGTCGCAATTATCTCATTCCAAAAATAAGTTTTCTTGTCCTACTTCATGTGGAGACAGGAGCAAGCTTTCAAAATACCTCTCACAGATTGCGGTTTACTTCCTGGCAGTGTTTATGTAGTTATTTATTTACTTCTGTTAAAATAAAAATACCCTGCATAACCCCAGGTTTCTCGGGAGAGCCACGATCCCAGCTGATGATTTAGCTGCCTAAACAAGATTATACTATCCTTAGCCTGGGGTGAAAAACAGAAGTCTTCTGGAGGCATCTGATCTATCACACTATGTCTGCATAGCTTCTTCTGTCTTATGAATAAGGCCCGTGGTGCTCAAATTACATTAGGCAGAGCTTAACACTGTGTCTGCGTCTGGATGAAGCACAGATTAGCATGCACTCCAGGATCAACCCTCAGGGCAGCCATGATGAAGGTCTTTAACCATGCCTTGACTGTGCAAATCTGCACTCATTTCCATTGCATGGGATAAAACCGAACAAACCTTTGCCATGCAAAATAACAAAAGCACCCTCAGTGATTAATTTTCATAATGAAAACTTTAATGGCAAAGTGGAGGGGAGAGACATTCGTAAACTTACCGAGACGGAAAGGACAGCATGTCTAAAGAAAAAAAAAAGAAAAAAAAAGAAAATGCATTTACAGTTGTATATTCTGCTTGAGCACTAAGTAGGGAGCATGCATTCATCCACTTCAAGTACTGTTTATTTCGGAGCATGGGGTGTAATTCTGAATATTTCTCTTTGAAATGTGTGGTTCATGCAGATTTCTTTAGTAAATTATGCAAAAATTAATAGTTTGCATGCCTTTAAAGACATGCCTGAATATCTGATGTGCAGTAGTGGGTGGTTCAGAGAGTGGATTTGCATAGCAATGGTTGCTCTTCCATAAAGATAACAACTTTGAAAACCATGCTACATTTGCAGATAATAGTAGGTGGTTTGAGAGTTGAAGCTGCCCACAGATTGGCCTCAGTACAAATTATAATATACACCTTAACAACAAATTATGCCTTTTGTGTATGCATTTATTCAGAGAAAGAGAAATGGATTGGAAAGTACACATACAGTATACTAATACTAGGGTAGTGCAAAACACTACACGTATACAGAAACGTGCTTTTATTTTTTTGTTTTATGCTTTTGTTATTAGATCTTATATTAGATTAGACCCCCCCCCCCCTTTTCCCCTATTTTTTTTGTCAACACAGTATGATCCATACTCTAATATAACTGTGAGTGTAATAAAAAAATTATATGTATATATATATATATATATATATATATATATATATATATATATATATATATATATTTAAAAAATGTATACGCTACCTTTCAAAAGTTTGGGGTCGGTAATATTATTTTTATGGTTTGTCTATATGCTCACCAATGTTGCATTTATTTGATTAAAAAAAATATAGGGTAATATTGTAAAAAATGGTTAGGCCTATAGTTTAAAATAACTGCTTTCTATTTTAATACATTTTAAAGCTGTTTGCCAGTCTTCAGTGTCACATGATCCTTCAGAAATCATTCTAATATGCTGATTTGATGCTCAAGAAACATTTCTTATTATTATCAATGTTGAAAGCAGTATTTTTGTGGTACATTTCTTTCATCTTTGATGAATAAAAAGTTTAAAACAACAGCATTTTTTTTTTAAATTTTTGTAGCTTTATACATATCTTTACTGACAATTTTGATAAATGTAATGCATCCTTGCTGAATATAAGAAAGAATCTTGCTGACCCTGATCATTTGAATGGTAGTGCACAGTATAGTATATGTAGTGGTACATTTTCATACTGGCCAAGTACTTTTGGCATCTCATACAAACTCATACATAGAAAATCACGAGTTGTCATAAGAATAAATAAAATTTTAATTTGTATTATTGCTTTAACACTACAGTGCTTTGCTGGCATTTGTTATTCTGTTTATTTACAATGAAGGTTTTAATAAAGACATTTTCAGGTGAACCATGTGATCGTTGGCAGAATATTCTGTATTTATCTATAGGTCAAGGCAAGGGTTAGATGAAATAATTACACTGCTGTATATTATCTTTTCATTGGCTGTCTTCATTTGCATTTCAGAGTTATAACTGTCTCTGTGTGCCCGGCTGGGAGGGGGAGTTCTGTCAGTGGGAGACCGATGAATGTTCATCAAACCCCTGTAAAAACAACGGCACCTGTGTAGATCTCCTCAACACTTACAGGTGGGTTGCAAAAAGACAGCTTGATGGAGCAAACACAGTCTGGATGAATAGACAGATGTGTCACGTGGTCGACTTGTTGTCCAACAACCTACCTACATGTTGATTAATAAGGTTGTCAGGTTTATGTAGATTTTGTTCATTTATTTTATTTATTTAATGGCTAAAAACATATCTTGTCCCATCACTGACTAATTTAAAAAAATAAAATTTTCCATTCACTTTAACCATTTCCTACCCGTTCTAGCCTATACTGCTCTAGGCAATGTTTTTAACCTTGTATAGTTAGCACTTCTTATGTTATTGCCTCATTGCGTCTGTAGGGTTTTCCACGTATGGCGCTTAATCCTGGGTTATCCTCACTTTTATCTCTAGGTTTCCAATTTTAAGTTGGAATTGGATAGTAAGGAAGATGTAACCTCCAAATTGGGGTGCCAAAAGAGTGTAATGAGGAACGATATTGAGCTAAAATGTAATGGCCAGACAGGCAACAAATCAGAGAATGACCAATCCTTGCCTGATTAAATATTCACAAGGCTTCTACATCACGGTCCAAAAAAGAATGTTATTTGTCCAATCTATGTTACTGACCTCATAAATATGTAAATAAGAATGTTAACCCAGAGTTTACAAATATGTAGTGTGAAATCATGACACTTGCCAACCCAGGATTAATGAACACTTATTGTAACATGGGTTAAAAATGGCCCTGGGTTAACAATTTCATGTGTGAAAAGCCAGTTTAAATACTTGAAAGAGTTCTGAGGCCGTTTGTCCTTGTGTGTCAACTTTGAGGTCATCTCCTAAATGTTGACATTGAAATTAAATTTGAACAAAGATATGATTAGAGCAACACCATGGAACTTTTCCTCTGCGGTCGCCCTACAGGTTGGAAGCGAAATTATCCATTACCGATTTCGTAAATAATTTAGCCTACCGCAGCCTACTGTCGCACGCACACTCGTTGTTTATCCAGCACTGGCTTTGGAATGAACAATGTCCATAGACAAGGTAGAGTATGATGCATGATTTCATGAAAGTATGATGTAGTGCGACATCATGAAACGAAGAAAACCAACAAAATAAGGACTATTGTAACGGTTGACTTAAATCAAGTCAAATTTGTAGTTTTCTTATGTCTCATTAGAACTACAGAAACGCGACCCGATCTGGCAATCTTACATAGCGTGGTTATATCAGATATAGGACCGCAAAGCGGAGGCATAAGTGCCTTTCACCCAGTTACGACTTGATGAACCAATATTGGAGACATTATTTTAAGGTAAAAAAAATCGTCCTTAGTGTTGTTTTGAAAATACAATCTTTTTTTTTTTTTATGCAAGACTGCGTCATATTCGTCCGATAAGTATCCTGTCCAATAGTTGTTCAGGCAACATAATGATGGCAGATAAAACAAATAAATCAATCAATGGAGCACAGCAGGAGGAGGTTTCTCTCAGGAGGTGACTCTCTTGAGAAAAAAGCTGCTGCTTCTGTTTCACCTGATGTGCCCTCTTGCTAAGGGCAAAGAAGTGAGGAGAGAAAGAATGTGGGAAGAAAATAGACTGAAAGGAAAGAGTAATGTGTTTAAGACAGGGATAGGCAGAACAGCTGTAAGATCACTGCCACCAAGTGGAATGCAGATACCTCCGGCACTCTCTGGGATTCACTCTGGTAAATATAATCCCAGCTCACTGCTCTAACCTCCCAGTGTCCTACTTTCAGCTGTCTGGGATTTAATGTTTCTCAGTCCAATAGTGCAATTAACCTATAAATCCCCTCAGCTGTCCAGAAATCTCCCGACAGTGATTCAGTTGTGACTATGAATGCCAAAACGAAGTAAAACTGTATTTTGTTCAGAGTTTGCATAGCTTTTAAAGAAAACATTTGGAGATTCCTGGCTCACAGTCCATGTTTATAAGCATTGCTAGTGTAGTTGACTATTCTAACTTAGGAGATATATGGATTTCATACTTGTGATGTAATCTAAGTTTATTGACTAATTTAAAAAAGAGAGAGACAATACATGTGATATGCCCTGTTCCAGTTTCCTGTTTTGACACGAAATACAGACAGAAAATTGTGCATGTCAAGCTATTTCAAAGGGTCTTTAAGACAGGATGAACTCCAAATTTGTTTTCTTCTATCTTGTGTCAATAATATACTGTATTTCATGTGCTTCCATGTTTTGATTATGATGAGAATGAAGGAAGATTTTAGAAATTGAACCTGTGATTTACATTTGCATTCCTACAATATATTTAACTTTTATGACTCATTGCTCATTTTATTTTTAACACCTGTAGGAATTGCACGCCTGGCCTTTTTAAAATGGCCACTCTGTGTGTGTTTTTTTCCCCCTGAAATTAATAGAAGGTTTAATTTATAAGAATTTAGTTCATGGCACACATTGTAATACTGGTCTAAAAGGAACAAAAAGGGATTTCCAGAGACGTATGACATTCATTAGTAAAAAGCACCACAGGGCTAAGCCCAATCGGAGTCTGCCCCTGGGGGAATTTGCTTTTATGCTGCAAGGTCACTGTCTGCCAGGACTGTCAGTCGGTCTGGACATGAATGAATATTTTAATAGTACAATATCATTTTGCTCAGTAATTTCACACAATGGAATTCCAAAGGATTTCAAGACTCTATTCTTGTGAAAAGTCTGTCATCACTGTCTCATGTTCTTCCAAAGCTGCATGAATTTGTCTTCCATGAAACCTAAAAGGTTTTAACTTGGGGTGTTTACATGACGTCGATGTACTAAAAACAGAAAAGTTTTCCCACAACGTTGTCAAAACGATCCCCATTCACACCATAGACTGTAAAAAAAAGATAGACGTCACACCTTCACTCTCTTCCATTGTAGAAAAGTCAAGCCGCCAATGTCCCAATATGGCGCTGAAATCTTGCGCTGATTCGGGACCTGAGTCTGCACAGTAGTGAACTCGGGACTCGAGTCTGCGCAATAGTGGGCGTGAAGTGGAGCTGCGGTGTCAAGGCCCCGCTCACACTCCTGTAGAATCGGTTAGTACAGTTTACTGCAGAACAACTCATTATGTTGGTGTGAAATAAACATTTATGGAATTATAGAAGTTAAAGTTAAAGCTCCAATCTCCTCTTGAAGATCCCAAAAAAAGTTGGTGCCTCAGTGAGTTCTTTGCTCAGAGAAGCTGTCAATCACAGCTGTCAATCATGATGTCACACCCCCGTTTTTATAGCATCAAACAACTTACTAAAAAGTTATTTAAAAAACGAACACTTAAAGTTACATCAGTGTGATAAAACTACCCAAAATGACAAATCATCTTTGTAAAAAAAAATATTTGAAATCATCTTTGTAAAAAAAAAAAATTTGAAGTGTAATTTGATTTAGTTGTTTTAGTCTCACGTCCCATTAGATTACAATGAGAGGGTGGGGTTTATGACCTATAATGCATCCAGGTACCTGGGGGCATCACTTTTCAGGACTTGTGCGGCGCATTTGGTTCACACGGATCTGTGAAAATGACTAAAAATGCTGTATTATGTTGCCTGGACAGTAGTTGGCGATGTCACTTTGTAAAGAAACACAACGCGCATGTCGTCACTGTTTTCACAAATTTATATTTTTGTAGTTTACACAGAGCAGATAAAATTGTTTTCAAAAACGTGCACTTTCAAAAACCTGTTTGCATTTTGCATTAAATTAACAACCACAACACATAACTTTTTAATTGAAAATGGTGTCGTGTAAACGGCCCCTTACATTTGGGTATTTTCCTCACACAAATCTTGGCAGCATGGATAAATAATGTTTTTTTTTTGTTTGTTTTTTCTAAAAGAAAGAAAGAAATTAATAGTTTGTCTACTATGTTACGGACAAACTGTATGACTACAAAACTGTAACAAACTGAAAGTACTACACTTTTACGTGACTCAAATATTCAATGTGTCTTTGGTCTATTCTGCCATATATAGTTATTATTTTAAAAAACTTCTAAGAATTTAATTTTTGCAGATATTTGTGTAAAATTCTCTGCATGGTCACTAAGGACCATAAAACATTTGTTATCATATATCTACTTTAAAGATCATTTTAATAGTTTTAAGAATGTCATGCAAAACTCCAGTCCATGTGGATGTAAACTATACCCTAAAATAATATCAAAAGCAGCAGTCTAGATATTTACCATACCAATGACAGTAAGATTGTTACCTGTCAGCAAACCATAACAATACCCAACATAGCTGATGGGCAATTAATATACTCCTTGACAATATGTCATTGGATTTAAAAAGAAAAGAAGATATTTACCATAATGTTCAAAATATCCACCACAGAACAAAATGAGGTGTTGGTTAGTAACATAGTTGACCGTTTTTGCGGACATTTAATAAAATGTAATATTTTCTTATTTGAAAGAAAATGAAATTTAAACTCAATGTATTTTTTTACATCTATGACTTTAAAAAAAATTGTATCCATTATTTTGGACTCAAGCCCCAATCATTTTAAAAAATGCACATTGTAAAACTAAAAAACGGGTTGCATAAAATATTAGTGTGCATATTATACTATGTATTGTATTAATGGATAAAATATTTATGAAGAAAATTGTTAGAATATTTTTTTTTACATCAATGGACATGAAATGTACCCTAAATAATAGAATAACTAATAAAAAGAAAAAATTCTTTAGCAGCAAATCAGCCTATTAGAATGATTTCTGAAGGATCACGTGACACTGAAGACTGGAGTAATGATGCAGCTTTGCCATCACAGGAATAAATTACACTGTAAAATGTATTCAAATAGAAAACAGTTTTTACTATATTTTTGATCAAATAAATGCAGCCTTTGTGGTGAGCATAAGAGACTTTTCTTTAAGAACATTAAAAAAATCTTATCAGCTCCAAATTTTTGAACTGTAATGTAGTGTACAATTTATATGGATACTTTAATGAATCTTTTATGTTTTTTTTAATTATTCTACTTTATGTTTTTAGCTTGGCACCATTCACTTTTGTAATATGGAAATGAGCAACCAAGATATTTATCAAAAGTCATACAAGCTTGAGGAAACAATGTAAACTAAAATCTCCTCTTCTACCTCATAGGTGTATGTGTCCTCATGGCTGGACAGGCCTAGACTGTGGAGAGGATGTGAAGGAATGTTCTTCTTCTCCCTGCCTGAACGGGGCACATTGTGTGGAGTCTGACATCCCAGGGGAGTTTTCCTGCACCTGCCCGCCCTTCTTCACCGGCCCCCTCTGCGAACAGCTCTATGATCCCTGCGACCTGCGGCATAACCACTGCCTGCACAACTCTTGCCGTGCCCAGTCGGATGGAACCGCCCTCTGTGTTTGCAAAGTCGGTGAGATATAGATATAGCAAAACAACTGCATCCTACCTACTGACCCACCCACCAGCTGAGGGGTTCCTGCTCACTCTTCTGCAGCTTTTCATTGATTTGCTAAATGCTGATTTTAGTCCAGAATAAATGGGTTTCAATGGAAAAGCTGGAAATATCAGGGACATTTTTTGTGATCAGGGGCACATTATCTCACAGGCTTTCATGGGCTGACACTGGGTAGGGCCTACTGGCTGCACAAAAAGAATATTTTTATATATGGGAGATTACAGCAGTGACAACCAGTGCTGGGCATGTTATTTTAAAAAAAAGTAATTAGTTATAGTTACTAGTTACTTCTCACAAATAGTAACTGCGTTAGTAACTGAATTACATAATTATAAAAAGAACTAATTACCATGGAAAGTAACTATTGAGTTACTTTTTTTTTCAAATGTCAAATAACTTGAATGTTTTATTTTATAACCTAAACAGAATTAAATTATAACAACTAATTAAAATGTTGCAGATGATACCAATAGGCTACAGAGATTATTCTAATGCTGAAATGTGTAATTTATTTTTAAACAAACTATATCATGCTCAGACACACTTGGTGACTTGAGACTTATTTGATATTTGACAATATTTGATATTCCTTTAGTCACTGATCCCGTTGCACCTTTATACAGACAGTATTCGAAACGTTATTTTAAGCGGTGGTATGAGCAGGATAAATCGACACTCAGGTTCTCAAATCATTATCAAAACTGGCATTGGTAGAAAAAAATACTATGGAGAGATACTTTCAATACAAATTAGATTTTACTGACGTTATCAAGGACATTTCAGCTAGAAAAACAAGGAAGAAAAGTTTTTCAAGTTATGCTTGTTGAATGTATTCATACATAAACACAAATGAGTAGCTGACCACCTTACATGCATACTGACTAATGACTTAGTGACATTTTTATTCAGGGTAGCGGGGCCTACTGTAATCCTGTCACCCAAGGGCCTCTGGTTATCTAAAGGCGACCCTGATTGTGACTTCTATAACTGGAAAAGCCATGTTTATAGAATAAGTTTAGAAGTAACTCTTATATTGTATACTGTAACTATTATATATTTCTCTAATTCAATAAGGTTTATAGAATACATGTGGAAAGCTGTGTGTTTGCAACACATCCATTTTTGCACAAAAATAATGAACAGATCCCTCAGAATGGCCGTTAATGCAGAAAGATGCCTTTTGCTGTCGATGGTGAAATTAAGGCTTCTATCTGCAGGATGTAATGGGGCAATGCTAACCAACAAAACCTCCTCTCCTTGGTCTCATTGGAGACATTTTGTAAACTAATAAGTATGATCATTTAATTCTATTATTAATTTAAAAGTACCTTACATAGATTTGGACATTTCATTTATGTAAAATGATTTTTACAAGCCCTTATCTATTTTCCATGGGTAGTTCATGGAAATGTGTAGAAGGTCATAGAAAAACCCTGCAAAAATACAGGTCCTTTTCCAAAAATTAGCATATTGTGATAAAGTTCATTATTTTCCATAATGTAATGATAAAAATTTAACTTTCATATATTTTAGATTCATTGCACACCAACTGAAATATTTCAGGTGTTTTATTGTTTTAATACTGATGATTTTGGCATACAGCTCATGAAAACCCCAAATTCCTGTCTCAAAAAATTAGCATATTTCATCCGACCAATAAAAGAAGTGTTTTTAATACAAAAAAAAGTCAACCTTCATATAATTATGTTTAGTTATGCACTCAATACTTGGTCAGGAATCCTTTTGCAGAAATGACTGCTTCAATGCGGCGTGGCATGGAGGCAATCAGCCTGTGGCACTGCTGAGGTGTTATGGAGGCCCAGGATGCTTCGATAGCGGCCTTAAGCTCATCCAGAGTGTTGGGTCTTGCGTCTCTCAACTTTCCCTTCACAATATCCCACAGATTCTCTATGGGGTTCAGGTCAGGAGAGTCGGCAGGCCAATTGAGCACAGTAATACCATGGTCAGTAAGCCATTTACCAATGGTTTTGGCACTGTGACCAGGTGCCAGGTCATGCTGAAAAATGAAATCGTCATCTCCATAAAGCTTTTCAGCAGGTGGAAGCATGAAGTGCTCCAAAATCTCCTGATAGCTAGCTGCATTGACCCTGCCCTTGATAAAACACAGTGGACCAACACCAGCAGCTGACATGGCACCCCAGACCATCACTGACTGTGGGTACTTGACACTGGACTTCAGGCATTTTGGCATTTCCTTCTCCCCAGTCTTCCTCCAGACTCTGACACCTTGATTTCCGAATGACATGCAACCACTGAGCAACAGTCCAGTGCTGCTTCTCTGTAGCCCAGGTCAGGCGCTTCTGCCGCTGTTTCTGGTTCAAAAGTGGCTTGACCTGGGGAATGCGGCATCTGTAGCCCATTTCCTGCACACGCCTGTGCATGGTGGCTCTGGATGTTTCTACTCCAGACTCAGTCCACTGCTTCCGCAGGTCCCCCAAGGTCTGGAATCAGTCCTTCTCCACAATCTCCCTCAGGGTCCGGTCACCTCTTCTCGTTGTGCAGCGTTTTTTGCCACACTTTTTCCTTCCCACAGACTTCCCACTGAGGTGCCTTGATACAGCACTCTGGGAACAACCTATTTGTTCAGAAATGTCTTTCTGTGTCTCACCCTCTTGCTTGAGGGTGTCAATGATGGCCTTCTGGACAGCAGTCAGGTCGGCAGTCTTACCCATGATTGTGGTTTTGAGTATTTAAACAGGCTGGGAGTTTTTAAAAGCCTCAGGAATCTTTTGCAGGTGTTTAGAGTTAATTAGTTGATTCAGATGATTAGGTCAATAGCTCTTTTATAGAACCTTTTCATAATATGCTAATTTTTTGAGACAGGAATTTGGGGTTTTCATGAGCTGTATGCTAAAATCATCAGTATTAAAATAATAAAACACCTGAAATATTTCAGTTGGTGTGCAATGAATCTAAAATATATGAAAGTTTAATTTGTATCATTACATTATGGAAAATAATGAACTTTATCACAATATGCTAATTTTTTGAGAAGGACCTGTATATGACTGCCTTAATCGTATACTGATAAGCGTAGTAGCCTTCCAGGCAATTGACTTGGGTTTGATTTCTTTTTTGGGTCAAGCTGCTTTTGGGTTAATCTTCTTGGACCTGTACAGTGGCTTTACTAGAGAATTTACACAACTTGGAAATATTTTTTAATGGTAGTCTCCTATGCTCAACAAGGCTACATTTATTTGATCAAAATAGAGTAAAAACAGTAATATTGTGAAATATTGTTACAGTTGAATTTTTTCTATTTTAATATTATTTTTATAGTTTATTCCTGTGATGGCAAAGATACACTTTCAGCAACCATTTATCAGTCTTCAGTGTCACACAATCCTTCAGAAATCATGTTGTTGTTTTTTCTTATCAGTGTTGAAAACAGGTGTACAACTGTTTTATGTTTCTTTGCGTAGAAAGTTCAAAACTTGACATTATCTAATATACACTTTTTTTTCAATTGTAGTCTTTTAAAAAGGCATCGGAAATGATTAACTAGTGCAATGTAGTCTTGTCAAAAATACAGATTTTTCTATACATATCGATACTTTCATGAAACGTTTCCAGTACTCTCATCTCTCCAACAGCGAGTTGACACACTAACCCATCTCCCCTCACTCACTCGTTTCATTTGCTCTGGATTAATATTGTTGGTGTTACAGGGCTTGTCTTTCGGCGTGGGGTTGCGTGTATTGTGCACAATTTTATTCATTCCCGCAGATTTTGTGCTCACACACTAAAGTGTGCGCATCTAAAGTGTGCGCATCTAAAGCTACCTCTCAGTACTATATTGAGTTCTTTTACACACAAAATAATGAAAAAGCATTCACGTTTTAAGTGAACATAAACAGTTGAGAAAGAAAACGTATGTGAAACAGTATAATGGAACTGTGTGTCAGGTCTTAAAAGTGACACCAAGAGATAATATTTAAAATATATATTGACCAATGAAAATGCTGAGTGGCTAGTAACTTTGGAAAATCATTAGCCACAGTGACTGGTGAGAAAACAAGTTAATGTCAAGTATATATATATATATATATATATATATATATATATATATATATATATATATATATATATATATATAAATATATACGGTCTATTGTGGAACACATTTTAAAATCTAAAAGTTATAGTACTTTGTTTTTTATTTAATGAGATCAATGAAGATTTGTTGTTTGCATTAAATTGCCCTGTTTAATGTGTTTCAAGTAAAATATTTGATGTTAAAGAGGATACATTTGAGTTAAGAGAGTTAGTCATGTTTATATTCTTTATGTTTTCAATGTTTTGAAATGAAAATATATCATCTCTCTGGCAAGTATTATGCTCAACTAACCTTATAAATATGCCGAAATACTCCATACTGCTTCAGAAGGAAAGAGTGGCTCATGAGAGGAAACTGTGGCTCTCCGGATATGAATGACTTTCTAGTTTTGTTCTGCCAGCTCTCCCCTGCAGTATTTGTCCATTGATGTCTTCAGCATGGGTGAGAATTATTAAGGATCACACACTGATCTGAAACCATTGTAACCGCTTGAATCGTACTTTCTTCTTTGTTAAACGGTGTCTTACCCTTCCAATGATTTTTCCATTTTCTTCACTTTCCTATTTTTGACTTTCTCTGCAGAGACAGAACAGACCCTATCACTTCTGCCAAAGAACAAGTTCCAAGTTTTTCATTAAATTTTGGCTGCAAGTTTCCATAAAAAGAAGACGAGCCCTGCCTGATGAATGCACAGAACAGGGGGTGCAAAAGAGGTTTCTGCACAATCTCTTTAATCACAGTGAAGCGCACTCTCTCGCACGCCCAATCAGCCATACACACGCTCATCTGTCATATGAAACCTTCCTGATATTATTATGCTCGTTGAGACCAGATCACTTACTCATAATACATGTCTGCTGTGTCTCAGGCACAGATTGCTCTAACTTAACATTTTGCATTTTTGTATTCACCTGATCACTTCACAGTTTCACATGGAATCTGATGTAGCTCCACAGCGATTCAGATGCTATTATTCATTCATAAGTTGTGAATACCTCAATGCTGTGCAGCTGTATAATGCAGAGGTTTATCTCACTGTTTGGTTACTAGGGATGAGTGCTTGGAGGGGACAACAATGACAGCAACATTTTCAGCACCATAATTGGTTACAATGGCAGTACTTTGTACAGGGACAAGCAGATATGATGACATCCGATTTGACCACAGTGACTATAAAAACAGCTAGACTTTCATTGAAGATAATTAAACTGCTTGAAAGACCAGTAGCATGTTCCAAACCAATAGAATGGAGTATGTAGTTAGTAAGTCACATCAAACTTCGGTAATACAAATATCGCACAAATATAGTTTTTTTTAGGGGGGGGGGATAAATGGATCTAGTAATAACCAAATTTAAGAGAAGTGTATGAAGTAAAAAAAAATCAGTTCTGTTTTGTCTTATGGCGGTTGGTTAGATTGAGCAAAGGTTCATATTAAGGGCCAATACATACATTTATGCCTAGTATTCTGTTTGTCCTTGGCGTGCTGCCGAAACAACAGTGACCCACTGAGGCATGGACTCTACAAGATCCCTGAAGGTCTTGTCCTGTGGTATCTGGCACTAATACGTTAACAGCCAGATCCTTCAAGTCCTATAGGTTGCGAGGTGGAACTGCCTTGGGTCGGACTTCTTTGTGCAGCACATCCTAGATGTTCAATTGGATTGAGATCTGGGTAATTTGGAGGCCAGAGCAACACCTTGAACTCTTCATCATGTTCCCAAACAATTCCTGAGCAATTTGTGCAGCATGGCAGTGTGCATTATCCTGCTGAAATAGGCCACTTCCATCAGGGAACACCACTGTCATGAAGGGGTGTACCTGGTCTGCAACAATGTTTAGGTAGGTGGCACGTGTCAAATTTACATCCACATGAATGGCCAGACACAGGGTTTCTGAGCAGAACATTGTCTAGAGCATCACACTCCCTCCACCGGCTTCTTGTTGTCCCACAGTGCATGCTGGTGCCATCACTTCCCCAGGTAAACAGCGCACACTTACACGGTCGTCCACGTGATATAAAAGAATGCAGGACTCATCGGACCAGGCGTCCTTTTTCCACTGCTCCAAGGTCCAGTTTGACGCTCGTGTGTCCATTATAGGTCCTTTCGACGGTGGACAGGGGTCATCATAGGCACTCTGATTGTTCTGCAGCTGCACAGTCCCATACGCAGCAGGGTGCTATGCACTGTGTGTTATGACACATTCCCACCATAACCATCAGTCAATTGTTTTGTGACTTGTGCCACAATAGACCTTCTGTTGGCTCGGACCAGACGGGAAGTGCATCAGTGAGCCTTGGTCGCCCAACACACTGAAACCGGTTTGTGGTTTGTTCTTCCTCGGACTTCTCAAAGTAAATTCTCGCCACTGCTGACCGGGAGCAACCCACAAGCCTTGTCATTTCAGAGAGACTCTGACCCAGTCGGCTTGCCATAACAATTTGGCCCTTGTCAAAGTCACTCCTGCCCATTTCTCTTGCATACCACGTTGATGTGGCCTTGTTAGGAGATGATCATCAATATTCGGTTCACCTGCGACTTGTCGTAATATTTTGGCTCATCAGTGTATATATTTAATGAAATGTATCACTGAAAAAAATATGAACCCTTAGAAATGTATATGAACTAAATAATATATATATATATATATATATATAATATATGAACAATAATATAAAATAATATAACAAATAATGCAGTTATTTATTTAATGATAGTCAGAGGTGTTTTTTTGTTTGTTTTTGTTTTGCGGTATTCTCCCCTCTCTATGATTTTTTTTTTATAAGTCATTTAGGTGTAAGTTCACACTATTTTTTTCTAAATTAGCCTATTTGTAAAGCCTTAATTTTATTTTATTTGTTTCCCAGTTGCTTACATTTCAGTTATAATTCACTATTATTACTTATTGGGTGATACTAATCGATGAGTTATATTGGTTAGAACTGGAAAAGCAGCTATACATGAACTGTAGCTTGCGTTCTATACACAGGATATGTTTTTTGCTTTCAGCAATACCTAGACTCTAATGGAATGGAACAGATTTTTTTTTTTCATTTATTTTTTAAATTGAGTGTTTAAAATGTTCGCATGTATTAGTGTTTAATGAAACAGTGTGAATTGGCTTTTAAATGCTGCCTTTATAAGACACCTATTCCCATCATCCCAACCCAAGCATTCTGCTGAATTTATCTGTCAGACTTCACAAAATGCGCATCCCTGAAGTCCTTTACCCTTCTGCTGTATGAAATTATAAGATGGAAAAAGTCTGACTCATCACTTTTAACAATCCACAGAGAGGAAAGCCCATGTTACAGCATGACTCTTAAATCAGATGATCGTGTTCATGCCCTGTCTAGATTGCATCTGGTGGTTTTGAACTATGATGTGGTCGAATGCATCTTTCCTTGTTATACATCTGACCCCTTTCGATGGCACCGGTGTGACCTGTGAAACGCAATCATACCAGCCTAGCATCCTTTCTTTTTTTTTTTTTGCTGTAGGCATCTGAATGATATGAAGTCTGTGGGGATAAGAGAGGCCAGAGGCCAGTCGGTGAATATGACTTTTTTTGTTGCGGTGTTGTAACACTATTAGGGAGGAAATGAAAAGAATGTTGGGTAGGGATAAAAATAGAGTGCTTTGGCAATCCACAGATTTCTTTTCTGGGGAGAAAAATAGGAAATTAGCATCTGCAGCATGCATTACTGAGCTAGAGATGTGCGTAGGCTCACATGCCACCTCATTTTCTCTCACTATCTCTCTTTTTCTCTCGTTCTACACACACTCTGACTCACAGTCGTTCTCAGCCCCCTCTTCCTATCTTAGTACATAGGTCGCCTGGCAGATACACTGTGTATTATTGCACTACCCGTGGATTGAAACCAAGCCAATGTTCCTACATAAATGACACCCCAAAGTTGCTGTATTTTTACCTTTTTTGTAGTCTCCCTATATATACTCTATCTTTTGCATACTTGTTCTTTAAAAAAAACTGTCATAGTTTACTCACCTTCATCTCTCTCTTAACTTGTATGCTGATTTTCTTCTGCATAACACAAAAGGAGTCATCGCTCTTTTGCATCCAAGAGTCAAATCATAGTGACCACGTCTGCTCCAAAAAAGAACAACAAATAAAAAGCAAACAAATATAAAATTATTATTATTTAAAAAGTTTGGGTTTGACAAGATTTTTTTTTTGTTGTTTCTGAAAAAAAGTATTTTGTGCTGCTCACGCAGGCTGAATTAATAGTGAAATGGTATTACAATTTAAAATAACTACCTAACCACCTACCTAAACATTGTTTTTCTATATTTTCTATATTTAAATGCATTATTCAGATTTGATTCATACAGGTTTAGTGCTATCAATCGATACAATGCTTCTGTATGAGGGTTTTGTCTCATATTTATATAATATGACATAGTTAAGCAATATCACACAAGCAACGACTGTAATGTCACACTAGTGCGGTTTTTGTTCCGAGTAGCACGAGTCAAATTTGATTTACAACAGTTCAATAAATTATAAGTTAATATTGTGGTATATTTTAGACACAATATATAGTCTACCTATAACTTTGAAGTGGCGCTGCGCCAATCGGTGTATCGTACGACATCAAAGTATCGTGAGAGCGATTCGATTAGAGACTTTCATTCTAAAAGTCTGCATATGCACAAAAGCTAGAACCTGCACAAAATTCCTTTTTAAATCCCAGTCAGCGGAAGATTGTGCATACATGCATCTCCACCCCGTCTCCTCCCCGAAATAACCATATATGGAGCTTAACACTTAGTTTTACTCTGCATAACGTCTTTTTCCATGCATATTCCCATTGATGTGATACCAAATTTAACAGTACATGACATTAAGAAAATATAAGATTAGACTATTTGCTGTCACATTGCATTGCTAAAAATCATTTTGTTTCCTTGCCTTGTTTTAGAATAATTAGATCAAAATTGTATAAGATAAATTTCAGAGAAAATTTTCAGAGACGAGTTATTCTCTATCTTTTCCACTGGCCAAATAGTATTTTTAATTGATACAAGCAAACCAAATCAATGCAATTTTGCCTATAAGGTAAACCTATATTTTAGGATGTTTATGTATTTTTAATAGAAACAGATACGTCTACTTATTTTTTGCAGTGTAAATAATTGTCTGACTCAGGGGCCTTACTGACTACATTTTAAAAATAAAACGTGCACATGTTACCATTTCCTTCAAATTCTGTCCTTCAAATACAATGGTCTTTTTCATAATATTGGGAAGACCATGAAAGGGGTTATTGTTAGGCTATTCTCTGTCTGTGCACGACACCAACAGCACCTGTGTACAGCAGAGTTTGTACAGTAGGCCTATTCATCAGACCTTTTCAAAGCAGCCAATGGACCTTTCAGTCACTGAGCGAGTCTTTCTTTGTTGCCATCTTCTTAGGAGTCAAGTGCCCATTATTGATCATTATTTGTGTGAAAATATTTTCTCAGAACATGAGTTCTGCTATTTAGAACACAATTTAAAGCGGAAATATCATGCGCCAAGCAATCCTCGCTGTAGTTAAAACATTAAAACATAGCATGCTACAGGAAAAGTGTTTAAAAAACCATTGCATCCACTTCAAATATTTCTATTTAAATTGATATAAAAATGTCTTAACTTCTGGATAATGAATTCATGGAATTTCAGTGCTTAACTCCATTAATGAATGGCATTTAATCTAAATGTGTATGTCAGATGTAAAACAGAGTTTAAATAATTCTGTTTGCTTCATTTCTTCGCTCACTCCAGTAAAAGTGTGTACGCACAATCTAGAGTGTCTGTATGGTGTGTACATCATTAAGCCTAGTTTACTTTTTTTTTTATAAATCCCTATATACATTTTTGTATGCACATTTCTAAGCCCATTTTGTGCGTACGCAACATTTATATATCAGGAGCCTGGTGTTTCGTTTCCTGATTGAATTTGCGTATTGAGAGAATCGGGTGAACCAATGATTCAGTTTGGTCTGTAAATATATCTAAATTCCAATTCAGATGCAGCTTCTGAAACAAAAATCATGGCTCTTGTTGCCTAAAATTTTATGTGCAATAAATTCTATGCTGAATCAAATGTATTGTTTCTTTCTAAAGTTACTTTTTGTAATGTTTACCTAATGCTTTTCTCATTTAACACAATAATGACTTTAAATTATATTTTAGGGGTAATTTCTCAGCCAAATTTGATGTGTGATTAATTAGATGAATTAATCTGCACATCATGTAATTAATTTGATAAAATGTTATCGCCTAACAGCCGTGTGTGCGTGTGTGTGCGTGCGTGTGTGTCTGTGACAGCATGCACTAGTTTGACAGAGAATGACATTCGAGAGCTGCAGCGAAGTGTTCATCATTTAAAAGTATCGTTTGAATTCAACAGATTTAGAATAGAGCATAAGTAATGAGATTGTAAAATGAGACACAAGAGTACTTTAATGGTTCTTTTTGTTTAAGTGTGTTTGTGTACATTATTCCAAATGTCTCCTTTTGTATACTACGGAGAAAAATTAAATGGGTTTGGAGCGCCAAGAGAGTGAGTAAATAATTTTCATTTCTACGTAAAATTTCCTAAATTTTACTTTTTTGCACATCAAGGGTTTACAGCACATGATTTATCCCACCTATCACTGAATGTTATTTTGATGCCCTCTTGGTAAATTCAACACTGTGTCCTTGCTTTGATCTATTCTTATTTACAGCTTAAAATGCATTATTCTTGAACCAGTCTTGTTGGTTGACATGAGTATATGACACGGTAATGAACCAAGGCCCCAGCTGAGGCAAGGAGATAAGAGAGACCAGGAAACAGCACATATCTCTCCATGCAAATGATGCTTTCATGCAACATTAATTGAGATACAGGTGCTGAGCCACAAGATCACACCCTGCCTCTTGTTCAGCTGAGCAGGCACTAAGCTTTTGTGTTTACACAGCAGCTTGCTTTTAAATAGTTGTACTGCAAGAACAGGACGGGCCGGCAGTAACACCCCTCACCTGAGGGCAGACGGGAACGAATGATGTACAGCAAGTCACTAAGCAGTCAGAACAACTACATTAGTGATGTTGTGATGATGATGGATATAAAAAGAGACGCATGAGTTTTGTTTCAGTATGTTTTGATTGCCATCCCTTGTCATATCAAAGGCTCCCATTACCCCTACAGACATATAGGCTGTGTCCAAAAGCTTAAAAAATATTGCCTAGGAGGATGCATTTAAAGTTAGGAAGGCTTAAATACACGTTTGAATGCAGTTTTTGTCTGCCTTCCTGCCTTTGATATTCCACAATCCTGTGCTTTCCATTCCTTGATAGTTGAGCTAAAAAAAAAAAATATGGCCTCTGAAAGCTGCGGTTGGTAGTCAGTTTGTGTGTAAATGTACATTTTTGACCAACTTTTGTTGCTATAGTTTCCACTTTTGATGCTATTTCTGAGAAATTACTATTTTAGTAATTAAATATTTGCTTGGTTATCACCAAAGCTCTCTGTATTGTTGTAGATCATTAAACCATTACGCTGCCTCAGGAGTCTGTCCGAAATCAGTTTCGTGAGGGACTTTTGATAGGGAAGCGAGGCAACAAGTCAGCCACATAAGTTTGCGGACGCAGCCTTCCAATCCTGAGTTCCATCCCCGGGCAAAACCCGCGGGCAGTGGCGCTTCCGTGCTGGTTCCGTGACTACCCAGGGCGCGAATGGTGCGGCACGACAAAAGACAACAGAGCCCATTATAATCAGTGGTACTGTCTACACTCGATGCGACTCGACAAATAGACACGACATATCCCAGACAATAAACTGATGCCCCGTTATTTTTCTGACGTACAGTACTTTAAGAGCTTGTGCTATTTTGACACGAAGGACAAATTGATTTCCATTTTGCAGTGGTTGCTTTGACGTGTCCAATGTAGTCAGCCTCAAGCTGTTGCGACATTGTAGACAGGAGAAATACTCCTACTCTAAATGCTCTAAGGCAAATACTGTCAATCCAAATGTCAAAAATTAGGAAAATAGAAAAACAATGGAATGATGAAATGGTCAAATAAAGTAATTTACAGCCATTGTTAAAAATACAGTACATCTCTGTAAGTGGTGTTTGATGTCACAGAAAATGCCTATGATGCCAAGGGAATAATAGTTATTTAAGTCAATTTATATAGCACTTTTTACAGTACAGATTGTTTCAAAGAACATTTACAGTGATATTTACAGAAAATAATGCAACAAACTTAGGAAGATATAGAAGAAAATAGCATCATAGTCCATCTTAAGTAAGTTCAGTAATGTTTGTTTTGTTGTAAAAAAGTTTAAAAGTGTAAACAAATTTAGTTAATTTATATATATAATATATATAATATTATCATTATTATTATTATTCACTCTGGAGAAAAAAGTAATGTCATCGTCCAGCTCAGTTCAGTTTTCATATAATGGTGTCAATGTAGGCAAATCAATAATATTGTTCAATATTAAGTGACCCCCAACTAAGCAAGCCAAAAGCCAAAGGCGACAGTGTGGGGAAGAATGGGGAAGAAAAAAAAACCTTGGGCGAAACCAGGCTCGGAGTCATCACGCCGGTATGGAGATGGTTTGTTGAGGATTTACTGTAAAGAGAATTTGCAGTATTATACTGGGTGATATATAGAAATAACTGTACAAATTACAGAAATGTCTAACAATGTACACTGGTCTTGTTGGAAATCTAATGCGCAGAACAAGAGCTTTTCATTTTCCGGGGTGTTTCTTGTTTCCCTTTTCATTCCCTCTTTTCATTTCTTGGCTCTCTACACAGCTTTTTTGCACTCCTGTCTGCATTAGATTGAGATTGTATCCCATTCCAACCATTCACTAAACGGCTTCCCTCTGCATTTGGCCTTATCTTCTCTGCTGCATGATTGTATCTCTCCTCCTATATTGCAATGCATTGCAAAAAAAAAAAAGTATGTGCGGCTGTACATGTGTGGTTGCAAGTACATCCTTTTGTTATTGTTCTCTTTATGTGACAAGGTAATTTCAATAGAAAGCGGTCCCTGTTATCAATGCGAATGTGGCGAAGTGAAATTCTGAGAAGAATAAAATAGAAGTTATGACTTCATAACTGGATGGTTAATCAGTTATCCAACCTCAGACTCTCAAAGGGACTATGTGAGTAGAGCATCAAAGGACATGTGAGTAACTGACAGTCTATATACCAAACAATGACATTCAGTACAGATATGAAGGTGCTGAAGTCATTCAGGATGGTCTCACCTTATTGACCTTGATGCAACAATGTCAGCATCTGCCTATTACGAGGGCATTACATTAAAGCTGTGAAATGATAGCTTCGCACTTAATATACATTACAATAGCTGAAAGCTGTGGTTTCTTATCCACAGCCAGGGCAAATGGATATCTGCAAAAACTGGTTATTTGTAAGAGTGAAATTACCTAAAAGATATCTTCCCACTGCAGTGACTTAAACGTAGAGCTTTATCCTGCTGTACATATGGCTGCTGTGAATCATGTATGTCAAGTGAGCACACTACATGTAGGACACCAGTGCAAAAGATTTAGGAACTTGGCATCCATTATTGAGAAAGCTGGACCTGAGAAATGGCATTGAGGCCACATACGCACAGTAAAGTTTCAGGAGTAACAACCGCTTTAAAATGTGGGATTGAGTCCATGTGTGTACAGAACACGATTCTCTCTCAAAACTGCAATGATTGACACTGTGGTAACTATAACAACGTTCTGGCGTCTCACATGTGTACTATACACTATTCTGACACCCCCCAAAAAATATTACTGCGACTCATTATGCTTTTTTTGGGTTTGTTGTTTAATCTTGGCTAAAGCGATCGAGTTTACGAGGTTATTAAAGTGAGCAGGTGTGGGTCGTGATATTTTGGTCTTGTTTTCAGCTATATTGCACACAATATTCGAAAAAGCATAGGGGCACTTTAAAAGTTCTTAGTAGTGGCTTGAGGTATTGCACCTTTTACTGCACCTTTTTTGCACGTTTTGTTTTAAAGTGTGTTTAAATCAGAATCGAGGTTTAGAATTAAAACAGTGTGAATCTCTGTTAAACGTTATTTGTGTGACATAAGGAGTTAATAAATAGGGAACGCTCTAAATCTGAAGTTCCATTTGAGTTAGTATCCTGCCTTAGAAGTTCAGGTTTTGGAACAGAGCTATTGAACTAGTCGAGACTCATATACACAATTAATGATAGTTTGAAATAATAGGCACAGGAAAAAAATATATAATTGCTCCTTACAAAGAACTTTCTCACTTGTCAACGCTTTCTCGGGTCAGGAAGAGCATACTTCAAACCTGTGAACAATGCAAAAGGTTAAATTGAGTTTATTTGAGTCAAACCCATTTATTCTTTAATTAGATTCGGATAAATTAATTGTGTGTGTGTTTTTCATCACAATTAGCCTTTGAGCCGGAATCTCTCAGTCAGTCCATCCTGCTTTGTACAGTATATGTTCACCGATTATTATAAATATTTAGCTTTGGCCCTATTTTGCTCATGCCTTTCAGATTGATGATCATGGGCCAAGGCTAATTACCAGTATGCTGTTGCTTTAAGACTGCATTCATAAATCTTAGTTATTTATAAAGATTGTTATTAATAGGAATGACTGTAGTTCACCTTGATAAATGTATCAAGCTTGTTTGTGCATGGTAAACTCACATTGACCAACAATTTCCATAAATAATATATATTAAATAGGTTCCAAATCCAGATATGACAATGTGGGGCCTATTATTTATATATATATATATATATATATATATATATATATATATATATATATATATATATATATATATATATATATATATATATATACTGTATGTATATATTACTTTTATTCATATCATTCATATCATATATGCATCCACACTCTTGCAAGATTTGTCTAAGACTAACTTGTTTCTCAATGTCTCAAGACTAACGGTGAAATTCAAACACCAAGACACATGGCTGTGTTGATATGGCTTCATTTCAAACTAGTCTCATATTTACTTTGGAAGGATGAGTTGTCCCAGGGATTACCTGCACGGCTTTGTGGAAGGATGCTGGGAAAGAAGGATGGAACATTTGTGCAAGCCACAGGTATCTCGACAGAGAAGAAACTCCAGTCTCACTGTGTGTTCTTGCTGCAGATGCATTAATGTTGCCACTCCAAATTGTCCCTTGAGACATCAGGCAAGGCTGTGATTGACAGTTCATCATCGGCCGGTGCCAGCTGTATATAATCCAGCAGATATTGCACTGTGCATCCATAGTGGCAGAGACCCAATACTCGTGTTTGCTAGAATATAATGGAAGGATGATATACTGTTCTCGCTGAGTTGTAACAACTCCAACTAAACAGTGAGCTAAACTCTGTTTATTCATGAACATGAAGAAATCTTGAATTCTTTGTATGCTGTTTTATTTTCTCCGCATTGTACTGAATCCATACATATGCGACGAGTGATGAGAGAGTGAAACTAGGGAACAAACAGCAAAATACTGAAATTAGCTAAGCCACCTAGCTTTCATGAACATTACTTTTACAGCACAAAATCAATATGCTTAAAAGATAACTTAGTCGGAACAAAGATTATATACATACAAGCGATGCTTCTACTGGGAAGTCAACGAGCAAGATGAATTTTCTCTGGCGCAATGACCGTCTGCATCTTTTTACCAGTCTGCCGTTTTTCAATGCGTTTCTAATGTGGTTTCCTACTTCCCGTTTTTACTCAGTAAACAAACGTCAAAATAAGAGTCTGACAGAAACTGAAAGTATACCAAATTAAAAGCATAAAATTAAACTTAAATGCCTGAAGGGCAGAACATTCCCCATCTGACCTTAAAGGTCACTATTAACTATAAAATGTCTCTGAACCTTCAGTCTTTGGGCAGAAGAAGAACTACTTCTGACACCAGTCTCAAGAACACCTTTGCAGAACCTTGATCCGATGTCCTGAGCTCCACCTTCCTTACTCTGCTGTCTCTCCCAGGGAAGACAGCTGTGATCCTTGCCATAGGCCACGCGTTACGTGCAGCTTGACTGTCCTTCAGGAGCACAATGTCCCCTTCTTTCAGGTCCCGTTGAGAATCTCTCCATTTTCGGCGGACTTGCAGAGTGGGAAGGAACTCCTGACACCAGCGACGGCAGAATCTGTCAGCGAGAGCTTGGACTTGTTTCCATTGTCTGCTGAGTAGATCCTTATCTGTGAAATCTCCGTGCGGTGGGGCAACCCCAACCTTCTGGGTAAGTATCATTGCAGGAGACAATATGAACTGTGACTCTGGGTCAGTGAAGACTGGAACAAGAGGCCTGGCATTGATTATCGCAGTCACTTCCATCATGAGTGTGCAAAGGAAGTTGTGGGTGAGTTGGATGTTCTCTTGAAGTAGGATTGCATCAAGGATCCGTCTTGATAGGCCTATCATACGTTCCCATGATCCTCCCATATGGGACCCATGAGGAGGATTAAACACCCATGAGCACCCCTGTTCACTCAAAAAGTTCTGCACTGTGAAGTCAGGTTGTTGTCGGCTTAATCCCAGTTCCTTTGTAGCAGCTACAAAATTTGTTCCGCAGTCCGATCTTATCTGCTTCGCAGGTCCCCGTATGGCAAAGAAACGTCTCAATGCATTGATGCAACTGGATGTGTCTAGGGAGTCGATGATCTCGATGTGCACGGCTCGGGAGCCCATACAGCAGAAGAGCATCGCCCATCTTTTGCTTTGGGCCTGTCCACCTCGTGTACGCCTGGAGACGATTTGCCATGGTCCGAACACATCCACTCCTACATAGGTGAAGGGTGGACGTGTGCAAGCGTTCTGGAGGCAAGTCTGCTATAAGTTGTTCCTCTGTTCTTCGGCGTAACTTTCGGCACACTACACATTTGTGTAAGACAGAGGCAATAAGTCGTTTTCCACCCATTACCCAGAAGCCCGCTGCTCTCAGAGCCCCTTCTGTGAAGTGGCGGCCTTGATGCTTTACCTCTTCATGATATTGTCACACCAACAGTAGAGAAACGTGGCTGATCTTGGGCAAGATGATGGGGTTTTTTTCCTGAGTACTCCAGTCAGCATATTTTAATCTGCCACCAACACAAATCAAATCACCTTTAAGAACAGGTCTGAGCTTGTGAAGAGAGCTGTTCTAGGTCACAGCTTGTCCGAGCTCAAGAACTGTGAACTCTTTTGCATAAACATCTTCCTGTGAGGCTCTCATGATGATGTTTCTAGCCTGAGACAACTCATCCGCAGTGCGTGGGAGGTTGCAGTGATGCCATCCTTTACATTCACTGGACTTGTTGTGTTTGTAAGCGCTGGCTATGTGGATGAGTAGGGCTATAGCTCTGGTGAGGGAGCGCATGCATGAAAAGCGCTGTAACCGAGTGGCGGTAAGGCCTCGGTTTTGAGTCTGAGTAAGAAAACTACTCACTTCAGGTCGTATTTCCATGTCTGATTCTGGGTTAATAAGTTCAAACGTCCGGCTTGTATCTATGTCATATGGATTTGGTCTGTGTAAAAAGGCTGGTCCAGTGAACCACATAGTCTTTGTCAATTGAGACGCAGAAACTGACCTGGATGCGTGGTCACCCGGGTTGTCCTCTCTGTTGACGTAGAAACATTGCTTAGGTCTTGTGGATTGACAAATTCGTCGTACTCTATTGTGAACGTAGACATAGAAGCGTTTTGTCTGATTGTAAATGTATCCAAGCACGACCTTGCTGCACAAAAAGAACTTGATCTCATTCAGCTTCAGGTCCAATTCATCTTGGTTGAGTTCGGCCTCTTCCACGGCTAATACTGCGGCACACAATTCCAACCGAGGAATGGTAGGTTCGGACTGTGGGGCCAGCTTAGCCTTCCCTAAGATGAATCCTACTTCGACTTGTCCCTCAGCTTGAATGGTCTTGAGATACGCCACAACTCCAATTGCCTTTGTGGACGCATCGGAGAACACACATAGCTCTGTGTGTACAGCACTGGAAAGTAATGTTGCTGTATATGAACGTGGGATATGGAGCTTGCTTAAGTCATGCAGTGACTCACGCCATGCTTCCCATTGCTTAAACTTTTGGTCTGGAAGAGGAGCATCCCAGTCACTTGTGTTGACACTGAGTTCCCTTAAGAGACTTTTGCCTTCAATAGTCACCGGTGCGACCATGCCTAAAGGATCGAAAACGCTATTCACTTTTGACAGGACTCCCCTGTGAGTGAAAGGTTTCTTGTGTTCTGAGACTGTGAATGTGTCTTTCGTTGTCTCCCACAGCAGTCCCAAACTGCGTTGCACTGGTGTAGCTTCACCGCTAAGGTCAAGGTCTTTCTGAACTGCTCTATCCTCTGGTGCAAAGGCCTGAAGGACGGCTTCACTGTTTGAGGCAAACTTGTGAAGCCTCAGGTTCGATTCACCGAGAGAGGTCTGTGTTCTCTGTGTTGACTAATGGCTTCAGCTTCAGTTGGCACAATGATGAGCCCATCATCTACGTAAAAATAATGTTCGACAAACTGGACCGTGTCTTTTCCATGTTTGTGCGCACCTTCATGGATGGCTCTCCTTAATCCGTGGATGGCTACGGATGGTGACGGACTGTTGCCGAAAACATGGACCCTCATCCTGTAGTCGATAATGTCCTTAGACATCTCATTGTCTCAGTACCACAAAAACCTCAGGTAGTCTCTGCGGACAAGAAAGCAGTGGAGCATCTGCTGTATGTCAGCGATCACTGCTACCTGTTCCTTGCGGAAGCGGATCAGAACCCCAATGAGTGAGTTATTGAGGTCTGGGCCTGACAGAAGAACACCATTTAAAGATGTGCCGAAGTACTTTGCACTGGAGTCAAACACCACACGGATGCTTCCAGGCTTTTGCGGGTGGTAGACTCCGAAAGTAGGCAGGTATCAACACTCTTCATTCTCCTCCAGTGGAGGAGCCACTTCTGCATGTCTGTTGTCAAATATTTTCTTCATGAATTCTAGAAACTGGTCTCTCATCTCAGGTTTCTCCGCAGCGTTTTCTCCAGGGAGGATAAGCGAGTGAACACCTGTTCACGGTTGTTGGACAAACGTTGACGGGGAACTCTAAAGGGGAGAGGAGCGACCCAGTTGTTTGACTTGTCTCTATACATTTCTTGTTCCATGATTTCCAAAAAGATTGTGTCTTCCATGGACGGGGTGGTTTTGTTGTCGGACTCAGTCTCGCTGAAGACCTGTAGTCCAAGGGCCTCTAACGATGCCTTGTGTTGTTTGTTCTTCTGCTCCCTGCTATGGGACACATCTTCAGTCAGCTTCATGAAGCCTTCACAAGGTCTTAGAATAGACGGTCGGCCATTCTCTAGCACACTTGTCTTGAACGTGCTCACAGCTGGTTTGTGTGCATTTCCTAGGCACACGTCTCCTACCAGGACCCATCCCAAATCCAGTCTTTGTGCAAAGGGGGCATTGTGAGGTCCGCTCACTTGCTGTCGGACTTTACGGACTCTCACAATGTCTCTGCCTAGCAAGAGGAGGATTTCAGCCTTGGGGTTGAGTTCTGGTATGTGTGATGCTACACTTCGTAGATGAGGATGGTGGCGAGCTGCATCAGGCGTCGGTATTTCAGAGCGATCAATGAGAATATCATTACACTCAATTAGCGGTGGTAGCAGTAGGCTAGTCTGCCCATCAAGCGATTCAACCTGGAAACCCTCTGCCTTTCTGCCTGCCGTCTCAACTAATCCAGCACAGGTCTTCAGTGCGCAAGGGAATGGTTGGCCCTTGATGTTGAAAAGCTCAAAGAAATCTGATCGCACCAGTGAGCGGTTACTTTGATCATCCAAAATGGCGTACATGTTAGTTGCCTTCTCACGTTGACCTTGAGGGTATATTCGTACCAGACAGATCTTCGAGCAGGATCTTGCTGTTCGCTCTGGACCACATACCTGGGTGCAGTGTGAGGAGATGGCTGTGCTGTCGCTAGCATGTTCCTCTTCCTCCCCGCCATTGTCTGGTGGGGTTGTAGGCCTTCTGTAGACTTGAGGTGGTGGACCTGGATGCATAGCAGCATGATGTCGGTCATTGTCGCACTCCAGGCACTTTACTGTTGCCCTACAGTCTCTTGCAAGATGACTAGCTGATGTACAGCACTTGAAACAAATTCCATTCTCTTTGAGAATGCTCTTTCTCTCTTCAAGAGTCGTCCCTTTAAATACTCTGCATTTCCTTAGCGAATGTGGTTTGTTGTGAATGGGACAGTTTTTCTCTGGCCCACCGGGCTTTCTCTCAGGTGAGTTCGTAGGTGGCTCTTTCCCTGAAGAGATGTCTGTCTTGTGAACGGATATTTTTCTTCCATAATTATTTGAGACTATTTTGTCTGACCTCAGTCCGTTGTTGCTGGCGTATAGAAGAATGAAACTGGGATCATTCCTCCGGCGCGCTTCGTCGCAGACGAAATCGGCAAAGTAATCGAATGGGGGGGAAGTACCCGTTGTTATCTTCTTTAAATCTTGGGCCGACTGAGAGGCATTTCTCCTGTAGCCCATGAGGGAGTTTCTCCATGATGGGCCCAATGCCCCTGGTGGTATCCAGGTAGGCCAATCCTGCGAGGTAGCCTTCTTCTCTGGCTCCCTGGATTTCCATAAGAAGATCACCTAGGTCTCTCAGCTTCCCGTAGTCTTTGGTTGAAATTCTTGGGAATTCATCCAGTCTCTTAAAAAGAGACCATTACTTCAGGCGCAGCGTAGCACTCTTGAAGGCGGTCCCAGGCCTTTTTAATTGCTACATCTGGGTTACCGAGATGCATAGAACAGATCCTTTTGATGTGTTTCACAGACTCTGGTCCGAGCCATTTAATCAGCAAATCTAACATTTCAGTGGAGGTGATTCCTAAGCCAGTAGTAGCATTACTGAATGATGACTGCCATGCTAAATAATTTTCAGGTTTGTCATCAAATCGGTAGAGACTTGTACTTACTAAATCACGACGAGCCAGGTATCGTGCCAGGTGTTCTGTTTCAGGTGTCACGCTTGAAATGGATGGTGCATACACAGGCACGTATGATGACGCTGTTGCCTTAAGTGGTGATTTGTGAGGATGATGTGTTGTCTTGGGTTTTGTAGGGTGTCCACTGTCTCTGGTGTGTGTTGTGTGAAGTCCACTGTCTCTAATGGGTATTGCATGATGTCCATCATATCTTACCAGAACTGTATGACCTCCATTAAGTGGTGTGCTGATGTGGGTTACATCCCTGAATTTAGCATGGTTGCTGAAGAATGGCTGTTTCGGCGCTGTGTTATACTCAGATGGTCTGTTATGGGTTTCAACCTCTTCTTGCCCTTCCTGTAACTGTAGGTTGCGTTCTGCTGGAGGATTCCATGTGACATAGCTCCCTTCTGACATTGTTGCATGGGCAGATGCTTGAGTTTGTGCTACGTTTTGTTCAGCTTGTGCTTCAACATATTTATTAGTGTGTGTTACAATTTCATTTTGTAAATTTGCTTGAGAAGATACATCGGTCTTGACTGAATCTTCTAGATCTAGTTCGGCCGCTTCTAATGCCTCGGCTTGCGCAATAGCTGCGGCCGCCTCTCTTTGAAGTTCGAGTGCGCCTAGTTCAGCTTCCAGCTTTTCTTTTCCTAATTGTAACTCGGCTTCCTTCTCTGCCCTTTGTACCTTCAGCTCTGCTTCTTTTTCAGCATACGCTGCCCATGCTTTTGCCGCCTCTGCTTTAGCGCGCGCCCTTACTGCAGCGCTCGATGCCGATGAGTGAGAGAGAGAGCTCTTTAATTTTCTTGCGCGCGCAGACGCATTGTCCGTCTTTTCTGGTTCCATTTTACTATCTTGCCTATTTACTTGCTTCTCTAGACATTGAAACTCCTGCTGGACTACGCTTTTTCACTATACTGTTCTCGCTGACAACTCCAACTAAACAGTGAGCTAAACTCTCTCTATTCATGAACATGAAGAAATCTTGAATTCTTTGTATGCTGTTTTATTTTCTCCTCATTGTACTAAATCCATACATATGCGACGAGTGATGAGAGAGTGAAACTAGGGAACAAACAGCAAAATACTGAAATTAGCTAAGCCACCTAGTTTTCATGAACATTACTTTTACAGCACAAAATCAATATGCTTAAAAGATAACTTAGTCAGAACAAAGATTATATACATACAAGCGATGCTTCTACTGGGAAGTCAACGAGCAAGATGAATTTTCTCTGGCGCAATGACCGTCTGCATCTTTTTACCAGTCTGCCGTTTTTCAATGCGTTTCTAATGTGGTTTCCTACTTCCCGTTTTTACTCAGTAAACAAACGTCAAAATAAGAGTCTGACAGAAACTGAAAGTATACCAAATTAAAAGCATAAAATTAAACTTAAATGCCTGAAGGGCAGAACAGATGATATCTTGAATGAAATTGGGGGTTGATGCCAGTTCAAATCAGCCAACTCTGGAAATCATTGGGAAAAGTTCTACACTTCCAGTCAGAAATCCTGTATTGATGAGTTTACAGGTAGAATTATGCCCCAAAACCCCACGTTTATTTTTAAGCAAATATTCACGGTCAAAAGTCTTGAAAAATGTATCTCTGGGTAATGATATTCTGTTTAGTCACACTCAACCTTAACAAACCCTCCTGTAGACGCTTCTAACACCTGAGGGAATCATTCATGGCATGCATAAATGTAGATAGAGCTTATACGCATTTGGCTTTCAATTGTTGCTGTAATGAGTCATTTCTAATGTGTGAAACCAGCCTGTGCTTCGAAAGGCTTCAGAGAAGATAAGGTACAGTAGATGTTCTGCTGCATGTGTTAGAAAATAAAGTGTGCTTACTGGAACTGTAAATGTATTCAGTGGTGACTCAAGCGTATTACGTTTCTGAAAACACCAGCAATGCTGGAGGTCTCTTTTGTGTCTTTCCACTGTTGTGCCATATCTGCTCTCAACACTAAACCAATTAGACAGTAAGCTCACAAGAATGCTAAAAGCAAGAAGGTTTGTGAAAGATTAAATTAAATGCAATAATTATATGCATATAAGAATTCCTTTTTATTTTTTTCAGTTGTGCAATTTTTTAATTTTGAATTTGCAACTCAAACTTAATTCTGAGTGAAAATTTAGCTTGAAAAACAAAAGCAGGAAAGTACAGTTAGGTCCATATATATTTGGACACAGGCACAATTTTTCTTTTTTTCAGGTATTTACCAACACATATTCAAGCTATAGTTATTTAATGGATATGGGCTGAAAGTGCACACTCCCAGGTTTAAATTGAAGGTATTTACATCCAAATTGGAGGAAGGGTTTAGGAATTACAGCTCTTGAGAGAGCCCCCCCCCCCCCCTTTTAAGGGACCAAAAGTAATTGGACAATTGAATCAAAAGCGATTTGATGGACAGGTGTGGGCTATTCCTTCGTTATTTCTCCATCAATTAAACAGGTAAAAGGTCTGGAGCTGATTTTTGCATTTGGTATTTGCATTTGGAGTATATTGCTGTGAACATACATCACGCGTTCAAAGGAACTCTCCATGCAAGTAAAAAAGGCCATCATTAGGCTTCAAAAACAAAATAAATCCATCCGAGAGATAGCAGGAATATTAGGAGTGGCCAAATCAACAGTTTGGTACATTCTGAGAAAAAAAGAATCCACTGGTGAGCTCAGCAACATAAAAAGGCCTGGACGTCCACGGAAAACAACAGTGGTTGATGATCGCAGGATCCTCTCCATGGTAAAGAAAAACCCATTCACAACATCTAGCCAAGTGAAGGACACTCTCCAGGAGGTAGGCGTGTCATTGTCAAAGTCTACAATTAAGAGAAGACTTCACGAGAGCAAATGCAGCAAAGTTGGTTGGACTTCACGCGCTTCACGGTACAGATGGACAATGATCCAAAACACTGCAAAAGCAACCCAGGAGTTTTTTAAGGAAAAGAAGTGGAATATTCTGCAATGGCCGAGTCAATCACCTGATCTCAACCCGATTGAGCATGCATTTCACTTGCTGAAGGTAAAACTAAAGGCCGAAAGACCTACAAACAAACAACAGCTGAAGACAGCTGCAGTTAAGGCCTGGCAAAGCATCACAAAACAGGAAACCCAGTCTTTGGTGATGTCTATGAGTTCCAGACTTCAAGCAGTCATTGCCTGCAAAGGATTCTCAACAAAATATTAAAAATGAACATTTTATTTATGATTATATTAATTTGTCCAATTACATTTGAGCCCCTGAAAATGGGGGTACTGTGTATAAAAATAGTTGCAGTTCCTAAAATGTTTACTTGATATTTTTGTTCAACCCCTTGAATTAAAGCTGAAAGTCTGCACTTCAAATTCATCTTGATTGTTTCATTTTAATTTTATTCTGGTGGCATACAGAACCAAAAGTATGAAAATGTGCTTGTGTCCAAATATATATGGACCTAACTGTAATTGATTTTATCCGTTGGAATTTGGTAAGATGTGAAAAGTAGGTAACATTACCAGACTTGATAAAACAATGATTAAATATATTAGCCGCCGTTTTACGTGTGTGTGAAAAGAAAAGAAAAGAAAAGTTATTTCAGAGGAGGAAGCAAGTTATTAAATATTGATTTAAGATTACAGTACAAAGATTTTTTTTCCTTTAAAATATCATGCATCGATTAATCTTTCACAGACTAGGAATGCGTATTAAAGTAAAAAGGTCCATTTTGATTTATTGCTGACTTTAAAGCATTATTTTCAGGTACAAAGGGTCCTGCTGAGCAGAGGATGAGCTTACAATGACAGTGCGCAGACAAAAAGCTGAATATTCACATCTCCCTGGACCTTTTCCCCAACAAGAGCCCTGAGCTGATTACACTCCCTCCTCCCCTTCATCCCCGTAATGAACACGAGCAAAGAGGCCCCTGAACTTTACCTTCTCCGTCTCCTTCCCATCTTAACAAGATCCTCTCCACACTTCCACCATGAGACCTCAGCCTAATCTGTGGAGGCACTGAGGTATTATTAGAGCTGTAAGAGTCCTCGGAGAAGACTCTAGGAGCATGAGGCCTGGCAGATGAGATGGGCTGGAGGGAGGTGCACGGTTCTATTAAGATGGCATTCACCAAGGGCCTTTGTTATCATTGATCCTAACGCTTTCAGGGAGCAGTGAGACTTACTGATCCATGACCATCTCATTTGTCTTGCAGGGTTTGAGGGAACTCGCTGTGAAATTGATAGCGATGACTGTGTCTCCAGACCTTGCCAGAACCAAGGCCGTTGCGTGGATGGGGTCAACAGTTACAGGTCTTTTTTCCTTTTATTTCTAATTTTAGTTCTCTGTTGTTTTGTCTTTCAGCTGTTATGTTGCCCTCTGGCACCATTTTGTGTTAGAGGGACGTTTCACCCCCCCCAAAAAAAATTACAATTCTGTCATTATTTAGTCACCCCCATGCAGTTTCAAACTCATATGGTATTTTTTCTCCCTTTTGGAACACAGAACTTTTATTATGTAACTTTATTTCCATAAAAATACAGTTCACAGTGATCACGTATGTCAAGTTCTAAATAGAACAAACAATAGCATAAAAATCCAACAGAATGTGCAAACAGTCTAAAGCATGGTAGAATTGTTATTCTTGGGTGAACTATCCCTTTAAAGTCCTCATAAGCCAATATCAACATACAGTGAGAAACAATGCTCATAAAATATTTTACTCAAATCTGTTCTTTAATGGCTTGCTAAATATAAATCATGACATTTTAAATTAAGCAAAAAAACAAATGAAACATTGCCATTTTTTATTAATATAATTAATACATTATTAATAATTATTATTATTAATAATATACACACAGTAATACCAAATAAAATCAATAAAGCTTATTTAAAAGAACGACAATTCCATATGCATTTTGAAGACTGGTTTGTGCATGTCCTGGAATGGCCCATTTTAGATCCTGGCATTACATTTCCATTGCATGGGGTCAAAAATCTGACATGACTTCTGATTTTGCAGCTCGGTTGTTGTTCTGCACAAAACAGCCTATTTACTTCCTCCACAGCCTCTTTCAAGGTCTGCTGTTTTCCAGATATAACATGGTGTATAATTATCAGAAAGGTCCACATTTTGCTCTTTTGTCTTTTTTCCCCATTTGTAGTGGAAACCCAGGTGTTGTAGTACATTTGAGATAGCAGCCATTTATTTATTTATTGAAGAACAGTCTGTGGTTTCCTCTGTGGTACCTTCACATTTTGTTGGGTCACTATATACATTTTCATGCACTCGTCAAATGCACTACCATTCAAAAATTTGGGGTCAGTAAGATATATATTTTTTAAAAGAATATTTCTGTCAAATAAATGCTGTTCTTTTGGACTTTCTATTCATAAAAGAATCCTACAAAAAAGTTTTTAAGGTTTTCACTAAAATATTAAGCAGCACAGCTGTTTTCAACAATGATAATACTAAGAAATCTCTCTTCAGCACCAAATCAGCATATTACATTGATGTCTGAAACATCTTGTAACTGAAGACTGGAGTAATAATGCTGAAAATTCAGCTTTCCCATCTCGGGAATTAATTAAAAGAAAATGTTTATTTTACATTGTAATAATATTTCACTGTTTTTTACTGTGTTTTGGATAAACAGATTAATGACTGCAGCCTTGGTAAGCAGAACAGACTATTTTTTTAAATACATTATAAAATCTTTCCGACCCCAGAATTTAGAATTTTTAAGATTTCTGATTTTTCAAAACTGAAAATCATGAAAGTTTCATTGCAAGGGAATATATGGTTGAATTTCACATAAACTTTTATTTAAATAATAGTTAATTATTATTATTATTATGTTTAGTAATTTTTTTGTTCATTTTATGGTCATGTCATGTAGCTCTAACAAAGATATGGACATTTAAAATCACATTTCTGTCCCAGAACTTTTACACATCTGTAAAACGTTCCTCCTCTTGTCATTCCTCTGCAGCTGTTTTTGCAAGCCAGGTTTCTCAGGCCAACACTGTGAGGAAGACATCAATGAGTGTGCATCCAACCCCTGCCAGAACAGAGGCGTCTGCCAAGACCTTGTGAACGGGTAAGTACCATGGCAACATCGAATTGCACGTTTTCCACTCTATACCGCAACCCCCGTAAATTGATTATGATCTAGGAGCCCAAGTATCGTCTCTGAACTGTTTCTTTTTACAAGACGTCTAGAAATGAGACACGTTTGAGAGATGCTGGTATTATTGTGCTGTGGTTTATAATAAAGGTCATTTTTCATCCTTGACATATATAAGCTGCTGGTCTAAACTCAAGTGAGGATAGTTCAGCAGGTTTGCATCACGCCTCTATATTGGCTTTTCTCTACTAGATCTTCTCCTCGTTGTGCTTTAATGGGCGCCTCAGGGCCGCTCTTGGTTCAGTCCGACATATGGGCAGAGAAATCCTGAGGCCAATTTGAGTCCTAAATGGTTTGTCTCTACTTTGTCTTCTATCATGTACGGTCTCCCCTGTGATCATCTGCTACCAGCGTTCCTCTGGAATTGCTTCCATCTGAGGGATTTCACTTCAGGTGTTTCCGTTTGCTTACAACTTATTCCTTATTCTCTTCCATACAAGTGCTCTTTTGACACGGCAGGGCTTGTTTTAAATGAGATCATTCTCAGCGGAGCTCTTTTACCTTGACCTGTCAGAAGTTCTGCTTGTTTGCCGTTTACTGACAGTTTACAGAGGTTTGCTTTGCTTTATGTGTGATATTGGATAACTGGATATTGTTCGGGGTCAAGATGGTAAGGCTTTAGCTTGTTAGCATGGTCCAGTTTGCCTCTGTTGGTAGATGTCGTAACTACACCATCTGGCTGCAAAAAACAACAACTTTAAAAAATATAAATAATAGCCGCATTTCCACCATCGGGCCAAACGGTTCTAAGAATGGTAAGGAAAGGTCACGGTTATATTTCCACTTGAGTTTGGTTCTGCACGGCACGATTACAAACCGTTCTCAGCCAAGATGGCTAACCGTTGCTGAACCGTGCTGGTAGAATGCTAGAAGTAACGTGGCCATCAGAATTGGTCACTTGTGTGTTGCAAGTTGCCAGTTTCTCTGTTGCTGGCCAAGCGTATACTATTTGAGTGAGGTTAAAGCAAGTTAATAATAAAATAAAAAAATATCAGATCATCCTTTTTACATCTTAAATCGTCTGTAAACTCTAGGCATTACCGAGGCAACGACTGACACTTTTTTTTTATTCAGTTCCAAAGAGCTCTGTTTTCAGCCCCACAGTGGAAAATGAAACCATCTCTGTACTGGCTGGGCCGGATCGGCACGCAATGGAACATAAAGCAGGGAGAGCGGTTTGGCCCGATGGTGGGAAAACGGCCAACGTGTATGCAACATATAAATCTCTAATATTTTATCGTTTTATAGTAAATGTTTTACTAATTCTGATTTGCAGCAGCACCAGCAATAACAGCAGAAGCGTAGCAGACTTAGACCAAACATATTATCATTGTTATATCCATTACCATGCCAAACACTTCGAGAGTTGTCATTGTTTAATTATTTTTCCCTTCTGCCAAAAAACAGTATTTGTTTTTAATGACCATTTCACACTCTTGACACTTTGTTTCATCAAACTAAATGTTAGTGTTTTAACCTGACATGGCTTTTCATGAAATGCAAAATCATTTTATGCATGCTACATTGTCAAAGATATCCATCTAGAGAATGTTGTTATCTTTCTCAAAAAAAAAAAAACGAACCCCTGGGGGATTTTGTGGAAACTGCAGGGTGTCCATGAGTTGATGAGAAGCTAATAAATAAAAATTAAAAATTAAAATTAAAATAAAAAATTGAAATAAAAGCAATCAAACTAAAAAAAACACTTACTAAAAAGATAAAATATTTTGTTTACCTGCATGTCTGCATGACCATTACATAACATCAAGAGAACTGTGAACATGTAAATGAGGTTTTAAATTAAAAATATAAAATATAATATATTATATATATATATATACATAGCTTTGGCATCCATTATAGAACGTGTCCTGTGTAAACAGGCGCTGACAGTGTTTTGCTATGCTTACTTGGGTTGCAGCTTATTGTTAGATTTGATTTGCCTATCTTTTGAAAAGGCTTTTTTTTTGGCATTTTGTATCATTACCAAAAATTTTCAAAATAAAATCTGTAATTATTTACAGAAGTAAATTCATGCTATTTTGTCTAGAAAAGAGCCAATAGGTTTCAATAAATGGTCTTTTAGACTGAAAAGGAAGACATCTTAAAAGTACACTTTTTTATAGTACATTTTATAGTACAGCAAATACTTTTATTTCAAAAGATTATATAACCTCTTTAAAGACATACTGTACCAAGCCCATCAGAACATTTTTTGAAGTGAAGGAAACAATCCAGCCAAAAAATCAAAGTGAGAAACAAAATGTCCTATTAAAGTGTAATTATATTCTACGAGAGACCCCTTCAATCACAGAACCACTGAACTGGCCAAGTCCTCGCATATTAGACAGGTGACAGGATATTTGAAACCGAATCAGCTTGTCAGTCATTCTGTCCAATGGTAGCAGCAGCCAAAGTCATGATTAACACACACACTTCAGATATTTTTGCTGTCTGTCAGACTTTTCCCTGTCAGTCAGTTTTCTTAAAAACTCTCCATGCAGATTGTGCCGTGGTTTTGTTTGGCAAACATTTAACACAGCGATTTAAATTGTGCAGTCAGAAAGAAGATTTGGCTAAGAATGTTCTTTTTATGCATTTCCAGTTTCCAGTGTAACTGTGTCCCCGGATATTTTGGAACGCTTTGCAACCTGGACATAAACGAATGTGAAGCTTCCCCCTGCCTTCATGACTCTGTGTGCATCAACAAACCTGGGGGATTCATATGTGTCTGCCTCCCTGGCTTCTCAGGTACGACCCCACCGGCCAGAGCCCGAGACATAAAATCAATGAGAGAAACCAGGGCTTATCATGTCTACACGGGCTACGTTCCCCCAGCCTGACAGATTTTCAGTGAAAAGAACGCACAAATAGCTCCTCAGCACATTTACCACTTTAATTAGATCACACACTCCCACCAATATCTGCACACACACTCTCACATGCACAGATTCACCTTGAGGTAACAAAACACCTCCTCCTCATCCTCTGCATTTAAATCAAGTACTTCCTTGTCTCCTCCTGTTTTTTTTATTTATTTTTTTTTTTTTTTTTTAACTTTCACTATTTTCCCATTTCCTCTGGGTGATCTTATCCTTATTCATTTAGAACTGAACTTACAGGTGAGTGAAAAAGATGGGGCATTAAAAACGATTAAAAATTAAAAAATGCCTTAGTTTACTTATAAATGAAATCCAGATGAGACTAATAAAAGTAAAGTTGTTTGCACTACCAATATGCTGTCAAGTGTTCCCTTAAGGATATATTTATACCTGATCTTACCCTTCTGCTGAACACAAAAGAAGATGTTTTGAAGAATATGGTAACAGCTGATGGACCCCATTGAATAGTATGGAAAAAATATATAATATGGAAGTCAATAGGGTCCATCAACTGTTTGTTTACCGACATTCCTCAAAATATCTTATTTACTGTTCAGCAGAAGAAAGAAACTCATACAGGTTTGGAATAACTCGAGGGTGAGTAAATGATGACAGAATTGTCATTTTTAGGTGAACTATACCTTTAAGTTCAGCTTTGTTGGTGTAGGTTGATTTGAGTCATTTTAAATATTATTTTGACTTATTATTTTCTTGAGTAAAATAATTTAATTTAGATGTTCGCCCATAAAGGACTTTCTCCATTTTTTAAGGTAATTTTTAAAGGAGCAAATCAGCATATCAGAATTGTCATGTGAAACTGACGACTGGATTAATGATGGTGAAAATTCAGCTTTTCCACTGCTGGAAAAGTTACATTTTAAAATAAAAACAGGTGTTTTAAATTGTAATAATATTTCACAATATTCCTGTTTTCACTGTATTTTTGATCAAATAAATCCAGCCTTTGTGAGCACAAGAGACTTCTTTCATTTAAAGTGCCCCATTATCCTTTTTCAGATTACCTTTCATGCAGTGTGTAATATAGCTGTTTAAATGTAAAAAGTCTGCAAAGTCTTAAAGATCAAAGTGCACGACAAATAAAGTTATTGTCTCACAAAAGAAATAACCTATTCTGAACTGCCTAAACAAGTCGTCATTACAGTCTTACAATGTAACAATGTGACAAATTTACGCAATGCAGGCTATGGTCTTCATTGGCTACTCGTGAAAACGTCTGATATCCTGCTCAATTCATCATTGCGATGGAGGTTCGGGTTGAATAACTAGTTATTTCAGTGTTTCATCATCGGACTCACGCTTGATATGAGTTGGTAAAATTGACGCCATCGTTACTGTGTACAATTGCTGAGGATTAAGGAAGTCTCCGGAGCTGAAATTCAGTTATGGTAATGGCAGTTTTGTTTTCGACTCAAGCTGTAAGCGGTCGACCAATCACAACAGACTGGGCCATCTGGCCAATCTGAGCAGAGTAGCTTGCGGAAAGGCAGGGCTTAGAGAGATTGAATCTTCAAAATCGTTTTTAGACTCGTTTTAAATCGTTTTAAATGTTCCAATAATCCAATAATAGTCTTTAAACATATTTAATCATTTTCTTTTAGTAAAATACAATGAAATCAAACTATTCACAAGGATTTGTAAACATTTTCTCCTCTCTTAAGACTTTACGCTTCAGATACCGTCAATACATAGACGATGTATGTTTCAGGCCCTATTTAAACGTGTGCTAACATCAATTTACATACAAACACCTAAGAATACTAAGGACATCACGCTGCTGTTTAAAAAGAAACGCGTAATCTCAATCGCTATCAGTCAGCTTGAAGATTAATTTCATTTGTCTTTTGTACTGTATCATCAATTTATCCTCATCCTACCAAGGGGAAGGAAGGAAATCTCAGAGGCACAGCAACTCCTGGGAGAGCTCAGCCTGACACACAGGCCCTAATTCCCACAGAAACCTCTTTTATTATCAGGCCCCACTCTGCCTTGCACCAGTCATTACTTTCCTCTCAGCTCTGAGCTCATCGGAATCGGACGCATCCCCCGAGAGCTCAGGCTGGAGGATATATTCTGGATTGGTTCAACCAACTGGGGCTCAAAGGAAATATTTGTCCTAATAAGGCATGTAACGGCATCGCACCTTCACGAGAAGGCATAATCAAAGATACAAAAGGCAAAATGCGCCATCCTGCCATCCGACGTGTCTCTATGGCTGATCTGCAGCAAAATAATTTTTAAAATTGAAATGGTGTGTTGCTCAAGCACGCCATATAATGTGCCTCCTTCAGTCAAGTTACGTTATTTGCTATCTTGCTTGGATCTAGTAAGTGTCTTCTTCATTGTGATAGGCAGCTTTCCATGAATAAAAGGCAAAGAAAGTTGACAAAATGTCTGTCTGTTTTATTATTATTTGATTATGTAGCATTGTTCTCTCTTATTTCATCATCTCTGTGGAGTTTATTTCTCATTTTCAGTTTTTTTTTCCTTCTCTTGCTTTCTTTGCTTTCCTTCAGTTCTTCCTTTTTTTGGTCTCTTGGAATAAAAATCTGATAAGTCGCTGTGGGTTTGAGAAGTTCCTGCAGAGAGGAGTAATTGAGGAGTGGAGGAGAAGATTATATGGTCTTTTCTCTCCTCTCAGATGAGTACAGTGAGCACCCTTAAGAAAGCCAACATTAGGATTAACCCAACAGCTTTATAATCTCTCCCCTGCTTGGCTTCTCATATTCTACAAATTCTGATAGGACGGCACATTATTTGTCAAATCAGACAAGGAAATGCCGATTAAGAGGGTTTTGTATAATCTCATTAGGAGCGCTGACAGTGTAAATGCATTGTCTATGAAGCGTGGCTGGTGTGCACTTCCTCACAATCTACAGTCAGTTGTGTCATATGAAGCAGTGAGATATGAAGTTCTTGATTGATGGCTGACAAACAGCATGTCATGACTGAATATCAAAAACCACGCTTTGTGTTTTGGGGTTAATACGATTTTTACAGTTAATTCATACCCAGTCAATACACTGACACTTTGTTGTGTTTGCGGATGACTATCCGCAGGGAAATAAATAAATTACGGCTTAACCAGGAGGTCACTGCGAAGGGAATTAACAACGGTCCGTGAATGAGCAACTGGGAAAAACACTTTAATTAGAAGATGTTAAGGATCTGCCTCATTGTTATGTTTTAGTTCCTTTTATTTATCCACGTTGCCTTCGAGACGCACCAAAACACTTCAGCGTGAAGAACTGCGCTAAGAAAGGTCGAAAACGTCTTTAGTGAGGAACGCCACGGCTAGATGTTTGTTTTCTCGCTGGTTGCATTTTGAGCCGTGAGTAATTGAAATAAAGCTTTAATTTATTGTCAGCGCATGACCTGAACTGTGGCTGATAGCGTCGCTTTCGCCCCTAAGTGACTGATTTATTTGTGTAGTCAAGCGTGAATTAAGTTTTATATCCTGTAATATCAGCATATGATTCATAATGTTATAGAGATCACTTTTGCTCTTTATTTAGATGTCTCGGGGCTTTTGGAAATGGTTCCATTTGTTTGTGTATAGTTACAGGGAGGAAGAATAATGGCTGTCTGCTCTTTACTATCGCATCTCTTTGGCTCTCGTTTTTATCTCTGTCGTTTGTCAACCTGTCCCAGGGTGTCTATACGGAGTCTTACTCGCCTCTAGATTTTACTGGCTCTTCTTAACTTATCGAATTTACAGCTTTGTTCCAGGTAAATTATGGCCTATTAGGGTGTTTGTTACTGAACCTGTAGTGGATTTTACGCCATTCAGCTTGTTAATAAATCTAGGTTAGAGAATAATACACCCTATGTTACCTGGTCACAAAGCAAAATTAGAAATAGGCTGCACATTTAAGTATACACCCATGCCTTTTGGGGTTAAATTACCATTTATGGGTCTAAAACACTCCACTGAAACTAATCAAAATTAGAGGGAAAAATAACTATTTAATTGTGATCTGTTTTCCACACAAAACTTTTGTGTCTCAAGAAGAGACTTCACACACTTATTGTATGAAAAAAAACATGCCTTAACATGAGTATATAAAAAATGTTTTTGGAGAAATATCCAAATACTAAATAAACACAAATATAAACTTTGTTGTACACATTTTTAAGGTTTTCCTGTAGCTCGACTGGTGGAACACAGTGCTATCAATGTCAAGGTCCTTGAATGTTTCACAAAATACTTGAATTTTGGATCTGAAATATAATTTTGAAAATTATTTTAAAGATTAATAGAGCATTCTTTATAAATGTGCATTTTATCCTTATTAAAGGTTTTATTCACTGTTTTAAAGCCTTATCTGTATTGCAACAATAAAACATGCTTTTCACACTGGGTTTTCAGCAGTTCAATTTAGGTTTTGCAAAAATATGTCATTCATATACGACTACCTTTTTTCACCTTGATTTCCGACATGCCATTAAATAATCCCATTGATTTCCATGAACTTCTAAATACTAAACGAATGTATTTATATGGCTTTGATTTTGTTCTCCCCAAAGGTAAATGGTGCGAGCTGAACGTTGATGAGTGCAAATCCAATCCATGCCGAAACAACGGGAGTTGCATCGACGGTCTTAATGGTTACCAGTGTGTGTGCTCCAGAGGTTTCATGGGCTATCACTGTGAGAGAAACATTGATGAGTGCTCATCCAACCCCTGTGTTCATGGGAGGTACATTAACCTTGCTGAGCTGTAACAATGTGAATTTCAAGCTCTGTGATTGAGAGCTTTGTAAACGGCTATCACAGCCATTCTGAAAGAGACGGTACCTCTGAGTCTTTTAAAAAACGAAATGTGCTCGCAATCCTTCTTGCCAGCTCACTCTCAATTTACTGTTTGGCAGTCTGCTACTCAGTAAACACAACATAATTAGTCATTACCAGCTGTTTCTCGCACTAACCAAGTTACAGTAATAATTAGATTTTATATAAAGTACTAATCCCTTAAATTGTCACAGTTTGGCTAGAACAGATTTTTCCCTTGGGAAACCTTACCTGGGAAACATTTCAGATTTGTTATTTTAAAGTGTACAATGTGTTACGGTAGTAAAAAGGGATTATAACAGGACTCAACAATAAGTATATGTTTTTTACTCTTCAGATTGGATCACTAGTTCAGATTTGTAATTTAAAATTATTATTTTTAAATGATTCCTGGAAATTCAGCTATAATATAACTCAACGACAACTATAAACAATAAAGTCAAACACACCTGTTCATAAAAATGCTGACATGATTTGTACATAAAATACTGTTTGGATTTAAGTAGGCAAATGTTTAAGAGTCTATGATTTGGTCATTATTGCTGTGATTATTATGTTTCTAGCATGTTATATGTTTGGTTACAGTTCTTCTAACCCTAACTGATGGAGTGGTTAGCTTTTCATTTCTTAAACAACCATGTAGGAAGACACATCATGGCCATATTCCAGGATGACATTCGGGATTCATCAGGCTCAAATTGTGAAAGAATAGTTGGGAGGGAGCATGAAGAATCATTTTCACACAAGGTCTTGACCAAAAACTAATGCACCTCTTCATGGAAATAACTTCACAACATGTATTTCCATCACAAGGTGCATCAATTGTTGGTCCTCTGTAAAGTCTCCTCCAGCAAGACTTTCAATCAATTTAAGGTCTGGACTCAAAGGTGCCGATTCATGTGTGAAAATTATTCTTCATGCTCCCTCCCAACCATTTTTTTCACAATTTGAGCCTGATGAATCTTGGCTTTGTCATCCTGGAATATGGCCATGATGTGTCTTCCTACATGGTTGTTTAAGAATTCAAAAGTTACACACTCCATCAATTAGGGTTAGAAGAACTTCTACCAAACATATAACATGCTAGAAACATAATAATCACAGCAATGATGATCCAATCATAGACTCTTAAGTATTTACCTATTTAAATCTAAACAGCAACTTTTTTTGGCCAGGCAGTATATATACGTATATGCATAAAAACACGTATATCTGATCAATAAACGTCTGTGCTGGCTTATCAAAACACTTTCACACCGGCCCTGGACCATCCTTATTGTTGAGCCCAGTAAAATCTAGAAATAAAAAAAGGACACAGTTCATGCAGATAAACATGCATAGGTTTATAAATAGACATATCTTTAAATTTTTAATGCCATTATAATGATTATGAGTTTTTAGGATGGATAAAAAATACGGGTTGTCACCTGACATTTGCTGTTAAAGCGTGAAATGATCTGTTTAATCACAGCCTAGTAATGTTGCACTTGCACATTAATTAACCGTCAATGTGACTTTATCAAGACAGCAGGAGTGTGAGAGTTGCAGTGCCATACAACATGACTTTCTAACATTTATCAAACAAATTGACTATATATTATTTACAAGACCCTCACTTATGAAAATTTATACTAGCTTATTGTTTTATTAGTCCTGTCGTTCTGGTGCATGTGTGTATGTACTGTAAAGCCTCAGTGGGAAATCACTTTGCAAGTAAATGTGGTTGAGGTTGTAGCTTCATCGATATGTACAGTCATCTCTCATAAATCACAAATTATGTATGCAGAATTTGCATGTCAGAGCACATGATCTCTTTTTTCATTGCAGTTGCCTGGATGAAATAGATGCATACGTCTGTCAATGTGAGGTTGGATGGACCGGTCACAGATGCGAGATCAATATAAATGTGAGCATGTTGTTTATTTGTGTCTATATGTGAGCATGTCTATATGTATACATTTTTTTATTGTTTTGTTCTATATAAAGTTGATTTCAGATGTAGTATATGTAAAGCCCAAAACAAATAGAAAATGTTATGAATTATTTAACAGCCTAATAAAATCTAATAATAATCGTCCTTAAATTTTATAATTTCTTTATTACATTGACAGGTGACGTCATTTGAATGCATAGTGAATAATGATTGCCCTTTATTGCATCTTCATCTAACCATATCGCCATCTTCGTATGTATATTCTCATACACAGTGGACAGAAAGTGAGTGTCATAACAATGACAAAACCTAAAAGTTTGCACACTACTCACTCCTTGCCTTGTCAGCACTGGTATTTCCTTCAGGAAATGCACGTTTATTTGAAAATCTTCAGCTGAAAGTTATTTTGCATATGAAAGCCAATAAACAGAATGTAGATACGCAGAAATACAATCTGTTTTGAGACTGTAAAGCATGGTCCATTCATTCACAGAATCATAAATCAAAAATGAATACGCACATTATTCCAGATGGAGAGGGCCTTGTCTATCTAAAGAGTCCCTGGGCTGCAATGAAATCAAAGTTCAAGGTTTAACAGTGACAGTGAGTTTCTGAGACGTGGCCGCCACATTTCATTCTGGAGACAGGTAACTGTTAGGACAGACTATTGCAACACACAAGTACGAACTGGAGTCTGTGAACAAGGGCTCTGACACATACTTTTCTGTGGTAAAAGCTAAGTATCACTAGACCCACTATTGACAGGAACTTTTCGACGTCAAGCACTGTCACAAGTGGCTGTCTGTGCCTTTTTTCCTAAAAAGTGGGTTGATTTGTGTTAAACTTTCAGTAGCCTTAACAATCAAATGGAAGTGGTTAGGTTGTGCTGCCATTTGTGGTGTGTGCAGGCATTATCCCAGCTGGAGATCGTTGTCAAATCAAGTTGGTTTATTGTCATTTCTCTCCCGTATGGTTGGTGAATAACTAGAGACAGCGTCTCTTGAGCCATACTGCAGAACATATTGTAGGTCTTAAGGAAATCAACTTTTGGACAATAAAAATAGGGAGTTAATACAAAACTCCAGCAATTCTTTCGTAGTCCAGTGAGTAACCAGAGAAGTGCCTTTCTCAATATTTTCTGTAGAGCCGTCAATTTAAAGAGGGACTTTTTAAACTATTTTAATATGCTCCTTGAGGTTCAAGTTTTTTGCACAAAATAAAAACCAAAGATATATGCAGAAAAACAATTATTTTCTACCTTCATTCTGACCCTCTGCCTAAAATGACCCAATTTTAAGGGGCAGCTTCTTTGAAGCTTGTCAGTAAACAGACACGTTTATGATTGGCTAATGTCATATGCATTGGAAACAGTATCAACGTGAGTGTTTTGAAAACTTTATCAGAAAAAGCATTATGAAATTGTTTATGATGCAGCTGCTGTCAGATTAAATAGTTGGCTGCTTCATCTTTGAACAAGTTTCTTTGCAAACTCTCCATTACACAGTGCTTCGTTTACAAAACAAACTACTCTGAAAAAAACATTTAATCCTGTGACGCAATTCTGGACACCATTCGACTAAACAGACTCAAGTGTGTGAAGTACTTCAGGAAGTGAATGGGCATCTGTATATTGTATTAATTGAAGACAGTGTCAGTGATTATAATGGGTTCTATTTGCTTTTAACACGACGCTCTAATCCGGTGTAGGCAAATGTCAGTCTTATAGTGACTGAAAGCCAGTGGGCAGGGCCTATGGTGTGATGATGTATAACTCAATGTCTTGCTCTGGATTCAGGCATTTGCAAATGAATTTTGCTTGTGTGAAGTCACAGATCACCCAATATTGGTCACCCACGAGCTGTTTTTGGAGCTTGATTAAATAAATGCTTTGTAATGAGGATGACGTTTTAAGTAATGAAACTTGTAGGATTTTTTTAATGGTACAAAGACCATTTATATGTAAAATTATCAAGGCAAATTAGATTTTTCATGTCATGACCACTTTTATTCAATTATAAAATACTGATAATAAATTATTGTAATTATATATTTTTTTCTAAATTCGGAATATCGGAATCCATGTGCTTACATGTTCATGGGTCATATCTTATCTGTGTCACATGGGAGGAGAAAATCGGAAATTTTGGGTCACTTGAACCATGTACAGTAAATGCAGCCTAAGTGATGAAAATACAGAAAGTTTCTGTGATGGGTAGGTTTATGGTTAGGGGATTGTGTGTGCGTGCGTTTGTGCGTGCGAGCATGCTCTCAATCAGTTGACAAGCCTAAATAATATAAAACTGTTAATAAATTAACATAACTTTGGCTCTTAATAGAATTTTTGTCTTTGAGTGTTGTGTTCTAGTGGTTGGAAGTGTCTAGGCTGTTTATTGGTACCGTTTTCCAACTGGTTCAACTGAAAGGTTGCTAGTGTAGTGTGAGGAGCAATCCATAAGCCATCACCATTGTGCCCTTCAGCAAGGCACTGCAGTATTCAAAGGGGACATCTAAATGTCACAGAAACAAGGTCAACTGGACCTGCGTGTGATAAATAAAGATTTTATTACATCTTCACCGCTTACAAGCAAAACATACAGTAGTAACTTCAGTTTTTGAATTCTTTGCTTTCAGTTACCTCACTGTTTTCTCTGAATCTGAACATCGTTGAACTAAACCTGTCTGTCACATGACAGATCATAGTATAAGAAACCAGATTTCAATCATAGCTTAAGTTTTTATTTGTTTATGTAGTACTATGACAAAAACATATATTAGTCCATTATCCATTTGCAGGTTTGAGATTTTCATTGTTGGCGCAAGATTTTTTAAGAAGAATTAAAAAATATATATATATATGGCAAAATGGAAATGTTGTGCTTACTGTATCAGACATGGTAAAATGTTAAAACTGTCTTTGTATTGAAGATCTAATAATGTCCCCCCTTGGCTTCAAATTTTGCAAATTAGATGCTGTCGCAATAATGAATGTGAATTAGTTAGAAATTACACTAATATAAAATCAAAAAGCACCTCACAGGAGACAAAGTAAGGGAATAAACTTCATTCTACCATCATATTCTAATGACAACTAAGATGATAGAGAGGTCAGACATATTGTTATGGTAGATTTTTTAAATGCTTAAAAAGTTAAACGGAACACCATAATCTCCTGTGAAGAGAGGAAAATCAAGAACTGAAAAGTGAAAAACTGTAATTTTACTAAAGCCAACAACATATTGCACACTGCACAGTAATCATAGTATTGTGCAATTCTATCAATGCTATGACAAGTTTGTGTGCTTTTTAAGTATATATTTTATTTGTAGATTTTATATGTATTTTATACGTTTTGACATTGTCCATGCTGTTCATAAATTTTACAATAGGAATTTAAACACTTTTTTAACTAAATTAAAACAATCTTGGATGCTGTATATGCTTTAGATGGTGGGGATTATTCTTCTGAAAAACAACCACGGAATCTTCTAAACACAAGTGTCTGATTAAAATACTTCTATCCCTAATTGATTCAATACCTAGCATGGCCTTAAATGTCCCCCTGAGATGAAACACTTGGTCGCTTGGAGGACTTCAGAGGCTTGTTTGGAATAAATCATTAGCTGCTGTTTGCTCCCGTAATGACTAAAGGACAAGATCTGCCATTCTGTTTGTATACTCACTTACTGTATCAACTCTAATGTGCCATATATCTTTTTTATATGAACATCTTTAAATCACAGAAATGTAATTAAATCTAGCCATTCAGCATGCAGTAAAAACTGTATTAGTGCCCAATGAAAGTGGTACGATCAAGCATTAAACTAGTGATTCGGTGAAAATTTATAGTAAACACTTATCTAATCTACTCGTTTATGTCATCTACTAATCTTTGAAATTTACTATAATACTAAACATTATTTTAATACTATTTAATTATTGGTCTTGAGAAATAATTTTGATCCTAAATCTGACATCCATTAAGACAGAGAAATACTATTTGTAATGTTTTGATTGATTGTTCCACCCCATATATTGTAATATACACACATTGTGAGTACATGTCTGTATTATCTCTCTCTCTCTCTCTCTCTCTCTCTATATATATATATATATATATATATATATATATATATGTAGCAAGGTCACTAATTTCTATTTTTTTTATGTTAGGAGTGTGAGACTCATCCATGTCTTAATGGAGGCTCCTGTGTGGATCTTCTGGACAAATATGCCTGTATATGTGCAGATGGTTTCACTGGGAAGAACTGTGGCATTGACCAGAATGTGTGTCTGCAGACGTCTCTTAATTTCTCCCTGTGTTTCAATGGAGGGACATGTGTGGACGGACCAGGGGCCAACTTCACTTGCAGGTGAAAACAATACTTTAGACATTATGTAAACCTAGACGAAACTTCTGATCTTTTTCTGTATGATGTTTAACAATAGTTGATTTGTCAGTATTTACTATCCTAGGATATACATTTTCCACAACCATATGAGCCTAAGTCGATTTTTTGCAATCTACTTATGCTTACAATGATTTTAGGCAATGCATGCAGTCCAGACATTCTACTACTGTCATTAGAGTATTAATAGACTGTTTTCTTAATATTTGCTAACACTTTGTTTTGTTGGTCCGCCAACAGACATTCTACTGACTAGTAACTTGGCAACTACAAGTCAACTTATTCTACTTACCCGAACCCTAACACCTAACCATAACCTACCAGTCTACTGACAGTCTACTACAGTCTACTAATACTCTACTAATACTCTAATGAGAGTTAGTGACATGTAGTTAAAAAGTTACTTATAGTTAGTAGAATGTTTAAAGTGGACTATCGAAATAAAGTGTAACCAGCTACTTTAAACTGTAGCTATCGCTAAACAAAATAATAATATATATTAAAATATTATGGGATCATGCCCCATATATTAATATTGTTATTCATCATTTAAAGTATTAGAAGCACTATTGTAAATAACCCATGAGAGTTGAGTTATCTTAGTGACTTAAAACTTTTGAGTCCATTCACCTAAAAGATTTGTTCAGATTCATTCATTGATTCTCATTCAGACTCAAAGCACTAAGTATGGAAGAGAATGAGAATAATTTGACCAACTAAACCATTAATTTGTTTGCAAATAAAACACCACTAACAAAATGAACACACTAAAAATAAAATTAGATTTACGTTCTTTTTTTACATATATAACTTGCGATTGGTTACTGCCAGACACTGATCCAGATACATTTCCACGGTTCCTCTTGGTTCTTTATAAAGGTCCGTAAGGTTGCCAGAGTGGCTGATTATGCAGCAGCTGCTACAACATTATCGCTGAACTGAAGGGCTGAAATTGCGTTGTGGTGCATTACACATTCTGCATAAAAGGGCCCATCCAACACATAACATATCTCATTATCTCTTCCTCCTAAGACAATATTCTAATGTGAATAAGCCCTCTGTCCAGACTCTCTGATTAGCCCGGGCGATAATGCTATTTGCAATTCTCATCATGTCTGCTGGACTGATGCACGGACAGACAGACAGCTGTGGAATGAGAAAGCATTGTCTGTCCAAATGAGGCCTCATTGGATTGATTTTCTCAAATGGAAAACAAACGCCCCCATCCCATTTTGTGTTTACTCTCATTTGAAATCACTTGCAGACTGATGATTCACAGGCTGATTGTATTTAAGCCTGTCTCATTTGGTAATGGACAAAAGCACACATATTATAGACAGGAAAAAATTGGAGCTCAATCAGTGTTAAATTAGCTTTTTTCTCATTTTGCATATATGTGAAAGATTCAGAACAGATTGAGTGTTGATATGAGAGCCATCAAAACTGCCACAGAAAGAAAAAAAATGATTGCATAATCTTTATGTAAATTACAAAAGAAATGTTGCTGCTGCATGAATAGACATGCATAAATTCCATAGCAGATCTAGGCAGGTGGAGCTGGGGGAGGTGGAGGATTTCAAAGGAACTCTGATTGATCGCACTGCAGGACTATATCCTAAAGCAAACAACGAACCAAACTATTTAAATGAGCAAACAATCTCATTTGCTGCAGGATCTGCAGAGGCCAATCAGATTTTGCCATGCGGTAATGATGTAATTGCTTGCAGATTGCATGTTAGGAAGCTGCATCCTCTAGTCTAGTGTTTCATGCCTGAACGATACACACAGTACATACATATATACAGTATATATATATATCACATTATGAAATAAATGTTTTTCTCCAAAACGTTGCCCACAATTATTGGCACCCTTTTATTAAATACTTTTTGCAATCTCCTTCTGGCAAGATAACAGCTCTGAGTTTTCTCCTATAATGCCTGATGAGTTTGGAGAACAACTGACAAGAGATCAGAGAACATTCCTCCATACAGAATCTCTCCAGATCCTTCAGATTCCCAGATCCATGTTGGCGCTTCTTCTCTTCAGTTCAGCCCACTCATCAGGTCAGGGAACTGGGACAGTCATGGCTGAAGCTTCATTTTGTGCTCCGTAACAAATGTTTGTGTTGATTTTGATGTTTGTTTTGGATCGTTGTCCTAATGAAAGATCCAACCACGGCCCATTATAAGATTTCTAGCAGAAGGCATCAGGTTTTAATTTTTTATCTATTTATATTTGATAGAATCCACAATGCTATGTATCTGAACAAGAAGTCCAGGACCTCCAGCAGAAAAATATGCCCACAACATTAAAGATCCAACAGTATATTGTACACATGGGGTACTCTTTATCCTTGTGTGCACCAAACCCATCTAGCGTGTTTGCTGCCAAAAAGCTTTTTTTTTTTTTTCTTACTACAGAACCCTGTGCTGTTTGAAGGTCCAGTCATGTCTGACAACTGAATTTGCTGGAGTTTGTTTTTGGATGAGCAAGGAGGATTTTTCTTGAAACCGTCCCAGAAAACATGTGGTGATGTAGGGGTTGTTTGATTTTTTTTTTTTTATAGGCTTTCTGACCCCAAGACATAACTAATCTCTGCAATTCTCCATCTGTGATCCTTGAAGAGTCTTTGACCACTCAAACTTTCATCCTCACCGTCCAATAAGGCAATAGACACATGTCCTCTTCCTGGCAGATTCATAACATCTTTAGTCGATTGGAACTTCTTAATTATTGCCCTGATGGTCAAATTGGGGATTTTAAATTTTTTAGCTATTTTCTTACATCCACTTTCTATTTTGTGATGCTCAACAATCTTTTGATGCACATCAGAACTATATTCTTTGGTTTTCATTCAATCATCATTGTGATGGATGATTAAGGGAATTTGGCCTTTGTGTTTCCTCATATTTAAACTCCTGTGAAACAAGAAGTCATAGCTTGACAATTTCATGTTCCTTGTCACCCTGGTATGCTAAAAAAGGTAAACATTAATGGGAATATACTTCAGATAAAAAATGATAGAGGTACCAAAAATTGTGGCCAACGTGTTTTGGAGAAAAAAAAAAATCATAATGTGATTTCCCCCCACCCCCCACCCCATATATATACGAAACATTCACTTTGTTGTCACTGAAATGTGCAATCTCTTTTTACTGGTGTGGGGACAGAACAAACATTTCCATTTTTGAATTACACCTTTTCACGTTAGTTCATTTTTGATATATGCAAAATGATTTTTAGAATGTACTGTATCAGCACTGTTTAAGAGCTGCATTTCTACTCTTCAAAATGTGTATTGTAGTGTTTAAGTGTGTACCGCTCAAAGTGTTTTAGTATACCAACAATCTGTTCATAATCATCAGTATAGTGTAATCACCATAACTACAAAATGCCCTTAATGCACATATCACCATATTTATGTCAACTGAGTGTCATTTTCCAGAACTTCCTCAAGTTTTAAAGATTCAAATCTTAAAAAAAAAAAAGATTACCAAAAAATGCCAACAGACTCAGTTAATGAGACATTTCTCAGTTTGCTCACCATCTGTGTGGCAGCGCTTTCACAAGCTTAGCTGACCATATGTCTGTCATTAATTATATTTTTTCCTTTTGAAAAATTTGCTTTTTTGATGGGCTCAAGGCTGTGGCTCAGAAAGTCGTAGCATTCTGTTCAACCTTTTAAAGGGACATGTTTTTAGAGAATAAAAACATCTGATTATCTGTGCAAAGTTTAAAAGAGGAATGCTTTCATTCAGCTGCCTGCCAGGTTTTTTGGGAGATTTCTGTGAGGTAGAGATGAATGAATGCTGTTCTGAGCCATGCTTTCATGGGGCCATCTGCCAAGACCTCATCAATGGCTACCAGTGTCACTGTCGACCAGGTGAGGCTTTAATGTTATCGAAAATATCTAATAATACAATATAAATGTTTTATTAAGCAGAGGCATGTAATTTATCAGTCTTTCACTGAATATATGGCATGTGTGCTTTATAGACAGGGTTCCACAGTGAATAAAGTAAATAAAAACTTGGTAATGTGCATTTTTTCCATGTTGAAATAATTTTCCCCTTTCCCAGCTTAAAACGCGGAGACAATGCAAACATGTGTTATCAAAATATTGCTCTGTTTGTTTATCCTGACCAACCCGACACAAGATTTACTCAACCAATGGCGTGAGTTTGGGGACGGAACTATCTATTTGTCCCGACCATTGGAAAGTGCTTGGAAATCTGTTCGAAAACAATTAATTAAACCAAATATTTGAAATTTATGTTAAACTATTTGAAAAATGTTACCAACCATTCAAAAGTTTGGGGTCAGTAAGATTTTAGCAAAGGCACATTAAAATGATACAATATGAGTGTAAAGACTTTTACGTTGTTACCAAAAAAATCACTTTCAAATAAATAGTTATTTTGAACATTCTAGTCATCAAAGAATCCTGGGAAAAAAGTATCATAGTTGCCACAAAAAAAAAACAGTTTTCAAAGTGGTAGATAAAAAGAAATGTTTCTTGATTAGCAGTTCAGCATATTAGAATGATTTCTGAACGATCATGTGACTGGAGTAATGATGCTGAAAATTCAGCTTTGCATCACCGGAATAAATTACCTTTTTAAATATATCAAAATAGAAAAGAGTAATGTATATTTCTCCTAGTTTAATTAAAATTGCTTTATTGCCATTATGCACATTCTTTGTCTCGCATCTTTGTTATTTTGGATGAAATTTAAAAAAAATATATATTCTTTAACAAACTTTTTCAAAATATCCAAATATCACGAACGACTGGAAAAAGTAAAAAAAAATGTCATTCATTGTAGGAACCCTGCATAGGAAATGCCATACATGTTTATGAGTATCTTTTGTCAATGTTTTTTTTTTCGTTCCTAACAATCTCATGTCTGAAGAACACAGGAGAGATAAAGATTTCTGAAAAATCCTGGCTTTGTGCATCTTGATTCCACCATGCAGAAATCACTTACGTTCCTCTTGGGGGTAATTTGCTCTCGCTGGCTACTGAAACAGACACAAGCCTCATAGAGTATTAAAATGTATTCAGCCCTTCTGTATGTGTGCGCATGTGGATGCTTTCCAGAACGGGGAAATAAAGCAGGAATTGAGACGGTGTAGAAAACGTATGAGAAGCGGGAGGTGGGGGTTGTTGGTTGTGGGCTAACTGTGGCACTCTGGGTTTTTGTTCCTGGCAGGTTGGACAGGTCTTCACTGTGAAGATGACATTAATGAGTGCTTGCTGCAACCATGCAACCAGGGAATGTGCATCCAGAATGAGCCTGGCCATGGCTACACCTGCTTCTGTCGGCCCGGATTTGTGGTAAGTCTTGCTGAGTCCCCCACTCCCCCCTTTCTCCTCCTCCCTGAGCTCTTCATCTTCCCCTGAGGGAATTTTGAGAGAGACGCAATCCTGTTTGTCTTTCTCCTGTCAAGTATTCGCCATCCGTTTGTTTCCATTCCAATATTGTGATGGCCTTTAAATATCCTTGACGTCCTCAGGACGGGGAGGAAGCAGCGGGGCTCTTTAGTATTCAACATGCCTGTGGTGCTTTTCAAGTGCAGGGAAGCACAGATGTCACTTATCAATGACAGAATGTTCACTATTTACCTATTTTTGTATTTGAATGTCTGCAGTGTTGCTTGTCGAAGTAACACTAAACAAAAAGATATGCAATAAGATATGATTCTTAATGTTAATCTAACTAGTCTCATCTAAAATTGACTTACAAGTACACTTAGTCATTTTTCCTTTACAATCAAAGAAAAGAATCGTATCTTTAAAAGTATAAAAATCATGCTAAAGCATTTTTCAGAATCCAACCTGGAAATCCACCCTATTTTTTAAATGCATCTTATTGATACTATTGTGAATGATTCATTCATGCACATTTTTCTTCTTTTTCTTTTATTTGTTTTTTTTCTTTTATTTTGGATTTTTAATTAAAATGTCAGCCATTACAAACATTCTGAATTTCAGTACATGACCAATGCTGCTCCTTTCATCTTGGTAACCTTGTTATTTGCGGTTAAAATAAATTATATAAAAATGATTTTATTTTTGATTGACTAACTAAAAATTAATCAGGGATGACTGTGATTATGGCATTTCTACTGTGGCATCTGATTTTGCTGCATCCGGTGTCTGATTATTTTACAAGTTAGACATGTTCTTGAATCAACATATTTTGTTGATCCTGGAACAACATTCCTGTCTGAAAATGTATTCCTAACTCTAACCCTACCCAATAGTTAGGGAAATTATAGGTGAATAACACTGATGTTGAAGGACCTAGACCTACAACCTGGTTGTACTAGACATAAACTGTAAACTTGTCCCTCAAATCTGATTGGTTGATTGGAATGTTGTTCCAGAATTAACAATGTTGGCTGCATCTGAAAGCACATACTTCCCTACTACATAGTTGAAAATCAGTATGTGACAAAATAAGTATGTCCGAATTCACAGTACTCATAAAAGAGTGGGCAAAAAGCACCCAGATGAGCTACTTCTTCCGGCAATAATGTGAAGTGAGCATATGATGGACACTTTACTATCCCATGAGGCCACGGGACAGGATTTATGAATGGCAATGAAGCAACGCAACTTCGCTGGTAGATCAAATGATAATGACTACATGGCGAATGTAGTACGTCCAGATTACATTATACACACACTCATTCTATATAGAACATACTTTTTTAGAGGTCGTGTAGTAATTACTTCTTCATAATGAGTACCTACTCAAGAGAGTATGTGATTTCAGACGCAGTCGTTGATTCAGGAACATGTTGCACTTTGTGAAAAACCGTTCACCTGCTGCATCCACAGCTCAAGGTGTCAGTATAAAATGTCCAAGACCATTGTCGTATGCCAGTGAATCAAACAGAAATACTTTTTTATGATCAACATTGATCTTTACTCTGTTAAAATCAGTGCTACAGGTATACTTCATAGACTTCCATTGAGTCAGTGTATTTATTTTCTACTCTAACGTTAATTTTAGGTAATACTTTATTTTTGATAGTCCACTTTAGATATTCTTCTACCTATAAGTAACTTTGCAACTACATGTCAAATGCCAGTCATTAGAGTATTAGACGGTCTGCTTAATATCTGCTAACACTTTATTTTGATGCTCCCCAACAGACATTCTACTGACTATACGTTACTTTGTAAGTATGTCAACATATTCTACTAACCTGAACCCTAACACCTAACAGTCTACTAATACTCTAATGAGAGTTAGTTGGCATGCAGTTGCAAATTAAAATAGTTAGCCTAGTTGACATGTAGTTGCAAAGTTATTTTACAGCAAAGTAGAATGTCTAAAGTGGACTACCAAAATAAAGTGTTAACAGTTTTGTTTTGCTGGGGTGCCAGACAGGAACACTGTTGGTTGTATTAAAGTTTGGATTGTCTGTAATTTAGTCAAGCTTTTAAAGTAAGACACTGTGCAAAGCTTGCATGCACAAAAATATGAACCTTTTACCTTGTTGAGAAGATGTCACACTTATAACTTTCAACACAGCACTCAATGTTTTAAGTAATGGAAGTTCTCTTCAAAAATACAAAGAGGAAGATGGGAAGAAAATGTATGGCGATCCTCCAAAACTGGTACAGCAGAAAGCATAATTGCTCCTGCTACTAGGCTGCTACTATAATTTACATTCTTATTCATCCAAATTTGAGTTCTGCACCACACTTGAATTCTAATGCCCCCAGCCTAGTTGTGTACGCTGCATTTATTTCAGCATATTGTATCAAACTTTGTACATCCTCACCATAATGCCACATACTTGAGCAATTATTTCAGAAACCTGCCTTATTATTGTACTGACAACATTGTTGAAAGTGGCATCAAACAATATCCAAGGCCAGCAGGCATTTCAATAACACTTTATTTTGTCTTTCAGGGTGAGAGCTGTGAATATAATTACGATGACTGCTTGATCCAATCATGTCCTGATGGATTTTCTTGTAAGGATGGCATCAACAATGTCAGCTGTGCCACAATGAAGACACACACGTCCTCTGTTCCTCCCATCTTGGTCATCTCGTGGAGTACCATCCACCCCAGCTTGGAGTTACAACCCACTTTGGTCCCTGTGGAGAACTTGCAAAGCACTGAGCAGTTGACAGGTTGGTGGTAAAACCGCATAAACAATATTTTGTACTTTTGTAATAGTTCTCTGTATTTCTAGAAACTTCCTCAAATCTTAGAGGCCATATCATGCCCTTTTACGAAATCCTGATTTTGGTTTACTGGAATGACATTTTGCACATATTTTACATATTTTTTTGCACCTCACTCCCCAGTCTGTCAGTAACGCTCTGTGTAGTTCCCGTCTCTATGAAGCCCCTCCTTCCCGAAAAGCACAATTTGCTCTGATTAGTCGGCTGGACCAGTGTGTTGTGATTGGTCAATGTTTTCAAGAGTGTTTCGAAAATGTCACGCCCTTTACCATAACATTTAAACACTCTACTAACTCAACTTAACCAGGCCTCGTCCCCTTTTTTCATATGCCTTGGGTGGGAATTATTAAAAGATACATTATGTAACTTTTGGGCATCTAGCGGTTAAAAAAACAAAACTGCATGCATTTTGCAGAAGAACATTTCTTTGGTTGTGCTTCGGCTCTGTGTGACTGTGCGGATGAATATGGCTATCCTACTGCAGTACTCATAACACATTGACTACTAGGCTTAAAGGGTTAGTTCGCCCATTTAAGACATGAAGTTGTATGCAATCCTTACCAGCACCATAGTGCATACACACTGACCCACTCTGTTGTCACCCCCCTGGTCAGAGTTCTGGCCGCTGGAAGTTTTTCAATAAAGTACTCCCGGTTATTTTCCGGGGCCACAAAACTGCGTTTTTACGTGAAAAAATGATTTGCTTTTCAAACCTTGATTAATTTACCACACAAAAAACATGTGTTCATACCTGTCAAAATTCATACCTCAGTTTTAATGCAGCACTATTATCTATCCATTTCTATCAATCCGCGCTGCTGTCAACGTCAACAGTTCGCACGTTACGATCAGCTGTTCCATAGTGTTTACACAATCGATCGACAACAAGGTAAAAAATATTTAATTAACAATGGTGCGAACTTGTAAATTCCCAGGCTGTGACAACAAGGATGTGCCGGGATCAAAGTTCAGATTCCATCGTTCTCCTGTTTCTAATATAACTATGAGACAGCTTTGGCTGGTTGCCACCGGCTACTCTGCGGGAGCTAAAATATCCCGAATAAAGGATTTTCGTGTGTCTAGTGCTCACTTCAGCGAAGACGATTACATCCCCAACTAAGGAGGAAAAGGGAAAAAAAAAGATTTTAAAGAGTTTTGCTGTACCAGTACCACGGGCTCTATAACTTTATGATCCCATGTCTAAACTGTACGGTAAACAAGCTGATGTTTAGACTCCATTATAAAACACGTGAAAAGATGTCTAATATAAAAACAGTATATACGTATATTGGTACAATTTGCTGAGAAAACTATTCGATTGAACACACACACAATTGGCTTTATGCACATCTGCTGAAGTTCGGCATCGGTATACTCCGGTTCATAAAGGTATCCCTTTGCCGTTGTGCTAAAATTACTTTCATCATCTGATCCGTCTGACATTTTGCTAAAATTGGTTTCATCATCAGAAGTTTCGCAGTCAGACATGTTGTCAGCGAGTCGCGCTACCAACAGCTGATCGTAACGTGCAAACTGTTGACGTTAACAGCAGCACGGATTGATAGAAATGGATAGAAAATAGTGCCGCATTAAAACTGAGGTATGAATTTTGACTGGCGTGTTTTTTGTGTGGTAAATTAATCAAGATTTGAAACACGAATCATTTTTTCACGTAAAAACACACAGTTTTGTGGCCCCGGAAAATAACCGGGAGTATTTTATTGAAAAACTTCCAGCGGCCAGAACTCTGACCAGGGGGGTGACAACAGAGTGGGTCAGTGTGTATGCACTATAGTGCTGGTAAGGATTGCAACTTCATGTCTTAAATGGGCGAACTAACCCTTTAAGAGATATAACCAGTTTAGTTGAAAAGGATCTCAAGCTGACTAGCAGAAGATGCTACTGCAGCTCTATCCATTAATAGACATGGTATTCCAGCACAGAGATACAACAACGCATAATGAAATGACCCTTCACAATAGATAATGTTTTACAGTGAACTCTGCTAGAGAGCTACATATGGCAATTTAATACCTTACTCACCTTTTGAGTAATAAAAACGCCATCTCTGTGTCACTTTTACAGCATTTCAAACCCCTCAGTTATCGCCATCTCAGAAAATCCCAGCCAATGTTGATTCTCATTTTATTTCCAACTCTGTCAGGTTCTCTTTTAGCCATGAATCACCTGTTTGTTTGTTTGTTTTTTAAATGGGTGATTCCCGGGAGGTTTGAGATTTAGCTGCTCCATGTCAACCTTTCTCGCTTGTTGTGACAGTTAACTTACAGTATGCCACTCCTTTATTAAACAACTTTCCTCTATTTATGGATATGACAAGAGATGCATGGGCGGATGACGTAAGTGCGCAATTTCCCAAGAAAACGAAATGATAGGCTTACCATAGTGAATCAGGGTAAGACAAAAATACTATATGGAAGAAGGTTTGATGTATTGATTTAAATTTTGAACAAAATTGACAGTGGACCTTTAAATGTGGAATATTGTGACGTGTTACCAGAAGAAAACTACTAAAAATTCTAAAGACTACAGTCGAGGTATTTTAGGGAGTTCAGAAACTGATATAGAGAATTTTACAGACCTTTTACATGCTCAAACAGCAACATTACACACTAAAGAAAGTTGAAAATGTTAAAAAAGCATAATAGGTGCTCTTTAAATGCAATGTGCTGAGTCGCTGTCGGTTCCTCATGAAGAGCATGTGAACTCTCTGCATCTATACCACACAGCAAGGAAGGAAAATGTTTTTGCATTTTAAGATTATGAGGTTGACTTCCACTGTACTGGCTGTTAATATTATTGGCAAAAGGATTGGGTAAATGAAAGACAACATGAACAATTGAATCCAATCATTGAGATAAATATTATTTATGAACCGCATATCATTCTTTCAGTAAAATATTATTTATATAGAAAAGTATATTGTATAATGAAGCAAACACACAGGGGCAGTTCACCCAAGAATGAATATTCTGTCATCATTTACTCTCCTTCTTGTTGTTCACAACAAGGAGGAGTGACTTTTTTTCTGCAGAACACAAGAGAAGATATTTTGTTGAATTTTACTAAACCATTGATTTTTCCATTGTATGGACAAAAAAAGAGACATTTCTCAAAATATATTTTATTATGTTCAAAAGATGAAAGTAAATCATACAGGTTTTGAATGACATGAGGGTGAGTAAATTATTACATAATTTCCCTTTTTTGGGTAAACTATCCCTTTTAATAAAAAGTTTAATTTGCCCACATTAAAGTAGTTGTGGGAAATAGTAACCCCTTAAATATAAAACATTTATTTATTTTTACTTCATAATTTTGAACTACTACATCTAAAATGAGAGCCCACATGACCACGTGAAAATAATAATTTAATTTCTTTAATGCATAAAGTAATATTACTGAATAGTTATATCTTTCTATGATACATATTATTTTAACAGTCAGGAATAATTTGTATTTAAAGCCAACTTGAAACCTTCATTGTAATTATCTGTAATTAGATGGTTGAATTAAATAATGTTTTATTAGGTGGTAGGCAGACTCATAAAAATTCTCCTAAAATGAGATGGGCACACTGCTTTTTCTGTGTCAGAGAGAGAGCTCTACTTAGCATGCGCTGGGTTATTGTCGTCACTCTTATTTGTGAGTTTACAATTGCCTTCACACTATATGATAGCAACGACTACAATAACATACAGATACATTACCACAGGCAACATCATGCCAGACAAAACATCCTTGAAATGTGTATTTCGCAAACATTTCCCAAATAACCTACATTTTGCTTTGCTCTGTTCCTAAATTAGCTGGAAGCCCCTAAAGGTTAGTAAGATAAACACTCACCATCTGTGCAATGACTGATAATAACATCTTTTCCATATTTGTTTCACTAATGTTCTCTGAAGAGGCAATAGTTTGAACAAACTCAATTAGTTTTCACTGGAAAAATTACAGCTAATTAGAGACTATGTGCTATGGTTTATGATGTTTATTGAGTATGACAGAAAATGCCCATTGGTAACAATGAATGAATTGTAAAGATTCAAAATGTCAGTGTGGCACATGAGGTCTAAATTTCCACATCACTTAGGAAATTGAACCATTCTTGACCAGTTTCCTGACAATGGATTAATAAATGGATTCTGGAGGCTAAATTTGTCTAATCACTGAAGGTAATTTAGTGAAGCATAGTCTAAGCAAGTTATTTTAGAAGAAGGAACGCGCTTAAATTTCCCTAAAGCATGACTTTTTGCTTTCTTTCTGAATTAATTTAAAATGAACTGCTGGCCCGTAGCCGGTTTCAAGTTTTTTAGTTTTTTTTTCTAAATACCACATTTCACAGCGTTAAAGAGTGGGAATGAGATGTCATTTTCTCTCACAGTTGATCTTTTAAATGCTGCACTGCTAGAAGATTATCTAAGATTGACGCTATTCAAAGCAAACAGCAAAAAAAACAATAGGTCAGTTACATGGTGAAAATAAAGGTAAATGTGTTTCTGGCAAATGTTGAGAGTCATTTTGACATTTAAGCTAGACTTTATGGTAGTCCTGGGGGGCATAACACAATGAAATTAAACCTCTCCGCAGAATGAAAAATGTAGTAAACAGAGAAACTGCTTTTGGATCTCTTGAGGGCACAGAAATGTGTATATGACTGCATGAATGTTTGCTCTAAGATACCATCAGCACTAATTTCTTCAGCCACTACTGAGAAAGACAAAGTGTGTGTAAGTCAGTGCCCTTGGGGAATAGTGCGGTTAATTTTCCAAACATGCACTTTACAGAAATCAATTAATTTACAATGTGGAAGGCAAATGCTACAGACAGCTTTAAAGGTTTGCCTGGGCATCCATGAGAATTTTCCTCAAGTGCCCGAGAGGTACACAAGCTGAGTAATCGCTCTCCGATTGTCCAGACGGGGTGGAATTGAGGCCATTTTTTATGGAAGATAAAACTCAAGGAAGCTGCTATAGTCCTAACTCAAAAATGGTGGGATAAATCTATCATCTCAAGTTGAACTCAGAAATCCATTTAGTCTTTGGAATGCATACACTCTTTTGATGGACAACTGGCTGGGATCGTTTTCACAGAATGGCAGATTGGACTGATACAAGGTAGACAAAATCTAGAAAAGAGACATGCACATTTGTCTTTATAGTTAGACTTTATATGATGATGTTTTTTTTGTTTTGTTTTTTAACCTGCTTGCTTCTTTCTTTCTTTCTTATTATGGGTTCTAGCGCAAAGGATTTGTTTTATTCAAATTCTGTCATAAAACTGATTGTGCAGACCAAACCGTGAGAAACTTAAAACCTGGTCAGATGGTAGTAGTCTCAGGGCTCAGCCATATCAGCCAATGGGGGGCACTACAGGGATCAAAAACGCAAAAACTGCTAGATCGTTTGTCATAGACTCCACAAAATGCTTTATGCTATGGTAATCCTCGGCTCAAGACGAACAAAACATATATATTCGCATTAAAACTTTTCTGCCATTTTCCGAAAAATCTACTTTTCCAAACTCCTCAAGCCGTTTCTCCGATTCACTCGAAACTTGACGTGCATCCTCTAGAGACCCTCATGGCAAAAAGTTGCATTGAGATATTTTTACCAAACTTGTCATCCTCTTGATTGTTTTTGAGGACATTTGTGTATTGGGATAAACATGGTTGACATCGGCCAATAAAGTCTGAGCACCAATTAGACCAGGTTAATGGAGGCCAATCAGATCGAAATTTGGGGGGCCTTTTTGACTCGTGGCCTTAGAGGTCTGAGGTCTGAAGTCTGTGAAGTTTGAAAGAAAATGGCCACCAGGTGGTGTTATTGCGTTTTACACCCTATGTATCACGCAACCTATCACACATATACACAATATTCATTGTATATTTTGAATCTCCTCATTTTGAAGGACTTTGCCTCAAGAACCACTGCTGTCAATCAAATCATTCGTTAAATATTTGAGATATTTATGAGTAAATTGGCAAAAAGTTATCAAAATAATTTTTAATCTATTAAACCGTTTAGTAGAAACAATTTTATATATATATATATATATATATATATATATATATATATATATATATATTGCTTCTGTCCACTAGAGGGACCCACAGGATAAGAAGTATTTTAAATCTATTCCTTTTATATTAGTGTCCAACATTGTAAAATAAATGCTTAAAAACTTCTTTTTTTAATAATGGTGCACTGGTAAATATAGTTTTATATAATTTGTTTACAAAGGAATATGTGAAATGCTTATAGACATTCAACATATGTGTCTTTGTGTGTGTGTGTGTGTGTGTGTGTGTGTGTGTGTGTGTGTGTGTGTGTGTGTGTGTGTGTGTGTGTGTGTGTGTGTGTGTGTGTGTGTGTGTGTGTGTGTGTGTGTGTGTGTGTGTGTGTGTGTGTGTGTGTGTGTGTGTGTGTTTGTGCAAGCACACTTAAATGGAGTTAACATGGAAAATGTGCCTTCTTTGGAAATTACTGTTGGGAAACACTTTTAAAATGAAAGTGAGCCAATGAGTGGTCCTCTGCTGCCATCTACTGGTTATAATATTAATTTTGTCATTCTGCTCACTAATATAGTTCTTTTCACAGGTTTTGCATTTGCATTCATTTTAAGATATTATAAAATCACTATTATAATATTTACAATCACATTTTGCCAAAGTTTATCACTCCATTTTTTCTTAGGTGTCAGTTTTGACAATTGTGCCACATTATGATTATATGTGGCACAATATATATATTGTGCCACATATAACACAATATTATATGTGGCACATATAATATTGTTTTATATTAATAAAAACAATTTCCGATGCACATATGACATGTCCTATACTGGGCTCATACAAATGATTCAAAATGTTGCTCATAGTAAATGGGCAAAGTTTTTAAACATAGTCCAGTTCTTAATTTGTTGTTTGTCGTTCATTGCCCCGCATTGGTCTCACACAGGTCTCACACTATAATAAATTAGAAACAATTTGACTACACAATCATTTTATTTTAATTATTCCGGTGTTTAAGAAGGAACATATACTGTAACTTTCAGATAGGCCAACAAACTCTCATCGATATGTCTATCTAGGTCGCTCTCTAAAAACGTCTTTTGCCCTAGGTGCAGCTATAAATAAATTAGCCAGGAACTTGCATGATACCTCTGCTCTCTCTTTCTGCTGTCCTCTCCTCCTCCTCTGCATTCCCAGCTTACTGGGTGTAGAATCTATTTTAGATAGAAACAAAAGAAGATAGTTTGAAATTCCTCTTTGATATCTTTAATTCAGTCTGTGGCAGTCGGGTCATGCTGGTTGGGACGTATAACTTCACATGCAACGATTGAACAAATAGTTGATGCAACACTTGTGGTAATGCAAAGCATCTGTAACACATTTGGGAGTTCATTTGTGTGCCCATCATATTTGGAATAGAAAAATATATATATTTCTGCGTTTGTGACAAAACTCATTTCTTTAGTTTGAGCAAAAAATATATAAAAACATAATAAATAGGCACACAGTTACTTCTCATTGCAATTTTGGCATTCGAGAGGAATGCTGTTTTTTTAGTTGAGCCCCTATATGAAATCAAGTTCAGATCACGTGCTTCATGTGTTCTGTCATTGAATATTGATGTCAGGCAAACTGAAGAGGTTGAATTCTCATAAATTTATATGTATGGGGCGATGAGTAACGTGGTACGCAGGCAGGGCATAAATCAGATGACAATAAAGGAAAATGATCATTAATTTATTTGCATAACTAGCATTGAATTATGCATCATGGTTTCAATCTGCTCAATCTGTATCTCATTAACATGACTTATGAGGCTTATAAATCTGATAGTTTTATGATGTCTGTCTTATTTTCTTGTGGGCACCTTGCACATTTGTGTGTGTATTTTAGTCCTATAATTAGAGAGTGTACTAAATATGTTTGTAAAGTATTAGATATGTGTATGACGGAAATTGTGACTATATTGATATATCTGATTGTAAAGTCCATTGTTTTTGTATTTTAATTATATGAGTGACATTAGTACACATTGATCCTTTTTTGCTCATTTTATTGTTCATCAGGTAACAATCCTGATCCCATAGGAAAAAAAGCACACCTCATACTTTGAGGTATAATTTCTGCCTGTAGTACAAATGGTGGAGTTATGTGCCATGTAGATCTCTAATGTTTGTTACTAATGAAAGTTACGTGTAAAAGAAGCTGTTGATTATGTTGCAAAATGGTGCATAAGTGAGTTAGTTTTGCATTTGGATGTATTTCATGAGTACTTTCCTCTATAGACTTAATGGATGCGCTTTCCATTCATACATTAAACAGAGCTATTTTTGAATGGCCGTAAGGAAAACGCTGATCTTTTTCGCACACGCACTCTCTCTCTTGTTTTCCCTTTACAGAGATCTATATTTATACATCCCATAATAGTGTTCATCAGCACAGCTGGCAGCGATCCAGCAGAGTCAGCATTTCACAAGCATTAGCAATAACTACCCTCAAAGTGTTTGCGGACTTATTTTATCCACCGAGTTTTTTGTTAGATATTTCCTGTAGTGTGTCTTATATAGCTCTTCTCTGTCGATAATAACCGCTGAATGAGCTCGCAATCACCTCTCCCTATTGACCGTTTTGAACGATTTGAATGTTAAAGAACCAGCTAGAGCAGATTGTGTGCCAACCACGAAGAGAAGTTAGTGGCTGAAATGCAGATCTCAAAAAGGGATCTGGAGTTAACGGCTAATGAGGTGAGAGTGTGCCTCCCAGCAGCAATCATGTACTGCGTGAAAGCCTTATATCAGTCCAAACAAGCATCTCAAATTAATGAATGGCTCAGTCTCAGAGGGGTAATTTTCCATCATCAGCGCTGGTAAACCTCCCTGGAACGCCAGGGGAGGGAGAAGGTAGACGCTCCGTAGTCACCCTGCATTCATCCTCATTAATCAGAGATCACAGCCTCTGGTTTCCAGATAAGTCTCCATTCTTTCAGTCACAGGCCTCACTCTGAGATATTTGTCCTATTATGGAGTGCAGGACTTAGCAGACGCAAGGGGATTTTTCTACAAGCTACTTAATCGGCAAAGTGCCCCAGAGACCTTCAGCGGCAGATCAAAAGATTTCTGCATTAAAAAGATTTAAAGTCAAGCAAATATTGATAAAGGCTTCATCTGCTGTAGGTCCATTAATCGTGACAGCAATCGCCAAATGCAGGCTTCTGTTTTGTAGCCTAGCATCGGTCAATCACATGGAGGGACGAATACTGCAGGCAGGTCTGCATTATTGAGCGATTCATTGCAAAATACCCAGAGGCGAGACCTTTTCGTTAAGAACTATTTGAGATTGAAGGGCATTAACTCCAGACCAACGCTAATGCTCTGGTCAAATTGCTCAAGTCAGAGTCGGTCTTTTAAGTCTGTCCGCATCAGTACCCTAAATGATCTGAAAGAGGCTGGAAGTCTCTGAAAATGTCCCATAATTGCCAACTGATATGGATGACAGAGAACAGGATATCGTGGCTTAAAATGAGGCATGTAATAAGCTGGTATAATTTTTCTCAGACAGTCACTCACTCTCTTTGCGAGGGGAATTTATGTGCCTTTCTTGTGCCTTTCTTGTGCCTTTCTTGGCAAACCATGTGCTATTGCAAGTATCATGTGGGTTACTGTTCATTTCTGCTAAAAAACCCTCATTGTACAGGGATGGGGTTCCTCAAGCTGACAGAAAGAGGTTTGCGCAGTAAAGAGATCATCTTAGACCTTCTCTTGGAAAGCTACTCTCATTCACAATGCACTTGCTGGAAGAAAAAAAGTCCTTTTTACATTTATTAGCTCTTGGGATACAAAATATGATCAATGCTAACTGCCATGATCCTGTGCTTTTTAGCTACCATGTAGCGTTTGAATGACTGCATCCTTTGAAATGTTAAACATATCATGCTTTTAGATTTCATTAAGGATGAGAGATTGTTATTTTCTGCCATGTCTAAACTTGATAGATGCACTACAGTGGTAAGGATATTTCGAGGTGAACATCAGTGGCTTCAGAGGATTCACTGACAGCAGTAAAACATTAGACGACAGGCCCTTTCCTACCACTAATTGGAATAGACTTCCTCTGGAGAGTTATTCTTCAGTCCCGTCCCCCATCCCCCCAATTAAAGGCGATCTAAAAACTGCCTTTTTGAAAGTACCAAGTCATGGTAGGTAATGGGTCACTCTTAGCTTTGATCACACTCCTGCGAGAGAAAGGAGCTACTGTACCAGGCACAGTTATCATAAAAAGTTTCACCTTTAAAATAAAGACGGGAATCTTACAGCCACCTGTTTTACTGTCCCTCGGATTTGTTTGTGAGTCAAATGAAAGCACAGTATAGCGCTAATTCAAAAAAAAATAACTTTCATCAAATGTGGAAAATCTTTCTCTGAGATCGTTTGACCTTTGTAGACTGTAAAAACTGTAATTTTAACATCTTCATCCATATAACATATACTCATAATGATTTCTGTTTGCCAACGTTACAAGGTGGTTTAAAAGGTGCAATGAACCAGCCCGATCTCACGGCAATTCGTACGAATTTTACGAGGTGGCTAATTCGTAACAATTCATTTCATGCTCACTCGTACGAATTTGTACGATTTTTGCAAAATCGTACATTTTTTACGAGTTGCCAAATTCGAATGAATTCATACGAATGACCTACCCCTGACCCCGCCCCTAAACCTACCCATCACGTGGGTTCAGACCAATCGTACGAATTCGTACGAGTGAGCTCGTATGAATTCGTACAAATTAGCCACCTTTTAATCACTCTTACAAATTCGTACGAATTGGTCGTGAGATAGCGTTGAATTAACTTATTACTGCAAATTGCATTGGTGGCAACACTTTGAATTGACTTTAAAATTTTAGTTTGGGTTCTGTATTTATTTATGCATTTATTTTATTGCTTTTTGTGTTATATCTCCTTTGGTTTCTTTAATGGTTATGATGTTTTTTTGTGTGTGTTATTTTGCACATATTCCAGAATCTGTTTGTACTGATCATATAGGATACAAATTTGGTGATATGCGACATTTGCTATATTTGGAATTTTCTTTTTACTGCTTATATGAATGTATTGCAGTCTGACTATATATATATTTTTTTTTTTTAAATCCCACTGGAAATGGAAGGTCATGAGAGGGAGCATTGCATTGTGGGAAACCATAAAAATAACAACATATACATGCTGTACTGCATACTGCAAAAATACTATTTGTGGTATAAGTTTTATGTTAGCTTTAAGTCCCTGTTAAAAAAATACTATTATAATTAGCATTAACATATTCATAGTTTTAAGAGCACTGTGATCCTTTGTAACCCTGAAATATTAAAAACTGGTAGAACAATATAGGCTTAATTGAGAAATATTGGCGCATTGTGGGGAATTTAATGTGGAGGGTATCAATTCTTTGGTTTCTAGTGTTCATAATGTGTTACTCATATGCTTTCTTCAGTTTTAATTAAAAAGGGATGGTGGCAGAATGAAATAGAGGCAGTAAAATGTTAAAATATTCAAATAATTGTTATAAATAACTCACAAAAGTTTCTCTTCCATGCAAGACTTAATTTATATTCCTGTTTTTCCAGTTTATTCAGGTTTTATTCATTATTTTTTATTCAGATTCTCTATTCTTATTGACTCATGTTCTCATACAGTTTCTTATTTCACAATACAGTACTGAATATTAATAAGCATTGCCCACTTTTTATTTGGAGTGACATGATAACAGAGGTTCTGTGATGTTCATTCTCATTATAATTCACCGTTGGGTAAGGCTACATTTTCATGTACGCAGTATGTAATATTATTGTATTATATATAATGCAACTCTATATATAATTATGAAAAAAAGTTATTTTTGTTTACTAACACCCATAATTAAATAAATTCTTCTATCTATGCAAATTTCGGCTCTGTACAGCCGATACACATCCACACGTAGACTTCTACTTTACACTATTCAAGTTGAGAAAAACTACGCTGACACTGTGTAACTGCCTACATTTCTCTCCTACAGATATTAGTTTTGGGAGATATTCTGGGAAATCCTTTTTGGAGTTTGAGGGCATTGAAATTGGTGCTACGCTCAGTGTCACAATGAGATTCCAGACTGAATCCATGTACGGAACGCTGCTGTATTTGACCAGTGCAAAAAAAGGTGTCTTCTTCATCAAACTCTACATTTCCAATGGAACGCTTCAGGTAAAACTGCATATGCATATACATTGCATGACATACATGTCATTACCATTACAAATAATGGATCAAAGAATGGGATGAAGAATAATTCGATGGAACTAACCCACATTACCCACACACTCCAGTACGACTTTTCTTGCAACATAAATGAGGGAGTTCAGCGGATCATTACATCACAGCAGGTTGCTGATGGAAATGAGCATGTGGTGCTTTTGAGGTAAGAGTCAAGTCCTCGAGAGACTTAAGAGAATTTGTCCTCCAGTATCCAAATAGTTTGAGATCATAGAAGTTAAAAATGAATCAGATGTCTACCTTGTGTAATGGACATGGAAAAAGTTAATTAACTGGAAACAGATGGTTAGTAATGTAAAGGTAGCCTTTTGTAGCTTATAAATAAGTTGAAATATAGACAACAGAAACTAATTAGATTTAAAGTAAGGCTCTATCCATAGTCAGTCATGATTTATTTATTCTCTAAGAAAAAGTGTCTAATAACAGAGCGACTGACATGTGACAGCCGATTTAATGGCATTGAGGTCATTGGTACAGGTAAAATACGCATTATATTATTCATTTACATGATGCGTATTTCTCTCCAGCTCTTATTCGTTCAACTCTGTAATGGGTGCAGTCTGACCCCAGATTTGCTAGTTCTGGGTATTTTGACTGAGAGCTGAAAAATTGCTGAAAGGTCTTTGATGTTCAAAAGCACAAATCATACAGGTCCATTAGATTTGTTTATTTTCATCCACTTCAGCAGAAAGTGAAATGCACGGTCACACAGTCATTGAAAGATTTCATCAGATTTTGAGTCTCTGAAAGACAGCACAGCCTCTTCACATCCTGACGCTTTAGCCAGCTCCCGATCTTGAGTGCGTCAGCCTGTTTATGTCTGTTTTTCATAGAGATTTTGAAAAGCTTCCAAGATACACCAGCTGCACAAATCAGTCATTACTTTTGTGCCAACTAGCAAAAGACTCGCTGAAAGAGTGTTGTCAAAAGGAAAAAAAAAATCAGGATTGAGAGGCCATCTCTTAAAAGGGATTCTGCCTGTATGGATCTCATATTGTTCAAATCAAAGTTTCCATGATCTTTTGAAATCGAGTTTGTTGTACTAGGGAAACATACAGATGCGCACTATTCACTAAACAATTGTCATGTCATTGGGCTGAATTTTTTCTTTGGGCTTATTAACTAACCAGGGGTTAAATCTAGTAGCTCTTAGTATTTCAAGTAATATTCCAGATTTGTATCTATCCTTACATTAAAAAAAAGGTTATGAAGGCAATTGCAATGGAATTAAAAAGGCCAATTTCTGAAGATTTGAAATCAAGTTTTTAGGCACTGTATTGTCATGGCAACAAAGTTGTAAAATTGCCTATAACTTTACACTGTAAAGTTACGGATCTATGAGAGAGAACTCAAGCGCTAAATGAGTGTTAACGGGTTTTATTTTAAGACAGTTGACAAGATGAGAGATGGTGGGTGAGGAGGTGATAACAGTCCAAACAGTAGGCAGGGAACAAATCACAATGACAGGCAAGCTGAGACGGTGGCAGTTGAGACCAGCACAAGGTGAACACACTGGTGTTCTGAGGTAGATGGGCAGCACAAGGCCAATGGATGCAGAAAGAGCCGGACAGGATAATACAGCACACGTAGATGAACTCACAGGGCACGATCAGTCACTGCACCGGTCTCACTGTTTGGTAGAGAAAGGGGGCAGCCAGCTTGTAAGGCTGGAACAAACAGGGAACACAACAAACACAAGACAAGTATCCAGGCACTATCCACAACTGGAACCATGAGCAATAAGTAACAGGTAGCATAACACACTCAATGACAACAAACTGGCAAAACATGAGGGCAAGAGAACACATATAAAGGGAGCTGAGAACAAGTGGAACAGGTGAGCACATTCAGACAAGAAACAGGTGAACACACTCAGGCAAACAAGGACTCAACAGGGGGGGGGGGGGACATGAGGAACAGGTGACCTCTCTCAGACAAACAAGGGAGAAGAGAACATGAGGAACAGGAGAGATCTCTCAGACAAACAAGGGAGAAGAGAACATGAGGAACAGGTGACCTCTCTCAGACAAACAAGGGAGAAGAGAACATGAGGAACAGGAGAGATCTCTCAGACAAACAAGGGAGAAGAGAACATGAGGAACAGGTGACCTCTCTCAGACAAACAAGGGAGAAGAGAACATGAGGAACAGGTGACCTCTCTCAGACGAACAAGGGAGAAGAGAACATGAGGAACAGGTGACCTCTCTCAGACAGACAAGGGAGAAAAGAACATGAGGAACAGGTGGCATCTCTCAGACAAACAATGGAGCGGAGAACATGAGGAACAGGAGAGATCTCTCAGACAAACAAGGGAGAAGAGAACATGAGGAACAGGTGGCATCTCTCAGACAAACAAGGGAGTGGAGAACATGAGGAACAGGTGAGATCTCTCAGACAAACAAGGGAGAAGAGAACATGAGGAACAGGTGACCTCTCTCAGACAAACAAGGGAGTGGAGAACATGAGGAACAGGAGAGATCTCTCAGACAAACAAGGGAGAAGAGAACATGAGGAACAGGTGACCTCTCTCAGACAAACAAGGGAGAAGAGGACATGAGGAACAGGAGAGATCTCTCAGACAAACAAGGGAGAAGAGAACATGAGGAACAGGTGACCTCTCTCAGACAAACAAGGGAGAAGAGAACATGAGGAACAGGAGAGATCTCTCAGACAGACAAGGGAGAAAAGAACATGAGGAACAGGTGGCATCTCTCTGACAAACAATGGAGCGGAGAACATGAGGAACAGGAGAGATCTCTCAGACAAACAAGGGAGAAGAGAACATGAGGAACAGGTGGCATCTCTCAGACAAACAAGGGAGCGGAGAACATGAGGAACAGGAGAGATCTCTCAGACAAACAAGGGAGCGGAGAACATGAGGAACAGGAGAGATCTCTCAGACAAACAACGACTCAATTAGACAAGAGGGCGTGGTAGGGAAACAAGGAGGCAGGAACATAAGATGGCCAACACAATTAAAGACAGAGCCATATGTTCAAGCACAACACAAACATAGAGACATGAAACAAAGACAACACAGACAAAGCTGCCAGGGCAGAAACTTGAGAAAAGTCTAGAAAGAGGGGGTTTTTTCTTTCTTTTTTTACACTTAATTCATATTAACATGCATGATTACATTGAGTTTTTTGTTGTTGTTTTTTTAAATGATAGAAGTGACTAATTGAAATGAATGGCTGTTAACTGTCTTAAAAGTTCTGTACTAAAGACAATTATATTCTACATATGAGCAAATAAATAAACTTTATTAGTCATTAGTTTTAACATTTCAGTTTTTTAACAAAAAATGTTGCAATAATTGTATGTCTGTTGTGGCATTGTGTTGAATTTCTTTGAATTGAAATTCAGTACATTCCTCAACTCATATTCTAAATAGGGCATTTCACTCTGTGCTTAACCCCAGGTTATCGTCTTTCTTAACCCTGCTTTTAACCCTGGGTAAAGGAAAGTTTCAAACTTATAATTTAGAAACGGAGTTAGCCCCGCTTTTTACCATGAAACCCAGCTCTGGAGCACCGCTTGTGCGGCGTTAACTCCGCATTGCAGTGCCAAACTTGTACAGTGTGAAACAATGTGGTGTTAGAATGTTAAAGCTAGACGCTTAGCAACAGACAACCAATCGTGTACATATTTGCATGCTTTTTACAGTCACGGAAACACTGCGCATTATATAAACAGTAAATTCAGCATTTGAGAGGAAAGATGTCAAATGCTGACAGAAAACGAAAGAATTTGAATGAAGGAGACATTTCATTCTTACCTTCATTCCAAAATATCCATTCAGTATAAACTCGATAGTACAGTCGGTAATACAAGGATGTGCAATGCTAGAGCTTTTATGTACACAGTTTGCATGCTGCATTCATCCAAACAATGACACTGACCCTTCAAATATGCAAATAAGAACATTAAACCAGGGATTAGGAATGTGCAATGTGAAACGTCATCTTATAAATACCCATGATTAATTGTTAACCCTGAGTAAATTATGAGCAGTGTGAAACGTGAAGCAGCATCCCCCGGATTTAGGTGCAACGTTCCTTATAGTCAACAGAATGTCAAAAGTGGACTATCAAAATAAAGTGTTACTGAATTCTTAAAGGCACAAAAAAAAGACTGAGTCTCAGAGAAGGTGGAAAATGGTAATGTAAAATTCTGTAACATTCGTTTTTTGTGCACAAAATGGACCACAGGGAAGAATATAAAGTATTTTTTTTGTTTTCAAAAACAGGTTCAGTGCAATGCTTTAAGTTTCACTCCCTTATTTATGTCTCACATGACCAAGTGGAAGCTTGAAAACTGTTTAAAGGACCATGCTGTGCATTATTGTTGCATTTTAAAGCAATTTCTAAGTGAAAGGAGCATTCTCTGTGTCCTGCTGGGGAACTGTCTTCTCAAAGACTCAATGGGACCAGTGGCTCTCTGGCGAGATGCCAGGCTGCTCTGGCGGAGCTCTTCTAAATTAACAGTTTCTCCGGCTGCTCTGGAGGGAGGACGTCCAGGGCCTGGTGGTCTCTCCTCCTCAGGTGTGGAGCACAGCTAGAGGAAAAACTCCACGGCTTGTGAATTACAGGCTTAACAAATCAGTCAAGATTGGCTTCTCTGAACCTCAGGGAAGAGGGAGACGGATATCAAGGCTGGGGGGGGGGGGACTGCTATTATGAGCTGAGCATCTGTAGGCCAATCCTCCAGCTGCACATAGTTATCCCAGAATCCACGCTGAGGTAATTATCTTTCCTCCCCTGTTGTTTGGAAGGGCAGAATAAGCTTTGGAAAACTCCCAAGGCTTGGGTACATCTCCGGAACAGTCTGTCCGAGACACATAAGATGTCTTTAAAAGGAAGAGAGGAAACAATTAGCCGCAGGTGAAAGACGCCCTTGAGCGTAGCAAATCATTTGTTTTGCTTAGTGGATTTTTTTTCTGTCATGATTTACAGTGTTACAATAATAGCCTGCCGTTTTAATTAACATTTAACTGGCAATAAAACCATTTACAGTTGTTGTAATTGCAACCGTGTTTTTTATGCTGTATCACATACATTGTTATGATAATATGCTGATATTTTAAACAAGATTAAACATACATACATGGCCTTGAATCACACAGTGACTCTTAGTTCTAGTTGAAAACCACGGAAACCATAATATTTTAAATGCTTTACTGGGTAACGAATTCACTGTGGAGCCTTTTTCTTTCTCAATGCCTTCTGTATCTCACGTATCCATGGAAACAACACATTCATTAGGAGTCATTCAGCATAACCTGTTTTTGGTCTGAATATTAAAAGCGGAAAATAATAACAGATAAAGCGGGCATTAGCAGTGCTTAGCTTTTAAAGTAATTGTGTTCTCCTTTAGGCGCAAATGTATGGTATTAACATAAACTGATTTGCCTTAAAAGATGTCTGTGGTATTAATACTAAAGATCATTTATTGAGTGCACTTACAGCCATTACGTGAAAAGATGCAGGAAACAGGAGCCTGAAATGATGGTGTCTAACAAGACAGCAAACATTTTGTTCATATGCATATCACACTGCTTCTTTAATTTGTTTTTATCTTTTTTATTCCACAGGCAATATTTTTCTCACTGTGCAGCCGAAGTCACTATTTCTGGCTTTGAGACTGTCAGAAGTATTCCAAGAAATGACACATCAGCCGTGAGTTTACAGAGAACTGACCATTTCTTCATAGGAGGTCTTGCTTTCTGGCATTCACCCTATAAAGTAAGAACTGAGTCACATCCTGAGAAAAAGGTCATGTAATGCACTACTATTGAAAAGTTTAAGGCTAATTAAACTGATAAAAAGTGACATGTTACAGAAGATTTTTATTTCAAATGTTTTGAACTGTCATCAAAGAATCCTGAAAAAATATATCGTGATTTTTCAAAAATATTAGGAGGCACAACTGTTGTCAATGGTAAAATAATAATAAATTATTTTTGATCAACAAATCGGCATATTAGAATGATTTCTGAAGGATCGTGTGACACTGAAGACTGGAGTAATGATGCTGAAAATTCAGCTTTGCCATCACAGGGATCTCAATTACATTTTATTTTAATAATATTCAAATAGAAAACGGTTATTTATTAAAAATTAAATATTAAGTATATACAATATTTGAATGATCTCAAATTCAATCCAGTTAAATTATTATTGCGCTACATTTTAAGTTATGATCATTTTAGTTGCCACAATTTTTTTTACTGTGTAATTTTATCTTTAATCAATTGAAGAACTAGAGCCATGGAAAAGTCATGTTTTTATAGTTAATATTACTCGTAAGCCTTAAATTGCCCCTATTATGCTTTTTCAAATATTACCTTTCATGTAGTGGGTAATATAGCTGTTTGTGAATGCAAAAGGTCTGCAAAGTTTTATAGATCAAAGTGCACGACAAATAACGTTATTGTCTCCTAAAAGAAAGAATTGATATATACAGAGCTGAAATTCAGATGTGGTAATGGGCGTTTTGTTTTCCCGACACATGCTTTAAGCAGTCAGCCAATCACAACAGACTCGGCCATCTGACCAATCAGAGCTGAGTAGCAGGAAAGGAGGGGTTTAGATGGACTGAATCTTCAAACTTTCTTTCAGGCTATTTGAGAAATAAGGTGATGTTCAATGTATGTTATGAGAAAATTAAAGTGTTTTTTGACCTTAGATGTACATAACCCTATTGTAGGAGACCTCCAAAATAAAATTAGGAAGCTTCAAATTGGCATAATTGGGGCACAAAAATATTCGCTTTGGTAGTGAATCTCACTTTTGTTGAGATTCACAAATTGTTCTGAAAGATTAATCAACGAATCTAAAAAAAAAAAAAATCTTATCCAGTATTCGCAAATGACTGGAAAGGTTGTTGACAAGTCAACTGAGAAAGTGGAAACTAGGAAAGATTGATGGTTTGTGTCATGTTACTTGACCAGTTAGCCTACCGCAGAGATAACAACAGCTTAATTTGGATTAAAATGGACATGAATTTTACAGTAATTTTCAGCTTACTAAAACTGGTTCAGAGGGCTTCAAAAAACTGTCAAGGTCTACATATTGACAGTGATAAATCTCTTTGAAACTAGCAGGCACACTTTTTATTTTCCTTCAGGCAGCTAGAAGCAGGTCACGGGCACTTGAGATACTGTTAGGAGACGAAAAAGGAGAGGGTGAGATGTATTCGTCTAGACAACAAAGATTGTATCCACGTGTTTTTTTTCTCTTTCCACTGAACTGCTAATGAAATTGAAATTGAAATTGAGGATATATACTGTGTGTGTATATATATATATATTTATCAATGCATCATTGCAGTTTCTCCTTCTGGTAATTTTTCATCAGCCATTTCTGTCTCATTTGAAGAATCTTTATTGCCCTTGAAAAAACATTCAGTTTCATTTGTGGCATTTATAAATATATTATTATTTGAGTGAAAAGTGTCATTGTATTAATACATATATATGTTTGTGAGTATCAATTTTAAATGTATAGTTCACCAAAAAAATCAAGTTCTTTCAATATTTACTCACTCATAATTCTAGACTTGTAAGCTGTTAAATCTCAGCATTTTCAACACACACAGCTATCGCATTGTGTTAAGACTTGGAATATAGTGCACAAGTCATGTGTACTACTTTTCTTGTTGTGTTTTGTCCTTGATAGTCCTTGGTCACTATAAATTGTTGCATGGAAAGTAAAATGTTCCCAAGGAGAAATAACAGCATACAGGTTTGGAACGACATGAGAGTGAGTAAATAATGAATTTTCATTTTGGGTGAACTGTGCCTTAAAATGCAACCTCTTTGTTGTACGGCACTTTCTTCTCCAAGAATAGCTGCTTTGTAGCCGTTTTTCGTTTTCACCCTTAGGTCTGAGATGTTTTTCTGTTTTCCTCTGAAAAAACTACTTGAGACTTTGTTGTTCCGTGTTCCCTCAGGAAGCCGAGCCTTTCCACAACTACACCGGCTGCATTGAAATAATCGAAATTAATAAGCTCAGAAGATTCCATGTGGACCATTCCATTGCCAGGAACAATGTTGACAACTGCAGGTAATTGAACCAGATTTTCCATCAGGAATCAATACGATTCTGTGCAGTGTTGGGGAGTCTAAATTAATTTTAAATTATTCATATTATTGAATCAGTTTGTTCAAAAAGAAACTATTCACTGATTTGTGTCAATGTAGAAATTTGATGACAACTTTTTATACGTTTTTTTATAGAGAGAAATTCTGAACTTCAGGCTGTTTTCAACTTGCATTTTTAGTCACCCTGAATTTTATGTTGTCACATTTCAGGGCTTCGATGGTTCGATATTATGTTCACTCCACCGTGTTGCTTCCATAAAAAAAATATTTTTCCTTCTTGCCTCATGGCTCTTGATATATGCTATTTGCCAGCCTTGTCAGCCGTCTCTCAAACACACAAACTATAATTTAGCACGTCACTTGAGTGCACAGGTGCTGTACATTCATGCTGTGTACAAACTGCTCAACAAGAGTGAGATCCTGGGGATTTTTAAGTGTTTGGCTTCACACGTTGTGTATTAGTGTTTCCAAGAAATGTAAGCACTCATTTTGACTTTGGATTTTTCTGTAGAAAGCCCTGTTTTGCCAAGCAGTTGGAAATGAGTCTTGAACCAAGCATGAGATTGGTTATTTAATATTATATATAATATGGAGATTGGACTTGTTAATATTTTAATGAGATAGATTCGCGGTCTCTCTTTATTATCATATATTATTTATTCGGTTCTTTCATCTGTCTGGAATTGGAGTGGAATCTGGAGATGGGGTTTCCAAATGAACAGCAATTTGTGGCATCTTACATGGTGCTCACTTACAATTTAAAGGAATCATCAATCAGGGCCATTAGAATGATATATCATGGTTGTTCTGTGAGCTGATTTACTGTTCACTAATTAGAGAGGTGATTGATATGCAGGCATGACTGTGTTATGAAAGTTTCTCACTGTATAATGCCTTTATTTGTTCTAATAATTAGTGTTGTTTAACATGATAGTGTATATTGCTTGTCTAGTATAATGCACGTAAGCTGAGTTGGAGAAACTGGGCAAAATATTTTTCAGGACTCATTGTGATGAATGTTGACATAAATTTCAGGTCGTCATTATTTACTCACCCTCATGAGCCCATATGCCATTCTTTCTTCCGTCTAACATAAAACGCGTGTTTAGCAGAATGTTGGATCTGCTCTTTCCCTTAAAATGACAGCATGTCGTCATATAATGTCTCAGGTGTCTGAAATGATGAAATTCAGAATGCTTCCTAGCTGTATTTAGATTTAAATGCCAATACTGATGTGCATCCCTTTTGTGTTGAATACGATCATCTATATGGATTTTAATATGCATGTGAGTATCGTTACATTTTTTTTTTCAAATTGGGCTTGTCTGTGTTGTGTGTAATTATAAGATTAAGGAATGTAGACGAGGTATATACACCAGTGTTTTGCCAGATGAGAAGTTTATATGCATCTACTCTTTTTTTAAATATCTTTTTACCCTTTTAATTCATTTTATAACTGTATCATATATCTCTTTTAATTTCTTTTATAACCGTTTTAATTGTCCTTGCTTTTTTTTATTATTTAAAGCACTTTGAATTGCCATAGTGTATGAAATGTGCTAAATAAATATACTTGCCTTGCCTATATCCATATGTATTTTGCCCCTCTGAATAAACTCAAGGGGGGAATGAGGTCACCCACTGATAGCTTATTTTTATGTGCAGTTTGCATTGTTTCAGTCTGCATTGTTTCACTAAATTATGCAAATCAGGTAAATGTCCACAAAATGTTGTCAATCTGCATGGTGTATAACAATGTTAAAGGCGGGAACCGGAGAATGTTGAACATAACTTTAATCACCAAATAAACAAACAACAAAATGAAAGTAAAGTGGCCCCTCACGGACGATTGGCGCATATAAACATAATAAAACACAACTTAAATGTCCCTGGCCTGGTCCTCTCTTGTATTTTACTGTCGTCATTCCTCCTTTTATCCTTCCGGAGCTCCTCCAGGAGACACTCGAGAACGGTGTGGCGCACATGTGACGCTCATTAACATTCGTACCATCAGCCTTGCTCCGTTCCCACAGCTCTCGGCCCGCCCTGCTTGCCACATAGTCATTTTTATCTTGTTGGGTCATTTCTGAGTGCTAGGTTGTAGATGATGCACAAAACGCATATTTCTGCCTGTCTCTCTTTCTGTCTAGCTGTCTGTCTGAATGTCTATCCCTCTTTCTGTCTGTCTATCTATCTATCTGTCTGTCTGTCTGTTTCAAATAGTCTGTCTGTCTGTCTGTCTGTCTGTCTGTCTGTCTATCTATCTATCTTTCTCTCTGTTACGTTCCCTGTGTATTTGTGTGTGTTTCTGTTCTGTGTCTCCGTTCATTGCTTTCAGGTGGTGATCGGGCATTGGCTGTTGCGGGCACGTGTCGTCATTGTGGCGGCGTCATCATCTGTTCAACCAATCCACTGCTGTGTCTTGGATTCAAAAGGCCCATCCACAAACATGAAGGGAGATCCCCGTCAGATCTCACCCAACTTGCGCGTTCTGAGCACGTTGTCGAAACTACTATCACGATTCACGCTTATGTCTTTATTGTTGATGATTTGAGTTGCCTGACCTGAGTTTTGATAAAACATTCAGAGATGCCTAGCCGATCCGTTTACATCTGGAGCATTGAGTTCTCTGTTGCGAAGTCATAGGACGGGAGGTAGGGATCATTGTTGTGTTAGGTATGCGTGGAGTGTTCGCCATTATTGTATTTTTGTTTTTATTTTAGTGTAGTTTAATTAAGGCGGCGTATTCCGCTGAAGAACTCGGTTTTGTTTTTAATTTTCTTTGGTGGCAGTTAGTTTAACGGGTACACCTAAAATTAGATATCAGTTATGTTTTGCTTGTTTCAATAATTTGGCGACATTCTTGTTTGTCCTTGTTTTCTCGTGTATTATTTTTCTTTCTAACCAACCTTGTTATTTAATTTGAGTGAACATATCTAAAACTTTCATTCTCAGAAAATAAATGTTTTCCTTAACGTTTGATTGATGTTTCTGGGTTGTTTTGTTTGCATCCCCACACGGCAACAGTGTCTCACATAAATGTTATGTAATCATCCCTTTTAAACATCTCTAAACACGTAACACTCTCTGTTTGTCTCTCTGTCTGTCTGAACGTCTAGCTGTCTGTCTGTCTTTCTATCTCTCTGTCTGTCTGTCTGTCTGTCTCTGTCTGACTCTCTCTCTATCTATTTATCTCTATCTGTCTGTATGTCTGTCTGTATGTCTGTCTGTCTCTCTCTATCTATATGTCTGTCTGTCTCTCTATCTATCTATGTCTGTCTGTCTGTCTATCTATCTCCCTTTCTTTCTGTCTGTCTGTCTGTCTATCTACATGTATCTGTCTGTCTGTCTGTGTGGTTTTCTTGTTCAAAATTAGATATGTGAATTTCTTTGGATTTTAAATTCATTTTATTTCTATGTCCTTGCATTCAAATTTATTTTGCTATTCTGGATCCTGTTTGGTACCTCAAATTAAATTCCGGAATTGAATTGAATTTAAACAGCATTCTCAATTAAATTATGAATTCCACACAACCCTGCCACAACCATCTCTTTTAAAGTGATTATTTTTATGATGTGATTAGGCTCAGATATCACTGAGTTTCGTGAATAGGGGAGTAATTGTGAATAATTTGCCTGGATAAACTGGATTGCAAATGTTTAGTGAATTAAATGCATGTTTGTTTTTTGTTTGTTTTTTTTGCTCTGAAATAATTGCAGTTGATTACTGATTAGTAAATTTGCCTCATGGTAAAGTATTTCAGTGGGTCCATTTTTAATCCTCGCCTTTTCATTTGCTCACGTTATTTACTGTAGGTCTCCATGGCATCATGACCCACCAGCCAACTCCACAGATTCCCCTCCTCAGCTTATCACAGAGGAAGGCCCTCATGGCGGGCGTATCAGAATAATCCCACCCACCCAGCCTTCACCTGTCTGCCCACGGGGGATCTGTCTCAACGGCGGAGTGTGTCGGCCTGTCTCTCTGCCCAGCGGAGCCTCGTCTTTCTTCTGTGATTGTCCTCTGCACTTCACGGGACGCCTGTGTGAACAAGGTGAGACCTCTAGTGAGACCACACAGCCAAAATTTTCTCTTCTGAATTACTGGATTACTAACCTTAACCTAACTGTAATGAGCGGTCAAGCTTGGTGCGGTGCTTTAAAACAAGACAATTCAATTAATATCATAATATGTAGTATCTCACCTGCAAAAGCAGGAAATTATCTACCACCAAACGTTTTTACTATTAAATACAGTAAAAAAAAAAAAAAAATTGATTTTGTAAAAAAAAAAAAAAAAGGTTTTGGAGGCAGATGCATGGTACATTTTCAGGAAGTAAAATGAAAATTGTTATCAATGCATCATTGCAGTTTCTCCTTCTGGTAATTTTTCATAAGCCATTTCTGTCTCATTTGAAGAATCTTTATTGCCTTTGAAAAAACATTCAGTTTCATTTGTGGCATTTATAAATATATTATTATTTGAGTGAAAAGTGTCATTGTATTAATACATATATATGTTTGTGGGTATCAATTTTAAATGTATAGTTCACCAAAAAATTCAAGTTCTTTCAATATTTACTCACTCATAATTCTAGACTTGTAAGCTGTTAAATCTCAGCATTTTCAACATTGCCCTGTTGTTGGACCAGGGATGACTTAAAATAATTTATGCTGTGATTAAAGTAAGATCCATAAAAGCTAGTTGAAATGTCAGAAACCCTTTTATCTGCTCACCTCTGAGTTCTACTACAAATGAGTTAGTGACCCTGTCACCCGTGTTCTCCAGATTCATTTTACCTACTCTGCCTCCTGCCAGGATAAGACATGAATGATATTAAATTCTGGTGAAGTGAAAAAGTCTTTTACACAGTGAACCCAATTGATATTGACTGACACTCAACTTACTGTACTGAGCTGCCATAGAAGAATATTTCACACTTTAACAATTTGCTGAACTCGGAACTGACAACGGACTTTTTCTTTTATCAAAACCACCACCTGAGGAAAAGTGAGAAAACAGAAATTTTATGCACTTCCAGCAGTCAGGTGTTCATTGTACTGTGCTCCTCCATAGTGCTAATTGCTTTTTTATTGTATTTTGCTCCAGCTCCTGCTGACTCACTATAGTATTGCCCTGTATCAATAAGCCAATGCTCGGGCAAAGAGCTAATTTGCTGAGCTACAAGTTCATCTGTCTCTATTGATGTAACATTGAGATTCTCTGGCGGTGAGGAGCCTGCTTCAAATTTACTAAAAATCATTCCTTCTTCTTTCAGGTTTTCTATTTTTGTGCAGTGCCAGGCATTGATTGATGCGTTTGTGAACAGATCAGTTCAGTTCCTGTATGAGAAGAGAAAAAAAAACTTTTTTCAGATGAAGCAATTTTCACATTGTTTACTACTAATTGTGAGAAAAAAAAATACTTTAAAAAAGCACTAGAGGCACATCATTTTTGCTTCGAGAACTATTATCTAACATAAAAGTAAGTTAGCATTAAAAGTCGCTGGTTTATTCTTAGATGGCCTAAAGTATTCATTCAAGTCTATCCCACATTATAGGTTTAACAATAGAAATTAAAACTAAATAAAAGAAATGTTTTGATTTTCAGTGCATTTTTACTATTTTTATTTTATTAGGATTTTTATTTTATAATGTAAAATTGTTTATAATGCTATAAAATATTATAACATTTATTTTTTATAATAAAACATTATTTAATTATTGTGACCCTTATTGATTGAGCTTATGTGTAACCATGTTGCCTATTCTGGCTTTTTTTTTTTTTTTTACCCATTTAATATTTTATTTTATTTTTATTGCTAGAAACACACATTTGTGTTTTTAGTGCCCAAGTTTGGTAACAGCGCATCATAAATTGCAAATCTCAATTCAAATTAATAGAAAATGCCTCATATTAAATTTAGTTCAGATTCCTTTTGAGGTAGATTATCAACATTTTATGAAGGTTAAGCTCCTAACCATTTATTGAAAATTGTTGCATTTTTTCTCTCTTCATGGAAAGTCCCACTTGAAAACCACACAAACATGGGCATAGGCCAATGTGAAGACGTCTTTGCATGTACTAATATGTTTTGCATTGAAAGTGAGAGCTTCATATTAACTGAACATCGTAGTGCATGCTGTGCAAATGCTTTTTGAATTACTGATGAAAATGTTTTTCTATATACAGGACAAGGGGACCAGTGGCAAATTCTAATGCTTTTCCCAGTCCTGCCTCTTAGTTCCTCTTCTTTATTTTGAATGCTAGTTCCTAACTACACTTGACAGAAGATGAAAGAGAATCTGCTTTTAGAGTTCCCTTTTTTCTCATTTCAGTTATTTTTTTTCACAGACAAGCCCAGCAGAGCTTTTAGTTTAGCTGTATTTTTTTCTTTTACATTTCATTTTTTGACAATGTCAGCCCTATATGGGAATAAAACGGTTGTTCAAAGTTAGTAAGACGGATCAAGGATTTGGAAAACAAAAAGAAAATGCTTCACGGTGCATAATTAGGAGGAATAAAAAAAATAGTACAGCAACAGTAATAGTGGTTCAATAATATTATAAGGCTTGGAGAAACAAAAAAAAAGAAGCATGACTAGGGAAGAAGAAATGCATTTCAGCTGCAATTAGTTGCATTTCCAAAATTGTATTTCAAAGTGACTCAAAATCCTGTAAGGTTACAGGTTAGTGAGAGGCTATCAACTCTAGATAAACTGACTGTCTTGTCACTATAATTTAGTCTTCTCATAATCACCCTGCCCGTTGACCAGCTAGTGTCAGCAAACATGTCACGCCAGAACAGCAGCAAACATCCTGAGGGTGAAGGGGTGAGGAAGATGAGAGGGTGTCTGTGACTTCATGATGGAAAGGAAGTGATAGGGTCACTCTGAATCTCTTCAGTGTCACATGACAAATAAGAGGACAACTGGCCTCAGAGATGATATACTATAGAAGCCTTTCATTTTGTGTGGTTGAACCATAGACTTTAAAATACATTTAACATTCTTTACTCAGAATGATGTAATCGGCAATGACTGTTTCTGGGATATCATCATTTTCTACAACGGAAGAGAGTGAAGGTGTGTAGTCCATCTTTTTTTACAGTCTATGGGTTGAACAGTCAAAAAGCTGTGATGATGGTGTAGCTTAAATTGAAGAACCACAAACACAGAACTGTGAAACAAAAGTCTAACACCAGTTTAACCGGAACAACCAATCGATATCCCATATTTCGTGCCCGAAAGTGTCACTTTAGAAAAAATGCGGGATATCAGCCGGTTGTTCAGGTTGAACTGGTGGAAACATCTCAATCAGCTCCACTTTTTATTCACTTTCCCAATAAACATGAATTTGAAAGGCAGTTTAGTGACCACTCAGCTTGTCCATGTCTGAGACCATCTGTGAGGTTTACCATTAAACTCTCTTTCTACTGTAAGTTAATTATAGAGAGGGCAAAAGAGATTTATGGACATTTTTATTTGATTTTTGCTTCTCTGTGATGTCTCCCTGGTGGGACTTTTACAACTTGGTTGTGAAGGGAGTGTGTTAAATCAGCCGCAATGTTTCCTTGCTGTTCATATAGGGAATCAGTGCTGGGTGGATGATGCATCTAGCTAAAGTATTATTGTATCAGGTTGTGGAAACTCTCTATTTTTTTTTTTTTTTTTTTTTTTTTTTTTTTGCTTTGCTGAATTGTATAATTTAGGTTCTGAAATATGCGCTTACTTATGAAGCTTTTAAGCAATACTTGTTTAAATGACTTTTTAATTCCTTTCTCGTAAGGCTCACATGGATCCAAGGTTTTCCTTTTCATAGATTTTTATTTTTTATTTACTAAGATTTTCACCTTATGCATTACATATCATGAACTAACAATGAACCGTGCATTTATAAATATTAATTTCTACATATGATTTTACAGTTGAATACATTAATCGTTATGCACTGCTGTAATGTACAATGTTTAATTTATTGAAAGAAGCATTTATTTAATAATTGTTCAATCTTTTTACAATTTCAAATAACTAAAAAAAAACATCTGTGGTTGGAAAGCTGAATTTTCTGCATCATTACTCCAGTCTTCAATGTCACACGATTCTTCAGAAATCAATGTTGAAAACTGATTTCCCCCCCCCCCCAGGATTCTTTGAATAATAGAAAGTAAAAAAATCATTAAAAAAAGAGCCGCATTTATTTGAAATAGTTATCTTTTGTAATATTATAAGTATCTTTGTCACTCAATTAAATGCATCCATGCTAAATGAAAGTATTACTTTCTTTAAAAAAAATATTCCTGACCCCAATTTTTGAACAGCACTATTTGCAGCACAATATAACTTGATATTAACCTAAATTAATAAATGTTTAAATAAATAAAATGACTCTAACCTAATGCATAAACTATTTTAAACTAAAAGTTAACAAACTGAACCTTTTTGTAAAGCGTTACCAGTTTATGCATATACTGTACATTATATTCAAGAATATGCTAAGTGAAACACAATACCCACACGTATACAAGTGAATAGTCAAAAAAATATGATGTCAGCAATGTTCCTAATGACAAGTTGTCATCAAGATGAAATGACTTTATTTGCTTCTCAGCATTTTTCACAGCTTGGTCAGATCGTGCCCTCCTTTGGGAGCTACGGATGCACATGTGGCTTATACCTCAAGAGTAATAATACAGACAGGGTTTGGTGTCAGGGCATTAGTATAATATACAAGATGGTTTCCTCTGAATAAAACTGCTCAGCTTGCTTTCTGACTTATTTTGGGGTATAATCTTGACATACGAGTCGCTAAAGGAGGAAAGAGTTCTGTGCTGCACATACTGTATGGCACACACTAGTTCGGAGAGTATTTACAGCTGTCCGTCACTTTTTACGTTTACGTTTCATTTTCGTTTTTGTATTTTTAGCAGGGACCGCTTTGTTTATTCGTTATGCAACGAACCATCCGCAAGGAGTCTACAGTTCTATAACAAGGCAACCGGTGACCTCTCTCAGTAACTCACTCAGCACTTCCGTGCTCTTACGCCCTTTTCTCGGCACCTCCGCCATTTGTTCTCAAAGTGCTAATTTGCAGATAATGAAGTAATCCACTGAAATGTTATGTGTCCCTCTGGGCAGCACTATGCAAAGCAAGGGGGTTGCTATATCCAGGACTGACTCATTTGTAGTCCCCCCCTCCCCACCCCCACCCATGGGAAATATCACATAATCAAGCAGACACTGTATTAAATAATTCCTTCGAGCTTTCTTGGTTCAAGAAAAGTTTTTTTTTTTCTTCTGAAGACCGCACAACAGATGCGTCCTTTGTCTCTATTCATGTACAGTAGTGGCTAAAATGAATGTCCCGCCTAGGAAAATTGATATCTTCACCCTTTATTAAAATATTATTAAAAATGTGCTTGAGATTTTGTAAGCATATTGCGTGGTTGTGCTGCCTTGGAGTCAATTGTAAGAAAAAAAGTCAGAATTGTGATATTTTTGTGAATGTTTTATTCTGTGGCGGAAACAAGCTTCCATAGAGAAGTGATTAACGTAAGCTTTTTCCTGTGAGAAATTTTTTCAATAAATAAATAAAATTTCATATTTTTTCACAATATTTCCTTGTTAAACGTACCGTAATAATCTTTGTTTTATTTACAACTTTGAAGAACTATTTACAGTGTAAAATAATAATACACTAGAAAGTTGTCTGTAAGGCCCAAGAAAAAGGCACCGTCACCCTTTCAGCCGGTCGTTTGCTTTTCTTTCCCTTCGTCTATCCATCAAGACTGTTTCTGTGCTTATCTCACGGTTCATCAGCCTCGTAAAACTCCCCCTTAAACAGCAGCCCTGAGAGTGTGCACTATTTTCTGCTGAGTTAGAGGAATCGGGAAGCCGTTTGAAAGGCTCCTTCGGTCTGACTGCAGTCCAGTCTGCGAGGAGCGCTGGGACTCGCACGGTTTGCTTGGCCGCTTTCTGAGCCTCGAACTCTGTTTGGTGGTGGCGGCCCTTCTGGGTGCCGGTAGGGGTTGGAGTCCGAGGGGTGTTTACTTGCTGACCAAGTTTTTCGATGAGAGTTTCTATAACAAGTTTAGGATTTGACAGAGGAGTCAAATTAGAGTTTGTCGCTTGGCACGGCGATTATTGTCACTGTTGGTGCTTGATGCGGGGAGCGGAAGAGTAATAGTCTCTGGGGCAACAGGCAAGATTAATCCTGGTACGCAAGCTTGACAGATTCTTCTGGTTCTATTAAAGAGATTTACCGTCCGTCCCGAAAATCTGATTATAGACATGCTTATAAAGTGAAAATGGCAAATTCTGCTACTGTATTATGTTGTATATACAGTGTACTTATCATTAGTCATATTTAAGCAAGATAGAGGATAGTCTGTTTTTTATTATAAAATGTTTGCAAGACACAGTTTGAAAGTTCAGGCTTTGACTTGAATGTGCATCTGTGGTTTAACAACAAAAGCAGCAGTGTCACATAAATGCAGATCTGAAAGGTCTAAAGGGTCGTCAAAGACTTATTATTCACAGGATGAGTGGGAGGAAATTCCGTCTCTCACTGTCATTATTTTCAGGATGGATGGTTTGCAGTTAAGACATTGCCTAACCAGCATCTGTAACAAGTAGATAGGCGCAATGTTAGACCCAAACACTTTATCACGCTGATCATAAGGGATTGTTATCTGAATCTCTGCATCTGCAATGACAACCAGACCAGACTGCATTTAGCGAATGAAGTAAAATAATTTGATTTAGTATTTCTGTGTAAATTCCTTAAATTATTACAGAATAGGGGTTTGCAAACTACATTCTTAAAAATAAAGGTTCTTTATTGGCATTGATGGTTCCATAAAGAACTTTTAACATCCATAGAACCTTTCCATTGCACAAAAAAATATTTTTAGTGGAAAACGTCCTTTTGATTTAAAAAAAAAATGTTCATACTAAACAAAAATGAAGATTTCGCTGATTCTTTAGGGAACCTAATGGTTCTTCTATGGCATCACTGAAAAAATATAAATAAACATTGTAACCTTTTTTTTTAAGAGTAGGGTCTGGGAAATCATGAAATTAACTCCAAATTATTTTATTCTCTTCTGTTATTCTATTTTACTCATATTTATAATGTATATATTTTACAGTCCTATGTAAAAACCTTTATACATGGAAACTATTGCACAGTATGTTTGGTTATGTTTTCATGCACTAATAAAATAATGTTGTAAACGAAAAATAAGCACAATAGAGTGGTAAAAATCAAACATTTATCAAATATATCAATAATAATAATAAATAAGTACATTTACTGAATGTGGCATTTTTACAGTTCTGCTTAACAAATAGGTCAGAAATCATAAGATGAATTACAAATTATTTTTATTCTGTTGATGAATAAGATAAAAGATACCATGTCAACATAAATAATTTTCCAGATAAAATTTTACACATTTATAATATTTGAATATTTTAAACTTCAAAACTTTCTCAGCCCTAGTTTTATGCTTCTATTCAGTTGTATACATCTAACATACTATAATAATAGTTCTAATGAACTATTCTCCGAAATGACAGGCAGCAGCGTGGAGAAAATATCAGCTTTAAAATGTCTCTACCAGTGTTAAAACCAAAACTGGTCCCTTGTGTTGGTTAGTTACGTTTTAGTTTGTCATTGCAGAAGTCATGTACAGGAAATTGCCTTTTCTGGCCTCCCTGAGAACTGCATCCTGGATCTTGCTGAATCATCCATAATGTGATGCATGTAGACCTGTATGTATGAGCAACACCCTGACACACGTTCAACGCTGATGGGCCACGCTGAAGTCTTGTCACATATGCCTTGGCAGTGTCCCGCTACATACATTGCCTTCTGTGTAAAAGCTAACAGATCATTACCGCTGAAAAGAGGTCGTGACCACAGCAGACAACACCCACCTTCCTCTGTCGTCTGTCACCTTCTGGGAGATAACATTGCTCCAGAACTGGTCCTGACAGGATCCTCCTGCCTTTGCCTGTAGACTCTTATCAGAGTCTGGCAGACATTACTGCTCTTGACTGTGCATTCAGCTTTGAGGTTACACTAGTCAACGGTCAAAATTTAAGTCATAATGCTGTTAGTCAAATAAACTACAGGTTGTTCATTTTAATTTTTGAAGATGCCTGAAAAATGTGAATGGATGGTTGACATGTCAGAGTGACATGCTATACTTCATCTAAAACCAATAGACCCTTTTCACAGAGACAAAAAACAACAATATTAATTAATATTTATATACAAATCAGCCCTGACTGTATTCATATTTATACAGGTCCTTCTAAAAAAATTAGCATATTGTGATAAATTTGTAATTATAAAAATTAAACTTTCATATATTTTAGATTCATTGCACACCAACTGTTTTAATACTGATGATTTTGGCATACAGCTCATGAAAACCCCAAATTCCTATCTCAAAAAATTAGCGTATCATGAAAAGGTTCTCTAAACGAGCTATTGACCTAATCATCTGAATCAACTAATTAACTCTAAACACCTGCAAAAGATTCCTGAGGCTTTTAAAAACTCCCAGCCTGTTTCATTACTCAAAACCGCAATCATGGGTAAGACTGCCGACCTGACTGCTGTCCAGAAGGCCATCATTGACACCCTCAAGCAAGAGGGTAAGACACAGAAAGAAATTTCTGAACAAATAGGCTGTTCCCAGAGTGCTGTATCAAGGCACCTCAATGGGAAGTCTGTGGGAAGGAAACAGTGTGGCAAAAAACGCTGCACACCGAGAAGAGATGACCGGACCCTGAGGGAGATTGTGGAGAAGGACCGATTCCAGACCTTGGGGGACCTGCGGAAGCAGTGAACTGAGTCTGGAGTAGAAACATCCAGAGCCACCGTGCACAGGCGTGTGCAGGAAATGGGCTACAGGTGCCGCATTCCCCAGGTCAAGCCACTTTTCAACCAGAAACAGCGGCAGAAGCGCCTGACCTGGGCTACAGAGAAGCAGCACTGGACTGTTGCTCAGTGGTCCAAAGTACTTTTTTCAGATGAGAGCAAATTTTGCATGTCATTCGGAAATCAAGGTGCCAGAGTCTGGAGGAAGACTGGGGAGAAGGAAATGCCAAAATGCCTGAAGTCCAGTGTCAAGTACCCACAGTCAGTGATGGTCTGGGGTGCCATGTCAGCTGCTGGTGTTGGTCCATTGTGTTTTATCAAGGGCAGGGTCAATGCAGCTAGCTATCAGGAGACTTTGGAGCACTTCATGCTTCCATCTGCTGAAAAGCTTTATGGAGATGAAGATTTGATTTTTCAGCACGACCTGGCACCCGCTCACAGTGCCAAAACCACTGGTAAATGGCTTACTGACCATGGTATTACTGTGCTCAATTGGCCTTCCAACTCTCCTGACCTGAACCCCATAGAGAATCTGTGGGATATTGTGAAGAGAAAGTTGAGAGACGCAAGACCCAACACTCTGGATGAGCTTAAGGCCGCTATCGAAGCATCCTGGGCCTCCATAACACCTCAGCGGTGCCACAGGCTGATTGCCTCCATGCCACGCCGCATTGAAGCAGTCATTTCTGCAAAAGGATTCCCGACCAAGTATTGAGTGCATAACCGAACATAATTATTTGAAGGTTGACTTTTTTGTATTAAAAACACTTCTTTTATTGGTCGGATGAAATATGCTAATTTTTTGAGACATGAATTTTGGGTTTTCATGAGCTGTATGCCAAAATCATCAGTATTAAACCAATACAAGACCTGAAATATTTCAGTTGGTGTGCAATGAATCTAAAATATATTAAAGTTTAATTTGTATCATTACATTATGGAAAATAATGAACTTTATCACAATATGCTAATTTTTTTAGAAGGACCTGTAAGTGTTTCGGTTAACATAAGGTCATAAAAGTAAATGCATTCATTTAACTACATTTAAAATGTAAATATGCAGTATAATAAATATTATATATAGAGTGAGAGGGATGCAGGGATGACTTCAAAACCTGGAAGACTACTTTGCCACTGGTTCCCTTGGGATTTTCCTATGAGGTTTTATAATAGTTTTCAATTTATGAGTAAGATAAGATATGTAGTAAATATAACTTGAAGATACTTTGACGATTTGTTCTATAATGTAAATTCCACACACTCACACCCGTGTGTGTGTGTGTGTGTGTGTGTGTGTGTGTGTGTGTGTGTGTGTGTGTGTGTGTGTGTGTGTGTGTGTGTGTGTGTGTGTGTGTGTGTGTGTGTGTGTGTGTGTGTGTGTGTGTGTGTGTGTGTGTGTGTGTGTGTGTGTGTGTGTGTGTGTGTGATTATTGAACAAAACGTCAAGGCATCTTCAAGTTATGTTTACCACAGGATTTATTTTACTCAAATTGAAAAACGCCATAGGAAAATATCAAGAGCCAGTGGTGATTGACCTTCAGAGTTTTGACATCATTCCATGACAACTGTGTGTGTGTGTGTGTGTCACGTTACATGAGTGCATTTACTTTTATGAGCTAATATTAATTGAGAGATGATGAAAATGTTTTTTTTTTACTTCTAAACATTGATTTTTCACACCACAGGCATTTAAAATCCCTAAAGGTTAATGGCAAAATGGTGGATGGATATTTACTTAGATTTTCAACGTTACCTTTTACCAATAGAATTATTGTTTTTGTTGTCTTTTTTTTACAGATACAACAGTCTTTTTCCCTCGATTTGATGGTACCTCTTTCTTGGAGTTGCCGTCTCTGACGTCCCTGTTTCAGTCAGACACTCACTTTACGAGTCATTCCTCTGAGGACAGGAGGACTGTGTATTTGACAATGAAGAGCAAGACACCTCATGGTACTATTCTCTACAGTGAGTATCTGAGAGCCACCGGAGAATACAGCACATAAAGACCCCGTGAAATCAAAATTGGAGTTGGTATAGTAGCTTTGAGCTCATCTATATGCTGAAATAAATTTGAATACAAATTTAAAAAAACTGTCAAAATGCTACTGGCCATTTTTAAAAGGGAAATGGTTTAAATTTTAGTTTTTTAAATTTGAGAAATGCTTATCAAACCACATGGTGCAGGGATGATGTATTTTTGTCGGCCATAACCTGGAATTGAGCATTTTAGCACTTTTGGTTCCCTCGTCCTGAAGTCAATGTTTTTTTTTGTTTGTTTTTAGATTTTAGTTAAATGCTTGAAATACACTGTACAAATTGATGACAACATGTTTTTACAGTGCTTTAAGTAAGTTAAGCAATTTTAAACTTTTTTATAATTTATACAAGATTCAACTAATTTTTTTACGTCAGTTTAATGTAATTTAAGTTGAAATGACTTAAACATCCAAGTTGATTTTACTTAAAAATTTAAGGCAGTAACTTTTTTTTTTTACAGTGTAAGGTCTGTGGTTAACACAAGCTCAAGATATTTTCAAGTTTTATTCTACAATATAAAATGGATCAGTAATATTTTTTTTTCAAAGCTTTTACTTTTCTTGTAAAAGGCGATTAGCTAAATGGGACTACAGAGGTTATCAGGGACATTAAATGTCATCAACTGAACAGGTAAACTCATCTACTCACTAGTAGTAAAAATACTTTGTCCCTGTACCATTCTATTATGTGGTCTTTTAATAGCTAAATGTGCTAATGCCAAGTGATACGTGCCTTGTAAGCATTTGTGACTCAAAAAGAGTTTGCAAAATGCTTTTCTAGACCACCTATACTTTCCTGCAGATGAGGTGGGTCCATTATTTTAGGCTTTCTTTTTCATTTTCTTGCAGAAATGTATCTAAAACAATTTACCATGGAAACCTTGTTAGGTCTTTAATCATTTCTACACAGACTTCATTATCTGTGCTAATTCTAAACCAGTGACATATTCGTGGTAAATGACATGTCTCTATGGCTACCTGCTCATTGCTTGCTCAAAGATCATGGTGAACAGCTGTATATAAATACACATAGCGTATATTACAATAACAATGTCAGTTTGATTTGAGAGGCAAGTAATTAATTTTGACATCACATTCATGATATATTTTCCCTGATGTGTCTATTGAATAGCAATCACCTTCAAACGATGCGGAAAGTTTGACTCGATAACTCGCACTCTATCAGTGTGTGTTAATGAATAATTGGCTTCCCGGCCTCCCTCGCTGCGGATTACACACACTGAGTTATGAGACTGTGAATATAACTGTAAGCCTCAGTGCTAAATTAAAACGCCGGACAGTCGACTGTACCTCTTTATCCAGTAATGAAGTCCTCTCTCAGGACATGTTAATGACATAGCAAATGTCTCTAGGTGATTCAGTCACACTAGTAGATGTGCTGTGGGCTGAATTTAAAGTTATGATGGCTGATCCCATTAGCTAATTGGCAAACCCTGCCGGATGATGCTCTTCAATTACTTTGTCCTAAACAAATATGGTCCCTTGGCTGGACCGAACTCCAAATGAATGAGTATTTGGGGATTTTACCTGTAATTGAGTGAATTAGATTTACATGAATTATAATATATTAAAATTTTAAGTAGTTTCATTATTGGAAAACAAGAATATATTATAAATGGTCTGTTTTGTTCTATCAAACGCTGCCTTGCTGACAAATCTCTGTTGTATGTGAGAGTTCAGTTTTTTTCAATCAACTTATTGATGTTATAATAGGCTATACTAAATATTCACCATGTCCAACGCGCTCACTCTCAGTCCGGTACCTTGTAAACACAAATTTGTTTTTTAGACTAACTGATTAAAATCCATGTGTGCCCTTACTTCGCTGTTGCTATTATAACGGCGGGATGAATGACTCTTGCGCCCGACTCAAATCTAAAATGAGTAGCTACATTACTCATAGGTGTGGTTTGGGCGTAACGTGAAATAAACCAATCAGAGCTTCATCACACATTCCCTTTAAAAGCAGGCAAGCTTGTTCAATGGCGGATTGCAATTATAATTGCGGATTTGCCAGGCGCATGCCAGGAGCGGTTCACAACCGAGGAGACCGACGTTCTCGTCAGGGCCGTAAAAGACAAGAGAAGTGACATTGTATGGAGATGGGAGAAACCCAGCCAAATTAGCTTCGGTTAAACAGGCGTATAATAATTTGGGTAAATGTGTAAGCTAGATTTATGCCTATTTTTTTTTTTTGCATCTTCATGAACGCCACAATGATTTCCCTCGTGTGGTAATATTTTTCCTTGTAATTATGTATGGTTTACAAAAAGGGAAACTGCTGTGTCTGTGTAAATGAGTAAAGCAAAGTGTATGCGCGTTGTGCACACGCTACATTATGGCCAAGCATGCGGCCTTTAAATAGCATCTGAGTAACGCGCCACTGACTGGAGGGAAAAATCTGCTGTGTGTCGGTGAAAAATAGGAATGATACATGCGTCGGTGTATCAAGTAAGTTTGACTCTGTTATGGTCGAGGAAGTTGGGTTTCCAGTCCCAGACGCACAACAACCAGGAGAAGAGGGAAGAGAGGGAGGTCACTGTGAAGTTGGCTTTTAAGTTTCACAGAGGTCACGCCTCATGGAGTTATGCTTTACCAAAAGAAAAGGTGCAATTTTCCAGAGGGAAAAGTTCCTTTGTTTGGAAGCTGACTTATTTGCATGTGTAGCTGGATAGGTGTTGATGTAGAAACTATTAGATACTTGTAATACTAATATGTTGCATAGGTTTCAACATACATCTGGGCTGCATTCGAAACCGCATACTTCCCTACTATATAGTAGGGGAAAAGCAGTAGGCGAGCGAAAACGTGTATTTACGAATCCTTAGTATTCATAAAAAAGTAGGCGAGAATTACCTGGGTGACGTACTGTACTAATTATCGCGAGATTCGGACGTGCGTATACTAATAGTGCGTTCGAATATGCCTACTTTCCTATTATATAGTAGGATAAAACAGTACGTGAAAGTAGTAGTATGTCCGAAACATCAGTATTCATAAAAGAGTAGGCGAGAAGTTCCCGGATGACCTACTGCTTCTGCCCAGATTCTTAAGCACCCATCGACGGATACTCTTCTATCCCAGGAGGTCACGGGAGAGGATACGTCATTTTTGATGAATTATGTTTTCAAATGTGAGTAAACACGGTTCCTTGTGTTAAAATGTGTTGAAATACAGGAGACTAGAGTAAACTGTTGAATTGTTGAAGGTGTAAAGACGTCAGTATAATTGTGATTTTGCTGTAAAAACACGTTCTATTATGTATTGCTATCAGGGGAGCTCCAGTAAGCACAGATCTCTAAAGTGGATGTACATAAACCAAATACATCTTAAAGATGCTTATTTTAAATATCTATTTACATCTGACTGGAAAATCTTCTATAAGTAGGCCTATTGCAGATGAGCACATCACAACATGAATAGACATCTGATGTATGTGTGCTATTTTAGAATTTACTGTTTGGCAACACTGTTTACATTATAGATCTGTTTATTTACCTTACTTTTATCTAAAGTAATTAAACATAAGTTATCTATTTTATTTGTTCGTTAGTACTGTTGATAAATTGAGGAACATTTGGGGGAGAGGAGAGTGGCTCATGAAGCTGAATGCTGCATCAAAGGCTTTGAAAGATTTTGTTATTCATTCCTGTAGTATACTCAATTTAAAGCTTAAGTTGTAGTTTATTTTAATTATTGTAATTTCAAACAGAGTTATTACAGCACTTTTCTGATTCGGATTTGAAATGTCTGCAGACTGGTGTGAGCACTGAGGATGGAGAGCCCGGAGCTGAATCCTGGAAATGGTGCCATGGATGAGTCCCTCCATCTCTCCAACTGCCCTTGTGAGTCCCTCCATCACTCCACCTGCCCTTATGAGTCCCTCCATCACTCCACCTGCCCTTATGAGACCCTCCATCTCTCCACCTGCCCTTATGAGACCCTCCATCTCTCCACCTGCCCTTATGAGTCCCTCCATCTCTCCACCTGCCCTTATGAGACCCTCCATCACTCCACCTGCCCTTATGAGACCCTCCATCACTCCACCTGCCCTTATGAGTCCCTCCATCTCTCCACCTGCCCTTATGAGTCCCTCCATCTCTCCACCTGCCCTTATGAGTCCCTCCATCACTCCACCTGCCCTTATGAGACCCTCCATCTCTCCACCTGCCCTTATGAGACCCTCCATCTCTCCACCTGCCCTTATGAGACCCTCCATCTCTCCACCTGCCCTTATGAGACCCTCCATCACTCCACCTGCCCTTATGAGTCCCTCCATCTCTCTACCTGCCCTTATGAGTCCCTCCATCTCTCCACCTGCCCTTATGAGTCCCTCCATCACTCCACCTGCCCTTGTGAGTCCCTCCATCTCTCCACCGGCCCTTATGAGTCCCTCCATCTCTCTACCTGCCCTTATGAGACCCTCCATCACTCCACCTGCCCTTATGAGTCCCTCCATCACTCCACCTGCCCTTGTGAGTCCCTCCATCTCTCCACCGGCCCTTATGAGTCCCTCCATCTCTCCACCGGCCCTTATGAGTCCCTCCATCACTCCACCTGCCCTAATGAGTCCCTCCATCTCTCCACCGGCCCTTATGAGACCCTCCATCTCTCCACCAGCCCTTATGAGACCCTCCATCTCTCCACCGGCCCTTATGAGACCCTCCAGACCCTGGCAGGAGAATGTGGGGTTCAGCGCCTGTAAATACATGCTTGTAATTTGAACAAAGCTTTGTTTCATGTGTTGTTGACTTGTATATGCATTTGTTTATTGTGATGGTTACTTTTATTCATTATTTTACGTATTTATTCATGTTTCTTATTGTTGTTGTCAGTAAATAAAATACAAGTATTTAATATATGTATGCTTTAATTCATTGCATGACTATAACTGTATTCACTGAATTTAGCAAGTGTGTATTCATACATATCTATGTCATATGACAAAACAAATTAAATTTAGCTTGTTTTACTAAAATGCATAATTTTCGGTAAAAAAAAGTTTTGGTCAGCATTTATCATTATTATTGTGTGTAAATTTTGGGGTGGGCTAGCGATGCAATTCATTCTGGGGTAATCTTGTTTTTTAAGGAGTGATACTTACATTTTTCTATTAAAAAAATCAACAGTCTTCTCCAAAGGTGAGATCTTTGAGCAGCTGTGTGCTGTGAGCAATGTGCAGGCATTACAAATGCTGAGGAAAACCGTTCTAGGTACGGCTGTCGAGTTACTGATGTTATGAGGTGTTAGTGCACCTGTCGCTCATATAATTTTTTGATTACAGAACTTCTAGTTACATACAAGATCAGGGAAATATACGATGGTTATATCTTTAACAATGAACAATCATAATGACAGAAAACATAAATATGGGTTTGCATCCATCATAATATGAGATTATATACACAGGGAAAAAAGAACAATGACAAGTTTAAATATCTTTGAATAATACATAAAAACGGATTTTTTTGTTGTTGTTATAAGCCCGAGGGATGAAACATTCAACAAGAAAAAGAGGAAAACATAAAGGACAGCCCTTGGGGGCCCAAAAGGGCTTTTTGCTTGTGGGTGAACATTTTGGATTTAAAATAAAGAAATTAACAACATATTCAAGAGATGACGATTTGGGTTTTTTGTTAAAAAAAAAAAAATATATATATATATATATATATATATATATATATATATATATATATATATACATATATATATATATCTTTATCTTTAAGGATAAAACTGTGGGTCACATTAGAAGGGTTAAAAATAAGAACTTACATCGACCCTGATGTATTGCTTACACTACAATCACAAAAAATGGGCTGTTTTTTTTCAACAAGACCACAAAATAAGCAAGTTTCATCAATATCAAGATATTTACAGAGATTAATTAAACCTGACGCTAATATCTTTTAAGTTGTTGCACTTGTGATAACGCGTCGAAGGTCACATGATAACGTCAACATGGCAGATGTCCGGTTCGCATTCATACTCAATGAGATCAGGCTATAAAGTACCTACTCTTTCAACGCTCGTTAATTAGGCTAAGTACTCATTGAAATTAAGTACCTACTCATTGAGTATGCGGTTTCGAACGTAGCCCTGGTCATGGTCACCAGAGTCACCACCTCCTCACTACATTTCCCATCATCCTCCCTGGCCCTCACCTGCATCAATCACAGAGATCGCTGTGACCAAACTTCACTGATCATCATCCAGCCCTATAACTCTTCCTACTGCAGTTCACCATTGTCTGGTCTTGTTGTTCCCTCAGAGAACACTAACCTGACTACTTACCTTGTGATAGTCCTGAAAGATTTACCTTCAGCCATCTGTTTCCAGCATCCGTCATCAGCTACGTTCATCTGTCTTCAGTCATCGGCCTCCATCTCCATTCCAGAACCTGCATCAGATAAGATCCGTTATTATCCATATATCCATTAGTGATGGGAAGTTCGGATCATTTTACGGACTCTTTTGTTCGATCTCGTTCATCAAAATGAACGAATCTTTTTTTCGAGTCGTTTCATTCATTAAGTGGATTTAAATGTTATACATTATTTAACTGCCGAATTCCCCAAACACATCCACCTACGCAATCGTGATCATATTCTGAATAAAGAAATCATTAGTATGCAGTCAAAAATAATTTACAGGGAACATAAATAATTACTTTACCATCCGAGTCTTTCGTTCATTTGTCACGTGACAGACTCAATGAACGACCCGTGAAAGACTTCATGCTCATGAAAGACCCTTCTTCACTAATATCCATCCAGTTGTCTTTATTCTTCAGTTACTCACCTGCTTCCATCGTTGTGATCTCATATTTCTGCAAATAAATCTGTTATTCACTTTACCTATGTGAATCCTTCTGTTTCAGGACACTATAGTGTATACATATACACGATAATTTAGCTCATCAAAATACAAATTCATAGATCCCAAACATGGGGTAGGTGAGGTTATTAACTGTTGGTTCTATCATAAAGCATGCAATACACAAAAAAATACAATACATAGAGCTGCCAACTCTCACTCTGGCCGTGAGACACACACATTTGATTGGTTTCACACGCTCAGACGCCGCACCCCCGATTTCTCACCCTGAAGTGTCAACCCGGTCGGTCAAATGCCTGAAAGATGAGTTTATCTAATATAGATCTACCCGTTGAGCCACTCGTGATCGACTAGTTATACCGCAAATTAGTTCGAATCTCGAATCGAATCTAGAGCGAGCGTGGAGAAGTCTCACTCCAAGCTAAACTCAAAAGTTGACAGCTATGAGAGACACTATACAAGACAGTAATAATCATACATGCATATCTGGTTGGTTGAGGGGTTTTAAAGATTATTTGTTAAATGAGACAAATCAGACAATTATTTGTTATAAGTCATTGTCAGCATAAGTGATGTGTGATGTCACAAATTGTGGGTGGGCCCTCTTTGTGGTTCTACTGAATATTGTGCTCATGATTCAATACAGGTTTGAAATATTATCATTCAGTGTGAAGTGCTTTATCAATCATATAGTTTTACTGTCACATTTGCACTCGACATTGTTCAAAAGTTCCAAGCTGATTTCAAATGACTAACATGCAGCCCATATTACATCAGTAGCAGCGGTCTTGGCAATCACCTGACATTTAAATAACCTGATAGGGAGATGAGTCATGTCTGTAAATTGTTGGCACTAAAGGCAGAGCTGGATGAAACTGTCATCTTTGAATGAGATTGCTCTTGATGTCAAGTTAGAAAACTCATTTTACTTCCACCCTGTCAGATTAGTCTTGCATATGCTCACCTGACACGGCCAATATGACAGTGTTTATCTCATGTCTCAACCTGTCAGAATCTTCATGAAATTCCTTTTATAGATTAGCCATGTAAAATAAGACAGAGAGCAAGCATTTGGGTTAGCGCTCTCTCATTCTGCTAGTGACAGATTCATCAATTTTAGAGGAGGGAAACTGACTGATTTAATTAGAATGATCTCCCAACCCGGCATGAATGTGATTAGTAACTTGTTTATTTTTCAGTGGTGAGCGGACTTTTGATCAATATCAATCTTATCCAAATAATTCCAATTCGTACAGTGTGGTCCTAAAGTCATAGACAACTAGTAAAAACGCTTGTATTTTCCATTCTTTTAATTTTAATATTATATTATAAAAATGCATGCTCAATTTCACATTAAGTCTATTATTTGAATATTTACAGAATATTTACTCTTCATTTTTCGTGACTTTTTATAATGTATTCAAATGTAGCCTAATAAGTTACATATTTATTTTGTATCTGTTGTGAGTGAACTTTTGATGACTTTGATTTTATTAATTTAAATTCTTACAGTGTGGTATATTATTGTCAGCGTTGGTTGCGGCAGAGATGAACTATTATATTATATATTGCAATATAATAAATTGTCACAAATTAATTTTAATCTTAATATTTAAAGGCTGTTAATATTTCCTCTTCATGATAACTTGTTTTAACAACTTTTAACACGTTTTCAATTAAAATAAATAAGTCCTGTTGTATTAAAATGTGGTCTCAATGTTTTGGACCGCAATGTCTCTATGAAACTTCAAGAAAAAGGAGCACTGGTATCTAATCTGTAATGTAATGATTACATTCAGTTCAATGTTTTTATATGCCTATCACTAAATTAACCTCCCGCGTCCGAGTGTTTTTCCGCTCTTGGATTGTGACGGATGTGTAGGTGTGCACCCAAGTTTAAATTTAAGACATGAAAAAAAAAAACTCTAGATATCAAAGGAAGTTAATCAGAAGACATGCATCAGAATGCAGAAAAATGTTAAGAGTTACACCTGCATCTCATCTGTTCCCTTCCCTCCAAACAAAAGCGTCCCATGAGCACCACGTCAGACTCCCGCTGGGCTTCAGTCATCAGCAGACGAGAGGCAGAGCCAATATAGCAGGTGACAGGTACTGACAAGAGGATGCACGCTCCGTTAGACCCAGTACAGGGTAACAGGGCCATTGGGACAATAAGGAGTAATTTGTCATTTCCATACACCCCCCACCCCATCCCCTTTACATAAAAAAGAGGAAGAAATACAACTGGAGTTGATGCAGTAGGTGTCAAGTGCATCTGCAATTACTGGGGTTGTTGCCAGATATGCCACAGCGAGCAGGAAGCTTGACAATATTGTTGTGACTACTCATGCTCAGATGGGAATAAAATAGGCGCTTATTGATTTAGTTGTGTTACCTTGTGCTTCTGTGCGCTGTAAACCTTGATATGCTTATGTACTTAATCAGTGTACTTATATTTACCACTTATTGTTGGCAGGTTTGCAAATAATGAACAAGGAAATGAACATGTTGAATGTTAATGTATAAATCGTAAAAGAAAAAATCCAAATGCGGACCATGAATGCATGAATGCAAGTGCGATATTGATGAAGTTGTAACCCTTTACAATAAGGTTTCATTAGTTAGTTAACTACTTTTAACAAACTAAGAATTAATAATACTTCTACAACATTCATTACTCTTAGTTAATGTTCATTTCAATATTTACGAATACATTATTTTAGTCGGATGTTGCATTTATTAACATTAGTTAATGCTCTGTGAATTAACATGAACAAACAATGAACAGCTGGATTTTTATTAACGTCAAGTTAATAAATAATGTAACAAATGTATTGCTCACTGTTAGTTCGTTGATGCATTAACTAATGTTAATAAATGAAACCTTATTGTAAAGTATTACCAATAAAGTTAGACAGTTTCTTTGTGTATTTTTGTTCCGCAAATGAAAATAGTATCAAATGAAGCCTGCAAACTGCAATAGCATTTCATTCCTGAGTGAATGATTCATTGACTCACTCATAAAGCCAGTCACTTGTTTTGTTCTTTTTAATAAATTGGTTGAGCGAATGATTCATTAACTCACACCTAAACTGTGAGTTTTAACACAATAAATCAGTAATCAACAAAAAATGTAGAAATATTTTCACAAATAAACATTAGAAAAAAATAGTAGATTTTTGTTGTATGCAACTTATTTCTTGTTGTGACAATATTTCAAAAGAAACCAATCAAACTGCATTTGTTACTGTAAAATGTCTATGAAATATAACACCAGTTAACACAAGTAAAAATAAATGAAAAGAACAAGAAGATTGCTATTTATCTGCTTTATAAGGATTTGGAGTTAGAATTTGGTTTAATGCCTTCTAAAATCCATTTAAAATAAAAATAAAAGGTATTCTATGTCATACTAATTTTGAACGAACTAGCATTTGAGATTTTGTATGACTAAAACATGGTTTCTAGCCCCAAATGAAAACAGGTCGTTCTTAAATTTCATTATGATAAGCTCTGAGAGAAAGCTTCCTCATCTCTTTATATTCCTCCTTCCCTTATAGCCCGGGAGCAAAATTCCGGAGACCGTTTCCTCCATGTGTTTCTCCAGAATGAAAGACCAGTGGCCAGGCTGGGCTGCAGTGGTGCTCATGTTTTGACCACAGCTGCTCATCACAATATCAGGAACCATAGCTTGGTGCCAATTACAGTGAGGTGAGAATTGTTTCATTTATTTTTACACTGCAAAAGATCATTTTCTTTAGTATTTTTGTCCTGATTTAAAACATTTGAACACTAGTGAAACAAATTAATTAGCTTTAGAAGCTGAACTGTGAAGATATTAAACCTTTTTTTTCTTGTTTTAAGCATTAACCTTGCAAAGTTTTTTTGTTTCAATTTTACCAAATATGTAAGGAAATTTTGAGACTTAATATCTTGTGCAGTACATAAAAAAGTATCTTATTTATTTATTTTATTTTTGCAGTGCGCTATAATAATCAAGAAATTACATGTACAAGAAATGATCCTTTATTAGCCAATCTGCATTTTACTACTCAAACAGTTTGTATTTAATGGAACACAAAGTTCTTTCATATTACAGCACATTTATTCATGTACCATTTCCTACAGCGATTTTGAATTTTCACACTAGCATACTGTGACTTTGATCAGAAGAATTTTTATATGGATTATTATAATCTCTCGCCAAAGTAGCAAAACTACTAAAAAAAGGATGAGGCCAATAAAAAAATTCCAAAAGTTTTTAATTCGACCTTCACATAAAAACAAGAAGAAAACAATAGAAATCTGTTTTAATCAAAATCAGCCTCTCGGAAATTAAAGTGCCATAGTTGAAGAAACACTCTGACGTGTTTGGCTTTTCCTGAAGATTCAGAAGTCAATTTAATGCATGTTTCCTATATGCTAATTTGATATGCTCCTTCAGTATATCACAGCTACAGGTTTTAATATTGAATGTGTTCTCATTTATAAATGGCAGCGGCTCTTTTCTGGGCTCTGTGAATCTCATGCTTAGGACTCATGAGTTTTGACATGTCAATGCTGTGGGAGTTACATCAAAGCTACATATCGTCTTTGTTCGTTTCATCACCTAATAATAATGCAAATTAACATTATCTTGAGGGAGGCAGTCACCACTTGCACATCATTTAATAATTAATTTAATGAAATGAACATAAATATACATATAACCACTCAAATTGAAAATGTATTTTAGGCCACAAACTCGCACTATTACTATTATGATTTCTATTTAGTAAAGATGACCATGCTTGAATATATTGCTAAAGTAATTTGTATAAGAATTCAAAAGGCATAAATGTCAAGATGCTGTTAATAGAATTGCAATTATTTACTATTAGCATAACTACTGTATTAAATAATGTGAGTGAATCAATTAGAATTAGGTATATCAATGTGATGTTCACTTCGTGCAATTAATTTAAAAAATGATGCATTGAAAACATTTATTACAATCGTGCCTTCTCTAATATTGACCCTATGAGCATCTTAAAAATGGCACAGTTATGAAAAATAGAGACAGAATTCTGCATTTGTTCATACAGTAGGGCAATAGTTTAAAACTATTGTAGATGGAATACAACCATCACTAAATTGTGTATTGATTGACAGCCCAATTTAGACTTAACCTGAAATAATTTACTTGTCCTCTCAAAAAGTATAACACATTTGTATTGGTATTGGTAAATGTTTCATGTTTATAAAACTACAGTGTCTACATGTTTTATGTATCATTATGCTTTGCTTTCATTTATTCAATTGCATTTTATCTCACCCCTGGATGCATGTAGTTTAATAAAATCCCTCCAGATGTAATGGTGGTCTGCAAGCAGTTAATCAACTATTTTAGCCAATGCAGTCCAGCCCTCGGCCATTACAGTGCTGATTTCACTTGTATATTTGATGGGTTTCTTGAACAGCTTTTCTCCCATAGGGGATGTGTTTAGATGCCAAGCACTTCTAACTTAACAATCCGACAGCCTGTATCAGTTGTCTCTAGATATTCCTGCTGTCTTGTTTGACTCAGCGGTCTCATCTCTTAGGGCTTGGAGAAGGTTATTCTCCTTCTGTCACTTGTCTGAGGAAATACTCTGGCTGATGGAATGGAGATATTGTCGGATGTGCCATCTGCACTTTTCTGAATGTCTGCTTTCTTTGTTATCAATATTCCACAGAATGAATCACTCTTTTGACATTGGCACATCCATGTCCGATAAGACTTTAAATTATGTTGTGAGAAACTGTAAAAAATGGTGCATATAATCCTTTAGAAATACCTGATTCAAATGGTACAGAATGAGAAATTAAATGGGGTCATGACCTGAGAAATCAAATTTGCCTTGATCTTTTGGCATCCTGACCAGACACGATGCGATTCCAGCGACAAATCATTTGTCTGACCACACAAGATGCGTCAAAATCAATCAAAACCCACAGCCAATCAGAACAGCGTGTGGGCGAGGTCTCGCGGCAAGTGAACAGCACCAGAGAGTAATCTTGACGGCACTCGCAAGAAAATGGATAAGTAGCCTAGGCTACACAATCAAATTCACAAATATTACACCATTTAAACATTGTTAAAAATACATAGGCTACTGAGTTACTAAAACAATATTTGTCAGAGAATACGTTTTTTTTCACAGTTTGAACGTTCTTGTTTTCGATTTGTTTAATTTCAAGATCTGAGGTGAATTATCCATTGTTGCATTTACAGCTACAAAGCTGGGACCACTAAATAATTTTCAAAGTAACATTGCGTGCTTTGAACATTAAATAAAGCAGATAAAAAGCACCTGAGATTAGAGTTCTCAACGGGCCTGAAAATTTCACCCCAACCCGGCCAGTGGCTTTTAAAGCCCGGACCCGATGTAACCCGACACATTAACATGAATTATCTGCCCGAACCCGGCCCGGCCCGTAAACATCAACCTTTAATGTTCACGCCTTTAAACAATACAAACAACTGAAACAATAAACTTTAAACATATTCCAGAGTGGGACCTCTGATTTCCCCACTCCTGTAGTAGCGTCTGTGAATTCACCTGCGGCAAGTTTACTTTTCACCAACTCCATCTTCTTCTCCAGACTAAAGGCGTGAACGCAGCGGCGTCAGACTCAGGTCTGCCCCCGCGATGCACGTTGCACGCAGCAGCCAGACTTTCTTTATGGTGAACAGCAGCGATGATTAATAAATGTGGTGGGGTTTTTTTTTTCACTGAGCGGAAAAGATTAAGCCCGAGGTCCGACCCGACCTGAGTCATTTGCTTATATTTTCGACCCGAACCCGCGGGTCCCGTCGGGTTTGTCGGGCCGACCCGACGCGTTGAGAACTCTACCTGAGATTATCATTGCCACACTTTGTGTTTGTTGTTCCAGCCGTGACGTCGCAGAAAAATAGAAACCGTTTTTAAAATAGAATTGTCGCGTGTCGCCGTGGCGGCTGGTTAGGACTAAAACTCTGATTAACATGGAAAATATACCTTTTATTGAGAGTCGCGGCGCGTGTAGTTAGGACACTGTGTAAGAGGGCTTTGTAGGCTAGCCTACCATTAAAGCATCCTACAAGTTTCATAGCTTAAAACGTCCTCGTCATTATAATTAAAATATATATTTTTTTTTTTTTTAAATACGACACGACGAATAGTTATACATCATCGCACCATTGGCCCACTGGCCTTCAGTAGCTTAACTGCTCACATTTAATTTTGCCTACACCGGATTAGAGCATCATGTCAAAAGCCAATAGAACCCATTATAATCACTGACGCTGTCTACACTGCATCAGAGCCCGTCTACGGAGAGCCTGGCCACTCCCTATTAAGTCCTATTGGACAGAATTTTGGTTGTAGTTGTAGTTTCACACCAGAGTGAAAAATGAATGGGAGTCTCTGGAGCTAGACGGCTAAATTTGTCTCTTTCACCGATTGCCGTTGAGAAATCTCAGATTTGATTGTAGTTTTTGCACGTTCAACATGGGATATAGGTCGAAAGTTAAATGAACAAGTACTTATGTCCTTTAGATTTCTTACAGGTTGAGTTGTTGTCAACATAACATTGAGTTGTTACATAACGCGCTAGCATTCTGCTAATTAACGCTGATTGGTCAGTGAATGACTGATTTACGACCAGAGATACCGCTTGATGGCATCGTGGCATCCAAAGCGGCACCAGAATGTTAAGGCGGACTTAACACTTCTAGCACGTGTAGTTACCTGTGTCAGCTGTGTTGTGGATGCCTCGAGAGAAAAGAAAGTGCAGAGCGGAAAGCACCAAAGTGACTGAAGGATTGCCGTAAAGCAGCAACTCTGGTCGTACGATGTGTATGACGTCATTGACATTTTAAAAGACTTTTGAAAGTAAATAAGTGACTCTAAAAAATCTAACACCCAGCAAAGTGTAATTTCTTTGCATCTTCTTTCGAATACAACATTCAAATTACTAGACAAAAATTATATCCTGAGAAAACTGGATTTTGAGGGGTATAGCTCCATAGACCTCCATTCATTCTGCACTCGTCCTGTGAGCGCCCTCATATGGAACCAGAGTGGAACTGCAACCAGTTCAGAAGCCGGAAGTTTACTGAGAGGAAGTTCTCCCCTTATAGGCTATATGCACGCATAAGTTCCGCATTTGACGCAAGGATGCTCGTCAGTTTCCGGTTGGGGAGATTAAAGCGGAGGAAAACCGAGGAAAACGGGATTATGGCAGAGTCTTCAAAATGTACTGTCCTCCCGTCTTTGAAACGAAACTTTCATACGTTTAGATGAAATTTTATATATAGATATGTTTATTTAATATAATTTTAAAAAGAAGCATAAACACAACGAGGTGTGTCTGTTTTTTTCAATTTTTGTGACTAACGCTTCTTTAGTATAACCATGGAGTATACAATTCAATATAAATTCTCGGTATTGCATTGGACTCTATGATAGGCGGAAGTTATCGAGCATCCTTGACCTTCATTCTCTGACTGCATACAGTATACAGAAGTTTCTGACATACCCCACGCACTTGCGGTCCAGTTTAAACAGCTCTGTACAGACTTTAGAAGGATCCCAGCGGCGAAAACAAGTGGATGGAATTTCAACCCCTGCCAAATGATTACCCCCCTAGCATTGGTAGGTTTAGGATTAGCTGTGGGGGGGAGTTAGGATTAGGGGAGGGGTTAGGATTAGGCAATCAGGTATTGATTTCAACGAGGGGGGTAATCATTTGGCAGGGGGTCGAAATTCGGCACAACACCGGAACGCTGGGGATTATATTTTTGTTCAGAGAATTTAGTTTTTCAGCGAGGCACAGTGTAATGGAGAGTTTGCAAAGAAAAACTTTAGTTGAAAGATGAAGCAGTTAACTATTGAAACTGACTGCAGCTGCATCACAAACCGTAAGTAAATGATTTCATAATTCTTTGTCTGTAAATTGTTTTATATGGATAATATTTTTAAAACACTTACTCACGTACAATATCGAGAGGGCGTTGATACTGTTTTCTTTGCAATGGCGTTAGCCAATCATAACAGTGGCTGTTTACTGAGCCTTGAGCCTTAAAGGAGCCGCCCCTTAAAAACAGATCATTTCAGGCAGAGTGTGTGTGTGTGTGTGCCTGCATGCGTGCCCTCATGTTTATATTACATTGTGAGGACCAAATGTCCCCACAAGGATAGTAAAACGTGAAATCACCTACATTGTGAGGACTAGCCAATGGTCCCCGTGAGGGAAATTGATTAATGAACATACTAACTTATGTTTTTTAGAAAATGTAAAAGAGCAGAAAGTTTTCTGTGATGGGTAGGTTTATGGGTAGGGTTAGTGTAAGAGGATAGAATATACAGTTTGTAGAGTATAAAAATCATTACGTCTATGGAGAGTCCCCACAAAGATAGTGTTAAATTAACCTCAAGGAACATATTAAAATAAATTTAAAAAAAAAACTGTCATGACCACTGATCTATAATGACAGAATGGTCATGACCCCTATAGAGTTAAATGCATTTGATATTGTAGAGCAGGAGCATCAGTAACACTTAAAGAAAATATTCACTAAAATATATGAATTCTTTAATCATTTACTCACCATCGTGTAGGTTTCAAGACTTTTATTCACTGTGGAGTACAACACAATTATTTTTGTCCATACAATGAAAATCTATAGGGTCCAATGTTGTTTTGGGGTGCCATTGTCCTTCATTGTATAAAAAAACAAACCATATAATTAATAACAATTAATTCTTACGAAAGAAAGTCAATACAGGTTTGGAACGACGTGATGCAAGTCAAATATGACAATTTTAAATGTGGGGTGAACTATCCCTTTAAGATCCCAGATTATTTTGATAAGATTAAAAGGTTAGTGTTGCTAAGCAAAAACACAAATGTAATAAACCAGAAATTGGAGAGTCAATTACAGAGGCAGCATGTGATGACAGTCAGAAAGTGTCTTAAGTATCAAAATTCTACATTTATCTAAAATCTCCTTAAAAAGCAGCAAGGTTCAACTGCAAGTTCGACAGGATAAAAAGTTAAAAACTGAAGCAGCAATTGTGACACAGCATGGTGTCTGAAGCAGTGAGTGTCTTGAATTGGCCAATACACACCAGCAACTAAAATCTTTTAAAAGGAGTGCAAATTGCCATTTAAATTAACATTAGGATAACAGCAAGTTAAAGGCATCATTGCAAGGAAATGCACCATGCTGTGCCAACAACTGACACTGAAGACAACTGGGAGAGATTCACCTGTTTAAAGAAAAAGTCTTTTGCATTCACAATTGAAAAAGAAAATAAAAGGAAATTCTAGAAAAATATTAGAAAATAAAATTCACCCTGTTGTATAGATTTGTTTGTGTGCATGTGTGAAATTGACAAATTCCACAAAGTAACAAAAAATACACTTAGAATCAATATGCAGATTAAAAGATTAACACATCTCTGTAATTGAAGTTGCTGAACACAGTAATGTTTAGCTATATTTACTCCTATATATAAAGCCTAATGTCTTTTGTCTTTTGGTTGATGATAATCATAATATCCTGATATATCTTCATATAAAGTATATGTACCCTGACCTCCGAGCACAGACGTGAGAGTCTAATCTCCTCCTGTCAGATGGTGAGAATAAACCAGGCATTGTCGATATCAATAATTCTGCCTCTTGATTTTTGAGGTCATCTCTCTGTGTCTGCTTGAGCCGTGAAGATCTGATGAGATCACCCGTTGCATGGTACTGGATCAAGGTCAGCCAAGTGGCACTTAAACAGAATCTTAATGCAGCTGGAAGAAGCGGTGGTACCTTTCATTAGAGGAGATAGTCTGAATGTCACGTGATTTAATTATTCTTTTTAATTACCGTAAATGAGTTGGCATTTTTATGTGGTGTGATGTGCGTGAGTTTTGGGGCTATGCGTGTGCATTCATGGCCAGAAGTAAATAGACATCCAGTTATAATTAATGGGTTTGGCTATTATAGTTGCATCTGTGCAGAAAATCAATCATACAGCTGTGCAATCTCATAGACAAGCATGAGCCATTTTGTTTCTACTTTACAATCACCTGAGGTGCATCTAGAAATGATTTACTTAAGCCCTATTCACACGGGATTAGTTTTATCTGGGGACCACGTGTGATTTAGAAATTACCACCCCCCCCCCCCCCCCCCCCCCCCCCCCCCCCCCCCCCCCCCCCCCCCACATTTGAATTTCGTGTGGCGCATTTGCACGGGATAAGCGAAACCTGTGATGGATTTTACTCAAATTTACTGACTTATCTCCCGGATATGACGTCAATAGGCTATTGCTTGGAAAAGTCTTGCCGTTATTATAGGTCTAGCTGTATGATATATCAAAAACAGAATAATGTTCCTTACCGGATACTGCTATACATGTCATTCATCTCCATCTAATCATTCTTTTTGTTTTTGCTCTTCTGATGATTTTCAGCTTTCTCTTTCTGCAAATGTTGTAGTTGGTGCTTGAGACATGACCCAGCACCCAAAATACTATCAAAACACTCCAACGCAGCCTCCATTCTTCGCGAAAGATGGATAAAAAGGCGTGCATGAAACAAAAACCTTGAAAAAAATTATATAAGGTCCCGCCAAATTACAGAGATGCCGATTCGCACAGGACTAATATTACCTCAGGACGTCGGTGTTCAGCGAAATATGTTTGGTCATTTGCGGGGCAAATTTTTACTTTACAAATTACAGACATGGCCGATTCGCACGGGATTAAGAACACAGACAACCTCCGCAATTATTACAAATGACTAGAGGTCACCAGATAATACTTATACCGTGCGAATAGGGCTTTTGTCTTGTGTCGAAAATCCTGACTGGCCTGCATAAAGCCCAGTGCCCGGTTGCATAAAGCCCCTTAAGTGTAATTTTCCCTTAAGGTCACCCTTATGTTTCCCTTAAACCTAAGGGTGTTGCAGAAAAATACCCTTAAGTGTTACTTAACGTTTTTTTTAAGTGAAACGTCATAAACACTTAGAATTTACCTTAAATGCTGTTTTTTCACTAAAGTAATCGTTAAATGTTGCATAAAACCCCTTAACGGTAATTTCCCTAAGATAACTTAAGGTTTGGAAATCGTAACCTTAAGAGTAACGCGGACAAAAATAAGACGACATGGCTGAATTTATGGAACCAGCTGAAGATTATAGGGAATAGGGAGAACCCTCTGGACCAATTTAGCGATGAAAAATTGTTGCAAGAATACATTACCGAGTTTGATCGACGCGCAATATTTGACATAGCTATCAATCTATGGAAAGCCTTTTAGGGCCAAAAACACGCTTATTTAACGCGTATTTCACGTGAAATACGCGTTGATTATGTCACGCGTATTTCGCGCGTATTTTACACGTGAAATACTGCGTGAAATACTCGTCGCCTATAATCAACGCGTAGTTCACATGTAAAATACGCGTGAAATACGCGTTTAAAACTCAGTATGAAGGGTCCGTGTTCATTGGCTGCTGATAGACTTGGGTCTAACTTTTGTGTGAGCTTAGAGGGGTGTTCCTTGCATAGACTAGGTACCACCAGTTTACATTCTGAGATCAGCTTATTCAGTTTTTTGTATAACCTTATGATATAATATATTTAGATAGCAGTTTTATGGACAATTTAGATAAAAATAAATTTAATTGTTTTTCTCAACTCATGCCTTTTTGTTAAATAATCACATTATTGGGACATTCTAGCTTTTACTCTAAAGCATTATTCGTGTGTGGGGTAATCAGTTACAGTGGATGGTAACCAATGCACGGTTATGATCACTGCAGGTTTATATTACAGCCACTGTAATCAATCATCTGGTGGGTTTCTTTGGAACAACAGTGAGCTTTTTGTTGTGCTTTACAATTTACAGCTATTAAGCAAGCAGGGGGCGCTTTTTCAAACATGTTTGTTCTGAAAATTGGGCCACTCAGACAAAACTGGTATTAGGTATACAGGTGATATTATCAATTTAAAGGGTATTTTTATGACTTTAAAGTATTTAGAATTTGTTATTTAAGGCTTTCAGGATTAGAAATTAGAATGGAGCTTGTGCTCAGGGTCAGAGGACAGTATAGAACTTGATTTGGCTTTCTGACTGATAGAAGTATTTACAGGTAACCTTGGTAATTGGTATTAAGCAATTTATCTGTAATACATTAGTAGACACTTGGTTATAAATCACCATATAACATTTAAGTAAACATATAAACATCAAAATTCAGTGACGAAACTTTGTTTTAAAAAAGGGGGTGGAACGGTGGGTGGGGGTTGCTAATTAAAATGCTATATCTGTTTTATGCTACATATAACATTACGACGTCAGAATAGATTTAAATAGTAGGCTTCATTGGGGTTTATTTTGTTGTTTAATGAGAGACGTATAATGTATGTTGTCAGTGCCGGGTTGTCTTAATATTTTAATGTTAGAATATTTTACTCTGGCATTTTCTGTTTCTATAGAAAAACACACACCAATACACCCACCAACTAAGTACCATTCAATCCTTGATTATTATCTGAGTTGTTGGGTGACAAATAAAATGGTTACTCCAAATTTCCAAATATTTTCACCAAGTCTCTTAAGGACACATGTGGCATATTTCATACCTAACCAAGCTAGTTACTGAAATGAGGTCTGCTAATAAAGCCTCAACTCGTTTTTTTTTTTCTTCAGTTCCCCACTTACTTTTCCTTCCTCAAGCACTGACAGGAAACACATCCAAGCTTGTGATCATAAAATTCATACCAATCTTCTGGCATGATTAAATGAGTACAGTGGGTCGTTTGTTAAACATATGCAGTACTATTTTAATTCAGAATTGATTTCACTGAAAAATTTATTACATTTAGAAAAAAATGAAATGAAGCTGGAACTCTGCAGTGGCATGAGGCTTTGGACCCTGAGGACCGTGTTTGCCCACAGACATTCGGAGCATTCCTAGTGTAACCCTGCTGGTGTAGAAAAAAAAAAAAAAAAAAGTGTAAAGGGTTAAATTAGCAATTTATTAGGGTAGTCATTGCAGTGTCACCTGCCAATCTATCTTTGTTTCAGGGGCGTCAGTTTGGTTTGAATGTGCTGGGGACAGAGACGCATTCGGAAGTGGCATTCAGTAGTGCTGGGTTACAATGCGTATTATTAGTTTTTCTCTCTTTCGCGCAGGTTATGTTTTCAAAAGACCGATGTCCTGTAGTCAGGCCTCAGGCAAGGCCCCATTTTCAACAGGCCCACCCAAAACTGTTCGCACCTCACACCACAAATAATTGGTATGGAGCCGCTTTACGTATATTTCTAATTTTTGTCAATTAAATTATAAAAAAAAAAATTGCCTAAAGCTCCTAATTTGTGTCAAGCGCACGACCGCTCGCATAAAGCTTGCCACAGAACCGGTTTTAAAAAGTAATGATTATAAAATGCGTTCTAAATACGCTGTGAATGTGATGAGCATTATACGCCGAGTTTTCGGTTCATTTATATGAGACGAACTCCATTCAACTCGCGGCGCCTCCATGTCGTGATTCGGCTATATTTACTTCTTATTTATTAAATATAATCAGGGAACCCAATTGGTTCATGAAACATTGATTTAAATTAAGATAAATTATTATAAGAAAATAAATTTGTAAGACATGGCAGTGTTCTGTTTGAGGTCTTCTGTGAAAGTTTTATAGAAGTCGTTTAGTGCAGGCTTTCAGAACGCTCACGTCCCGTAAACGTAGAAACTGACAAAAGGTGTTTTTTCCTCATAATTGGAACAGAAAAATCAATAAAAAATGATTTAGTGGGGTGTTTTTTTTGCTCAGTCAGTCAATGATTTGCCAAATGTCTCTCTCACATTGCTCTCATAACACCTGAAATCGGTCCAAACAATCGATACCAAAAGTCAATATTAATATGGACGGGAGTTAAAAGTGGTGGTGAGCAAAATGACTCATGACGAAAATCATGGGTGGTACGGAAATCACCGATTCCGAACATCGAGCCCTATGTCTGTTAGCTTTATTTTATTAAAGCCTTCTGTGATAATAAAGTTGTAAATTGTCATGTATTGCACTGTGAATGTGCCGCTGGTGTGAGGTCCACCTTGATGCTGCATACATGACCCCACACAGTGGGCTACATGAAAATAAATAAATAGGTCCCACTTTATATTAGGTGTGTCCTTAACTATTATGCTCTAACATTTATATAATTAGATACAAACAATACAATTGCACTTATTGTGTACCTAAAGGCTTCATGTTTTTTTACATTGTACTTGTATTGAAAGTTCGTACGGCTGTCATAAAGTCAATTTTTTCCTTAATCATCATACTCTAGAGATGGCAGTTCATGCTTTTATCACCTCACGTTTAATTCACTTTACTGCAGGTATTTCAAAGTTCTCAAAATTGCTCATCTTCATTAAAGTGAAATGGCTGCTACAAGATTTCTTTTCAACAAGCATTAAAAGCGCCCATGTCACCCCATTCGAGGTCCGTCATTAGCTAACCAATTCATTTCAGAATAATGGTTTTTAAAATCTCTTTTAAGTCTATTCTAAAACGCACTTGTTTCATCATGGCCTATAATTAAGCGTTGGTTGGTTTTATAGTTGCATGAGTCTGATATCTGTTTGCCCATGCCCTGTTATTTCCCATTATATATTGAGTCTGATACTGCCTTGCCACATCTGATTTACTATTTTTTTTGTTTGATACTGTTTAACATCCTATTATTCCCATGTTTGTCTGATACTGCCACCTCGGTATTACTATTTTATATTTGGGCTTGGATACTGTTTTGCTTACTCCTCTTATAAGGTTGCTCTTTGCTGTGTTGCGCTTATTTGTGTTGTGATGCAGTTATTATTTCCCCAAATTTTGCTGTTCTATAAAGCAGTTTGGTTAGCCAGTGGATGTTGTTAAAATGTGCTATAAAAATCAAATTAACTTGAACTTGAAAATACTTTTATGTAATTACAGCTGTTTATTTATTTTTTGTAATTACATTTATGATTACACTTTTAACCTGTCCCTTACTTCTCGACCCACCTTAAAAACCCACCAACCTGCCCTAACCTTACCCGTATCCAGCCTGTGTGTTTTGCAATAACAGTATGAAACACATAAGTACATTTGCACTGTTTATATGTAAGTACGTAGTGGTTAAAGATATCTATATAAAGTGGACATATATGCAACACAAGAGGTAACTTATTTTTAAGTAATGAATCACAAGAAAAATCATATGATGTGTTTTGTGATCAAAACACATGCTCTCATTCCTGTTACAACAACTTTCTGTTTTGAAACATTGTATTTAACAATGAACTCTAAATAAAAGAATGAGATTTTGTTAGAATGTTGAAACTGTGTTATAATGTAATCAGTAATCAAATGTGTTTTGTTACATTATAGTACTAAAGCAAATAATGAAAAACCCCTCAACAATTTGAAGCCTCCTGGGACCCAAGAAAGACTTTGTTACTGTAGTGGACATTATATTTTAGTGACCCCCCCCCCCCCCCCCCTTTTTCCTCCCACCTCCCCCCCGCCCCCCCCCACCCCCCCCCACTAAAACTCTGTCACATGACACAACCTGGGTGTCCTGTAAAGAGCACTTTCTGGACTTTTCAGAGATATCTAAATGTTTGGTTTTTCAAAAAAAGGGGGTCTTCACATGAAATACAACTTCTCCTTGGTCTTTAAGTAATGTCGGGACATTAATTTAGTGATCAAATGTTTTATATCCATTATTATGGAAATATGATAAATATAATTGTAATTATCATTTAAATTAGAGCTACTTTTCAAATTGTATTTCATTAAATTACATATCAGGAAAATGTTAGGGGTTTCTAAATTAAAAAAAAAATATAATATGTTACAGAACAGGGCGTTGATTTCACACATTTCCCACTGTAGAGGACATCAGGACATAAATCATGTTTTTCAGGCATTCTGGAGGACACAACAAGTGGAATATGGAAATAAAATTATACATCAATATTCCTATGAAATATTGGATATTGTTATTAAAATGTTGCCAATATTACTCCAATTATTCACTTCTTTTTCATTAAATGTCTACTCCAAGAGCACATTAAGTGCAAATTAGATACTGTGTACAGATAATTGGATTGAATAGGAATATTAATTTATGGCCATTTTACCCAATATTGATAAAGTAAATTGGTGTATCAAATTCTTTCGTTTAAAATTTTTTTTGTTTTCTTTCATAGTTGAGATTAATCTGTAAAAATGTTTGGTTGAAAAAATCCTGAAACCCAAAAGTTACTGGTGATGAAAAAATCCCATTGTTTTTGCTTAATACATTTATTTCATGTATTCATTTTTAACAACTTAGTCCTGCCGTACACTACAGGGACATAGCAATAACGTTAGAATAAAATATTATTTTATCAAAAAAGGTTTTTTTTTTTTTTTTTTTTTTTACCATTTGTTTACTGTTGCTCTAAACAGGTGTGAGGACATGAAAAAACTACTTTCAAAAAACTCTTTTTTTCTGGGTTCTCAGGAGGTTAATAGACTGCTAAAATTGCTTGTTAAGTACCAGCCAATTACAGGGCCTACTCCCTCCCCTGCTGTTTACAGGCCACATAGTTTTGCATTGACCATCGGCCTCTGCCATCTCGTTTTGTACGCCCGGAATGTCATTGAATCGAGATTACGGTCTATTATGAGTGAAAGATTTAATAGAATTAATTGAACGAATTTGAAACACCCAGCAGCTTCCTGAACAGAGGTCTTCAGAGAAGATATCTCTGTAGAAAGGTTCCTTTATTTCAGTTCAAAATCTGCAAAAAGTTTCGTGCGTGTTCGTTTCTGTTTATTTAGAATCTTATTCGAAAACATGACCATGGATGTGCAGGCTTCCTTTTTTTCGGCTTGGGAGGCATTCTACTATAACGTTTCTTAACAATCTGTTGGCATGTTTCTCTTCCACTAAATAAGTAATTGAAGTGAGGAATGTTTAAGTAATGCTATAAGAAAATGTCATGATAATATCTCAGTTTTGCACGTAATTGCGTAAAGTGTGTTGAGTGACTTCTGAAATCTGCCCTAGATTTAAACGAGGTTTAAAGCAGCAAGATCGTTTTACATCCCGACTTGAATCGACACACTACCATCCCCATACACAGCCCATTTGACTAAAGTACATCTAACTGTTACTGTATAACATAGCCGGGCAAAACATTGTTAACTGTGCAGTTTTTTTTATTCTATATATATATATATATATATATATATATATATATATATATATATATATATATATATATATATATATATATATATAAACTATCTGTTCTGCTTCTTTTATCATATTTATAGTGTTGTGATGTATAAAATACCTTATATCCTGCATCACATATTTTGATTTTGGACGTTGTAGTCACTTTTATCTTATAACAGAATCTTATATTCTGTTAAGCCTACTATGAATATTACAATATGCCAAACTTGGGTATTGTATAATAGCTACATGAAGGACTTTGAGTAAAAAAACTCGGAGTGAAAATCAGTTCCAGTATTCAGTGAGATATGGATTAATAAATGGCGGTGTCAGCTCATTGCACCTGCCTACAGATTTACACTTGGTGGGAGGGGGGGACCGGTTCAAATGGCGGACCCCTACAGCTCGTGGCTTTGCATGGCCCACCTTATCCCGCTCTGTGTCCCACCAGTGAGTCTTGACCCAAAGTTTGAAAACCCCTGATCTAGAATTATGTTGGCAGAGGATTTCTAGTTGTGGCCAACTTAGTTGTAATTTTGAAATAAACCTGAAACTAACTACATTATTGACTAGTTGCAATTGGGTATTACTTCATTCAGATTAAATGATTCTATAATTTGGGGAAGCATTGTCTAAGTAATTATATTTTGCTTTGCATTTTCAATCTGCACTTTTTCTGTAATTTTTCCAGGCTAGGATGTTAGACCAGAATGCTGACCTGTTAGTTAGAGGCGGAGGAGAAGGTGGCGCATCACGGAATGTAACATTCAGAGTTGTCTCCTCCTCCTCCTGATTGGGAAATATTACATCCCCAAAAAGGTCATTTATACTTTAAAATTTGCAACAATTCATTGTAAAATGCTGCAAGATATTTTTGATATTGGTAGTCATTTTTTGTAGCTGAAGCTTTAAAAAAAATGCAGGTTCCAGTGTCTCTCTATCGGGGAGGAGTTCATTGATGTTCGAAATGCTTTTCCCAAGAATGGTCTGCACTGATTTTGACACTTGGCCAGGGTTTGATTGTCAAAAAAAATTACTAGACTAATGTTTCTTCCACATTCACCATCTGTGCTGAAGCCAGTTGAGTGCTTAAAGCGTCAGCTCTATATTCTACTCCCAAAGGTACTGTTAAATTTACCTTATCAATTTTTCTATTATATATATATAATATATTTATTATATATATATATATATATCTATATATATATATATTTATATAGATTTATATATATTATTAATAGTAGATAGATCTTATTTTTTATATATATATAATGTGTCTGTAACTGTTGATTTGGGTTATGAGTGATCTTGAGATAAGTTTTATATAAATTTGACCTTTAGATTTTTGTTAAAATGTATTTTTATCTTCTAAGTTGTTTAAAAGACTATCTAAATGTTGTTCAGTGTTCAATCAAAGGATTTTTTTTTTTTTTTTTTTTTTTTACATTTAATTACCCCTTAGCAGATTCTGACTCATACAATTAATGAACTTGTGGTTTATTTCTACTACTTAAAGGAGCGTTTGGAAGACCAGGCTGAAGGAAAAAGCAAGAAGATGTCATGTAATGATTTTTTTTTTTTTTTTTAACTAGCTTACTGGATTTGCAATGAACAACATTCAGATGATGAAATGTTAAATTTTGTTATGGTTTGTTAGGATGAAGGCGGACTCTGGGCCAAATTGCCTGGACAAATGTAGGCAAACCTGTTTATCGATTATTGTGTACTTGCATCATATAATATTCTGTCATATACCAGCAATTGGTGTTTGTGTGGTTTTCGAAGGATGTTCAATACCACCAGATCCTGGAGGATGGGCCGAGGTGGTCAATACCCCAAGACTCCCTGGAGATGGCGCGGTGGTCCAATACCCAGACTCCTGGAGATGCCGAGGTGCGGCATTACCCCAGACTCCCTTGAGATGGCCGAGGTGGTTTTTCAAATAACCCAGACTCCCCTGGAGATGGCGAGTGTGGTCAATTACCAGACTCCCTGGAGTGGCCGAGGTGGTCAATACCCCAAGACTCCCCTGGAGATGGCCTGAGCCCGAGGTGGTCAATACCCCAGATCCCTGGAGATGGCGAGGTGGGCAATAACCCAGACTCTGAGTGGCCGAGGTGGTCAATTACCCCAGTCTCCCTGGAGAGGCCGAGGTGGTCATACCCCAGACTCCCTGGAGATGGGCCGAGATTGGTTCATTACCCGCAGACTCCCTGGAGATGGGCCGAGTGTGGTCAATACCCCGGACTCCCTGGAGGTGGCCGAGGGTGGTCAATACCCGACTCTGGAGATCGGCCGGAACCCCAGACTCCCTGGGGCCTTCTAGTACAATTGAGAGGGATGTAAGTTTATCAGCATGGATATGAGTTACTATCAAATTAATTTAATAAAAACATATTATATATGGGAAAAATTACTTAACATCGAAACCATTTTCACTTCGAAATACAAAGATAATTCAGTGGACATTGCCATATAACACTTACACTCAGGGTGTGCTAACTTGTTAATCATCCCTGATACAGAGATTGGAAATAGAAAATGATGCTGCTATGTAATTTTATTAATCTTAGTTTAATACTAGGGGCTATTAAAATGTAAAAAATATTGAAGATTAATGTAAATCAAGTTAACTGAATTGACTACTATATTTTATGATGCTTGCTAGGATTGCCATGAGTGGCGTGCACTTCGTGCAAGTCAGCACGTGAATTACCTTTCAAGTCTGTGAGCTGACCAAGACCAGGAGTAAGCAAATTACAAGTACATATTTATAACTTTTTTTTTCTATTTGTTTTTATACATTAATTCATGTGTTTGCCTGTGTGAAACTTGGCCATTTTTTTAACTCACCCACAGGACCAGGCACAACGCAGAGAAGCAGGGATATGGAGAACAGACGCAAAGAGGCATGCGACTCATTTGTTGTTTAAATTTTAACCAATATGCCTATTCGTCTGGGACTAGTTTATCAATGGAGAGGTGGGGTTATAAAGTATATTTAGCAGAGCTTCTCTATGATTTTAGTCGGTCGATGCGCATCTCAGTAATCATTAATGTCAGTAAAGATTAGATTGTCTTTTACCTTCATGTTAAAAGGTCAGAAAAAAATAACCTCAGGTAATTACTTATATCCTGCTGCAAATAGACCAACACTGTAAATATGTACATACATATTCATTTTTTCCTGTTTAAAAGTAGTTTTCCACGGTTTTCTCAAGTATGAGGTGCTTGAAAAAGGCATTGTTTGCGTCAGGCGGTGGGACATGTCTGTCCAAAACTCAAGTGTTTTACTCGCACCATTCGATCAAAAGAGCTCATCAAAAGCACTTTTTAGCGTTAAACAAAAAGTTATTACCAACATAATACAATCTGAGTTTATTTAATATTATCCGACTGGACCCAACTGTTTAAATGTATAGGCTACAAATATAGGTTATATGTGTGTTTGCGCACAACATGATATCAGAAAGCAATGTTATACACACTTGATGAAAGGGACGGTGGACAGCGGTGTGTAAATCGAGTTACTCTCCCACTTTGCTAGTTTTACTGTTATATCTTATCCTTGCAAATTGTCCTTATTTATTATTACAGGACATCCTGGCGGTAATATTACATTACCCCACCTCCATGTTAAACTAGGTCCCGTCCTTATAGGGCTCTATAGACTGATATTTTTTCTGTTGCTTTCTTGCCAGGCTTTTGGAATGAAAAGGCGTCTCAATTTGAGCAGTCTGGTTGTGCCACTGGATGGCGTCCCACTCCAAGTAAAATATCCTGATGACCATATCGTTAGGAGAAGATTGTACCTCATACATCCATTTCAGGTATTTAGAAAATGGTTCAGATAATCAGAAATACTTCATACCATTCTTCCTAGTTTACTAGGTGCGCGAGGCAAATCATAAAAATGGCCCTGATATGTCACTAGAATTAAGAAATCATGTTCATTTCAACATGATTTAATACACTGCTCTACAGTAATTTGAAAGTGATTTGCAGTACCAGTTTGGCCACAATCTTTACATACGGCTCCTTTAACGATATGTTAACACTGTGCTCAGATCATAATATTGTAACGTAGCCTACATATTATTATTATTTTATCATGTACGCTAGGCAATAGCAAAGCTTGTATTTGTCATCTCATGAGTATTGTACTTACCAGTAACAGAAAAGAAAAAAAAAAAAAAAAAAAAAACTAATAAGCTTTGATCAAGTGTATGTCACACTCGTTTATATTCGTCACACTAAAGTTACGTGATATAGCGGTTTCTCGTCACGACTTAAGAAATAGATTACGGTTGTCCTGCTTCACTCGCTAACTTCTCTCCGTCTTGTCTAACGGTCATTGCTTACGTTGCACCAAGTGCCAAACTTACTGGAAATAAATATGCAATTGGGCTGAACTGAACGTCCTAAGCCCTTGTCACTTGGAATCAGCTTGGAGTTGCATTATTATTTCTGTTAAGAATTTGTTTTATTGCAGCATCCAAATGTATATAGCATGTAGCAATATAGGATGTGTTTGGGGTAGTTTTACATTTTAAAAAATCATTAATTAATATATCCATAGTGTTGTTTGTGGTGTGGTGGTGATTAGACGAGATCTGTGGTGGACGTCACAATCGTGTTGCATTGTGGTATATGGAGCTGCCTGAAGTTGTACATATGAGGGAGTAGACTCACTCCCTGGTCAAAATCGAGGGAATGATGGTCTGACCATAATAAAACTTCGCGCACTTCAAAATGGCGGACAGGGGATGCTCCGGGGGAAGTGCTCAGGGAGTTCGCAAGTGCGTGTCTAAAAGTGGGAATGGAAGGCATTATTAAACAGTTTGAGGAGGAGTGGCCACGCCCTCGGCCATAGCACCTGAACAGGAAGGAAGTCGTTTCGAGGGGGGAGGGAAGGATAACGTAGTTGATTAATGATTAAAGGGTACATTTAAAAAAAAAATTAAGTTCACAGTTAACATTTATACTAACATACAAAAATTACATTTAAAAATATGATTAGTAAATTTGATTTCATGTCGACTTTAATATCGTGTGTAATTTATTTTTTAAGGGACCTATTTGACTTTGTCGGCTCGGATGAGATGGCAACAGAGGTGTTCTCCATCCAGAGGGCCAGTATGCCACCAGTAAGGAGTACGGACACAGGCAGAATAATAGATTCATCCAATGAATCCTGCACTGGTTTTTTGTAACTGGGATGATGTCATTAAAAAACTGACCATCACAGACAGTGATGTGAAGACCCGTATACTATGAAATTCAATACCTTATTAAATGCTACTTAGGAGTTTACTTGGTTTTTTAAAAAAATGTTCTGTCAGGAACCACTTAGTCCTGATGAGAACATGCATGAAAACGCATTTTCTGACCCTTGGATATAACTGTTGGCTCACCAGATTTTACTCATGTCAATGGAAATAACGTGTAAGTGGAAGTTTCCTACTTGATTCTTAATGTACTGTTGTAAATATTTGCTGGCAGGCCCATTTGGTGTTGCTGCATATTAAATTCAATATGCTAGGTCATTCTGTTTTGGATGTTGGAAGCCCCACCTGCTATATGTTTTATAGCTGCTATGCTTATGAGCATAACTGTCTATTTTTTTGTTTAGAATTTCAATTTTACTGTTATGTTTTATTGTTCTAGACCCGATCTGAAACATTACTGGCCAACCCTGTATCGAAGTCTTTATTGGAGAGACGCCAGCAGAACATGATTAATGTATGCAGACAAAAACGTAATGGATGGTGCTGTGCCTGCTTTCGCGAGGAGGGTTTTACCCCAGAGGCCAAATTAAGTGTATGTATTATGGATGGCTTCAAATCAAGCAGAGGGTGCAGTGGATGAGGTTGGGCTCAATGGGAATTTTTCAGACTCCTAATGATAGCGCTCAAGGAAGGAAAGCTCTCTTTTCACAGGTCACAGAACAAAAAGAATGTGTCCCTGGGATTAGCCGTGGTTTGTAATTTCATATTTTCTCCTTGTTTAACTTGGTCTTAACAAACATAAAATTATATTTATGCCTTTGTTTTAATTAAAATGTAGGTTTTGAAGTATAATTGTTATTCAAAATATTCCCAGTTCCCACAGTTTTACTGATTAAAAAAAATCTTTGTTCTGTTTTTCAACCACTTTACTTTTTGAGATTACAAGCGGGTCTGTACAGAGTATTTGGAATAATGATTGCGGTGGACTCGTAAATGGAGATTGTTCCTTCTTTCTTTTCTGAGAGGGTTTACCAAAACCTGTGCTCTATACCATCAGCACCACCCACTCTTGAAGAAATCGCAGATCTGGATTTACTGTGGAAATTAAAAATGGTATGACATTACATTCTTAATTATTAAACAATGGTGAAGGTATCACAAAAGCCTGCTTTACTTATATAACTGGACTTGACAAAAAGGATCAGTGATGCAGGAGTATACAGCAGCTAGAGATGCTATTATGGGAAGCTGCAGAAAGCCTGTATCTTGTTGGGTCACCTGGGGCTTATCACCACATGGAGGAGCGGGAACCAGCTAGTTCAGGCAGCATTACTTTCTATGTGGAAGGAAGGACTAAAGAAGCCTGACAACAGTAAGTGGTGTATATTTTATGTAGTTATGTTTTTGTATATATTTTGTCATTGTAAAATTTGTGCACTTCACAGTTCAATTTGTTATGGTTAATACAAATTGCAACTTGGATTTGTTTTCAAATCCTTCATTTTGTCATGACAGTACCAACGTGGTTGGAGAATGATTCCCCCCTTTTTTGTATGGAAAATACTTGGGTGAAGTGTTTTTTTGTTTGTTTTTTTCTTGCTGAAGTGCACACCTACCTATTGCTACACGGTAATTTAAAAATTGTTCACTTAGCTCTGTTTGAAAAAATGTTGGGCCAGGGGTTTGACTTGGCATGTTGGGGGCAAGATTGCTTCACTGTATATAATGATGGCAATGAGAATGGTACTTCTGATTCACTTAATTACGGCAGTTGTCTTGGTTCTCATCTCGTGGGTGTTGTGGGGTTAATGATTTTTCGTGATACATTGTTTTCTAAAAGGACACATTCTTTGTGTAAAAGCATACGGTGTATTTTGGATTTTCTTGTTTTCTTTTACAGACTTGCTTGAAGGCTTAGCCACACTTGGCCTTTTTGGATTATGATGAGAAGTCATCACTGCATCTTCAAGACGCATTCTGTGCATCAGAGAGGGCCTCTAAAGCTACGAACTTGTTCTCTTGTTTCATGTGGAACTATCCCCTTTTCTGGAAGCAAATTGGTGGCAACTGGAAACAAAAGTGGAAGGATCTGGAGAGACTTCCTTTTAGATATTGAAGGTAAATTAAATTGATTTGCTGAGTAAACAGTATGTTACTGTATCTTTACTACTCTGAATTTTGCACAACCCTTGCTATACGCATGCTATTTATTTGATTTTCCTTACTATTTTATAGATGTGTGTGTGTTTGAGATAACAGTGACAACGTTGGTGTTCTCACTCTGGAGCTGAAGGACTACCAGCACTTGTGTTTCTCCGAGCAATGCTGAATTTTCAATCACGAGACAGGGGCGGAAGGGAGTAACCCAGAGGCAATACTTGCCTTGTAAAACTTTGAGTGCCCATCCATAACACCTATGTGGTGTTCACCAAAGTACATGTGTGAGGGTATTATTCAAGCTCCCACTTTTGGAACCTGGCTTAGTTACCATTTAATCCTACTGTATTTGACTGAATATGAGTTTGAACGCTGCATAAACAAAACTGAAAACAGGTTCTGAACTTTTTTCCATTTTATTCGATGTCTTGTCTATATTATCTCAATAAATCAGTAATCAACAAAAAATGTAGAAATATTTTCACAAATAAACATTAGAAAAAAATAGTAGATTTTTGTTGTATGCAACTTATTTCTTGTTGTGACAATATTTCAAAAGAAACCAATCAAACTGCATTTGTTACTGTAAAATGTCTATGAAATATAACACCAGTTAACACAAGTAAAAATAAATGAAAAGAACAAGAAGATTGCTATTTATCTGCTTTATAAGGATTTGGAGTTAGAATTTGGTTTAATGCCTTCTAAAATCCATTTAAAATAAAAATAAAAGGTATTCTATGTCATACTAATTTTGAACGAACTAGCATTTGAGATTTTGTATGACTAAAACATGGTTTCTAGCCCCAAATGAAAACAGGTCGTTCTTAAATTTCATTATGATAAGCTCTGAGAGAAAGCTTCCTCATCTCTTTATATTCCTCCTTCCCTTATAGCCCGGGAGCAAAATTCCGGAGACCGTTTCCTCCATGTGTTTCTCCAGAATGAAAGACCAGTGGCCAGGCTGGGCTGCAGTGGTGCTCATGTTTTGACCACAGCTGCTCATCACAATATCAGGAACCATAGCTTGGTGCCAATTACAGTGAGGTGAGAATTGTTTCATTTATTTTTACACTGCAAAAGATCATTTTCTTTAGTATTTTTGTCCTGATTTAAAACATTTGAACACTAGTGAAACAAATTAATTAGCTTTAGAAGCTGAACTGTGAAGATATTAAACCTTTTTTTTCTTGTTTTAAGCATTAACCTTGCAAAGTTTTTTTGTTTCAATTTTACCAAATATGTAAGGAAATTTTGAGACTTAATATCTTGTGCAGTACATAAAAAAGTATCTTATTTATTTATTTTATTTTTGCAGTGCGCTATAATAATCAAGAAATTACATGTACAAGAAATGATCCTTTATTAGCCAATCTGCATTTTACTACTCAAACAGTTTGTATTTAATGGAACACAAAGTTCTTTCATATTACAGCACATTTATTCATGTACCATTTCCTACAGCGATTTTGAATTTTCACACTAGCATACTGTGACTTTGATCAGAAGAATTTTTATATGGATTATTATAATCTCTCGCCAAAGTAGCAAAACTACTAAAAAAAGGATGAGGCCAATAAAAAAATTCCAAAAGTTTTTAATTCGACCTTCACATAAAAACAAGAAGAAAACAATAGAAATCTGTTTTAATCAAAATCAGCCTCTCGGAAATTAAAGTGCCATAGTTGAAGAAACACTCTGACGTGTTTGGCTTTTCCTGAAGATTCAGAAGTCAATTTAATGCATGTTTCCTATATGCTAATTTGATATGCTCCTTCAGTATATCACAGCTACAGGTTTTAATATTGAATGTGTTCTCATTTATAAATGGCAGCGGCTCTTTTCTGGGCTCTGTGAATCTCATGCTTAGGACTCATGAGTTTTGACATGTCAATGCTGTGGGAGTTACATCAAAGCTACATATCGTCTTTGTTCGTTTCATCACCTAATAATAATGCAAATTAACATTATCTTGAGGGAGGCAGTCACCACTTGCACATCATTTAATAATTAATTTAATGAAATGAACATAAATATACATATAACCACTCAAATTGAAAATGTATTTTAGGCCACAAACTCGCACTATTACTATTATGATTTCTATTTAGTAAAGATGACCATGCTTGAATATATTGCTAAAGTAATTTGTATAAGAATTCAAAAGGCATAAATGTCAAGATGCTGTTAATAGAATTGCAATTATTTACTATTAGCATAACTACTGTATTAAATAATGTGAGTGAATCAATTAGAATTAGGTATATCAATGTGATGTTCACTTCGTGCAATTAATTTAAAAAATGATGCATTGAAAACATTTATTACAATCGTGCCTTCTCTAATATTGACCCTATGAGCATCTTAAAAATGGCACAGTTATGAAAAATAGAGACAGAATTCTGCATTTGTTCATACAGTAGGGCAATAGTTTAAAACTATTGTAGATGGAATACAACCATCACTAAATTGTGTATTGATTGACAGCCCAATTTAGACTTAACCTGAAATAATTTACTTGTCCTCTCAAAAAGTATAACACATTTGTATTGGTATTGGTAAATGTTTCATGTTTATAAAACTACAGTGTCTACATGTTTTATGTATCATTATGCTTTGCTTTCATTTATTCAATTGCATTTTATCTCACCCCTGGATGCATGTAGTTTAATAAAATCCCTCCAGATGTAATGGTGGTCTGCAAGCAGTTAATCAACTATTTTAGCCAATGCAGTCCAGCCCTCGGCCATTACAGTGCTGATTTCACTTGTATATTTGATGGGTTTCTTGAACAGCTTTTCTCCCATAGGGGATGTGTTTAGATGCCAAGCACTTCTAACTTAACAATCCGACAGCCTGTATCAGTTGTCTCTAGATATTCCTGCTGTCTTGTTTGACTCAGCGGTCTCATCTCTTAGGGCTTGGAGAAGGTTATTCTCCTTCTGTCACTTGTCTGAGGAAATACTCTGGCTGATGGAATGGAGATATTGTCGGATGTGCCATCTGCACTTTTCTGAATGTCTGCTTTCTTTGTTTTCAATATTCCACAGAATGAATCACTCTTTTGACATAGCACATCCATGTCCGATAAGACTTTAAATTATGTTGTGAGAAACTGTAAAAAAATGGTGCATATAATCCTTTAGAAATACCTGATTCAAATGGTACAGAATGAGAAATTAAATGGGGTCATGACCTGAGAAATCAAATTTGCCTCGATCTTTTGGCATATAACACCGTGTCCTGACCAGACACGATGCGATTCCAGCGACAAATCATTTGTCTGACCACACTAGATGCGTCAAAATCAATCTCAACCCACAGCCAATCAGAACAGCGTGTGGGCGAGGTCTCGCGGCAAGTGAACAGCACCAGAGAGTAATCTTGACGGCACTCGCAAGAAAATGGATAAGTAGCCTAGGCTACACAATCAAATTCACAAATATTACACCATTTAAACATTGTTAAAAATACATAGGCTACTGAGGTACTAAAACAATATTTGTCAAAGAATACTGTTTTTTTTTCACAGTTTGAACGTTCTTGTTTTCGATTTGTTTAATTTCAAGATCTGAGGTGAATTATCCATTGTTGCATTTACAGCTACAAGGCTGGGACCACTAAATGGTTTTCAAAGTGACATTGCGTGCTTTGAACATTAAATAAAGCAGATAAACAGTACCTGAGATTAGAGTTCTCAACGGGCCTGAAAATTTCACCCCAACCCGGCCAGTGGCTTTTAAAGCCCGGACCCGATGTAACCCGACACATTAACATGAATTATCTGCCCGAACCCGGCCCGGCCCGTAAACATCAACCTTTAATGTTCACGCCTTTAAACAATACAAACAACTGAAACAATAAACTTTAAACATATTCCAGACCTCTGATTTCCCCACTCCTGTAGTAGCGTCGGTGAATTCACCTGCGGCAAGTTTACTTTTCACCAACTCCATCTTCTTCTCCAGACTAAAGGCTTGAACGCAGCGGCGTCAGACTCAGGTCTGCCCCCGCGATGCACGTTGCACGCAGCAGCCAGACTTTCTTAATGGTGAACAGCAGCGATGATTAATAAATGTGGTGGGGTTTTTTTTTCACTGAGCGGAAAAGATTAAGCCCGAGGTCCGACCCGACCTGAGTCATTTGCTTATATTTTCGACCCGAACCCGCGGGTCCCGTCGGGTTTGTCGGGCCGACCCGACGCGTTGAGAACTCTACCTGAGATTATCATTGCCACACTTTGTGTTTGTTGTTCCAGCCGCGACGTCGCAGAAAAATAGAAACCGTTTTTAAAATAGAATTGTCGCGTGTCGCCGTGGCGGCTGGTTAGGACTAAAACTCTGATTAACATGGAAAATATACCTTTTATTGAGAGTCGCGGCGCGTGTAGTTAGGACACTGTGTAAGAGGGCTTTGTAGGCTAGCCTACCATTAAAGCATCCTACAAGTTTCATAGCTTAAAACGTCCTCGTCATTATAATTAAAATATATATATATATATATATATATATATATATATATATATATATATATTATTTTTTTATTTTTTTTTAAATATGACACGACGAATAGTTATACATCATCGCACCATTGGCCCACTGGCCTTCAGTAGCTTAACTGCTCACATTTAATTTTGCCTACACCGGATTAGAGCATCATGTCAAAAGCCAATAGAACCCATTATAATCACTGACGCTGTCTACACTGCATCAGAGCCCGTCTACGGAGAGCCTGGCCACTCCCTATTAAGTCCTATTGGACAGAATTTTGGTTGTAGTTGTAGTTTCACACCAGAGTGAAAAATGAATGGGAGTCTCTGGAGCTAGACGGCTAAATTTGTCTCTTTCACCGATTGCCGTTGAGAAATCTCAGATTTGATTGTAGTTTTTGCACGTTCAACATGGGATATAGGTCGAAAGTTAAATGAACGAGTACTTATGTCCTTTAGATTTCTTACAGGTTGAGTTGTTGTCAACATAACATTGAGTTGTTACATAACGCGCTAGCATTCTGCTAATTAACGCTGATTGGTCAGTGAATGACTGATTTACGACCAGAGATACCGCTTGATGGCATTGTGGCATCCAAAGCGGCACCAGAATGTTAAGGCGGACTTAACACTTCTAGCACGTGTAGTTACCTGTGTCAGCTGTGTTGTGGATGCCTCGAGAGAAAAGAAAGTGCAGAGCGGAAAGCACCAAAGTGACTGAAGGATTGCCGTAAAGCAGCAACTATGGTCATACGATGTGTATGACGTCATTGACATTTTAAAAGACTTTTGAAAGTAAATAAGTGACTCTAAAAAATCTAACACCCAGCAAAGTGTAATTTCTTTGCATCTTCTTTCGAATACAACATTCAAATTACTAGACAAAAATTATATCCTGAGAAAAGTGGATTTTGAGGGGTATAGCTCCATAGACCTCCATTCATTTTGTACTCATCCTGTGAGCACCCTCATATGGAACCAGAGTGGAACTGCAACCAGTTCAGAAGCCGGAAGTTTACTGAGAGGAAGTTCTCCCCTTATAGGCTATATGCACGCATAAGTTCCGCATTTGACGCAAGGATGCTCGTCAGTTTCCGGTTGGGGAGATTAAAGCGGAGGAAAACCGAGGAAAACGGGATTATGGCAGAGTCTTCAAAATTTACTGTCCTCCCGTCTTTGAAACGAAACTTTCATACGTTTAGATGAAATTTTATATATAGATATGTTTATTTAATATAATTTTAAAAAGAAGCATAAACACAACGAGGTGTGTCTGTTTTGTCAATTTTTGTGACTAACGCTTCTTTAGTATAACCATGGAGTATACAATTCAATATAAATTCTCGGTATTGCATTGGACTCTATGATAGGCGGAAGTTATCGAGCATCCTTGACCTTCATTCTCTGACTGCATACAGTATACAGAAGTTTCTGACATACCCCACGCACTTGAGTCTGTCGACAACACGACAAATGGAAGAGTGAAAGAAAGTTTGCTTTGTCCAGTTTAAACAGCTCTGTACAGACTTTAGAAGGATCCCAGCGGCGAAAACAAGTGGATGGAATTTCAACCCCTGCCAAATGATTACCCCCCTAGCATTGGTAGGTTTAGGATTAGCTGTGGGGGGGAGTTAGGATTAGGGGAGGGGTTAGGATTAGGCAATCAGGTATTGATTTCAACGAGGGGGGTAATCATTTGGCAGGGGGTCGAAATTCGGCACAACACCGGAACGCTGGGGATTATATTTTTGTTCAGAGAATTTAGTTTTTCAGCGAGGCATAGTGTAATGGAGAGTTTGCAAAGAAAAACTTTAGTTGAAAGATGAAGCAGTTAACTATTGAAACTGACTGCAGCTGCATCACAAACCGTAAGTAAATGATTTCATAATGCTTTGTCTGTAAATTGTTTTATATGGATAATATTTTTAAAACACTTACTCACGTACAATATCGAGAGGGCGTTGATACTGTTTTCTTTGCAATGGCGTTAGCCAATCATAACAGTGGCTGTTTACTGAGCCTTGAGCCTTAAAGGAGCCGCCCCTTAAAAACAGATCATTTCAGGCAGAGTGTGTGTGTGTGTGTGCCTGCATGCGTGCCCTCATGTTTATATTACATTGTGAGGACCAAATGTCCCCACAAGGATAGTAAAACGTGAAATCACCTACATTGTGAGGACTAGCCAATGGTCCCCGTGAGGGAAATTGATTAATGAACATACTAAATTATGTTTTTTAGAAAATGTAAAAGAGCAGAAAGTTTTCTGTGATGGGTAGGTTTATGGGTAGGGTTAGTGTAAGAGGATAGAATATACAGTTTGTAGAGTATAAAAATCATTACGTCTATGGAGAGTCCCCACAAAGATAGTGTTAAATTAACCTCAAGGAACATATTAAAATAATTTTTTTTTAAAAACTGTCATGACCACTGATCTATAATGACAGAATGGTCATGACCCCTTTATAGAGTTAAATGCATTGGATATTGTAGAGCAGGAGCATCAGTAACACTTAAAGAAAATGTTCACTAAAATATATTAATTCTTTCATCATTTACTCACCATCGTGTAGGTTTCAAGACTTTTATTCACTGTGGAGTACAACACAATTATTTTTGTCCATACAATGAAAATCTATAGGGTCCAATGTTGTTTTGGGGTGCCATTGTCCTTCATTGTATAAAAAAACAAACCATATAATTAATAACAATTAATTCTTACGAAAGAAAGTCAATACAGGTTTGGAACGACGTGATGCAAGTCAAATATGACAATTTTAAATGTGGGGTGAACTATCCCTTTAAGATCCCAGATTATTTTGATAAGATTAAAAGGTTAGTGTTGCTAAGCAAAAACACAAATGTAATAAACCAGAAATTGGAGAGTCAATTACAGAGGCAGCATGTGATGACAGTCAGAAAGTGTCTTAAGTATCAAAATTCTACATTTATCTAAAATCTCCTTAAAAAGCAGCAAGGTTCAACTGCAAGTTCGACAGGATAAAAAGTTAAAAACTGAAGCAGCAATTGTGACACAGCATGGTGTCTGAAGCAGTGAGTGTCTTGAATTGGCCAATACACACCAGCAACTAAAATCTTTTAAAAGGAGTGCAAATTGCCATTTAAATTAACATTAGGATAACAGCAAGTTAAAGGCATCATTGCAAGGAAATGCACCATGCTGTGCCAACAACTGACACTGAAGACAACTGGGAGAGATTCACCTGTTTAAAGAAAAAGTCTTTTGCATTCACAATTGAAAAAGAAAATAAAAGGAAATTCTAGAAAAATATTAGAAAATAAAATTCACCCTGTTGTATAGATTTGTTTGTGTGCATGTGTGAAATTGACAAATTCCACAAAGTAACAAAAAATACACTTAGAATCAATATGCAGATTAAAAGATTAACACATCTCTGTAATTGAAGTTGCTGAACACAGTAATGTTTAGCTATATTTACTCCTATATATAAAGCCTAATGTCTTTTGTCTTTTGGTTGATGATAATCATAATATCCTGATATATCTTCATATAAAGTATATGTACCCTGACCTCCGAGCACAGACGTGAGAGTCTAATCTCCTCCTGTCAGATGGTGAGAATAAACCAGGCATTGTCGATATCAATAATTCTGCCTCTTGATTTTTGAGGTCATCTCTCTGTGTCTGCTTGAGCCGTGAAGATCTGATGAGATCACCCGTTGCATGGTACTGGATCAAGGTCAGCCAAGTGGCACTTAAACAGAATCTTAATGCAGCTGGAAGAAGCGGTGGTACCTTTCATTAGAGGAGATAGTCTGAATGTCACGTGATTTAATTATTCTTTTTAATTACCGTAAATGAGTTGGCATTTTTATGTGGTGTGATGTGCGTGAGTTTTGGGGCTATGCGTGTGCATTCATGGCCAGAAGTAAATAGACATCCAGTTATAATTAATGGGTTTGGCTATTATAGTTGCATCTGTGCAGAAAATCAATCATACAGCTGTGCAATCTCATAGACAAGCATGAGCCATTTTGTTTCTACTTTACAATCACCTGAGGTGCATCTAGAAATGATTTACTTAAGCCCTATTCACACGGGATTAGTTTTATCTGGGGACCACGTGTGATTTAGAAATTACCACCCCCCCCCCCCCCCCCCCCCCCCCCCCCCCCCCCCCCCCCCACATTTGAATTTCGTGTGGCGCATTTGCACGGGATAAGCGAAACCTGTGATGGATTTTACTCAAATTTACTGACTTATCTCCCGGATATGACGTCAATAGGCTATTGCTTGGAAAAGTCTTGCCGTTATTATAGGTCTAGCTGTATGATATATCAAAAACAGAATAATGTTCCTTACCGGATACTGCTATACATGTCATTCATCTCCATCTAATCATTCTTTTTGTTTTTGCTCTTCTGATGATTTTCAGCTTTCTCTTTCTGCAAATGTTGTAGTTGGTGCTTGAGACATGACCCAGCACCCAAAATACTATCAAAACACTCCAACGCAGCCTCCATTCTTCGCGAAAGATGGATAAAAAGGCGTGCATGAAACAAAAACCTTGAAAAAAATTATATAAGGTCCCGCCAAATTACAGAGATGCCGATTCGCACAGGACTAATATTACCTCAGGACGTCGGTGTTCAGCGAAATATGTTTGGTCATTTGCGGGGCAATTTTTACTTTACAAATTACAGACATGGCCGATTCGCACGGGATTAAGAACACAGACAACCTCCGCAATTATTACAAATGACTAGAGGTCACCAGATAATACTTATACCGTGCGAATAGGGCTTTTGTCTTGTGTCGAAAATCCTGACTGGCCTGCATAAAGCCCAGTGCCCGGTTGCATAAAGCCCCTTAAGTGTAATTTTCCCTTAAGGTCACCCTTATGTTTCCCTTAAACCTAAGGGTGTTGCAGAAAAATACCCTTAAGTGTTACTTAACGTTTTTTTTAAGTGAAACGTCATAAACACTTAGAATTTACCTTAAATGCTGTTTTTTCACTAAAGTAATCGTTAAATGTTGCATAAAACCCCTTAACGGTAATTTCCCTAAGTATAACTTAAGGTTTGGAAATCGTAACCTTAAGAGTAACGCGGACAAAAATAAGACGACATGGCTGAATTTATGGAACCAGCTGAAGATTATAGGGAATAGGGAGAACCCTCTGGACCAATTTAGCGATGAAAAATTGTTGCAAGAATACCGATTTGATCGACGCGCAATATTTGACATCGCTATCAAACTAGACGGCTCTCTGTCTGTCATTATACGCGACTCGCATGTAAACTATCACAACGTTAAGAGAGTGTGTGGCCGACCCGTGCAGAAAAAGATTCACAGGAGAACGAGCTGATTCTGTGTTTTAAAAGGAATCATGACAGAAGAAAACGGGTATGCTATGGAAATATACTCAGCTGTATTTCGAGACACAGAGCCAGAAGTGCATTCACAAAACCTAAACAAATGTCAAAGCATGAGACGGTGCACAACACAAACCGCCGCCACTTTCGGAGCTAACGCGGTGTTGCGTGATAGCGTCAGAGGACTGACACGTGATATTCCGACACGTTAGTGTTTTCCGTATCTATGGCAACAACAGACTTTTAAAACGTGAATCCAGGATCGCTGTCGTGAAACACTTAAATGTTTCCCTTACCTAAGAGAACCGTTTAAGAGATTATATGCAACACCCTTAAGTTATTCTCTTAGGTAAGGGTAAATCGCCCCTTAAGTATCATACTTAAGGGAAAAACTTAAGGTGCTTTATGCAACCGGGCACAGACCTGTGCCACCTTTGGGATGAATCGGAATGCTGACTGCCTGACCTCTTGTGTCTGAATTTGAGAAAATCCCTGCAGCCATGTTAATGTCAAGTGTAACGCAAAGGAGGGTCAACTCCTTTTTTTTCTTTTTTTTTTAATTAAATGCTCCACGATCATATATGAACAAGTTCTTCCTGTGACTTGTTCTCAGATTATCCTTTTTATTACCTTAAACCTGTTGTGGGGATTCCCATCATCTCAGGTTTTGCATTGCCTCAGTGTAAAGAGTCACTTGATGAATCAGGCTCTGGAGAAAGTAATGTGACTCATTGGCCACTGATGATATACCTGAAGAACTGAAGAGCAGTACAGGGAGTTTGAGATGCTTAGGTCTGTGTCAACGGTCTGTTTGGTGATGTTCTTCAGCACTTCATATGTCATTGTTTATAGATGAGGCCAACAGAATTATAGCAGCTGTTGAAAAACCTGTTGAAGAATGATTGAAAACCTTGTCAATTGTCTCAGTTAATGGAAGCATGTCAAGTTGCACCATTACTTATGGATTACTTATTCATTTATCATCAAGCTGGATGGTACAAAGCACCAGCAGCAATAAAATTAAATTTAGCATGCCTTTTACAGTTCAACTGCTGAATATGATTTGAATTATATTGGAAAGAAATTGGAACTATGATTTATGTAACCGCTTTAAATAATGCATTCTCCTTTTCAGTTTGAAATACCCACAAACATGTGGTAATTCCCTAAACATTAGACAATACTACTAATCAGTGTTATTAGTGTTAACAGCTTATAAGTCATTTTGTGATATAAGGGATGTTTTTTGAAAATGTAAAAATGCAGAAAGTTTTCTGTGATGGTAGGTTTAGGGGTAGTTTTATTGTAAGTGGATATAATATACAGTTTGTACAGTATAAAACCCATAATGTCTATGTAAATTCCCCATAAAAAAATGAAAACGTGTGTGTGTGTGTGTGTGTGTGTGTGTGTGTGTGTGTGTGTGTGTGTGTGTGTGTGTGTGTGTGTGTGTGCGCGTGAAAATAATAAAATTATTTACACAACCCTGTATAAAAGTACAGTTAAAAATCAAAAAAGTTAAAATTGCCCTTTTACTTGCGGTTCATTCATCACAGTGCGGAAGGTCAAGTTGAGTGCATTGCTTTGTTGGATACAGTATCCCACGCAGTGAGCTCTGCTCTAACTTGAACCATTTTGTCAAATGCAGTAGTTCATCCAGTATTATATTCATGCAGGAACTCTAGTGTACAGAGCGCTGTATAATGCTACTTAACGCTAAGAGTAAGTGTGTACCTCACTGTACATACTTTCTGTATGTATTTTATTACCAGCCATATTACAGTGTATTGGGGTGAAAAAAAAATCCAGTGGATAATAAATGTTGACTGTATTTATAACAGCATCTTCACTTGGAGCTATCGATTAAACATAACTTCTGTTAGCCACTTGTGTGCAGCTTACAGACTGTATGGTGTTTATTATGTGTGCGTGTTTTAATTTTAGATGTATCGAAGTGATTCACTATTATGGTGTTCATTTTGTTCTGTTCTATCTTGCCCTTTTGTATTTAGTGATGCATACCCATGATGCACAGTTGTGTTCTGCGTGACACTGTGCCACTGTGACAAACAAATTTCCCCTCAGGGATCAATACATTTCTATCTTATCTGATCTTACTCAGCTCACATAAATTCATATCAAGTGGCAAGTGGATGAGTCGATTCGCACTATACCACCGCTTCCCCGCTTCAAGAAAAAATACTTTAGTCCAAAGTTTTTGATCAGCCTTCCTAAACCTCTGATCTAGATTTCAGACATCAAAGCCCGCATCTGAGTTTTAAAGAAGTCTGAAACTTACACCTCATTCTCCCTCTCTCCCATTTCTGGGAATAACATTCTGTTGTGAATGTTTGATGTATTCAATTCACTTGAAGAACAATCTTTTATTCATATGTTGATCTTATTAATTCATACTTTGTGAACACAGTTTGACTGTGCTGTTTCTGAGCAGTTCGACCCTCCTCTTCTTGTTTCTGCCTGCTGGAGTCTTTCTTTGGCTTTTTTGTCTTGTTTTGAATAGATATACAGCAAATAAGCAGTATACATTGCTGTCGACTCTTTTTGAACACATCTTATTAGTAGTCGACATGCTCTGTACCATGCATGTAAGGTTACCCGTTTGATCTTGCATATGTATTGCTGGAGGCTTTTCAATGTTGAGTTTGGTTCAATCTGGTGTAGTACTGGTGTACGCAGCAGACAGGTTAAATTAGGTTAAAAGCTTGCGGTGGTGACTTATTGTTTACCCTGTGAGTTCCTCCTAGTCTGTTGCCTGTGTGTGTATGTATGTCTGCATATACTGCCAGAAGCTTCTGCTGCGATCGGCATTCATCCGAGTCTGCTGTGTGGGTCATTTCTGTTAACACAAAGCCAAAGGTCAACAAGCGTGAGCCGCTGCATTACACAGCATTGTGTCCTGTCCTTTATTACACATGAACTTTTCATTCCCTAGCGCATATTATTATTTAAATGTATGCCATTTATTCCTGGGGAACTACTGCTGTTTTTTCTTGAAAAAAAAGGAAGCGGTCTTAATGCGGCTGCTCTGTGGATCAGTGCATTAGATCTGCAGATATTTTTGCTTCTTTTCCTCTTTATTTCCCAGCAACTGCTGAGAACCCATGTCGGTGCTGTATATTTTGTCCCCCTAGTTGTTGAATTTTACTTTGCTTATGGTATTTACATTTAAGACCATACAATTTTGAAATACGTCAACAACAAGGCAAGAACGTGTACTCAAACAGAACATTTGGAGGAGCTCATTCCTAAAAAAATAAAAGCTGCTGTGAATCTACTTGCTCAACAGTTGCAAGTGGCATCAGGAGGAAGGACATTTTAGCGGGATTGTTTGTAGTGCAAGATGAGTCATTTTTGCTCCATTTGCATTGGCTGCGCTTCAATTCATGTTGTCCCTACACAAGTGTATCGCTGCTTCCTACACATCTATCTGTAGGAGTCCACATACATGCATGATATATATGATGGAGTTTCTATGTGCTGAGATTATGACCCATCATATTGCCAGTTACATATATATATATATATATATATATATATAAGTCAATAAATCACATCTCATGTGCTTATTTAACATGCCCAAATGGCCATTGAAGTCCATTTCACAGGCACTATTTGGGGATTGGAACAATTGGATATTTTTAAAGTCTTCTCACTGTAATCACCATATTTTCAATACAGCTGCTCTTCAAATGATTCTTTCATGTATGCTTTGAAAATATACCAGCTTTCTGAGAGTAATATTTGTGTCTGGCAAGCTGTAAGCATTATTTTTAATCAGGAAAGTAGTCAGACTCCTCATCTGGAGCAGCGTGTCAAAGCCGTAGGGCGTGCCTGTAATTTGGGTCTGGAAGATCAGCTGGAGACATGACTAAGAACACAGGCTGCCCAAAATAACTTAAGCCATTCGAGTGAGCTTGTTGTGCAAAAAATGGGTTGACACTTTAATGCAGGAAAGTCAGTGCAGCTGGTTGAGTGAGTCTGAGGGGCTGCGTCTGTCTTTATCGGCTCTCTCGGTGGGGGTGATCAAGGGAAGCGTGTTGTCTGCCACCGGCCTTTGACGCGTCAGCTTATCTCTCAAAAAGCATGCATGTGGGAACAAAGCTCTTCAATTCTACATTCATCTTAGGTTGCTTATGATGACACAGTCCGTTTGAGGTATTGATATGTTTTGGACAATACGAAAACAAATTATCAATGGGTGGAAGCAATTGTGACTCTTAATGGCTCTCATTCAGATGAGGAGCAGGAAAAACAAGTCGAAGTGGATACATGAATGAATGCGAGAACCTGTTAAATAGCCCTTAATCAGCATAAACATATATTTATCTGTTCATTACCTGTGAGCCAACAGAGAATTGGGTTGATGGTTGGTTAATGGTGCTGAGATTATCTACCATCAAATAGTCACTTGTTGTTATTGCTGTTCCTGTTGGACTTGCAATGTAGCATGAACTAAAAGTCCTTTCTTATTTCTAGCTTTGTTTTCATGTCCACTAATAAAAAGAGAGTGTGTGTGTGTGTGTGTGTGTGTGTGTGTGTGTGTGTGTGTGTGTGTGTGTGTGTGTGTGTGTGTGTGTGTGTGTGTGTGTGTGTGTGTGTGTGTGTGTGTGTGTGTGTGTGTGTGTGTGTGTGTGTGTGTGTGTGTGTGTGTGTGTGTGTCTCTGTCTCGCTGTGGCTGCATGATGTTTTACTGCCATCTGTTGCCAGTACTTTTTACATATTTTGTAGTTGGAGCAATAGAGGCTCTGCGATGCTCCATGTCTTCCAGCATCCATTAGTGAACTGTAGCATGAACTGCAATTATATTCAGTTCTTAGATTTCATAGTTGTTGAACTGCAGCATTTGTATGATGTCATGTTGCATTATGTCTGAGTGAGTCAATGTACACCCTGTGAGCCAATCATTTTAATAGAATATAAAAGTATATATATATATATATATATATATATATAAAATAAGGCTTTTTAGTAGTATAGAGTGCAACAGTGCCCATCCCTTTTTTAGCGGCGCTGGTTCCGAAAAGTATTTTTTACATTCGTTTTTCCCATTGGGATTTAAAAAAAGGTCTTTGTTAAAGAGTTACAAGGCATTAACTAAACCTATCAGAGGAGAATCACAACTCTACAAACTTTGATTTGAAACAAAAAAGTATTTGAAAATCGAACTGTAACACAGTTCGTTGTTATGGGAAGGAGAAGGCAGGAACCGGTGAACATTTAACAACCTTTAATTAATAAATAAAACAAATACAAAATGAAAGTAAAAGACAGCAGCCCCTCACGGACGACTGTTGTCACATATAACAAAACTAAACGCAAGTCCAGGCCTTTCCTCTCTCCATCTCCACTGTCGTCGCTCCTCCTTTTTCTGCTTCCGCTCCTCTGTGAGAGATACAGTGATTTTGTATGGTGTGTTGCACCGGTGTCGATCATCTGCACCGGCCTCGCAACGCTCTCTCACGGCCCTCAGCCTCGTCCTGCCCGCCACACGGACAAAAAGATAAAAAGATACAAGACTGTGTACGTGAGGGAAAGAACTACAATCCCATGAAGCATTGCAAACAGCATAGTTGAATTAAACGATGGAGAAATATAAAACAATTTTCAAATGTTGATTTTCTATATATACACACACAAAGATTTAAGTATTTTGAGAGCGTAGAGAGATCGACTCAATTACGCCATTGGCAGTGGGTGGAGCTAGCAAGATCTTTTGGCGCATGTTGCTTTTTTCAACTCTCTGATTGGTGTAATTTTCTGTAAAGCATCATGGGTAATGTAGTTTTCCACCAGTTAAACATGATTATTTAAAAAACAATGAAATAATGCATGCTGACGTCTTCAACAGAAGCAAATACCATCGATTATCAACCGCTTAGCTCACAGTAAGGTTGTCTTTAAAGGTTTCCTTATGGAGAAAATGAATGGAGTTTTCACTCTGTAGGTGGAGGAACTTAGCCTGGATGCCAGCCGAACTTAGCCCCGCCCACAACATTTGAGGATGGGAAGTTCGGTCTGGAATTGATCCGTTGTGAAGCAAGTATGCCCGAACCAAAGCTGTTCTGACCAGTCAAATTGTCAGAGCGGGCTTTATATGATGATGGACAGATGATCAACAGTATCGTAATCATCCACGTCACCAAAGAGCGCTTGGGTTGAATTCGTTTACAACAAAGAATGGCTGCCGCTGGAGAATTTAGATGTGTAGATTCAGCGTCTGTTATAGAAGATGTAGACAGTGCATTCATTTTAAAAGAGGAACAGAGAACCGTGATCAAGGCATCTGTCGATCGGAAAGATGTTTTTGCCGTCCTTCCCGCGGGATTCGGCTAAGATTCGATGGTTGCTAAGAAGATGGGGTGCAATGAAAACCCTGTGGTCATTGTTGTTTCTCCTTTGGTCGCACTCATGGTGGACCAAGTGAAAGAAGCAGCCGAAATGGGCATCACGGCGATGCAACTCGGCGTGCACAAGGAGGTTGACATAACCACCGGTCGTTGCCAGCTCCTTTTCGGAAGCCCGGAATGTTGTCCGTTGTTCTGATTGCTTATATTCTGACTTGAATCTGAGTATGACAACATCAGGCTAGGAGAAACTAGCAACATAGTAAACAAATGGCAACATGACAAAAACCATAGAGAACGACACCTTAGCAAACCCTATCATTGTGGTGGTCAATTTTGATTTAACTGTCATTTAATGGAATAAATAAATGACAAGAAGAAAATGGTGTTTATTTTGGGTTATAAAATGTTGATGAGGCTTATTTTATGCCTGACACACAGCTGGTCTCAGGCTGGAATACACACATGCAAAAAAGTGCTGTGCTAGTGTTGCTGGTACACTCAGAAATACAAAATATCCTCTCAGTTTTTACTGCCCGGCCTGGGCTGCGTTTCCCAAAAGCATTGTAAGCCTAAATTGATTGTAGAGGCCATTGGTGGCAATCGTTCTACGATAAACGTAAGTTTAAAGGCACACTGCAAAACTTTTGGCCACTAGGGGCGCTCGACCCGTAACTTTCACGTCTAGCGCCCCTAGTGGCCACAAGCGCCGCAGCACTGTCGCAAAAGTCAACAAACTGTCAGCCGGTCAGCCTCCCGTGTATTTAGATTGTGTGTGTGAAGATAGTAGCCTAGTCGAAAGTATGCCTATAAATTCAACTGTAACTTACCTTTTATACAATTTAAAGTCTTGGCTTCTTTGCCTGTTAGCTTTGGGAACTAACTCAGATACTATTGCTACCAGATGAATTGCATACAAACTAAACAAAGCCTGTAAGCTAATCTTTAAGTTGCATCGTTTTGTTTCTGAATCCGAGGAGAAAGTGTTTGCTGAATGCAAACCTTTCCCAATATTTAGAAAATCCTGTTAGCATTCGCTAATAGGAGCCTTTTAGCTTATTAGCTCTAGGCAGGCAAAAACAGCCGCCGTACCAAATACATGCAAAAAAATTCAGAGAAACAGTATCATGGGCTACAAAATTACCACTAACATTAATAAGTTAGTTGTATTAAAGTAGGATTCTGTCGCTTGGGCGAAAAGCCTGAGATTTACACATTTAGGCTATGGGGTTCCATTTAGCTTTGGTTTGTAGCCTGTTAGTTTCATCTTACCATAGTTAGCTTCTACTAAACAGCGAAAATAATGACTAAGACATATGACTGTATACTAGGAGCAAAGAGTTAACTTACCAGTCTAATAATAAAGTTGAAAGAAGAGAATCGGTTTTACATCCAGCTTTCTTCTTTCAACCTGCGCCAACGAGCAAACTCCTTTCCAATATCGACTCTTGTTTGTGCTCGAGTACGATCCCTCTCGTGTCTTCTTTTTTTTTTTTTTGCCTCCTCAGAAGCAGTTTTAAACCTTTTCCTTGCCTCAGCCATGGCCAGGACTCGAGCAGGTGGAAAAATAGCAGCAAAAGCCTTAGCTCCAAGAGTATATCAGAGCCTGTGGTCACGTGACGGCCGTAAAGCGATACTTTCTCCAGGTCACATGACCTGGCCAAAGACGGTCCGTCCTCTCCAAAACTTACATAGGCGTTTTTTCAAGAGGGCAGCCCCGCTCGGAGCATTGATAGTGTCAAGCACTGTATATTGGCCTGAGAATTCATTTAAAATAGCTCATTTGACTTAAGGGTCAAATCTTTAGGTCAAAAGTTCAGCGGTGTGCCTTTAAGATGCTTTTGGGAAAGACAGTCCATGTCACATTATTTCATTTGAATTATGATCACTCATCAAGATTCATAGTTTATTCATGTAATTTCATGCTAAACGTATTTCTGTCCAGTTCTAAAAAGTTTGTTCATGGTTTTTAAAACGACCCCCACAAGGAAATTTGGACAGAACATATCAAAATACTTGCTATTTCTAATCGCCGGTGGTATGTAATTATTTTATTGTTTGCCCCTGGACTTTTGTGTTACTTCCGGTCTTGAGTCCCATGTTGTAGTTTTTCCCCTATTGTATTTCCCAGGTGTGTCTTGTTAACTTGTTGTCTTGTTAAGCTTGTTTGCCCCGGTGTAAGTATAGCCTTTGTGTTTGTCTCGTTGCTTTCTCAGTTGTTGTACATGTAATGGTTGCTTCCAGTTCTGTTTTCCTTGCTCTGTTTGGTTACAATTTGCATATGTCCCTGAGTGCAAAATTGAGTCGTTAATAGTATCTCCCCAGAAAAGTAATTTAATTTATTTTTTGAAAAAGAGGAAAAAAATATGCACAAATGTGTATATATATAATTTGAAATAATATTTACTTTAAAAAATATATTAGCAGTAGAGAAAATAAACTGTTTATTTGTAATACACTACTGTTCAAAAGTACACGTCAGTTTTTTTGTCTAAGTGTCAGTTGCATAGCTGTTTATGGAGGGACATAAATCTCTCAGATTTCATCAAAAATAGCTTAATTTGTTGTGCGAAGATGAACGAAAGTCTTACGGGTTTGGAATGTCATAAGGGTGAGTAATTAATGACTGAATTTTGATTTTTGGATACACTAACCCTTAAAATTGATCAAAAGTGACAGTAAGGAAAAACGTATACATTTGTTAAAATAAATGAACTGCTTTCTACTGTGATGATTAAAAAAAGTTTCTTGAGCAGCAAACCAGCAGATTAGAATGATTTCTGAAGGATCATGTGACACTTATGTCTGGAATAATTATGCTAATAATTCAGGAATAAATCACAAGAATAAATGCCATTTTACAATATATAAAATTCAAATATAAAAATCTGGCCAACCCAAAACTTTTGAACGGTTATGTATATACTTTGTGCTTTTTGAGAAATAAATGTTTTCCATTAAAGTAAACGGATAATAAGATCTGACAGAGACTCCCACATGACGGAATTGTGCCCTTTCTCTCTCTGTAAATAACCCTCATTCTGTGCTCATTCTGTTCCCTCAGGACTGTATCCACGTGTCCACAAGAGCTCATCAGAAAGAGTGACACCAGCGCCCAGTTAAATCATCACAGACATGCTCAGCCACAGCACTGCACTAGATGTTCCTTTTAGATCTTTTTAATATGAGCCTAGAGAAATATTAGCTGTCTTTGCCATTTGGTAGCATGCAGCCATTTAAGATTGTGTCATCTGCCGCACTTTATAAAGTGACATTTAAATATTTTTTTAACATCATATTTGTATTGTCCAGCATAAATGCAGTGTGAGTCTCTGTCTCTGTCTCTGTCTCTGTCTCTGTCTCTGTCTCTGTCTCTGTCTCTCTCTCTCTGTCTCTCTCTCTGTGTCTCTCTCTCTGTGTCTCTCTCTCTCTCTGGTGTTGTTCACTTTAAATGGACAAACCCCTGTAAATCTCAGTGGGTGCCATTTAACTGCTGTGTCTAGAGAAGATAGCAGTAACACAGTGAGCTGGGAAACAGTTTAGTGTTAAACACAATTGCCCACAATATTGGTTGAAAATAACACGCTGAACTCTGAACTTGTTTCTGAACTCCCTCGATTGTAGTTTTGGGTTTTCTTCCGGAAACGTACACGTCACAATATTCCTCATTTTAAAAATTCCCACCCAACGTTCTCAAAGCAGCTGACCAATCATATCACACATATCCACTGGACCAATCAGAGCACCCTGAACCTTTCGGAAGGAGGGGCTTCATAGAGACAGGAAATAAACAGGGCTGCGTTTCCCAAAAGCATCGTAAGCCTAAGTTGATCGTATAAGCTTTGCCACCAATGGTCTATACGATCAACTTGGGCTTCAATGCTTTTGGGAAACGCAGCCCAGAGTGTTACTAACAGACTGGGAAGAGAGGTACTGCAACAATGTAAAAAATAACGTTTTGTATTTTTTACATTGAAGAATGAAAACCTATTCTAGTAGACCCCAAAACAAAATCAAGACTTTGTAAAGGGGCATAATATAGCCTCTTTAAAATAATCAAATGTTACTGCATGAGCCTGCATTTGATATCAATGCTGAAATCATCATATCATATAGGACACATTGAACCTGATGATAAGTCTCTATAAATGCAAACAGCTGTCCAATGCACCTAAAGTGATTATCGAGCCATGATTAAAATAATTAGTACTTCATAACATCCCGCTACTTGGACTAATACCAGAATATTAAAGTCATTGCAGGAGCCTTGGCAAACAATCAAATCAGCTCATGCCCTTATGTTCAGGATTCATCAGAAATACTGGTTCGGTGCCGGGCTGTCAGTCACATCGAATTTCCTTCTCGTAGTCCCAATCGGGCATTAATTTGTCAATCTGTATGCAGAGCGACTCTCATAACTTCCCCAGTGTTGTAATTAGTGCTACCTGAAGTTGTAGGGCTTTGATTGCCTTCAGGGAGGTGTCCTGCAAGGCTGTTTCAAATTAGCATGAGGGCAATCGCCCTGATTGCTCGCATCTGGTCATTAAAGGAGAGGGGACTTTTCTCCCCCTCTTGCCCTGAACCCAACATGGACTGAAATCAAAAGCTGATGCTTGAATAAGCAAGTCTTAAGTTTTTCATGTGTCTGAAAGAACTGATTGGAGATCAAGAAAATCCATGCCTTTGCCAATTATGTGTATTTTCCAGTGAGGATGGTAGTTTTTACAGAATAACTGTTGGATCACGTCAAGCCACAGTTGAAAGCTTTGTGGGGGAGATTTCTGAGACACTCAGCACCTTTTACTGTTGCTTTAGCTTCCTGAAATGGATTATTTTTCAGCCCGTGACCAGGGAGGAGCTGTCTTTTGACATTTTGAGATGATTGAGAAGATATATTGCTTGAGTAGTAAAATAGGAAAGGATGGATACATGAACACAAGCCTGGAAGATGAATGTGTTTACTGTGTGTGAGGGAGTTTGAGATTTTTGTAGAGTGGCCTAGTAGCAGCCCAGAACTCCCCTCACCAATTTGTGTAGTTTTTATGCTTAATGGACTTATTGTGAATTTTCCTTCCTCCCATGCCCTGTTTCTGTCTTACTCTCTCATTCCCTCCTCTATGTCTCTCTCTTTTAGATATGCATTGCCATCTCGTGACAATGACCGGCTCTGTATCATTGAAATAGCTGTTGATAATGGAACTGTTAATCGGCAGCAGAAATACATGGATGAGCCTGTGTCAGAGGTAAACCTGATTCTACACTTCACAGTTAGTTGGTTGGTTAGTTAGCATTTGATAATATCAGTTTTACTTTATTTTAAGAGCATTAGAGACTTCTTTCAAAAAAGTGTTTTGAGAACTTTTGAAGATTAGTAATTATTTGTGAATTTTACTTGCAAATTCTGACAAAAAAACAAACAGCACCTTTTTTTTCAAAGAAACGATAACCCATTGAATTAAACGTTAAACTTTCAAGACTGAAATGGTATTTTACAACATACTTCAGTAATCTTTGTTGTATTTGCTACTTTGAATTTATTTACTGAGCACTTTAAAGCAATCTTTAGCTAGATAAAATCATCATTATTGTTAACATATGTCTCATTTCTTCCTCCCAACACTCAGGTGGTGTTCGGCCCCACGTTTCTTGGTGGTGTTCCATCCCTCGTAGAGCTGCACCACAACAGTGGGAATGTCTCTGGATTCATCGGCTGCATACGTGAACTGCAGATGGGCTCCAAAGAGCTGCATGTGGTGGGGGAAGCAATCAGAGGCCAAAATATTCACAACTGTGACGCCACAGTCTGCCAGCATCAACCCTGCCGCAATGGAGGAACCTGTCTCAGGTATGATTTCACTTCTTTCTTTTTTGAAACTCTATTGGCGGTAGAACCATCTCAACTTTCAATGGCTACATTCTGCGAATATTGTTTGCAAAGTGTCTGTTAAAACTATTCAGATGAAAATGTCTGTAATTGGAAGTTTCTCAATAAAGGACTGGTGAGTGGTAGACAATGTGACCGGAGGAGTTCCTCACTGTACGCGCAGATGTCATACTCATCAATCAGCATTCTTTCACAAGCATCTCTTAAGCTTTCAATATTTGGCATACATGCAATTTTCTACTAAATTTTGTGCTTTTGCCAGGGCGCAGAGTTTGTAAATATTGTCAATGATATGCAGATGCTGTGAAGATACTCACTTGAGTTTTAAATAGCGGTAATCAGAGGCTTGATTGCAGGGACGGGAGTGATGTGTGAATGTGCTTTTTGTTAAACCACAGGCAGTGTTTTTGTTGCCTACAAAATAGTTTAAAATTGCACCATTTTTGAGTTTTATATTTACTTTTCTGTTAAAAGCTGGGAATCTTTAAGCTTGTCTCGATTCTGTTAGATTCCGTTAGTCATAATCTGATTCAAAAACTATTCTCAATGCATTTCCAATCAGCAACTGTCAACATAGGTGGCAAATCTTTTGTAATTGAGGTTGAGGCTTGCTGCGGTAGTCTGTGTTACTGGTGTTACACAGCATTCCTCTGTTCGCCAATTATATTACTTGTGCTGTCGTTAGGCTTTTTTATACAAATAAACACCAATTAGTTAAGTTGGACAACAGATGCTACAATTATAAACTGGATATGCCTACACCGAGTACAAATGATCGCAAACCCAAAAGCGGAAGTGAAAAGCGAGCATGTATTCAAAAGGGATTTCTGTATAGTAACGTAGCATTTGAAGTGAATTTTTAGTACCATAGTCTACTGGTGCTAAAAAGTATTGCGGTACTAAAATTTATTTTGGTACAATATAATCATTTTGCAAATATCTGTACCTTATCACAATGGCAATGTGCTTCTCTTCTGTAGTCTGTGATGTGAAGCGTAAAAACATGACAAAAGATTAATTTGTCAAAACAATTTTCTTTTTGTTTCATCTAATGAGATGTTTATTACAAATCCATGTAAATGTCAGTGTTGAAAATGCCTTTTACTCAGCTGATGGCGTGCTTGACCACCGCAGCTTGAGCACAGGCACTCAGTGCACGTTCAGGGACTCCGTCTGACAGCCGTGGAGCGGTTTTCCTAAAGGACTACAGAGAACTGGCTCTGAATTTAAACCTAAACACTTCCAAACACTGAGATATGGTGCCATTTACCCTTGGTGTGTACAAACCTGATTCATTCCTTATATACTGTACAAGCAGAAAATAATATCACAATACATGGAGGACTTTTGTTTGGAATAACGAATAAAGGCTGGAATACACTACACAACTTTTAAAATTGGAACAGATTTCAAAACTCAAGGCATCATTCGACTTTGTAAATGGTTAGAGAGAAAAACTTGCCATTCTACTATAAATGACTGAGGATCACACACTTTCAGACTCAAGTCATTCTAAACACAACAAACTTCTTGCGCTTCAATGCTAGCAGATGCATGACGAATGAAAACAATGTGTTCTAATATCGACACATAATATCAACCATGTTTGATATTCTCCGACTGGATGGAATCAAAGTCTGAAGCTAAAAATGAGTCCGTTCCCTTCACAGGCCCGGCGACAGGCCCCCCAATCATGATCTAAATTATGATGATTATAATTATCATCCTTATTAGGCTACTTTTATTAATAAATGAATATTACAATTTATTTGCCCCGCAATAGTTTCATATCGCATCATCGTATAACCGGCTGAGATGCTAATAAAAGTACTCTTCATTTAAAAAAAACATCGTTTAACACGGAATACTACTCTTTTCATTTTATTAAGATAGCAATTTAAGACAATTTTAGGCCATTATCAGAAAATCATGAAATAGATTCAGCTCTTGATGTTGCTGTTTTATGTAGGTGTTCCAGTTTAAACATGCAGGCTTGTATATAGTGGCGTCCTTATTTCTCGTTCTAAACTCATTTCGGAAAAGTATGTTTCATTAAAGTGCTCTGTAAATATTGATTTGTGTGTGTGTGTGTGTGTGTATGTGTGTGTGTGTGTGTATATATATATATATATCTATATATATATATCTATATCAATAACCAACGTGGGTCATTTGCCCCATCCACTGACCTTTATGTGATGAGCCATTGAGCAGTCCAGACTCGACATTTGGTTTGTGTGTGAATGGTCTTTTCTATGGTGATGACTCCTTTCTTTTATCTTCTCATCCAGGTTTCCTGTAAACAAATCAGTGGAGTATTATCTTTGATCATATGGGCTTCTTTTGATATGCTGGTTAGATATCTTGTACATAATCATTCATTTTTATTCTGAAAGGCAGCTGCTTTTATTTTTCATTTGCAAAGTCACATGCATAGTACTTAGCCTCTGTGTCGAGATTGAAATAACAGTCCACGTTTATTTTAAAAGGCTAAAACTAGCTGCACTCTTGTGAGGCAGATAATAGTCCTGGAAGATGTCCTAATGGTAATCCCAGTTAGCTGAGGCGAACACAAAGAATAGGCTTTTTCTCCAAGCCAGCAGCTGACGTTAGCAGGCTAGTTTTTCTCAACAGATGGTACTTAAACATATCCCCGCTTTCCTTACATTTGCTTCTGCTCAGAGTCATTTCTCCCTCTGTTGTCATCTCACAAAACTGTATTTCACCTCAGATGTCCTCATCCATTGTCTCTCTCATCCATTTAAACTTTCAGAAAACGTATATGACTGTGGATATGGGCCTAATGTGTGCATTCAAAGTACCTAGCTTCCTGTTTTAAGTCTCCTTACTAGTGTTGAGTTCTGACAGTGATTCATGGCTTTAACGGTTGTAATCCTTTGACTTTGAGACAGATTCTCCCCACCTCCACCGGGTAACGGCTAGAGCATGTGGAGGGCAGGAGCGAACAGCTGTACATCAGCCGTTCATTTCATTCCCGTAAAGCGACATCATTCACCTCGCTGTCGAGCTGAGCACTAAACTCTTTTACTGAGTGTGTCACGCCCGCCCAAGTGTATAATCGAGTGCCTGGCCCACTAAACAGGCAATCCGGCACGTTTGGAGGACCGGCCTCTCCATTTTGGGTCTCTGGTGAGCCGTGGCCTCATGTTGCGTTTACAGATCTTTGAAATAAATTTAAAATGCTGTCTTTGGACAGTACTGTTAAAATATCTGGGTTTTCATTGCTTTATTAATACTATCAGATGACTGGTTACACTGAAAGCAAACTGGAAGTCAGCGACTCATTCTGTCTGCTTCTCTGGATGCGCCCTTATTTAAACAGACATGGAGAACACTTACCATGTTAAATTATTCATACATGTTTGCTTCCAGAAGCTCACTTTAGTTGCAGCCGAAATGGTCAGTAGTGATGGTAGCTTATTATATCTGCTGGGTGATGTGTGCATCAGGACTCAGAACATTACATTTTTTTAGTGGTTTTCGTCTTTCTTTTGCTTTGTAGCATTGACCTCTGGTACACACCACTGTTCAAAGGTTTTTTTTTTCTAAAATGTAATACTTTTATTCCGCAAGGACACATTGATCAATAGTGTATAATGTTAAAAAATGTTTGTACTTTTTATTTATCCAAGAACCCTTACAATTATATGTGACTTGCGAAAGTTCAAAATCCTTCAATTTTTTTTTTTACATATGTTGCTGCCTTGTTAAACTACTTTAAATGACTTTTTTCATATTTAATATTCACTCCATACACCACAATGACAAAACAAAAAAACATATTTGTGATGACTGCAAATGTATTAAGTTTTAAAAAACTGAAATTATTACATTGCGTAAGTATTCATACCCTTTTCTGGGACACTTGAAATTTAGCTTAGGAGCATTCCAATTTATCTTGTAGATGTTACTACACTTCGAGTGGAGTTAACCTGTGGCAAATTCAGTTGAATGAGTATGATTTGGAAAGGCACACACCTCTCAAAAAAAGATCTAACAGCTAAAAGTGTATATTGGAGCAAAAACCAAGCCATGAGGTCAATGGAACTGCCTGTAGAGCTTAGAGACAGGATTGTGTCAAGACCGATCTTGGGAAGACAATTCTGCTGAATTGAAGGTTCACGTAAACATGTAGCCTCCATAATCCTTAATAGAAGAAGATTGGAACAACCAGGACTCTTCCTAGAGCTTGCCAAACTGAGCACTCAGTGGAGAAGGGCCTTGGTTTCAGTGGTGACCAACAAGCTGATGATCACACTGGTTGAGCTCCATGATCCTCCGACTGGATGGTATCGTTGTCCTGTTGGAAGGTGATCGCTTCAGTCTATGACCCTAAGCCCACAGTTAAGACAATGAGTGACTAATGGACAACTCTTATAATGTTCTTGAACTCAATCGAACATCCCTGGAGAAACCTGAAAATGGCTGTCCACCGATGGTCTTCATCCAACCTGACAGAGCTTGAGACGATCTGAGGTGAAGATTGGCAGAAAAGCGCCAAATGCAGATGTGCATTTCACATCATACCTAAAAAGGCTTGAGGCTGCTTTAAGTTCTTCGTCAAGGGTTTCAATACTTATGCAATGTACTTATTTCATTTTTTTCTTATTAATAAATTTGCAAAGTTGTCACAGATCTTTTTTTTTTTTTTTTTTTTTTTTGCTTTGTCATTGTGGTGTATGGAGTGTAGGTTGATGTGAAAACAGTCATTTAAAGTAGTTTAACATAAGGCAGCAACATAGCAAGATGCGAAAATAAATGAAGGGGTTTTAATACTTTTGCAAGGGATTGTATATGTAATTTTTTCCTGACATGAAAGGCTGTTAATTAAATAGTGAATCATGTGAATGTTTGTTGATGCTGAAAATTGTATTTATTTATTCATTTACAGTTGATGGTCTCAAAGTTAATAGACTAAAAGCCTGAATTTTTTTTTCTATATTTCTATATTCTATATTTTTTTCGCCATATGCAGCCGACACCTGAGTGTTCCTACTGACGGTTCCCTGCGTCAGTCTGAGCTCACATGGCTGGTGAAGGGCAATCAGTCACAGAAACAGATGTGTTTGCATGTTCTACATAATGCAGGGCAATAATCTTGCAGTCTGGTGCGGCATTACCCCCTGCTGTCCTGAAAGGCAGTGACAAACCATTCTCTCTCTTTCCCTGGGAAACGGTGCAAAGAGCGCTTGTGTGCAAACCAGGTCACTTGATTAGTCTCTTACAGAGTGGGAAGGTTGCATGTTGTCCTATCCAGTGTTCTCTGCATTAATGCAATTGTTTTTGTAACGTTTATAAGCGTGCCATTTTTATTTGAAATTCGATTTCTCCCTGCATAGATATTCCTTCAAATCATTTATGCCCACGTTTCTAGAATATCGTTGTGTGTGTCTGTTTCAGTCACTCGAACTGGTTCTAAATCCCAGTGACAGAATGTAAATATTTCATTTCAGCTGTGCTGCTGCTCAAAACACATTATTCATTTATAGATTTGAAACCCCTCCAATGCTTCCTGTATCTGATATTATACCTTTGAAAACGGTCTACATCTTCCGGCAGCTTATGAAGTTCTTGTCTGAATATTGCTTATCATGCTGGCCCACCCTCTACCTCTCGCTTGAGGATAAAGCCTGGAATTATAAAAGTTCCGTTTGCGGAATTGCACCTCGGCAGTCATCCTTTAGCTGGGGCATTTCTAATCATTCGCTAGATCAACATCAGCAGAATGTGAGTCTGCTTTTGTAGATGGCCTTCAGGCCCAGTTATTCGCTTATTTAAATGAATCTGGGATTCACTCAAGTTTTTGTTTATATGCTCTGACTCTTCTTCATCCCCATGTTCTTGGACACCTTTTTGTTTTGTTTTTACATTTTAGTCTATTCACTGCATGATATTTATAAAATGGACATCCAAATAGAGTAATGTGACTGTATAATGTGTTTTTATGAATATATCCTGTATTTTGGTTTAGATGTACACTCATGTGAAAAAGGACACCCTGTTGAATTCTATGGTTTTATGTATCAGATTCATGACAAAAAAAAAATCATCTGGTCCTTGGCATGTCTTAAAATTAGTTAAATACAAGCTCAGATAAACATCACATGACATATGACATCGTATCATTATTATTTAACAAAAACTTGCCCAAAATGGAAGTGACAAACTAAGTACACCCTTACTGCTTCCATAGGAATTAAGAGTGGAAGTAGCAGTCACAAGTATGGCATGTTTGAAAGGCTTTTCAGGATAAAGCTGCTTCTCTCTAGAAAAAGAACATGGCAGCATGGCTTAGGTTTTCAAAGTTTCATATGAACAAACCTCAAGACCTCTGGATCAATGTCTTTTGGACAGACGAGACCAAAATGGAGATGTTTGGCCATAATGCACAGCACCACGTTTGGTGCAAACCAAACACATCGTATTAGCGCAAACACCTCAACTGTCAGGCCCGGTGGTGTAGGGTTGATGATTTGAGTTTGTTTTGCAGCCACAGGACCTGGACACCTTGCAGTCTTTGGGTCGACCATGAACTCCTCTGCATACCAAAGTATTCAAATGTGAGGCAATCTGTCTGACAGCTAAAGCTTGGCCGAAATTTCGGTCATGCAACAGGACAATGATCTCAAGAACTCCAGCAAATCTACAGCAGAATGGCTGAAAAAGAAAAGAATCAAGGTGTTGCACTGACCCAGTCAAAGTCCAGACCTCAACGTTGCGGCAGGACCTTCAGAGAGCTGTGCATAAACAGATGCCCACAAACCTCAATGAACTGGATCAACGTTGTGAAGAGCGGGCCAAAATTCCTCGATAAACTGATAGTCATATAGAAAACGATTCTTTAAGTTATTGCTGCTAAAAGTGGCTCTACGAGCAACTGACTCAAAGGGTGGTTTGTATGACTTTTATGTTGTGATACGCAAAACCAAACAATTCTAAAGGGTGTCTTTTCTTTTTTCTCATGACTGTACTTTGTCTAGATGTTTTTGCATTGAGCTCTGTCTGAAAGTGCTAGATAAAGTAAACTTCTTTTTGTTTTTATTGGCAGTCTGATAATAATCACTAAACATAATAACTATCACTTGCATATCAAAATATGTATATCAGTTTGTTAAACAGATATACAGCAAGTAGAAAAAAGTAAACACATTGTTGTTATTAAGAGCAGCACCAAGATCACATAGGTCATGTAATCTTAAAATAGGTGCAATCATCTCCATGTTGAAAATTAAAAACAAGTGTTTTTCAGAAATGTTGATGCCACGGACCCACAAACATGATTAAGCCATTTGTTTGTTTTCATGTACACTTCCATTCAGAAGATGTTTTAATGATTTTGATGTAAGTCTCTAATGGCAAGGCTGTATTTATTTAGGAACCCATAGGAATTTAAAAACCCATTCTAGACTACTGACTTCATCTTTACTTATAGTGAACATCATTTTAATCATATGCCAAATCAATTTCTGTATGTGTAAAAAAAATTTAACGAAGTGCTCTCTCACTTGCGCTTGCACTGCAAGATCAGTTGATGTTGGTCTGGCTGACAAAGATGGTCTCGAGTTCAGGCCGGTGATGTATGACTTCCATCCATTCCACTCTGTATTCTCATTTGTATTCTCCCCTGCTTTTTTGACATTCTTAACCCCCCCCCCCCCCCAATGCCCCTTCCCAATGTATGCTTTCTACGCAAGCTCCACCGAAGGTAATGATGCAGTACGGGTACATTTCATTGGTGTACTAATGATCTCTCTTTTTTTTTTTTTTCTTTTTCTTTTTTTTTTTTTTTCTCATTTTGGTTCCTTGTGTGTAGTGATGCAGAGAACTGGTTCTGTGTGTGTCCTTCGCTCTACTCCGGTAAGCTGTGCCAGTTCACCGCCTGCGAGCGAAACCCGTGTGCGGGCGGCGCCACCTGCGTTCCCCAGACGCAGCTCGAAGCGGCGTGTCTTTGCCCCTACGGAAGGCAGGGTCTCCTCTGCTATGAAGGTTTGTGTAGACGCTGTTTTATACAAATGAGACGTTGAAGCCAGCGTGGCCAGAGGGTGTTTCTTTTGATATTTGTGCCATTCTGAGGTTTGTTTTCCTCCATCACCTCCGTCTTTGAGGTTAGACCCATAGGTGGTATATTGAAAGTATTCCCAGTAGTTTTGTTTAACTGATGCAAGCCGTTGAAATACCATTCCAATTAGAGTAGCTAAGTGCTCTGCACTTGCCTGCAAACAGTTACTGAACTGATGCGTTCACATCATTTCATGAAAATTTTGAGGATAATTGCCAGTGTGCATTGGATTGGAACTCGGTTCCACTATATACACAGACCTTTCAAGGTGTCTACAGGTAGTACGCATCCTAATATAATGAGCACACCAAGTGTGTAAATTATGCAACTCTGGTACTAAATTTATCAAAGTGTAGTTACAGAATGTACTGGCTGCAATTGGGTTTGTTTTATTGTCTCAAATGACAAAGCTGTGAAGTCATACTAGAGCGCCGTGTAACTAATGTACTTCTCTCCCCGGCTCTACCTCGCAGTGTTAAGTCAGCTAAAGTCAGATATCTGCTTAAACAGATAGCTCTTCATCTCCTCGACTGTGCTAAGAGGGGAAAGAACTGCGGCTATTTCGCTGTAATCTAATTGGGTGGCGTGGTTTGAAGACCGCTTGGCACAGCACGCGAGGCTGAGCTACCAGACGTCGCTCCATCAGACAGGAAAGAGCCTGATGCCAAATAGAGTGTTCTAATCTCCCAGTGTCACACCGAGCGGGACTGACATTTGAATTTAAAGGCCGATAACAGCAGATAACATCAATCAGTATTGATTAGTAGCCAAGGCCTCGCTGCCTCTGGGCAGTCACTCAACTTTGGATGTGCTGGACTTCTTCAAATGAGCCAAGACAAATGGAATTATAGGAAGGGTGTTTTGAGTCTGTTTTATGTATTGATTTAGTGTTACATTTAGAATTTATACATTATTCAGAAGATCATGGTCTTATTTCAAATGAAAAAAAAGGTGCCAGGCATGATAGCAAATGTGATTTAACAGCAATACACTGATGGTTCTTTCTAGAGTCAAGAGTCGGTTAATGGTTGCAACAGTTCTTGAGTCACCAGTACTGTGAATTTGTGGAAACAGTTCGGAATCGGTACGAACATGCATGAACTAAGCAGTTGACTTGAATTATGGGTGAAATTAATAATAGAATTGCATATACGTGACGTCATTGTTTGATGACGGAAACGAACGAGTGAATTGGTTCATTGAAACGAACGGTCTGAAGAAGCAATTTGTGGAAAACAATTGACAGCCCATCACAGTAAAATGAAAGAACATGAGATTGTGCTTAAATAAAAAAGCAATTCAAAAATAATGCTGAGAATGAGTGCAAACAAAATGTCAATAAACAAACATAATTCAAATAATTATTAAATCACCAAACGAATTAATATAAGTGCCTTTATTTAATGATTTATTGGGTAATTTAGCACTCCTTTTATTTTTTATTTTTTTTTATTTTTTTTTTAAATGTTGTTTAACCAACTTCTGTATAATATAAACTTTAAACTTTTTTTTTAGAAGTTGCATTCCAAATCCACGGGAAGACAGATAGATTGATCGGTGGATTGATCACGGTAGCTTGTGTTGCTGGAGGCAGCTTGATGCTGCAGTGGAGTTTAGAGGACAGACTGTGTTCTTTGATGCACCCTTAACATCACACGTACCTAAAATAGACCCTTAACATAATGGCACATCTGTCTTAAACCGCCTTACCGCCTTTACACGCATATCATGTGACTTCCTGTTTTTTCATTCCATCGTCACCAGGGTTTACACCAGAAGATTAAAGAATAATCTTGTGGGAAGTGTCTGGGATCAAACAGATTTTGTTAGTAGTTTTTTTTTATTTTATTTTTTTATGTGCATATGTTTTTATTCTTATGTCTTCATCTATTTCATTTTTTATGTGTGTGGTAAGCGAAGGTAATCAAGAAAAGCAAAATATCTCTGGGTCGGGTCCAGCCAACACAGCTGACAGAAGGCTATTGAATTTCACTAGAGAAAAACCCTTGCACACACACGGTTTTTTAATTGAACGAATGAAAATAAATGGGTGATATGTCACCAGTAAAAACTGCTAGTGAGTTGGAGGTTGTTTTCTTGTTCCTTTAGTCACCTCTAGCAACAGCAGCAGAATAATACAGCAGAGAGAGCTTTCCTGTGCCATGCAGAGCCTTTGTGTGAAAAGTCAAACATAAGTTATATGGTCATATCTCATATACTGTCAAATGGGACATTTACAGATCCATTTTTAGTTATTATAAGATAAATTTACCAAAATAAAAAAGGTGTAGTGGTGTTCATCAGTAGTGGGGAAAAAATCAGAAAAAGCAAGTGTTTTTTGTGCCTATAATTATTGCAGTTCTGGTTACTTCTAAAGGCTAGAATCAGCAATCCCATTTGACTTTGGAAATGAGTTAAATTACATCCTTATACAGGACTGCAGTTTATCTTAGGATGGTAACTGGCACTCTCAAAAAGTGCCCAATGCATCTGATTAATAAATGGCCGGCTTGCTAATGAATTTCACTTTGAGCAAGAAAACGTAACTCAGCATAAGCAGCGTATCACTGAGCCATTACACGACACTGTGAGTGAAGAAATACAGCTGGCCTCATCAAACCGTCCCTGCTAAAAACGCATTCTAGTCCTTCATTAGGCCCTGTGCAAATAAACCGCGACAAGGTAATATATGTGCAATTTCAAAAGGCATCAATAATTCAAGAGGAGAGCATAGGGAAGAACTTCAATGCTGTTCCCTGAGAAATCCTCCGGAGAGGCTTTGCAGACTGCACAGTTCATAAAGACAAAATGAGGGGTGGAGAAAACTAAGGTAGCACGTTTTTTTTACTGGACAAAAAAAGCGTAGATGCTTGAAATGTTTCTGAACGATGGCTGCTGGATCAGGGGATCAAATGTTGATATTTCGGAAGATTTTCTGCCTCTGAAGTACATTGTCCAAAGCAGCAGCCCTTGCACAAATTCTGGCAAAATATTTCTGCAAAATATAAATGTTACGACCACTGTCTATTTGCAGAGTAAAATGGCACAAAATTACAAATAATTACTGTTAGAAGCATCATTTTCCCCCCAAAGGAAATAATAATTTAGAATTTGACATTGCTTGATGTATAGTACAATATCGCCATCTTGTGTTGCTTTCTCAGACAGCTGCTGGTAACTTCACCTCAGTGAAATTACATGACATTTTACAGATTCTTGTTTATTTAAAGTTGTCCCATTAATTTTTTTTTTAAGAATAATTATACTAACTATAACTAGAATTGAACCTGCAACCCTTGTGCTAAGTAACCATTAATAATTTGGCTGTCTTAGCCCATTGTATTATTAGTAGTAGTATTATAGGCTATGCATTATTGTAGACATATGTTTGTTTATGTTTATATATATATATATATATAATTATTGATTATTTTTTTATTTCTTCACAGCTGTCAACATCACTCGGCCCAGTTTCAGTGGTCTTGATGAATTTGGTTATTCATCCTATATGGCTTATCCCTCTATTTCTAGTATGGGTCATTTTTATGAATTCCACCTGAAGCTCACCTTTGCCAATAATGTCTCCGCTTTGAGAAACAGCCTCATTCTCTTTTCTGGGCAAAAGGGACAAGGTGGGTCAAAATATTGTTCATACTTGTTACAGCATCTCTTTATTCGCTTTGATTTCAGTGCATTTCTCAGCGCTTACAATAGCATGCTGTATATACTGTATAAAAAATAAGAGCTGGATTCATAGCGGCTGAGGTCGTGTTCGTGGAAGTGAGGTTTGGAAATAGTATCACTCAACTAGGAGATATTAATGGAGCAGCTCCTGTATAATGTGCTGTAAATGTAAGTCCAGAGCCCATGCAAAGCAGAGACAATTCATCTGTGCACAAAACGGGGCGATGATTTTTATTGTCTGGCATAAGGGAAAGATCTGTTATATGAAGTCTCCAAAGAATCTCAGACGATAGAGAACAAATCTTGAACACGGAATTAAACCAAATGTAAAGATGGTAAAGTTTTGTTTAGCGGTAAAATATTTCAACATCTTTAAAAGACAAATAATTAATAATAATTAGTAATAATAATTAATACTGCTTAATAGTAATTTAGTAATTATGATTACTATAGAAAAACAATTGTTGTTTACCAGTAAAATAGTGGAAACACTTTAGGGTCCAATTCTCACTATTAACTAGTTGCTTAGCATATACACTCACCTAAAGGATTATTAGGAACGCCATACTAATACGGTGTTTGACCCCCTTTCGCCTTCGGAACTGCCTTAATTCTACGTGGCATTGATTCAACAAGGTGCTGAAAGCATTCTTTAGAAATGTTGGGCCGTATTGATAGGATAGCATCTTGCAGTTGATGGAGATTTGTGGGATGCACATCCAGGGCACGAAGCTCCCGTTCCACCACATCCCAAAGATGCTCTATTGGGTTGAGATCTGGTGACTGTGGGGGCCATTTTAGTACAGTGAACTCATTGTCATGTTCAAGAAATCAATTTGAAATGATTCGAGCTTTGTGACATGGTGCATTATCCTGCTGGAAGTAGCCATCAGAGGATGGGTACATGGTGGCCATAAAGGGATGGACATGGTCAGAAACAATGCTCAGGTAGGCCGTGGCATTTAATCGATGCCCAATTGGCACTAAGGGGCCTAAAGTGTGCCAAGAAAACATCCCCCACACCATTACACCACCAGCCTGCACAGTGGTAACAAGGCATGATGGATCCATGTTCTCATTCTGTTTACGCCAAATTCTGACTCTACCATCTGAATGTCTCAACAGAAATCGAGACTCATCAGACCAGGCAACATTTTTCCAGTCTTCAGCTGTCCAATTTTGGTGAGCTCTTGCAAATTGTAGCCTCTTTTTCCTATTTGTAGTGGAGATGAGTGGTACCCGGTGGGGTCTTCTGCTGTTGTAGCCCATCCGCCTCAAGGTTGTGTGTGTTGTGGCTTCACAAATGCTTTGCTGCATACCTCGGTTGTAACGAGTGGTTATTTCAGTCAAAGTTGCTCTTCTATCAGCTTGAATCAGTCGGCCCATTCTCCTCTGACCTCTAGCATCAACAAGGCATTTTCGCCCACAGGACTGCTGCATACTGGATGTTTTTCCCTTTTCACACCATTCTTTGTAAACCCTAGAAATGGTTGTGCGTGAAAATCCCAGTAACTGTGCAAATTGTGAAATACTCAGACCGGCCCGTCTGGCACCAACAACCATGCCACGCTCAAAATTGCTTAAACCACCTTTCTTTCCCATTCTGACATCCAGTTTGGAGTTCAGGGGATTGTCTTGACCAGGACCACACCCCTAAATGCATTGAAGCAACTGCCATGAGATTGGTTGATTAGATAATTGGATTAATGAGAAATTGAACAGGTGTTCCTAATAATCCTTTAGGTGAGTGTATATTGGCTGTTTATTGGTACTTATAAAGCACATCAATGCCTTATTCTGCATGACCATATTCTACATCCCTTAATCCTACATAATGCCTAAACATAACTACTTACTGTTAATAAGAAGTTTGAGGCAAAAGTCATAGTTAATAGTGAGAATTGAAAAGTGTGATAAATGGTTAAACATTTTTTTTTTTCAATTTTAAATTACTTGAGACGGTAAATATTATAGAGATTGAGAGTAGTGATCAGAGAATAATGTATATACATGTTTTAGTTTTAAGCAAAAATCTTATTTAAAAATGAAGTATCTTTAATATCTTAATATGAAATCGTGCTTCTCATATAAGTATATATTGTTTTAAGGATATTGTTTCTTGAAAACGACACTAGTAATTAAGAAAATGATTTTCTGCAGAGTGACGCATGCCTTCTTTCTAAATGTAGAAATTTAGGCTGTCCATTTTAGACATTCTACTAAGTACCTTTGCAACTACATGCCAACACACCCTAACTTTAGAATATTAGTAGACGTTCTGCTTAATATTTGCTAACGCTTTATTTAGATGCTCCCCAATAGACATTCTACTAGTACTGACTATAAGTAACTTTGAAAGTACGTCAACCTATTCTACTAACCCTAACCTAATAGTCTGATACTCTAATGAGAGTTAGTTGACATGTAGTTGCATAGTAGAATAAAGTGTAACCAAAATGTATATTCATAAAAAATAAAAATCCATGTCCTGTTGAAAGTGCCATATAGAAGAGACAGAATCTCGGTTAAGTTTTCTCATGCCTTCTCCGCCACCAACGGCAATTTATTTTAAGGTCAGTTTCAGTGGCTGCTAACTGACACGTCACTGCTACGAACATGTTTAATCAAAAGACAGGCAGCTGAATAAAAGAGTAAGGGGGGTATGAATCTTCTTCAGTTCAGCGAGTGTCTCTCGGGATTATAGTTTAGGATGATTCATTGAGGGAAAGAGAGAAGAGGACAGCACTGTGAATAATGAAGCAATTGTCAAGGGAGCCGTGCAGCACAGTGGAGGACAAAATCAAAAAAGAAGGAATCAGAGGATGAGAAGGCAAATATTCACCTGATAATTGGACAGATAAATTGGAGCGTTTGATCCATCAGCTCAAAAAGGAAAAAGAAATTACATTTTTAGAGATGGTCAGCTTGACCTTAACCACTAATGAAAATGCTTCAATTGACATACCTTACTAATTTATTACTTTTTGCAACATAATTGAGTGACCACATCAAAATTAGTGATTTGTTTCCTCATCACTTTTCTTTGTGTTCCAAAATCCTAAAACCTGTTTATTTCCATGTCTAAGTGCCAGATTTCCAATATGGTGTCAGACTTTTGGACTCCAGTGCATGTGCTAATTGGATTCTGTGTGTGTCATTGTTTCTGTGAAGGCATCAGTGGAGACGACTTCTTCGCATTGGGGGTGCGGAACGGCAGGATTGTTCATAAGTATAATCTTGGCTCGGGTTTGGCAACAATTATCAGCGAGCGCCTGAATCCGAGGATCAAAATTCACACAGTAAACTTTGGAAGATATCTGAAAAATGGATGGCTGAAGGTGCATTTTATTTTGTAGGAATATAACACACTTTGGAATGATAATTAAATTATAATTTCTGGGCTCTTTACTTTTATACACACTACCGTTCAAAAGTTTGGGGTCAGTAAGAGATTTCTGATTTCTGAAGGATCATGTGACACTGAAGACCTGAGTAAAATTCAGCTTTGCCATCACAGGAATAGTTTACATTTTAAAATATATTAAAATAGAGATTTAAAATGTTACTGTATTTTTGATCAAATAAATCCAGACTTGGTGAGCATAAGAGACCTCTTTCAAACCACAAACTTCTGAATGGTGGTTCCGGTTTCATTGTATTTAGATACTTTCAAGATAGTACTGTACCATTATAAAATAATAAACCAATCATATTGCTATAGATTTGAAATGCAAGACAAAGCAGTAAAAATACCTTTATTTGTTTTATCTCTAAGAATGATGACAAAAAAAGAAATGTTGTGGAATCGAAATTCAGTGATTTCCTGTTCTGAGCCACTTTTGACTCTAAACTCTTTTTGATGTCATGTTGACGTCACATTGGTGTGTTTTCTGAATAGGTCGATGGACAGAAGAGGAGGACGGGTACATCCACTGGACCGCTGGTGGGCCTGAACACCTTCAGTCTACTTTATGTTGGTGGATATGAAGAATACACACCTGAGCTATTGCCTGAGGGCTCTCGTTTCCAGAACAGCTTTCAAGGTGATGTGTTTTTTCCTGTTTTATTATTATTATTATTGGCTTGTTTGATGTCTTGAAATGGCCTTCAAAAAACTTTAAAACCATTTAAAACGTATTGGGGAAAAAAATCCAACATTTAAGGATATGCGTTTAGATAAAAAGGTTGTTAGGGTTTCAGATTCAGTCATATCTATCCAAACTTTTCACTGCTACTATATTTTTATCTTTAGTCTCTGCAAACATTATTAAACAGCATTTCCTCACAGCTGTAAATCACACTGGAGACAGTAAGATGGAATGGATCTTTAGATGGAAAGGATCTCAAGCTGATATATTCATCCGCACAGACACACACAGCCGAAGCACAACCAAAACAATGTTCTTCTGCAAAATGCATGGTTTTATTTTTAACGGCTAGATGGTGTATCTTTAAGCATAACATCATGAAAACTTTTGAACTGATGACAAATGGGCTAAGATATGTCCTATCCACTGCGTGTCTCGTCATTTAGTCGATGTTGTTTAAGAAATGCTCAGGATTCAATAGAAGTTTTTCTCTATTACCACATAACATGATTTCAACTCATCACAGTTTGACTACGGCTATCTTGGGGCCTCTTCAACCTCAAATGTAGTTGAAACTGCTTGATTATGATTTTAAATGGTTATTTACTGAGTATTACATTATCATCTGAATTTAATACCCAGTTATGAATATATGAACTGGTCTCATGGAGCTCAAAGCAGTGTGCATGAAGTCCCTTTATATTCATACTGCTCATCTGTATCTGCCACTCACTGGATATTTCATTTAATTTATTTTTTGCTTTTTACTTGGAAAATAGAGCAACAGATTTTTGATTTATTTTTATTTCCATTTCAGCATCAAAGCTTAAACTCATTGACTTCTGTACACATTTTCTTTTTCTCTCCCATTCACCATGATGGTGCTTCCAAAATAATTGCAAACGCTGTCAACACTGTTTTGTTTATTCTTGCAGTTGTTGGAAAATATTTGTTTACATTTATATTACATTTATACTAGTCTTTTAGGAAAATGCTGAGGCATGCTGGGAAGTCCATTGGATCCCTCCAGAGCAGCTAAAAGCAATGCTTTGCTTAGTATAAGATGTACGGTATACCATTCAAAAGTGTGGGGTCAGTATGATTTTTATTTACATAATGATGGGTACATAATGATGATTTCTCTCTCTCTCTCTATTTATTTATATTTATTTTAAAGGTTGCATTTTCGATTTGCTGTTTCGGACGAGAAGAGATGGGAAGTTTCAGCCTCCAGGAGGGCCAGATGGCAGGCCGGAGTCAGGACGTAATGTGGGGCAGTGTGGCGTTGATCCATGCAACCTGGTCATCTGCCGGAACGGGGGCACCTGTGTGGACTCTGGATCCTCTGTGTAGTAAGATTTCAGAACAAGCACCTGTTTGAGCCCAACTTGTGCCGAGTCAATGACTGACAGACATTTTTTTTTTTTTCTCTCTTTGGCCTTCCCCTCCAGCTGTCAGTGCGTGTTTGGATGGAAAGGTGCTCTTTGCTCTGAGAAAGTGTCATTCTGTGATGCTGAACACATCCCGCCGCCCTCCTGTGCTCGCGGCTCCACCTGTGTGCCCCTTCCTGATGGATACACATGCCAGTGCCCCCTAGGCTCTGCTGGACTCTTCTGCCAGCAAGGTTAGACCACATTCAGTCTGACCTGCAGGGAACTGCTTGAGGGTCTGCGGAAGGGTGCAGAGAAACATTGTGTAAAAAAGATAACAATAATAAAATAATACTAACTTGCTTTCTTAAGACTGGAGATGGTTCCAGTTTATTTCGATAGTCCAATTTAGACATTCTACTAATTGTAAGTAACTTTGCAACTACATGTCAACTAACTCTCATTTAGAGTATTAGTAGACTGGTAGGTTATGATTACGGTAGAATATAGATTCTAAAAAGCCACTGCAAAATAAGTGTTGCCTTGAATAATTAAGTGTTTTTTTATATATTTTTATACTATATTTATATTATAAAATACTCCATACTCACTTAATGGAAGTCACAAAATTGTTTAAATGAGTTCATGAACATTTAGATATTAGAGGTTTCAGGTTTTTTTTTTTATTATTATTTCTTTTCCAGCTGTATCTATCAGTGATCCCTTCTTCAGTGGAAATCAGTCATCTTGGATGTCATTTCCTCCAATCAATATAAGGCACAGAACCCATCTGCAGCTGCAGTTTCAAACACTTTCACCTGAGGGCATCATATTCTACACCGCACGGTACCTGAGCAGTCGGTCCGGTAAGGCAGCATCTTGGTTAAATTTATGCAAAATGAAAGCAAGTGTATCTTTAATGCATATTCAAGTGGTTATGTCATGTTCTGTAGGCCTAATCAAATGTGAATAAAAAAACAAAACAAAAGGAGATGATTTCAGGAGTTTTGTGGTGAATTAAAGGCATAATTCACCCAAAAATGACACTCGCACTCATGTCATTCCAAACCCGTAAGGCGTAAGACATACCCTGAGATATTTCTGTCCCTCTGTTGACAGCTACGCCACTACTTCTTTGACACTTTAAAAAGTTCATAAAGAGATTGTAAACTAACCCATATGATCTAAGTGGTTTAGTCCAAATGTGTTTGAGTAATTAATGACAGAATTTTTATTCTAAACCCTAATGTAAATTATTAACATTATTGAACAATCCCTTTAACATTATCCTCTACTCTCTCCCAAGGTGATTTCCTCAGTGTATCCCTGTCAGCTGGATATGTGCAGCTCCGCTATAATCTGGGAAACGAAACGATTGTATTACAATCTCCGAAAGAGGTCGATGTGACTGGCAGGAAGTGGCACACAGTGAAGACTGGAAGAGAAGGCAACCGCGGCTTCCTCATTCTAGACGATGAAACCGTGACCAGGAACTCTTCGGAGGGCACAAGCACTCTGGATGTTGGCACAAATATTTTCATTGGGGGCGTGTCTTTCCTGAACACAGTGTCACCGGATGCAGTGGACAAAGACCCAGTGGGATTCACAGGTGGCATTCGAGAGGTCATAGTTAATGGGCATGACCTTGATCTTACAGAGACGGGTGCGCTCGACGGAGTCAATGTTGGCGACTGGGACGGGACAGCGTGTGGGTATAAGGTTTGCATGAACAATGGCTACTGCCATCCAGCGGGTCTTTCTTCATTCATGTGTATTTGCCCCTCGTTGTGGACCGGCTCACGCTGCCAACAGTCCATTCACTGTGTCAACAATCTTTGTCAACACAGTTCTCTCTGTGTCAATACGTCTGCTTCATATTCATGTATGTGTTCTTTGGGATGGATTGGGACTTATTGTGACCAAGAAGTTACATTGAGGACTATAAAGTTTATTGGAAACTCGTATTTAAAATACAACGATCCAAAGTACATCTCTAGGAATTTGATGTACACCGAGGTTTCACTGAATTTTTCCACTTCAGCAGAGGACGGTTTGATCCTGTGGATGGGGAAAGCAGGGAGTGAAGACGATGACCATCTAGCGGTTGGGCTGCAGGACGGTTATCTGAAGGTTTCGGTCAATCTTGGTGAGAGAACCGCTCTTCCTCTTGTGTACCAAAACACTTTCTGCTGTAATCACTGGAATTATCTGTTAATTACTCAAAACCGAACTCTCATCCAGGTCTATGTGAATGAGGAAAGAGTCATTTTTGAAGACATTGATCCCTTTGAACAGTATGTAGCAGTAAATTATGGAGGAGTGATTTATTTTGGGGGTTTTGAATTAAATAGAGATGTGGCGTCTGTTACATCTGGTGTTTATACTAAAGGGTTTGATGGGAGTATTAAAGATGTTTTCTTGTATCAGGACATCAGACAGCTGCAATTTCATCAAACCACTGAAGGTTTAAATGTCTATCAAGGTGAAGAGTAGAAAACATGATTGTGCTTATTGTTGCATGTATTTGATTTTAGGTAAGTACACTAAATGACACAATCACAGTGCTAGTTTTCAAGAGTTACAATCTGTTTATTAGCCTATTGGCATGATAAAAAATGATGCTGTCAGAGAGATGTGAGGTTGTAGGAGTGATCCTGCATCAGTGATGACTATAAAAGGGACAAGAATAACCTCCATCTCAAAATCAAATCACCAAGCATTTGTTGTTTGAAGGAACAAAATGAAGAGATGAACAACAGGACTGTTGAATATTTGTGCCTCTTATTGAAAGTCAAGCTGGTATATTTGTGTCTAGCTTTGTTGTTTATGCCACGAAATAGGGCTTTAAATTTTCATTTTCTTTCAGTGTTCTGAAATATTGGGTTAGCTGTTTTTTGTTAACCTATTAGTAACATTTAGGATGTCTGAATAGTTTAAAACAATCTGTTTTTTTTTTCTTATAACAAATAAACAATGTAATATATTGTTTTATGGTGGATACACTTGCATTTGAGTCAGTAAGATTTATTTAAACTTTTAATCAGCATGGATTCATTGGAATGATAAGTAAATTACCTTATATATTAAACGAGAACAGTAATTTAAAAATATTACAATATTGTTTTTTTCTTTCCCCAAACTTTTGAAGGACAGTGTGTGTGTGTGTATATATATATATAATTAACCTCATTTAGTTTCAGGTTCATCTTGTACTTAACCGTACTTTTTTTTGTTATTGTGAAATACAGTAACTTTTTTGTGATAGGTGTTATTTTTAATTAGTGCATGACAAAAAATGAGCCTCTCTGAAAAACAAAGACTTGCATTTCAGTCGCTTTACTAACAATAAAAACATTTTATTATGAACTGTACATAAACAATGTGCTGAATATGCACATTTCTGTTGTGTGACAAGCCAAAATGTACAAAGAAATATTTGTCACCTGAAACATAGAAAATACTTAAGAAGCAAAATTTAGAAAAATTAAAACCGAAAAATAAAAAGTAAAGCAAAAGAAGCTGTTCTCATCAACCATGGGATGGCGTGTCTCATGGCAACAGTAGTTTCATTTTATGGACAACCAGCTGCTTGTGAAGATAATGTTAGTGGATACTTGAAAAGCCAGGTAGGGAGAATTTACAATTAAAAACAAATATCTTTAAGATTTCAAAAAGAAATGGTGCTAGCTGCTTTTCATACAAAAATCATTTTGCAACTTTATAAATAGTTTTCTTCTACGGTGTTACAGATTTAAGGAAGGTGGAGCGGTTTGATGCCAAGATCACGAACGCCTGTCTCTCGAGTCTCTCTTGTGTTTCTCGTAATCAGAGTCCCGCCTGTGTTTGTCTCTGTCCCGGTAATGGCTGCTGCTGTGGTGCCGTTCTCTCGGTCTCTCGTACCTGTCCTCTTTCGAGTGGCGCTCTTTATGACTGTGACTTCTGTCCCTGTGTTTTTCCCTATCCCTGTCGTAGTGCTTGCTTTTGTGATGGTGTTTGTCATAATGGTCTCTATCTTTATTATCCTTCCTGTTGGTCTCTTCATCTTTCCTGTAGGTCTCTTCAGAGCGTCTGGACGGCTTGTCGCCTAGGTCGCTGTAAGACTTCTCCGAACCCTTTTCGTCTTTGCTGAGGGGCGAAGAGGTCGGCAAGCTGGACTCATATGTCAAAGAAGGTGCAGGGATAGTTTGGGGAGGGACGGTTTGAGACCACGGTGGAGCCAGTATGCGAGGATCGCTTTGAGGAAACATCTGGGGAGGCGGCGGACCAGGAGGAAATGGGAAAGGTGGAGGACCCTGTGATTGAAGGGGTAAGTAAAGTGCAGGATTGGCTGGAGGAGGGTAATATTGGGGATCAGGTGGACCGGCGTGGTACGAATGAAAAATGGGTGGACTATAAATTTTAGGGTTAAAAGAAGGTGTCCTAGACTGCTTGAGACCTTCGTTCTTCCCAATGGATGAGATTGTGGTGATGGCTTGGATGTCCTCTATGGCTTTGCACTCTTCAGAGGGTGGCGCAGATGGTTGCTGAGAAACTTTCTGCTGAAACTTTTCTGAATTGCTTTCCGATTGTTGTGGTTTTAACTCAGTAGGTTCAGCTGATGAAGACACTCTCTTTAAAATACCAGAAGGAGATATCTTCAAAGTCTTGGTGGGACTTGATACGACTTCGTTTTTGGGAACAGAGCAAGAGCCATCAGTAACAGAGTCTTTCGATACATCCGATGAAGTGGTTTCGCTTGATTCTTGAGTAGCTGGTGCAGCTGTGCTGCTAGACTCTGTCTCCTCTTTGGGTTTAGTAGTTGCGAGAGAGGAAAGGAAACACTCTGTTGAAACATCTGCAGGTTTGTCACTCAGAGAGAGTACGACTCCACTCTCTTTCTTTTCTGAGCTGGTCTCCAGACTCGAGCTGGGTGGCACCTGTTCAGTTTTAACAGCTTTGGGGTCTTTTTTCTTGATAACGAAGCGGTCAAGTCGAGAAGCACTGGCTGTAGGTTTAGGGTGGGTTGCTGCATGATTTTCACTGTCAACTGTTGGAGTCTTGGACACTGGTGTTGTAGAGTCACTCTTCAATTTGTCGCTTGAGGCTGATGCCGCGTTTCCAGGCAACTTTAGCACACCGGGAAGAAAGCGCAAAGAAACATTCTCTTCTGTCTCCATATCCAATATCGGTTCTTCATCGACTGACTTAATTAAGTCTGCAGTGTCTTTTTTCCGTGTGCTCCCAGGACCGCTGTTAAAACTTCGCTCCACATCTTGAGCCACAGGAGCTTTCTGTGGGTAGTCGACCTGAGATTTGCTTTCTGCCAAGAAACTTGGAGCCTCACTGACATCATTTGGCAGGATTACCCCGAAGTCCCTTTTCAGTCTCTGGCGGATGACCAATCCAAGAAGAAGATTTGGACGATTACTCTCCAGTCCTACAATGTGGAGCATCACGATTAATTTGAAATATTTTGTTGCAAACATCATACAAATCCTACAATTGAACAGAATTGCTACAAATAAAGTCTTACCTGGACCATCAAACGGAACAATCTGGTGGGGAATTTTTTCCGTGGAGCCGAGAGGAATGAGATACATGTCTTTAACTTGTTTGCGGTTGTTGGCAACAACGCCGTATCTTCTACGGCTGCTAAAATAGGCGTACAACAAAGTGTACGAGATCTCATCTTCTTCTGTGTCGGGGGTGAAGCGAATAACACAAATTTCCTTGGGAATAAACATTCAAAAGTCACAAAAAGCTTGTTCAAATGGTCAAATAACAAATTATGACAAATCAAAGGATAAATCATTCCACCTTTGTCCCAGAAGCACGTATTTTCTCAACATAGTCCCAGACTATTTGAGGGGAAATCCGTCCACCTACTTGGATGTTTTCCGGCAAATCCTGCAGACACAATTCGATATACTTCTAATACAACAGTTCAAATGTGCGACTGACACATATAGGATGAATTTCAAATGTCACTTACCTGTGTTAGGGGGTCAAGTATTCCAGAGACAGGATAAACTTTTGTTAGAAACCTCGCCACAGCTGGCATATCAACAAAGCCACCCCACAGACTCTCCAAGCTGCTGAGGAAAGTAGCTGTATCTTCTTTGCTACTCAGACCATCTGACCTATTAAAGTAAATGAATCAAAAAGAAACAATTTCATAAATATCCTTTTGAAGTCTTGTTTTGGGTTTGCTTAAGTCATCTGCTTCATCAGAAATCTTACCTGGATTCAGGCAAAATATTAAGGAGACCTTCCTCCATGGCTCTTAAAGACAAATCGTCCATTAGTGTAGATGTAGATGTAGTTGTGGAGTGCTGGGATTCGTCTGTCGCACTAGACTGCCTTCTCACAACTGTTGTAGCCACTTTTACCACCTTTGTAGCTGCTTCCTCTGTAGGAGGAGCCATGCGACCTTGATAGAAACATCCACAAACATTTAAAGAGTTAATTGTACCATTAAAACATTCTACAACTTAATACTAATAACTGCTCGTTCTTTGCAACTTCGAAGTTAGTATTTTTAACAACGTTCAACTAATAGAACAATAAACAATGCCTGTTAATAGACACAAAGACTTGTTAATTTTACATGCAAGGCCCCGATATACTCACAGTGAAGTTCTTTGCTTTGGGGTAAAACAGCGTTCGAAATACGTGAGCAGCGGTATACTTTTAACTGACACCGCCCAAAATGTTGAGAGCGAAGGTTAGATGAAAATGTAAATATGTGCTGCGTGCTTTCCTCTCAATAACAAAATAAACCCACAACAAAATTGAGAAACCGGCAAGCATTTTTTAATGAAAGCATCTGATCATAGTAATGTGGATATGTTTGCATGAGCTCTGCAATTCGGCACTCTTGTGAAGTCACGTCACGTTTATTTACATAGCACTTTATACAATAGATTGCTTAAAATCAAGCAGCTTTACTAAATTAAACGTGAAAAACAAAAAAAAGCTTTTCTAACAAAAGTACACCTAAGGGGATTTATTTTTATTTTAGTATGTAGCTCATTTAATTCTCCACAAGAAAAAACTTTCAGAAGCTGAACTTTATTTTAACGGTTTTACCTGTGCAAATTTTGCAGTTGAGGTCAAATAGATGAGACTTGTGCAAGTTGGTGGTATCTATAGATTTCTTGGGACTGTCAGCTTTAGTCTCAGGAGGTTTTTCTTCAGGCACTTCTGCAGCTTTCAGCACAGGCACAGGCTCTGGCTGAAGATGAAGTAGGAAAAAAAATAAAAAAATAAAACAATTTTCTTTTTCCTTGTTGGAAAAGCTGCTAAGAATGGAGCATAAATCTCACCTCCGCCTCTATGGCCTCTGGTGCTTTGGCAGGCTCCTGATTCTCAATTTCAATTTCCCCTTTGTGGGTGATTTTAGTAATGGGGCGTCTCTCTACTTCTCTCTGTTCTTTCTCTATCATTTCAATTGTCTGCCAACAGAAAGACCAAAAGGTTAACAATCAATATAAATCAACATAAAAATCTGACCATTAAATTACTTTTCTGATGAACAAATATTTCCTGCTGAAAATAATCTGCATAGTTCACTTCACTAAGTAGGTTAAATACTTTGTCAATGCCATTTTATGTTGTCTACCAAAAAATAAACTGATATTTTGGAAATGCAACAGAACTATTATGTTTTACTAACATGTCGATTCTCTCTTTGTCTCCAAGCAGCCAGTTCCTTAGAGGCCAGCTCTTCTGCAGTCATACGCACCAAATCAGCAGGGGAAACTTCCCCCTTGAGTACTCGCTTGAATAACACCTGCAAAAGAAATTTTTTTTTTTTTCATTAACAGCATTAGATTTGGCTAGAAATGCATGCTTTCCCTAGAAATACATGCTTTCCCTAGAAATACTTTCATTGAAAAAAGCTTGCACAGAAAATTCTTACATTATTTTTTGCATCTTTCAGGTTGAAAGTCAAACTTCTGTATTTATTTTTGTATTTGCTGTCAACACCCTGAAAGAGAGCAAAAAGCTCCTTCTCTGTTCTTCTGGCCAACTCAGCAGGCTTGTCCGATGAAACCTTCAAATCAGACTCCTTCAGTCTATTAGACGAGAGATGAGAGGATAAACTCTGAACAACTTAACATTACGCATGTAATTTAAACAAGAGGTAGACCGTTTTAAGGAAAAGCTTTTAACTGGCAATCTACCAAAAATCACATTCACACACCGCTTCAAGAGAATCTCCTCCAGCGAGTCCCGAACGCTTCGCCTGATATGTCCAGTGGACGGTTTCTTTGAGCTAACGCGGGATATTTTAACTTTCTTCGACTCATGCTTTACATTTGGTCCTGCAGAAAATTCAACTCAAAATTATTATAGGTAATAACTTTAAAATGTATCATTTTTCATTTGAGAATTTTTTTTAAATATATTTTTTAAATATCCATACCCCTTGACGTGGAATCTTCTGAGGGTCGTCTTTCTCCTACCTCCTACATAAAACAAAAAGTTTAAAACAAAAATGACATTTAAGCAAGACAAACTCAAGTGGCCATATCAGTAGTTGTTACAGATTTGTACGTGAGAGTGTAACACCTGTCCATGTGCACACACCATTCACCTACAATGAGTGAAAGCTAACTAACCCCTTTACACCCATGTGTAAAATAATTTGAGAGAGTCAAATAAATACAAACCCTTTTAAAGAAAGCTGGTGGATACCACACAAATCAAAAGCTAAATCAGAAAGGGCAGAACAAAATATGACTTTGTGAATCTGCCACAAGTAACCATCAAATAATTAAATGATCATGTTTTTTTTTTCACTAAATCGATATAGAACATATCAGATTCTATGTTTCTTCCAATTAAAGAGGGCACATCACACATTTTTGTTGTTTTTGTGCCTGAGTTTCCATTTGAACAAACTCAATTCCTCATTTGAGGCAATGACACGCTACTGCTAATTTGAAGACAATTTCAAGCACAAACTCACTTAGGGTGTTTTTACACCTAGTTTGTTTGAACCCTCCAAATGCTCTCGGAGCGGTTCAGCATGTATATAAGAACAAATCAAGTGATCTCAGACCCCCCCCTACAGGAACCAAAAAGCGAACCGTACTCAGGCCACCTCAGGGGGTGGTCTGAGTACAGTTCATTTGTGGTTCGATTTCTTTGCGTTTCGTTTCAACAGATGTACTGCTTTTAGAAATTTTGTACTATCGTGCTACAGTGTATTCTATGCAGTTCTGGCGCATCCGTCCCAACAAAATACATTCACTCACATGTTAACGCAGCGGTAGAGTTAAGCTCACGTGACACTGCAGTTATTCCCAGTCATGAACGTGTATAATTTGCATGTGTAAATAAATGCATAGCATAACATTTAATTTGCGTGCTGTTCTGAGTGCGTACACACGAAGCGCGCACTCTATAAGCTTGAAGCGCGTGAGTACTGAGCGAAGTTATCTTTCTTGTCTTATTGGGCTTAAACTGTCAAATACATAAACACACTCGGTTCTGTCTAAAGTGAAAGTTGACAGTTGGGATATAATCTGTTGCCTGTCTTTATCCGTGCTGCGTGAGCTCTTAATAATACACATGCTGTCGCTAGTCCTTTAAAGGGTTTAGGGCTGGGATAAAAGATTATTTTTTTAAACGATTAATCTAGCGATTATTTTTTCGATGCATCAATTAATCTAATGATTCATGTTTCGGCCCGATTCAATTATCGATTATCTCCCCATTAACCAACGGAAAACATCCACTTAATTGCACATAACTGTACCAACACGACTTTACAGCTTGTTATCAATTGACAATGAGGAGATAAATTTCAGTGTTAAAAGTAAAGAGGGAAATAATTCTCAGAAACAAACTGTCCCCCTTCTCCGCTGGCTAAAAACAGAAATGGTAACTGAATACAACTCACTTTTTTCCTTCTAATGCCCCATAAATCCACACATGGACTACTACAGTACTCATTTTTGTCCATTTTGTGGTTTTCGCACAAAAAGCATTCTTGTCGCTTGATAAACTTAAGGTTGAACCACTGTAGTCACTTGGACTATTTTAACTTTGTCTTTACTAAGTTTACTAACAACCGGCAGAATGAAAATGCCTAGAAGCCTATGAAGGAGTGAGCCAGCTCTCAGATTTCATCAAAAATATCTTAATTTGTGTTCCGAAGATGAACGAAAGTCCCACGGGGTTGGAACAACAATTACTGACAGAATTTTCATTTTTGGGTGAACTAACCCTTTAATTAAACAACAAAAGAGAAAATCACTCACTGATCTTCACTGAAAAACTTCAGTAGTTTAAATAAGAATCATTGTAGCCTATAGTTTTTTTTACAGTGAAATATGTAGCATTTTATTTTTTACATGTTTATTCAATTTTGTATTTGAATGGTGCTGTTATATACACCTATTGTGGCTGAAAAAATAAAGCATTTTATTTCATTTGTATAATATGTTTGTTTTGTATTTGTAATGTGCAGCTTTTATTTTTTAATAACAAAGATAAAATAATGAAATAAAGATTTGTATCTTCACTCACTATACCCTACATGGTCTGTCTTTCATTTTTCTGTTATATTTTGTTACCTTGCAAGGCTGGGACATAAGTGTAGCAGTACTGCTCAGTCACTTACAAAATAGTAAAAACAACATGAAAAGAAAAGTGATTTTCCTGAAGAAATCGTGATGTGATATTTTTTTACCATATCACCCACCCCTAAAAGAGGGTATAACCCAAGAACAGCGTTACAATGTCAAGTAAAAAAGTAGGCTACATGAGCACGCGTGACAAAATGTGTTGAAGTGGGGAGTCCGCTGAAATTAAGGATTCCTGTCCCTTCTACGAAAACCTGGATGAAATTATGGGTGCAAGCACTTGTGCTTGTCTGACTGATGTTGAAGGTGGAAGTGTGCACATGCAAAATACACAGAAAGCTGGGATCTGAGTTCTTTTGAGGTTGTGGTGTGAACAAGAAAGGGTCTGAGATCACTTCAATGCAGAAGAGGATCAAAAAAAGTAACCAGGTTCTCTTTTGAGTCCACTATATAGTAAGGTCACTTTTGGCTGGTTCGCTTTCTGGTTCACTTTAAGTGAACTGGGTTTGGTTCTTTTAAAACGAACTACATATGAAAACACCCTTATATGATTAAAAAGAAGGGTAATTCTACATTAATGTCTATACTTCCATGCATGTTTGTTACAAAAGGCACAAAGTAAAAAATAAAAAATAATTAAAGCTACTTACTTAAAGTACTTCTTACAACTCTTTGATTTTTCTGATGACAAATGGTACTGGATGACTTGTTTGCTTACTTTTCGGAAGGGTCGTATTCCACCTGCGGTGACCGACTGCTGGGGTCTTTGTTTTTGTTTAGCAGATAACTTGTCATCTGACTGCTCTGTGGCTTGGGCACCGGCTTTCCCATCCTCTTCAGCACAGCACTTCAAGCACACATACTCCTGGTCCTCCTTTTCCATCTGCTGAACTTTAGCCAGATCCAGACCCACACAATCCCCGTGAAACCAGTCATCGCAGCGGCCGCAGCCCACCATGAACCTATTTAAACAGACAACAGCAGTGTTTATGAAACTCACAGGTCTGTCTGCAGCCCATCAATTTGAGCAAATACAAACAGTTCTTAAAGTAGTTGTTCACTTTCAAAACGAACATTTCCTGATAAATTACTCACCCCCATGTCAACCAAGATGTCCATATCTTTCTTTCTTCAGTTGAAAAGAAATTAAAGTTAAGGAAGACATTCCAGGATTTTTCTCCATATAATGGACTTCAATGGCAACCAACAGTTTGCAGGTTCAAATGTCAGTCTCAATGCATCTTCAAAGGCTCGACACGATCCCAGTCAAGAAATAAGGGTCTTATCCAACGAAACGATCGGTCATTTTCAAAAAAATAATAATTATATACGTTTTAACCACAAATGCCCGTCTTGTACTATCTCTGAGATGCGCCACGCATTAGGTTGGAAAGGTCACGCGTGATGTACCGTTGGTTGCCATTGAAGTCCATTATATGGAGAAAAATCCTGGAACGTTTTCCTCATAAACCTTAATTTTTTTTCGACTAAGGAAAGAAAGACATGGAAATCTTGGATGACATGGGGGTGAGTAAATTATCAGGAAATTTTTATTTGAAAGTGAACCAATCCTTTAAGTGAGGCTTTTTACTTACAACTAATATATTATTTAAATTTCAAAGAGGCATTTATTGATATTAAAACTCTATAATTTGTCTAAATATAGCCATCCATCCATCTTCCGCTTATCCGGGGCCGGGGGCAGCAGTCTAAGCAGAGATGCCAAGACTTCCCTCTCCCTAAACACTTCCTCCAGCTCTTCCGGGGGAATACCAAGGCGTTCCCAGGCCAGCCGGGAGACATAATCCCTTCAGTGTGTCCTAGGTCTTCCCTGGGGTCTCCTCCCGGTGGGGCTCGCCCCGGAACACCTCCCCGGGAAGGCGTCCAGGAGACATCTGGAACAGATGCCCGAGCCATCTCAGCTGGCTCCTCTCGATGTGGAGGAGCAGCAGCTCTACTCTGAACTCCTCCCAAGTGACCAAGCTCCTCATCCTATCTCTAAGGGAGCGCCCAGCCACCCTGCGGAGAAATCTCATTTCGGCCACCTGTATCCGGGATCTTGTCCTTTCGGTCATGACCCACAGCTCATGACCATTGGTGAGAGTAGGAACGTAGATCGACTAGTAAATCGAGAGCTTCGCCTTGCAGCTCAGCTCCTCCTTCACCACGACAGACCAGTTTATCGACCTTGTTACTGCAGAAGCTGCACCGATCCGTCTGTTAATCTCCCGTTCCATCCGTCCCTCACTCGAGATCAAGACCTCAAGATACTTGAACTTCTCCACTTGAGGCAGGAACTCTCCACCAACCTGAAGCGGGCAAGCCACCCTTTTCCGCATGAGAACCATGGTCTCGGACTTGGAGGTGCTGATTCTCATCCCAGCCGCTTCAAACTCAGCTGCAAACTTCAGCTCACCATCCCAGTGCACGCTGAAGGTCCTTGTCTGATGAGGCCAACATTACATCATCCACAAAAAGCAGAGACGAAATCGTATGGTCCCCAAACCGGACACCCTCCTGCCTCTGGCTGCGGCTAGAAATTCTGTCCATAAAAATTATGAAGAGAACCAGTGACAAAGGGCAGCTCGGCCGAGTCCAACATGCACCGGGAACAAGTCTTACTTACTACCGACGTTTGCGAACCAAGCTCCTGCTCCGGTTGTAGAGGGACCAGACTAGGGGTGCGCCGATCCGATACTCAGTATCGGTATTACTCCGATACTACCAATATTTGCCAGATCGGGTATCGCCAGATGAGACCATCCAAATCCGATCCGATATTTTATCCTATGAATGTTTTTGTTATACAACACAAAAGGCACAAATTATAAAGCACTAAAATGTTTTCGTGTACTATATTCCAAGTTTTCTGAAGCCATTACATATAGTTTAATGTGAGGTACAGATTTAAATCGTTAAATTAACCTTCACCTAAGTGCTTTCATCCGCTGCGGCTGTCAGTCATTCTCCATTCAGCAAACAGTGGTTCGCGCTCGGGTAAAACAGTCAACACGATGAAACTCTCTCCAAGATGAGTCAATCTTCCTATTATTATACTGTAGATCTGTAGATAAAGGTCTATGGTTTGCATAAAAGGACTTTAACGTGCTGGAGTTTCACATGTTACTTTCTACAGGGTGTCTGTTAGATCACAACACAACTGATCACAACACTGGAGTAGAGAGCGATATAATTGCTCTTCACACGCACATTAACTAAATTTAAAACTGTTAAAAGACTCAAACTAATGAATAAATAAAGAAATATATGTATATCTTACTTTTGTGCTTTGAACTTTCCAATGCAAAGTGCTGCGCGCAGTGACTCCATGTTGCTTCAAGCGCATCATTCTGCGCACGGGATGCGCATAAGGTTTCGTGGCGCTCTGAATTGGAGCCTTTCATATTACAATACTTTTGCGCAATGGCAGTTTGATAGCCTTAGTTGTTCTGTCCAATCTATCATGTTGCTGCTTCATTAAAAAGTTGCGCTTAATTTTTAAATAAATGTCTTTTAATTATATAGTATATATTTAGTCTGTATTGTTTTACAAAGTAAGGAAAATAATGTTTAAGTCAAGCTTTGATGCCTCTAACAAAAGAATAATCATAGTCTCTTCCCCACAGTGTGGCATACAGATACAATATATTAGGTAATTTGCCACTGTTTTTTTAATTATTATTTTAGTATTGGATCGGAATCGGCCAATACTGAGTCCCAGGTATCGGTATCGGAGGCAAAAAAGGCCCCTAGACCAGACAGCCCTTAGCAGAGGGCCCCGGACCCCATACTCTGAGCACCCTCCACAGGATGCCGCGAGGGACACAGTTGAATGCCTTCTCCAAATCCATAAAGCACATGTGGATTGGTTGGGCAAACTCCCAAGAACCCTCCTGCAGAGAGGGTATAGAGCTGGTCCAGTGTTCCACAACCAGGACGAAAACCGCACTGTTCCACCTGAATCCGAGGTTCGACTATCAGCCGAATTCTCCTCTCCAGTACCCTGGCATAGACTTTCCCGGGGAGGCTGAGAAGTCTGATCCCCTTGTAGTTGGAACACACCCTCCGGTCCCCCTTCTTGAAAAGAGGGACCACCACCCCGGTCTGCCAATCCAGAGGTACTGTCCACAACAGCAACGCGATGTTGCAGAGGCGTGTCAACTAAGACAGCCCCATAACATCCAAAGACTTGAGGTACTCAGGGCGGATCTCATCCACCCCGGTACCTTGCCACCGAGGAGCTTCATAACTACCTTGGTGACTTCAGCTTGGGTCATGGACGAGTCCACCTCCGAGCCTTCGGCCTCTGCTTCCTCAATGGAAAACGTGTCGGTGGGATTGAGGAGATCCTCAAAGTATTTCTTCCACCATCTGACAATATCCCCAGTTGGTCAACAGCTGCCCACCTCCACTGTAAACAGTGTTGGTAGGGCACTGCTTCCCCCTCCTGAGGCCCTGGACAGTTTGCCAGAACCTCTTCGAGGCTAACTGATAGTCCTTCTCCATGGCCTCACCGAACTCCTCCCAGGCCCGATTTTTTGCCTCCACAACCACCCGGGCTGCAGTCCGCTTGTCCTTCCAATCACACCCCTCCAGGTGTCAGTCTCCTGCCCACGTGGGCGTTGAAGTCCCCCAGTAGAATGACGGAGTCCACAGTCGGAGCACTTTCCAGCACCCCTACCAGAGACTTCAAGAGGTCCAGGTACTCTGCACTGCCGTTCGGCCCGTAGGCACACACGACAAAGAGAGACCTGACCCGAAGGCGCAGGGAAGCGACCCTCGTTCACCGGGGTTGACTCCAACACATGATGGCTGAGCTGGGGGGTTATAAGCAAACCCACACCAGCCCGCCACCTCTCACCATGGACAACTCCAGAGCGGTAGAGAGTTCAGCCTCTCTCAAGAAGTGTGGTTCCAGAGCCCAAGCAGCGCGTGGAGGTGAGTCCGACTATCTCTAGTCGGTACCTCTCAACCTCCCGCACATGCTCAGGCTCTTTCCCCTCCAGCGAGGTAACGTTCCACGTCCCTAAAGCCAGTTTCGTGTCCAAAGTTCGGTCATCGAGGCCCTCGCCTTCGACTGCCACCTGATCAATAGTATTTTTAAAGATTAACTTAAAATTAATTTTAGATTATTGCAAAAATGGCTTGTTTTTGGCAGCATACAGAGCCTGTTTGTGTTTCAGAAGCTTTTTGACTGCAGGCTGAACCGCTGTGCCATTCTTGTTCCCCTTTTTGTGCTCGCTTGGTTTTTGGGTCTTGATTTGGTCGTTGATTTTGCCATCTCTTGGTGTGGCATTGTTCATATTGGGCTTGAGCGACAAGGTGCTATTAGTGTTTTGTACTTCGTTAGGGTTCACATACGGCCCAAAATCCATAGGCATGTCATCGCTAGTGGGCTGGCCAACGCTCACTTCCCCAACAGCCTCTTGTGTGGAATTATCAAGTTCTTGTGCACCTTCATCTTGATTTTGTCCCAAATCCAATGTGAGGCCATCAGCAGTGATGGCATTTTTAAAGATTAACTTAAAATGAATTTTAGATTATTGCAAAAATAGGAAAAATGAGCAAGCACAATTGAATATCAATAAAACAAACAATAAAAATGAATTATGATCATGAGAATGGATTTAGAAATAAAAGTCGACATACCGGTTGTTGTGAGGTTTCTTGCATAATCCACAGTGTTTGCTGGGGTCCCACACAGTCTCGCTTTCAGGAGGAGGTTCGCCCTCGGCTTCCTTTTTCACCAATGGGGCATTATCAGGGATAAACAGCTGCGGCTCCTCTATCGAGATACTCCTAGAGTTTCTGCTCTTGTGTCTATGCTGGATCTTCTCCGCCTTCTTGATCTTGATCTTCTCCTGCTCCTCATCCCCTTGGCTGTTTGTCACAGGCAGGTTTGTTTTGTTTACCGGAGTGGGAAGATTTTGTGGCTTTTTAGGAGGATGAGGAGCCTGTACTGACTTGACACCAGGGCCAGAAACAGAAGATGGTTTACGACTGATGGTCGGGGACACCGGGACAGACGGGCTTGCGGTTTGATGCACAGGATGTCCATCCTGAATCTTTTGTATTTTTGAGGCTGATTTAGGAGCGAGTGGCCCTCCTGGGCGTTTCAAGGCCACCATACCAGGCTTCCCCTTGTGATTTTCTAGTCGGCTCGTATGTATTTTTTTGTCTCTGGGATGTCTGGACACTTTCTGTAAGAGCCCTGGCCTGGTGAGATGAGAAGGCTTGTTTTTGGCAGCAGACAGAGCCTGTTTGTGTTTCAGAAGCTTTTTGACTGCAGGCTGAACCGCTGTGCCATTCTTGTTCCCCTTTTTGTGCTCGCTTGGCTTTTGGGTCTTGATTTGGTCATTGATTTTGCCATCTCTTGGTGTGGCATTGTTCATATTGGGCTTGAGCGACAAGGTGCTATTAGTGTCTTGTACCTCGTTAGGGTTCACATACGGCCCAAAATCCATAGGCATGTCATCGCTAGTGGGCTGGCCAACGCTCACTTCCCCAACAGCCTCTTGTGTGGAATTATCAAGTTCTTGTGCACCTTCATCTTGATTTTGTCCCAAATCCAATGTGAGTCCATCAGCAGTGATGGCGTCCTCTTGGAAGCCCAAAGACTGAAGGTCGCTCGTGCTAAATGATCCAAACGCATGCGACGGTCCAGGAAGCAGTTCAATTTTATAGCCCCCTACAGTAACAGTTAATCTCCGTAACACAACAACTGGATTCATCGAGGAGTCAACCTCATGGATTCCAAAACGACGGCTGAGCAGAGCTTCCCTTTTTGCAGCAAGGCTTTTATCTCCATCCGAGTTTCCGCTGCATGTTGACTCTTGTTCGTTACTCTCGGTTGCTTTTTGTACAGGACCTAGGCGCCTGCCTCTGACTCGACCGCGGCTCGCTAAAAGAGAAAAATGGTTTCAATACACTCGTTGTGGCAATGAGGTAGACAGTCACTTGCAGCATCATATACAGTGAAATGTCACCTGTCAGAAAAATTTGCAATATTTATTCTACATGTATCGCCACATAGAGGTCTTCTAATGTTTTTCCACATTAGTAAAAGTTGCTAAAAAACAGAGGAACTTTAGAAGAGTCCCTTATAGAAGACTATGGGCTGGTTTCACAGACATGGCTTAGATTAAGCCAGGATTAAGTTCAGTTAGGACATTTAAGTAGCTTTTATAAGCATGTCCTAGAAGAAGAAGAAAACATTACTGGTGTGCAATGCATCTTGAGACAAAACAATGCCACTGACATATTTTAAGAAATGAAGCCATTTAAAACGTTTTTTATTTTAAAAAGTACATAAAAATAATATATCATTATATATATCATAAAAATCATTAAGGTGACATTTTAATGTTTATTTTTATTTTATTGTTAGAATTAAATAATAAATCGCTAAATAATTTAATACAACTTTTAAAAAAGCTTTTGCTAATTTCTTTATTTACTAATAAGAGTACAAATGTATGGATGATTGCATAAGCTTGCAAGCTGATTCAAAACAATCCAAATAAATTCACAGTTGTGTCCCTGTTTTCCCCTAATGTTATGTGCACCTGTTTGTCGTCTCTGTAGATGACTTGCATGTCTCCTGCCCCGTGAGAAACTGGACTGACTGTGTTCTCCATCAGATGGACTCTGACTAACACCTGCTGTTGTCATGTCATGATCTGCAAAACGCACGGTCGAAGTTATTTGCAAACTTTTATTATTATTATTATTATTAAACGACAAACTTCAAAAGCAACTACTGTACCTGCAGAGCTTCCAAGCTTAAAATTGACATCTTCATTTTCTAGAAGATGAAACTGGGCACTAGCAGATCCAAACATTGGATCTTTGTCACTGAGCATGTTCTTCAGTGAATCTTCGGGGTGACCGTGACCCGTTTCAAACTCATCACTCGCTTCACATTCCAGGTTCTGTCCGAGCAGCAAGGAATCATCCAATTGGTCACTGGGAACCAAATGATTGAATGGACCACCAACTATATCCATGAATGCCTGCACTGTACGGTTTGCTCTGGAAGAGAGAAGAATTATAAATGCATCTTTATTACTGCATAATCTTCTAAGATGTACTATTTTGACAAATAAGTTGGATTAATGACATGCTCTATATAAAGCTTATAAATCTTTTTTTATTCTGTCCTCCAAACTAAATTCAATATTATATAAAAATTTCTGTTTTCAGTAACTGCTTTTTGTTTTAAAATATCTTCAAAAGCTTTTTTGAAGCCAAGACTTCAAGGTTGTTTTAACTTTATTAAACCACTTCAAACAACACATATATAAAGTACTATGTAAAAGTATTTTAACAAAAAACTCACAAAAAAAATGTTTTAAGACAGTAATTTATATATTTTGCTGTAGTGTGCCAGTAGGAAACCTCAGTTTACATTTTCAAACATTCCTTTTGTCATCAATTGTAATAATCCAGTGAGATTAAGGAGTCTGACAGTTTGCTCCACACAGACATCTGATCTCACCACACCGTCATCATCTGGGATTACAAGAAGAAACAGAAAAAACTGTCTTGAAGACACATCCAAAACTACAGAACTGTTAAAGGTTTTAGGCACTTAGAAGTCCTGTGAAAAATTGAAAATGCTTTCAAAAATAATGTCATAAATAGCTTTTATTTATCTATTAACTTCTCTTGAACAAATCAAATCAATATTTGGTGTGACCACCCTTTGCATTTAACAGCTTTTGTTCAGGTACACTTGCACATATTTTACAGGTAGCTTTGCAGGTAGGTTTCAAGTGTCTTTGAGCCACAGTTCTTCTGGATTTAGTCTGTCTCCGTTTTTCTCTTCATGTATTCACAGATAGACTCGATGTTGAGATCAGATCTCTGTGTCTCCCGCTGTTGTCAGACTCCTTGTGCATTCAAAAGTCTTGCTGGATTACAACAATTAATGGCAAATGGAATGTTTGGAAATGTAAACTGATATTTCCTACTGACATACTACAGCAAAAGATATAAAGAACTGACTTAAAACCTTTTTTTGTGTGTGTGAAAATACTAACGTGCATATGACTTTGCAAAGTGCTATATATATATATATATATATATATATATATATATATATATATATATATATATACACACACACACACACACACATATATACACTACACACACATTTAATTTCCATTGTGTAAGCTGCTTTTAAAAAGTTTAAAATAGCATGTTCAACTTTATATACAGAAATATTCACAGGAGTAAAACGTGACAACTAGCCCCGCTATCCCCTAACTTACTTGTAACAAAAACCCCTGAACTGGAAGAGCAAGCAAACAGATAATGGCATCAGGTGTCAAACTGTTAAAGTATAGAATACAAACTTTATATTGCAAGAGTGCCGAATGTTGCATTTCATGTCTTAAATTAAACCTTTAAAGTCTTATTCACAGGCATTCAGGGTAGACTGGTAAGGGCCACTGGTGTTTATATTTTGGCTAAAGGTCGGCTCACGTGCACAGACAGCTAGCGCATGCGGCCTTGAACAGCTCGCACATTGTTTGACCATCTATGAACAGAGAAGACAGCTCTAAGAAGCCGCTTCAGCTTGTGCAAAAGATGCTTTGGTCGTTTAGGCAACGCAGGGCATCCAAGAAAACTCAAAAAACAAACACACCGCCGCTTCCGCGAGCACCAGGGGGCCTTTAGTAACCAGCCTTCGTGTATCCCACGCGCTTACCGGTCCGAAATAAACCCACTTTAATCAACAACATAAGTTCGACAATACCCCATAAAAGTGCATATAAAGTTACCGCCACAATCGACGCGGTTTTTGCACAAACTCGCCTCGAGTCTGGAGTTGCGTCGCGTGCACGAAGGCCTCGCGCTTTAACGGACGAAGAGCGTGCACGCCCACTCCGCGCGAGATGCAAGATAAAACACTCACCGCGTTTGTCACTGTGATCGAAGAGCCCGCGCATAATTGGAGAAGGAATAGTATTATCGCTTACGGTGTTGGGACGCCATATGGGTTGCTGTTGTCGTTAATGCCACAACCTTTTCCGCTTGAGAAGTGCGGTGGGACAGAAGTAGTACTTCCTGTTGACCCTCTGAGCCAGCAAACAACTCGTCGTGATGTGCTGGATCCGTCGCCAGAGGGCAGTGTGATCAGAGAATATCTAATAGAAATGTTAGACGGGCTCTTGTGTGATCTAGCTGGGCTTCTTCTTCTTCTACTTTTGGTATTTTATGGCGGTTGGCAAACAAACGACAGGCGCATTCTCGCCAACTACTGGGCTGGAAGGTGGACCATTGATGGAATAGAAATGACTAAATAAATAAACAAACTTCTAAATCATATTAAATGGATCTACATTTCTTTAGTATCTCATTAAAGCATTATATGTTTTATGATGATTCAAGCTATTATTCAGCAGTGGTTTCCTATACCCATTTCTCTCCATTTTTCCAACAGAAATACCCTTTCATTTTCATAAGCAGTACAATATATTAGTACATGCTCTAAGTTTCTGCTTTAGCTCTAGTCAGTTCCATTCAGATGTGCTTTTTACTCATAGATGTGTATAGATATGTATACGTAGATTAATTATTAATTTAGTATTAATAAATGTAAATTTGGAGGAAATAAGCCTTCATAAATTCAACAATACCCAATCACAATATTGGGTTTGAAAAATTAAGAAAGCTGCCAAGTGTGTTTCCATCTGCATTTTCAGATTTTTGTTTAACTTTTAAGTTTGTCACTATTTCTTTATATATTTGTCTTTGTTTTTCTTTCTTTTTTTTTGTACGGAGCACATAAAATGACATACACAACTTTAGAGAGAAGAAAGTAAAGTAAAATAATAATAATAAAAAGCAATAAAGAAAATAAAGGTTAAAGAAAAGTAATAAAACAACAGTTAAGGGGCTTCAGTTAATTTTAAGGCATCGATAAAATTAAGACTTTTTTGCTGTTTTCTTCTTCATGAACAACAGGGACTTGTAGTACAATGCAAATTCTCTCTTGAAGGCAAGAAAAAAGAGGCTGTGTTTTTACACATTTACATTTGTGGATGAAAAATGTACCCGAAACAATTAAAGTGTTTAAAAGCAGTTCATAGTTTTTGTCCCTCATTATCTCGTTATCTCTAGTGAAACTGGAGAGAGACTGGAGATCAGGCTCCAGCCAATCATACATGACACAACAGAATGTGTTACTGTAAGGGCAGAAGAAAAACAAATGATCTGTGGTCTCTATTTCCTCATCACAGAATATACAGTTAGTTAGATCAAATTTAATCTACTTGAGAGGTCTCTTGAAGGATATATGTGTCATTCAAAACTTTGAAGTGAAGCTCTTTAGCTTTTGGTGATGAAGAAGGTAACTTTAAGAAATATGTGAGTAGTTTCTTCAGAGAAGAATGATTGAAGATAAGAGAAGCAGCATTTCGGCTGTATTGCATTGGGTATAAAGTCAGAGTACAGAGATCACGGAACACTTTGTTTTGCAAAGTCTTACTACAGAGCTGGTGACCAGCAATCATCAATGAAGGGAGAAGAGGGGGGGGGGGTTGAACAAATGAGGTAGTGCATTTTTTGCCATCAAAAGGAAGGCAGAAGATAACTTCTAGGCCTCGAGGGCGTGTTGATAGAAAAAAAACAAAATGCAAATCTCCAAGCTTTTTAAAAAATATTGTATGGTATAAAGAACCATATTGAGTCTATAACAATTCCTGAGCCATTTTACTTTAAAAGTGAAATCTAAAAAAAGGGAAATATAAAAAAAAAAATCCAAAAGCTCAAAACCACCTTAATTTACAAGAGGAAGAAGTACCAGCTGATAGAAAAGCAGGTGGCAGTAATGCAACTTTTGGATGCCAACTGCCATAAAACACCAAGAAGACGCCGTGTGTTCCGTTTTGTAGCCTACGTCATTGGGGCGTGACGTGAGGTCTTCCATAGTATCAGAGAATGTCTAGTATGTGTGCATTGTGAAATCCATAGAAAGGGTGAAATCATTCTGCTGTTGTACGGTGTAGTAGGGATGGGGAAACGAAGCCTCGTGAATCAATGAGCCTTTCCCCTGACTGTTCCGGGAAAAGATTCAAAGCTTCGAGAGTGTCGAGGAACAGCGCCATCTGGTGCTTATATAAAATAAAGCAGCCTGTGTTAGAAGCTCTGGCAGATGAAGCAACCACAACACACTCCATAGTTTCAATGTTATGTGTACAAATAAAAGCCTTACATGTTTGTGTTTGATTTGTTCATTAAATAAATTCATTTCCCCATTAAAGTGTGACAATAAAATATAATATAAGCTTATAAGATTTAATGTAGGCCCTCTCTCTCTCTCTCTCTCTCTCTCTCTCTCTCTCTCTCTAAAAGTGCAAAGATATTACAAAAATAAAAAGACAAAAGAAAAAAGAATAGCCTAAGTAGTGAAAAATAAATTTTGGTCATTTAATGTATTATATTTATTAACTTTCAAAGTACAGCACTCTCCTGAAACACCCATAAACCAGACTGAGCCAACAGTGACTCATTAAATGAGATCTGGAGTTCTAGCCTTCTGACGCACAAAGCGAAACGCGCACGTGATTGGACAGAAAGTGAGGCTTCATTTGTCATCGATCACGTGACTCTGGGGAAACCGATACACACCCCGATACGGGGCTTCACCTTTTCTTTTACTGTCTATGGGCTTCACCCAAATTGTGTCGCATGTGTGATAGGCGTATCGAAGTTTGTCATACGTAACATCACTACGGTGTAGTTTAAGTAAACTTTTCGAAAGCATGCGGTTTCCCAACGGTGAGTAACGCGTATTCATAAACGACACAAAACAAACGTGCCTCTGTGTTTCGTCGTTTGTTTTTAAATCCTTTATATTTTAATTTCTAGCTGCCACCGTCATTGGGGTTACAGCTGGGGCTGGTAAGTAGCATTCTAGACCGGTTTAAAAATAAAATCAACAGGGTTCATATAGAAAAATAATTTAAATGTTAAAAGCTTTTTTCTCTCTTCACGTTGATTAGCTGGTGCCGTTGTTTTGACCCCGTTTGCGCTCTCCATGGCTGGGTTCGGCGCCGCCGGGATCGCGGCCGGTTCGTTGGGAGCTGGCATGATGTCATCAGCAGCCGCAGCCAGCGGGGGAGGAGTGGCTGCGGGGAGTTTGGTGGCCCTGCTCCAGTCTGCAGGTAATTTTTTACTAAAAGTTCAAAGGGGGTTGTTTTCTGGTGTTTACTAAACCTTCATTAAGACTATAAATGCCTTAATAAGAGAAAAACAATTGAACAAACCTGTATTGGAAATGATCAGCTAAACTGAATTATTTTGAAAATAATAGTACCTGGTTAATATACATGGGATATATTTGTATTCTAATTAAAAGATTGGAAGATACTACACCTGTTTTATGCGTCATTCTGCTGCAAGGCTTTTGGTTATTGATGCCAAATAAGGTGTTTTGTTCTCTCTCTCAGGTGCTGCAGGGCTGTCTGGAGCTGCAACAGCTGGTGTGGCGTCTGTGGGTGGCGCTGCAGGGGGTCTGTTTGGAGGAGCTGTTGGGTGGCTGAAGAGGATAAGGAAATAAGGAATGTCCATCGAGCTTCTGATCACAAACACTGACAAAAGCTGCGTCCCAATTCAAAGGCTGCATCCTTCGAAGGTCAGAGTGGGCGTTGTTAAATGGCGAAGTATCCATCTGCTGTATCCTTAATTGCATGAGAAACAAAGGACATATTTGGAGTCTGCATTTGGCCTTCGAAGGATGCAGCCTCTGAATTGGGATGCAGCAATAGTCGGTGCAGCTTTGCAATTAAAAATGTTGAAAAAATAGCAGCAAAACTGAGCACCTTGCGGAGCAGCGAAAAAAGCAGTGTCTGTGTTTGGAAGCAGCCTCTGTGTGTATTTGTAATTGTAATTTTATTACATTTTGAAACGCATCACAAATCTGTGATTTTTCATGTCACTGTCTTAAAATGAAAATTACGAAGTCATTCTACTGCTCTATGCTAGATATAGTATATTTAAGTTTACTTTACTAAAATCACTTTTACATTCTGTCATTGAGTTCAGAATTAACAATATTCAGTATTGTTTCTCATAGAATGTATAAATGTACTTTTTAAAACTATTAAAAAATATGAAATTCCTGTCCTTATACATCCATTTTTTTTTTATTTTTTTTTTTGCATGATTTTAAGTGTATTGAAAATGATTTATTATTACCCAGAGTGACTTAGGAATATGTAGCAAAAACATGTTATTAATCATGGAGAAATTAAGTTTCAATGCAAAGTTTTGAAGTTGACCAGAAGGGTTCAATACAAACAAATAGTTCTTTACTGGCATCTGTGGTTCCATGAAGAACCTTCAAATAAACTTTTTCACAAAAGGTCCTTCAGATTATTAAAATGTTCTTCACACTAAGAATTATGGTTCTTTTAAGAAATGTACTTTTATCTTCCATAAAATCGCTGATATCTGGACGGATTCTGAACTGTCACATGTCTGTCCTGTCTTGTGATGCACATGATTCCACACCACGCACCGTGACACTGAACGTGATTTCTTTCTTTTTTTTATTACGTTTTAAAGACATCATAAATCATTTATAACTATAACAAGACATCTAAATAGGCACTTTACAATTTACAATACAAGACAAAAAGACGCTCTTCTCAGACTTTCTGAATGAAACTAAGTTACTTAGGTTTAGCTTCTCTGGAGTCAAATGCGTAACAAGTAGGTTATAATAAATAAGTAGCCTAAAATAACTTCACAGACAACTTATTTTGCAGTGCAATAAATTTTATTTATATCTGCAACAAAACGTTAGGTTGTGTGACAATCGAAACAGTAAAAATAATAAACTAAAATATGAACGACCGTCTGAACAAGATGCTCCTAAAGAAATAGAAATGCACAGGTCTAATTGGGATATATCCGTTAATTAAACTTGACGCATTGACTGCTATGGAAAGACCGAAAACATTTTAGTTACAATAGAAAACAATAGCATTTAGGCCATATGACTAACGAATCCGAATGAGCAATAACACATCTGAAAACATTACATTCTATACTTCTAAGCCTGTATGTAAGTAATTGCAAATATCGAACAAACAACGTGAAATGTATTATGGTGATGGAGAAAAATAATAAGAAGGTTGAGGTTGCGCAAGCGCGCTGAGGAAATGGGAAATGAAACTCACCACATGAACGTGTTTTCATTCCAAACAAGACGTTTCAGTTTATTTACGCCATTCCGTCTGCAGCATTATATAGCAGTGGTAGGCTACCAAGTTACAAGCTCCTGTGCTACTATTTTCTAAATCATGAAGCGCGGTAAGTAGCGCAAACATTAGCTTTTTATGAATATGAGATGATAAGTGTATAATGCAGGAGGTATGAATGAACTTAATTAGAAATAGGATAATTCTAATAATGGGTGGTATTTAAATGTAGCCTAGTATAGCCTAACAAAAAAATAAACAACATAAATGTTCAATCAGAAAATAAAATCGTAATATTTAGATATTTGTTGTTCTTCACAGCCTATTTGAGATTGTAAGAGAAGTGTGCTCTTATGTAGGCAAAATCGTTGTAAAATAGGTTTAATACGTGATCAGCATTAATATTTGAAAAGTAGACAATATTGTTTAGCTACTTATTTTTGGCTTTTGATGTTCCCTGAGTAAATTAACTTCTTGAATGGATTTGTCTCCTGCAAGTTATTACAGCCACATTTGTAATGTTTGTACAGTAATTAACAACGGCTTCGAACGCGACTCAACCATTTAGAATCAAGAAATGGACTTTTGTCTATTGTAGGCTATTTGTTTTATGTTTTTAAAGAAAGAAAGAATCAATCGAGAACCAGAGCTATCCGTTTTAAGCAAGTAAGAACTTGATTTCCCCTAAGGATTGTGTTACAAAATAATTGACACAGACATTCTTTCTCCGTTTTGCTTGATACATCAGCAAAAAGTTGCTATTAGATCATAGACATTTAGAATCTCTCTCTAATCTTATTCAAATTTATTAGGCCTATTTGTCAGGTGGGCTACTCTGCCTACTCCAGTTGCCCCCCCCCCCCCCCCCCCCCCCCCCCGCAGTCTCAAGACCCTCCCAGTCTCAAGACCCTCCCAAAAAATGCTTTGACCCCCCCTACCCCTTTGACCCCCCACTCCCTTCCTGATTAAAAAATATATATATAAAGATTTAATATAAGATATAAAAAAATAAACAGAATAACTGCGACTCACCATGAACGTCGCCGCGCCTTGCGTCATTGAGTTCAAGGCGCTGCCGCGAGCCCGCAAGAGCTGCCTGCTACGCTGTTTCGTGGATCAAACAGTACCAGTGGCTTGAATATTCAAAAGACGCTGCTTTTTTGATTTGCCTGTCGTATTTTTTCACAGTGTGCATGGATCTGGTGGTCACTCATTATATCCAGCCGCCTCAAAAAGTGTTAATTTTAACATGCTATATAAAATTATCTGTGGGGTAGCCTATTTTGAGCTAAAACTTCACATACACTCTCTGTGGACATCAAAGACTTATTCGTATGAAAAGGGCATTATACCAACCCCTTTAAACTTTTTTTTTTTGAGTATCAATAAGTAGGCCTATTTCAATCATGATTCAAGACAATTTTGTAATTACAGCTACAACTTCAGCAGGCACAAGACAAAATTTACGAAATAGCTGAGACATCAAGATTAGAGAGGCGCTTGAAAAAAGGAATGAGGTGATCTTTTTGTTGTGACAGATTAAACACTGTTAGGTGCATTACCGTTCGATTTGGTCTCTGTAATATTTTTTAATGTTTTTGAAAGTCTCTCAAGGATCACCAAGGATGCATTTATTTGATAAAAAACTGTAATATTATAAAATATTATAATGGAATTTAAAATAATTATATTTTACAATATTTTAACATTTTAATTTATTCATGTGATGGCAAATGGCAGAGAAGAAGACAGGAGGAGACTGGACAGAAGTAGGGCAATCAAAAGGTGGTGAGAGTATGAGAATAGATACTATTTTGTAAATATGTTTTCTGTCACGGGTGTGGCTATGGCAATTAAAGTTAGAGCATATTGTTTGCAAAATGCAATTGATTAATTAAAAACAAAGTAGTTGATATGCTGTGTTGTTTTTGTGGTTAAGTAGCAGTAATATGCAGTTATTAGCTGTGACCACTGTATTTTTTGTTGGTTTTCATGAGACCGGGACCCCCTTGAAATCACAAGAGAACCGTGTATCTGCATCACTGATCGCAGAGTCAACGAGCACTTTGATCACTTGATTAAAAAACAAGACATTTCAGCGTGCTAGATCGTCTCTTATTTAACAAACGAACGAAATGAATATTCTGCTAGTCAACTGGAGATGTTTTATTTATATGTATTGTTGCATCCGTGCCGCGAGATGTTTCAAAAGTGGTGCATGGGGACAATATCGACCCTGGCAAAAAGTGGTGGGAAATTCGCAAATAAAAATAAATACTAATAATAAAAAGTTTTTCCTTTTTTTTATAGCATTTCTGCTGTGTTGGACAATGATGTCGCCACTGCATCAAAATATTTCTTAAACGGCAGTCGGCTGCTCTGGCGCCGACTCTGTGTGTAGGCCTATAAATTCTGCAATGATTTCATCAGGTTTATTCTTTTTCAGGACTCTTCACCATAATTGGGGTCGCAACTGGGGCAGGTAAAGTTGTTCTGAGGGTTGTTTCTTCAAATGAACGCATGTCAGTTGTAGCCTATGAATGAAGATAGTTAGTGCTGTTAATGTCCATTAGTTGGTGCCGTTGTATTGGCTCCGGTGGCGCTCGTCATGGCTGGATTCACCTCTGCTGGTATAGCAGCGGGTTCTCTGGCTGCCAGCATGATGTCATCAGCAGCCGTCGCCAGCGGGGGAGGAGTGGCCGCGGGGAGTTTGGTCGCGCTCCTTCAGTCAGCAGGTATTTGTTTTATTATTTAAAGTTTAAAGGAAGTTGTGATGGTATTTTCTTCCATATTGTGACGTATATCCAGATTAAACGGCTTTTTGAACGAGAAAAAATGTAGGCAGTTGTGGGATGGTTGTGGTATGCTATTGCTGTGATGTCATGTGAGTGACAGGTTGTCCTGCCCTTGCACAAGTAAACATGTCAGCAGAGAGAAGATGTCTCTGGAAGAGGTCGGGGAACCTATTTTGATTAAAGATTAACAGGGCACATAAGTAAAAACAGGCCAGGTGCCACGAGGGGGCAAAACGGGGCATTGCCCCCTCAGATCTGATTTGTGCCCCCTCAGTTTAATTTTTGCATTCATGTTAAGAAATTAAATGTTTAACCTTTTGAGTGGTAGGGTCTCATATATGGGATTTTTATGAAGATTCTTATGAAGAAAAACCAGCAACGCAAGTTTGAAAGGTGCATGGCGCCCCTCCAAATTTTGAGAGAATCACGGCCTTCTTTATGCCACCTCTATGGAAGACCCGCCCGCATTTCAGGTGTACAGGGGGGGAGGGGATCAGGCCGTGATGCAGAGACAGCTCAGCGTGAGTAGCATTTACTACAATAACGTTAAATACAAGTACTCCACAGCGATTCTAGGGGTCGCTGTTTGACAAAAACGGAAATCCTGCCTAATGTGCCTTTAATTAGAATAAATGTAACAAACCTTAATTGAAATGAATAGGCCATGTGGGACAAACTATGATGCATATTCCATTTTATAGGAATAGTTTACCCAAACAAAAAATGTCCATTTCCGGACCCTCATGTCATTCTAAAAATGTTGCAGCTGTTACATGTTACAGACTTTTGGTGATTTAAATATTGTCTCCTGTTACGTTCTCCCTGGTCAGGTGCTGCTGGGCTGTCTGCAGGTGCGGCAGCAGCCGTGGCATCTGTGGGTGGAGCAGCAGGTGCTGTAGTAGGTGGAGCTGCAGATTTGCTTTCCAAGAGTCCACCTTCACCTGAGGAGGAAGAGGAGGAATGGATCGAGATGACCCAAATGCTTATGCTAAAATAGACCCTCTGTTAACTAATGATAACAATTTATTTGCGTGAGCACTTTGTTACAGTAGCCTATATTACATTTTATGCTCCTGCTATTTCAACTTAAAAATATGAGGGATGCAATTTGTAATTTTCCCTTGCTTTATGAAAATTAAACATTTGTTTTAGATTTCTGTGTGGATACAGTTCGTGTGAATGTTTTGGCCATTTACCTCCCATGTTCTCGGTTGCAAAGGTTACCACAATTTGTAAGTAAGTATTTGGTCAAACTTCTCTCATGTTCTTGTTCTTGTAATTGATAACTCGGTCAGTATAGACTACGCAGTGAGCAAACAAACTAATTAATCAGAACCGTAACTCGAGTCTGCCTTCCTTCAATGTTTGTCTTTGTTCCGCTCTATTTGTTTGTGACTTAGTTTCGGTTTTCTTACATGGGCAGTGTCATTGGAGATAAAATACAAAATGCATATTTGTCCTATTTAGAAATTGCATAGCTTGGAGAGCTTTGAAGCTGCCATTAAGAAAAAACATTTTATGGCTATGGATTAATTTAAACTTTTACAATTACAGTTACAGACATGGACATCAAGTTAAACTGCTAACTGTTAGTTAACCAGTAGGAATAGTCAAGATTCGAAGTGGATCAAAACCTAATTATATATATATATATATATATATATATATATATATATATATATATATTATATTATATTATATTATTTTAATGCACTGAACAATAAACAGTCATAAAAGAAAGACCAGATAGAACCTCAAGATTATCGAACCTTCATGAAGCCTAAAGTTTCACAAACAAAATAAGAAAAAGAAAAAAGAAAACAGTAGCCTATAAACACACACAGAGAAAACATGGGTCAGTGGCATTACAAAAAAAAAACATACTATTTCAAGAATATGTCAAAGAGATTGGAGAAATGCGTAAATTTCAATTAAGAAATGTGAAAAGTAGGCTGCGAGTCAGATAATATTTTCTTATGAATAAAAATATTTCCCAACAAAATAATTTAAAAAAGAAATGTAACAATGTAAATCATTGAAGTATTAGTTGTAGGCTACCTATATAGTATCAGATTATATCTTCATGTCACCGCTATAAGGGCGGCAACGAGGACCAGAGCTTTTTGTCTCTGATGTTAGTTTCGCTTTCCTTTCTTGAAAAGAGAGACTCCTAGAACGCTATTTAAGCAAGCTCTCACATAGGCCTATAACAGATTAGACCAGTGTAAAGCAAGGGCATCCTGAGTTTGTTCGTTTTATTCGACTTATGGATCCCTGTAAGTATCTTTTAATATAACTAGAATTTTAAATGTTTTTCAATAAATGAGTTTACTTGTTGTTTCTATCTATCTTCTAGTTACGCTTCTTGCATCAGGCGCAGCAGCAGGTAAAATTCTTAAAAATAGGCTATATATTATAACCTATGTATATTTTTTGCCTGGTTTCACAGGCACGGCTTAATCCTCTAAAAATTTCGAATGCACAATTTCGGATGCAGCAACAGAAAATGTGTGATGCTGCAGGACAGTTTTTTTTTTAAACTGATTTTGTGGAATATAAAAATTATTTTAATGGAATTTGATCCACCTGAACTATACTGTGTTTCTCCTAATAGCTGGAGCAATTGTTGCAGCTCCTGCTGTTCTAGCAGCGGCCGGTTTCACCGCAGGTGGAATTGCTGCAGGTTCAATTGCCTCCACTTTGATGTCAGCTGCTGCCGTGGCGAATGGAGGAGGGGTTGCAGCTGGAGGTGTGGTAGCTACTCTCCAAGCCGCTGGTGAGACAAATATCTGGATTTTTAATTTTTTATCATCTTTGCACTTTAAAGCAACACTAAGTAACTTTTCAACCTTCATAATATATTTCGAAGACCCTTGTGATGATACATCGACTTACAATAGGTTGAATGACACGTCTGCCATAGCCTGATGTGGTCTGTATCGCTTTTACTTGCACTCTGTAACTTCGGGTTTCGGGTAGGAACCGGAGAACAAAAAGAACTACAAAATTCGACGGCTTTACGACATACGTCACTTCCCCCATCACTTCCTCAAAATGTTTGTGGCCATTGCAGACAAACATACTATCCTATCCGTCCTAAATAGTATTCAAAAATAGAATTAGTATGTCCCAAATCTTAGTATGTTGAAATTAGTGTTCCAAAGATACCCGGATGATCTACTATTTCCGGTCAGAATCCGAAGTGCAGATCGATGCGCACTCTAACGGCTGATATTGCCCACAACCCATCGCGTGCTGGACGAGGATTCGATTAGAAATACAAACACGAGTGAAAAGTGTTATAAAAAAAAAAAACTAGGCTACAGACATGGAGGGCGCGCGAGTCCGGCGGTTATGTAGAGAGGTTTAGATAAAGGGGTTTGGGTGATTAATTATCAGTATCTAACCTGACGAAAATGTATTTATTCAATGTTGTCTACATTATATTGCATTTACAGCAGCATTGTGAACTTTTGTAAAGATACGTTTAGCCATTAACTTTTAAATGCATCATTACATTCAAATTGCAAACACACGAGGAGAGTCTCCTCATGAAATACCCGCGACTGGCAGATGAACGTGCTACTACATTTCTCTCCGAAACGGTAGGAAATTAAATTAGATTGAATGAAGGATTTTAACTGTTACAAGATGATTGACAGGGCAGTTTACTGTGACAGGATGCACGCGACAGATCTGTCCGTTAAAGATTATGAATCAGTATGTCCCAAAGCTTGCCTACTCTTTTGCTTCACACTCAAAAGTATGTACTTTTTCTTCACAAAAAGAGTACATACTTTTAGGGCGTAGTATAAGTAGGCGAATTGGGACGCAGCTCAAGTCTCCCGGGAGTCTCCCGCATAATGTCTTCCGGAATTACTTCAAATCTCCCTGAATCTAGAGCACACATGCGAGACAGAATATACTGCGCGCATAACATAGCCTACATAGCGCACGCACGTCAGAGAGGGAGAGACCTTGCGAGTGTGGCTCACGAAATCTAGTCAACCCCTCCGTCAAAAATCCAGTCACCAAGATATACCTCCCTGAAATGACTTCTTGCAGGTTGGTATGTCTGCCATTGTTGATTCCAAAGCCGGTGCTGGATAAACAGCGAGCGTGCGCGAGCGTCAGTAGGCTGAAGAAGGCAAAAAAAATTACGACAGCGGTAATGGACAATTCCGCTTCCAACCTGTAGGGTGACCGCAGAGGAAGAGTTACTTGGTGTTGCTTCTAACAATAAAACTGATTCATGCAAGGGGCAAATAGGCTACACTATTTATTTTTATTAATTTTTTTTTGTAATTGTTCATGTCATTAGGTGCTGCAGGAATCCCTTTGGCAGGTCAAGCCATCGTGGGGGCTTTGGGAGCCACTGTGGGGGCCGTTGCTAGCATGGCTAGCAACTGTACTGTGTAACTAGTTTAAATCTGTGCATTTTTGTAGGCCTATGTTTCTAAAAAAAAAATCAATATATTATTATTATCTCTCTGTGTGTGTATAAGTGATTAACATCAGTGGCCTGTCTGTATCAGTTTAAGTGTAAGGGTGCTGCTGTTTATAGGCAAATTAAATTAAAACAAATTGTCTGTTGCTGTCATTTATGTTATTTATTTATCATGAACTAATGTTGTGTAATTAACTGTGACTGTTCAGAGTTACTCACTTAAACTGTCATAAGGGGAGTTTTCCTAATGAAAAAGGTTTCTCAGATTGCAACCATTGGAGGAACAATCTGGAGCCATAAGGCACCATTTTGTACCTAAGTGATTTCAATTTATGTTTCTCAATATATTTCTCATTATATATTATATTCCTCATTGCCTCAGACCATGTCCCTTATGATGGAGTTACTGGAGAAACACCATTGACAGTATTTAGAGTTCTTGCAAAAGCATATATATGTTCTGTGTTGTAAATTCTTCATAAAAATGAGAAGTTCTCCAAATGATTCCACCATGTGGTTTCACAAGGGAAGCAATTTGGTCCTGGCTTTTATGCACATTATTGTCACGGGTTATGGAGCGCATGTGACACAGGCTACTTAAACAAACAAACTCGATCTGCTTTGCAAAGGAAAACTAGACTCGCAAACAAACAGAAAGCAATGTTCAAATACAAAGGTCAATTTGAGCGAAAACGCAGTGGAGTAACAAATATTGTGTTTAATGAGCCTAGATAATATTTCACAAATAAATACAAACCATCCTACAAATTGTATATAACCTTTGAACAAATACCAAATCTTGTGCACATAAACGCATATATGTCTGTTACGATTGTGAGACACTTGGCTTTTTATGAGATCTCTTGGCTAGATTTTCTCACAAATGTGTCCAGGCATATTTTCTTACAAATGCAGTTGAGCAACTTCCTCTTCTAAAACAGTAGATGACGCTAAAATAGGGGATTATAGCCAGTTTTCTTTTGCAAAGCAGATCGAGTTTGTTTAATTATGTCACATAATTCGCTCCATAGTGGCTGCTCAGAATTAAGTGCAATGACGCAGGAGAATAATATACAAATAGCCTTTAATCCAAAATTCACGGAACAGGCAGAGAAACAGATTAACACACTTCAACATTGACATGAACTGAACCGACCAGGGAGTATAAATCTCTATGGTATAAATACACAGGAACTAATGAGAAAATGAATCTGTGCAAAAGACTCCTTAATAATAAGATGATGCTAGAGCACTGTTGCACTATTTTAGTTGGGACTCTTATTATGAAGTCTGTAGGGAGTGACCGGAAGAGCAGCTATTACTTCCGCTCGGTGCGAATGGCAGATTGCATCAGCCGCTGCTAGTAATCAGGATCACCGCAATCTCGAACAGCTGAAGACGTGCATCAGAATCATTATCACCCTCCGATTGGATGGATGCATGTTGTGTTCGTGTGCGTCCTATAAAGAGTGAGTACTTTAATCCTGTAATGTTCGCTGATTGATGCTCGTTATCAGTAATGACGCAGTTATCGGCATGTATAATGTCACATGGCAATGTTTATTAATCCGTGCCAGCTTTTATAACTTATCTGTCGATCTTCCAAGTTTAGAGTTATAATGTTATACTATTATAGTAGATAACGTAGATAAAAAGTAAGTAAATATGATGGAAGATGTTATATCCAGTGTTTATGTATCATTGTTATGAGGGGAGCAGCCTATAGTCAGTATGTGGATGATGATTTGTAATGATGCTACTGTTATTGAGTATCGCTTTGTGTGTTGCAGAGAAACCACACACACACATACAAGCATCTACAACCTCTACTACGAGCACGCCAAACGTGTCTATGCCAGCTAATGGTTATTCAGCTAATGGCCTACTGACTGTACTCCAGGTCTCAGCTAAGTGTGCTTAGCCTGCTCACATTGTGTCATTGTCCACCAAGCCTTGCATGTGCAACAGCAATCGTCTTCATGCTCAAACACAGTTAAGGAACTCCATTCCCTTTGGAGGCTGCTCTCATCAGTCTACTGCACTATTGATCTCAAGTTTTCCTAGCTTGTTGAAGTTTATGTAAAGGCTGTCTCCTCCTCTCATGCTAATTCTGCATACCAGTGAGAATAAATCCAGTTCAAACTGATACTTCACTCTGTGGTGTTCTGACCGACACACCTGGTTCACTGCGATCCAACTAGCCCTAGCAGCTTCAAGTAGTTCTTCACTACATTCTGTGGTCATTCGAGCCGGATCGCAGCTGTGCTGGGAGCATGCAACGAAGTGAAGAAGCAGTGTGGGCCCCATCCACTCGGCCCAAGCGGCAGTTAAGGCAGCCATCATATTTGAGAGATTATGAGGTCAGTGTAGCGCGACCGAAGATACATGACTCGCATGTCAGCCCGCTACCACACGCGCCGACCAGGGAAGAGTGGAGTTCACAGCCTCATGTAAAGTGAAGTAGACTCCCCAATGCACGGGATGATTATTCCACGAGCTCTGGGGAGAGCATTAACAACACGAGCCTAGGATGGCCACATGCCCCTATGCCCTACACGGAGGAGGAACCGAGCGGGTTACACCGAGAGAGTCTGGAGTACAGTTTAGCCTCACCTCATGGTACTAGAAGGGAGTCGGTTGAGTTAACAACCTCGGCCAGAGTGCTTGGAGCAGCGCGGCAGGATCCGTCCTCAGAGCAATGGCCAGTGCCACCCCTTCCATCACCGGGTGACTCATTAGCACTAGAGGAGGAGGAGTTTGACGAGGGACTTCCCCCTCCACCATGGCCTTCATTTGACTACTCTCCACCGTCTGCGGCTGCCGAGGATCAGCGTATGGTCACCGTTATAGACAGAATGATGAGCGAGTTACAATTGATGAAGGACAGTGTAACTTCCAGTGTCACAGCCCATACTCGGCCACATTCTATCCCTCATAGCTTGAACAGCCCTCAACCTAAACGAGGTCCTGGAAAGCACGACGTCCGGTCCTATAACCCGGGTCCAGAGCCCTACATGCCCATCTCCTGTACACAGCCCAGTATGTATCGCACAGATGCGGGATCTTCAACTCAGTACCCAGCCAGGCCTGATACAAGTCAATCACATCCTGCTCGAGGCAGACAGTTCTCCCCAGCATCGGTGACTCTGGGAGGAGGAGACTACAGGGGCCCTGCGCCGAAAATTCCTCTCTTCGTCCATAAGGACCCGGTGGAGTTCTCTCGGCTGAAACTAGCCCGAGCCAATCTGCTACCCATTGACGCTTCAGAGCTTTTTAAGTATCAGATTCTGGTGGATCATGTGAAACTTGAGGAGGCCTGTCTCATTGCCGACTCCTTTATTAACTCGCCTAGGCCATACACTGACACCATGGCAGCCATGACAGAGAAGTTCGGCCAGCCGCACCATGTAGCATTGCAGAGGATTGCTGCAGTGATGGATTCATCTGAGATCAGAAGAGGAGATGTAGCTGCCTTTGAGAGGTTCTCTCTGCATGTACAGTCACTTGTGGGTATGTTACATACACTGGGCCCAGATGGAGAAGTCGAGCTGAGATGTGGCTCACATGTGGCACGACTCCTCACCAAGCTTCCAACAGAGATGAGAGCGAACTTCAGACGTCAGATGTTCCATCGTCCCGGACATACTCATACGCTGCTCGACCTGGCAGAGTGGCTCCGATACGAGTCGTGGTGCCAAGGTTACGACAACCCTTCAGACATCCGTATCCAAGGGCTGTCAGGACCTCGAGCCGAGAAGCGACGGAGCAAGCCAGTAGCTACGGTGCTGCACGGAGTAGAGAGCTATACGTCGAACCGAGGATTGAGACAGGAGGGTCAGAACTCATCTGCGCCGAAATGGAAGAGCAAATCCAAACCCTACTGTCCATACTGTGAGGGCACCGAGCACTTCTTGAATAGGTGTCCAGTGATTCAGAGACTCACCAAAGAGGAGGTCATTGAGTGGATCAGGGTTAATAAGAGATGTTGGAGATGCGGGAGAGCACATCAGGCAGCGCAATGTGACCTCAAGAAACTCTGCGAGGTGTGTCAAGGGAAGCATCTGAGAGTCTTGCATGACGCCAACGCACGTCCCACGGCTGAGCCGCCGAAGTCTGAAAGCTGTCTGGTGAGCACTAGTACAGAAGTTCTCTACCTGGACAGACCATCAGCCCACTCTCGTGTTCTGCTGAAAGTCGTCAGAGTTCTCCTGCGCAATAGGGACAGGACATTAGACACTTACGCAGTTCTGGATGATGGTTCTGAGCGCACAATGCTCCTCCCCGAGGCCGTTGATAAATTGGGTTTGGAGAAGAAGCCTGAGGACCTTGCTCTCCGCACAATTAGGCAGGAAGTTCAAACCCTGAAGGGAGCTGCTGTCTCATTTAAAATCTCATCCTCTACCAGTCCCAAGAGAACATTTCGGATAGTGGAGGCCTTCACCTCCCAACGCTTGGGTCTAGCGGACCATTCTTACCCGATCACCAGCCTGAAGAGGAAGTACAAGCACCTGACAGATCTCCCCCTCGAGGCATTCGATCATGTTAAGCCGCTCGTGTTAATTGGTGCTGATTACCCCCATCTACTTAACCCTATCGAGCCGGTGAAAATGGGCCCCCCTGGAGGTCCGGCAGCCATTCGCACGAGACTGGGATGGGCACTTCAAGGACCCGCACACCTTACACAGTGGGCATCAAGCACCCAGCAGTGTCTCTTCACTAGTGTCTCACCCCAGATGACGGAGCTGATGCAGAATGTGGAGAAGCTTTGGAGGATGGACACACTGCCATGCCAGAGTGGTAAACTGGCAATGAGGTCGAAGCAGGACAAGGAAGCAGTGGAGCTCCTAGAGGTCAAGACAAGGCGAGTACAGGTCGCAGGCGTCCACAGATACGCCACGCCTCTGCTACGGAAGCGAGACATTCCCCCTCTTCAAGCTCCCAAGGAAGCCGTGCTACCCAGCCTCAGAAGTCTGGAGAGACGCTTGGCCCAGAACCCTCTACAAGTTGATGAGTATTGTGCTGCGATCCACAAGTTGGTGGAGACGGGAGCAGTCAAGAAGATTGACCAAAGGGAAGCCTCCACCACAGCTGAGTCGTGGTATATACCCCACCACTTAGTGAACCATAATGGAAAGAGTCGTTTGGTCTTTAACTGCTCCTTCCAATTCCGAGGTCGAAGTCTCAATGATACCCTCCTTCCTGGACCGACATTGGGATCCTCTCTTCTAGGTGTTTTACTGCGCTTCAGAGAACACGCGGTAGCAGTCAGTGGTGACATCAGAGGCATGTTCCACCAGGTTCAGCTCTTACCAGAAGACCGGCCGCTCCTCAGGTTCGTCTGGCGGGACATGAAGAGTGAAAACCCCCCTGATGTCTTTGAGTGGCAAGTCTTACCATTTGGTACTGCATGTTCACCGTGTTGTGCCACTTTCGCTCTCCAGTTGCATGCGAGAGATCATGGGGGCCCAGGAGAAGGAGTCAGGCATTCAGTGGAGCACTGTTTCTATGTGGACAACTGTCTTCAGAGTGTGCACACAGCCGAGGAAGCTAAGGAGCTGGTGGACCGGCTCAGGGAAGTGCTAGCATCTGGAGGGTTTGAGATCAGGCAGTGGGCCTGCAACATACCTGATGTCCTCAGACACCTACCTGCAGAGGCGAAGTCCGACAGCATGGAGCGATGGCTTTCGCACGATGAGCCTGAAGTTTCTGAACCAGCCCTTGGACTTAGCTGGCACTGGGAGACAGACACCTTAGGTTACAAAAGCCGCCCTCTAGAGTACGGAGCACTCACAATGAGGAATGTTTACAAGGTGCTCGCCCGACAATATGTCCCTTTGGGATTCATTGCACCTTACACGACCCGCGCAAAGATGATCGTCCAGAGCATGTGGGACAAACCGCGTGACTGGGATGACCCACTGATCCCTCAAGATCTGCAGAAAGCATGGAAGGAGTGGGAATCAGAGTTACACTTGCTGCCACGTGTCTCATTATCCCGGCACTATGCTTCGGCTAAAACCGATCAGATGGTTGCTTCCAGACAGATCCACGTGTTCAGTGATGCCTCTGAAAGGGCCTACGGAGCAATCTCTTATCTGAGGACAGAAGATACTCAGGGACGGGTCTACCTGGCATTCCTGGCGGCTAGATCCAGGGTAGCACCCCGGCGACAGCATTCCATTCCCCGCCTCGAGCTCTGTGGTGCCTTGACCGCTGCCCAATTGGCAAAGACGTTAGAGAGAGAACTGACTCTGATGACGGATCAGACAATCCTTTGGAGCGATTCGACAACAGTGTTAACCTGGTTGCAGTCGGAGTCATGCCGCTTCAAGGTTTTCGTGGGAACACGTGTCTCTGAGATCCAGGAGCTGACAGGAGAAAGTACCTGGCGCTATGTTGACTCCGCGCAGAACCCAGCGGATGATGTGACCCGTGGGAAAACACTGGCAGAATTGGCTGTGCCTAACCGTTGGAGCCAAGGGCCATCTTTCCTCCTCAAGGGACCTGCTGAATGGCCACTCTCACCTGGAAAGGCACCAGAAGAGAATGTCATGGAGTACAAGAAGTCTGCTTCGTGTGGGGTGATATCTAGAGCAGACAGAGAGGAGACCTACCTGGGCCAGTCATACGAGTCCTGGAAGGATATGGTTGAGTCCGTGGCGCAGGAGGTACATGGGGCGGCAGACCGAGATGAGCCCTTGATAGCGGCTAACTACCGGCAGGCAGAGATGACTATCTTCCGGAGAGTTCAGGCTGAGTGCTTTCCAGAGGAGTTGCGTCACCTAAAGGCAGGGAAAGCGGTACTTCGAAGTAGTCGTCTCCTAACCCTGTCCCCGGAGCTAGACCCCGACGAGGGAATCATACGAGTCGGAGGAAGACTCTGACGTGCCGAATGGTTAGACCCTGCATTCAAACATCCTGTTGTCCTGGACCCCTTGCATCCAGCGACAAAACTCCTTATCCAGGACTACGATGCTCGTCTTTGTCATCCGGGTCCTGAGCGAGTATTCGCCGAGATGCGCCGGGTCTTCTGGATTCTCCGTGGTAGGGAAGCAGTTCGGAGGGTGCAACACCAGTGCAAGGAGTGTCGAAGATGGAAGTCTAAGCCGTTGGGCCCGAGGATGGCCGACCTACCAGTGGCACGTCTACACTTATACAAACCGCCGTTCTTCTCCACTGGCGTCGACTGCTTCGGGCCTTTCCAAGTCAAAATAGGACGACGCTCAGAGAAGAGATGGGGCATTATCTATAAGTGTCTTACCACCAGGGCGGTGCATCTAGACATCCTACACAGTATGGACGCTGACTCGTTCCTGATGAGTCTCAGGCGGTTCATTGCTCGTAGAGGGACTCCAGCTGAACTCTATTCCGACCAGGGTACGAACTTTAAGGCAGGAGAGAAGGAGCTCCGTTAGTCTTTTAACAGCATGTCCTCCGACCTCCAACGACTCTTATCCAAGCAGAAGATTGATTTCCACTTCAATCCGCCTGCAGCACCTCACTTCGGGGGAACTTGGGAGAGGGAGATCAAGTCTGTCAAGGCTGCACTGTATACTGTCTTAGGAGTTCAGCCTATCTTTGAGGAGGTACTACATATTACCTTACTGGAGGTAGAGGCAATACTGAATACCAAACCTTTGGGCTATACCTCATCCAGTGTCGATGACTTGGACGCCGTGACTCCTAATGTCCTCTTAATGGGGCGGCTTGATGGAGCACTGCCTCCAGTAGTCTATCCTAAGAGTGAGGGACTAAGCCGGCGGAGATGGCGACACTGCCAAGTTATAGCAGATCACTTCTGGGCAAGGTTCATCAGGTGTTACCTGCCAACCCTTCAATGCAGGCAGAAGTGGCATGGTGCCCCAGCTGATCTGACAGTGGATTCGGTAGTCCTGTTGATGGACCCCCAGTTCCCCAGGGCACTTTGGCCAGTTGGCAGAGTGGTTAAAGTACATCCGAGTGCAGATGGTCATGTGCGATCCGCGGACGTGCAGGTCAAAGACAAAGTGTATACTCGGCCAGCTGCCCGGCTTATTACTCTTCCAGTCATTCCAGATGCTGAGGAGGATGAGGAATGCCCCTCTACGGTCTAAATTTAGGATGAGCCTTTTACGTGAACAAATTGCACGCAATTTGGGGGCGGCTGTGCAAAAGACTCCTTAATAATAAGATGATGCTAGAGCACTGTTGCACTATTTTAGTTGGGACTCTTATTATGAAGTCTGTAGGGAGTGACCGGAAGAGCAGCTATTCCTTCCGCTCGGTGCGAATGGCAGATTGCATCAGCCGCTGCTAGTAATCAGGTTCACCGCAATCACGAACAGCTGAAGACGTGCATCAGAATCATTATCACCCTCCGATTGGATGCATGTTGTTTGTGTGCGTCCTATAAAGAGTGAGTACTTTAATCCTGTAATGTTCGCTGATTGATGCTCGTTATCAGTAATGACGCAGTTATCGGCATGTATAATGTCACATGGCAATGTTTATTAATCCGTGCCAGCTTTTATAATTTATCTGTCGATCTTCCAAGTTTAGAGTTATAATGTTATACTATTATAGTAGATAATGTAGATAAAAAGTAAGTAAATATGATGAAAGATGTTATATCCAGTGTTTATGTATCATTGTTATGAGGGGAGCAGCCTATAGTCAGTATGTGGATGATGATTTGTAATGATGCTACTGTTATTGAGTATCGCTTTGTGTGTTGCAGAGAAACCACACACACACATACAAGCATCTACGACCTCTACTACGAGCACGCCAAACGTGTCTATGCCAGCTAATGGTTATTCAGCTAATGGCCTACTGACTGTACTCCAGGTCTCAGCTAAGTGTGCTTAGCCTGCTCACATTGTGTCATTGTCCACCAAGCCTTGCATGTGCAACAGCAATCGTCTTCATGCTCAAATACAGTTTAGGAACTCCATTCCCTTTGGAGGCTGCTCTCATCAGTCTACTGCACTATTGATCTCAAGTTTTCCTAGCTTGTTAAAGTTTATGTAAAGGCTGTCTCCTCCTCTCATGCTAATTCTGCATACCAGTGAGAATAAATCCAGTTCAAACCGATACTTCACTCTGTGGTGTTCTGACCGACACACCTGGTTCACTGCGATCCAACTAGCCCTAGCAGCTTCAAGTAGTTCTTCACTACAGAATCAGACGACAGGTGAACGGAATAATGATCAAACAAGCTGAGAAACCGTAGCCGGGCTATCACCAGACCAAGCTCAATCTTTTAAGATTGAACATTGGTCTGGGAAGTCTTCTCTGCTATGTATTTTCTACTGCACAAGAGGCGTGATCAACAGGCATAGTTCAAATGTACGCAATTCAGTACGTGCACAATATGGCGACCGTTGACGTTCGAACTCGATGTGTGTGGGCCAGTACTTCCGGTGAAAACTTCCGGTGATCTGACAGTGAGAGCAAGAGACAACGGCGACCATTACCAGAGACATAATTTTTCAACCCCACCAAATTTTTAAATGCATATAATTTTCAGTGTATTTCACCAGTGCGTTTCTATTCTTTCTATTACTGCATTTATTTTGTGCAAGTGAGATAAGTAAAGAGCATACTATTTCATAAATCATTATCTGTCTCAGACTGTCTGGTGTTTATAAGCAGCACATACAGTATTTTACTACGTGTAAAATATACACAAACTTAGCTATATTAAAAATACAGTTAAAAATATAAATGTAAAATATGTGATGATAAAATTGATCGAGCAATTGTAAGTAAGTGAAAATATATGTGCAGAATTAAGAAAATAGTATTTATGGAAATAAATTGTAGCCTATCACAAAGCAAACATGTTCACGGGGTATTTTATTTAACAACTCTAATCATAGTTGTAACTCAATATTTACATTTGGCATAATTGTCATTGCGTATGCGTATGCAGCATGAGTCAAATACAATCTTCTGTTCGTGAACAGTTGTATTTCATTCATTAATCTGACTGTGCATCCGTGCATTTAATTGCCATTGGCTCCTGTGATAGTATCGATCATATATATATAATTCATTCTATAAACAACTACAACTAGAGATCATTTCCGGCTTTCTCGGCTCCCTGCACCGGGCGTAATGCGAAACCGGAAGTGTCTATACGCACACTCGCTGATCGGAAATCCAACATGGCGGCCACGTGCAACTAGGCTATTGGATAATCCTTCAACCAATCACACCAACAATCCGGGTGACGTACTTTGCACAGAAAACTTCAGGCAGGAAACATGTCAACAAATGTGATGGTTTGGAGCAATGATCAGCGGTTTGCAGAAGCAGCAATGGCATCCATTTGCATTTTTGATTTGGAGCATTTCCGGCCAGGCAGAAGTCGACCTCTTTGCATCAAAAGAGAACACCCACAGCCTAATATCCTTCTTGAAGGAAAAGGACGCATTAGCCCCAGATGGCCCTCTTTGCACCTTTATACCTTCCCTCCGGTAGCACTGTTCTCTCAGGTCATCAGCTGAATCAGGGAGGACAGATGCTCAGTTTTACTCATAGCACCACCCTGGCAGAACCAGCTGTGGTTCCCGGGAATAGTTCAGCTACTGTCATCAGCACCATGGCCAATCCCGCTCAGGAGGGACCTCCTTTTCCTTGCGGAGGGGTCAATTTGGCATCCCCAACTCGATGGGAGCTTTCACATCTCTCCCAGGAGGTCATGAACATGATCTCTGAGGCTAGGGCACCTTCTACCAGGCGCCTTTATCCACAATTTTTTAATATTTTTTCTGGCTGGTGCTCAGCCCAGCATATAGACCCGATGTCTAGTGAGATTGCTTCCATTCTCATCTCTGCAGGAGCTGTTCGACGTGGGCGCACCCCGTCCATGCCTTAAAGTATACACGGCAGCTGTAACAGAGTACCATGCTCCTTTATCTGGCCAGACGGTTGGGAAAAACGACCTGATGGTCAGATTTCTCAGAGGTGCCAGGAGGCTAAATCCGCCTCGCCCCAACCCTTCAAGGGACCCGTCTATTGTCCTGGGGGCCCCAAAGGGTCCTCCGTTTGAGCCTCTCTCGCTAAAGACAGCCCTTATGCTGGCTCTGGCATCAGTCAAACGAATTGGTAACCTGCAGGCTCTTTCAGTGGATGCTTCCTGCCTCAAGTTTGGGCCCATTGACAGCAAAGTTGTCCTTAAACCCAGAAAAGGCTTTGTGCCTAAGGTGCGTTCCACAGCCTTTAGAGCATAAGTCATTTTCCGCAGGATTTGTGAAGGTGTTTGTTTTTTATTTGACTTGCCTTGACAGCAGAAGTTCTGGGCGTGCATACCATTGGTAGGGCGGACATAGTACACACAACAAACACAGCGCCTCCAACGCTCCGAACTGAACAGAGGGTTGGGAGGTGAACACATGGTCACTTTGAGTGTGGTACAGCTTTGGCGGGACTTAGCTCCCTCCTCGTACCCAAAGCATCAGTGACTGCTTAAGCTGCTCGAAATGGGTAGTGCTTAGCTTGGCGGAAGCAATGATTCACCTCGGATAGTGTTGAGGAGAAGCGCTGAGTCTGCTGCGAGCTGCGAGGTGGAGTTATTCCGCTGCAGGAGCTTGCTGTGACAGCGAATAGAGGTCTCAATGTTTAATGCGACTTATACAGGCAGTCGGCTTATATAGGTTTCGGCAGGCTGAAAAGCCATTTGTCTGTGGAAGTGCACAGATGTGAATCAATCAGGCTTCGGTATTTTGAGAAAACAGTGTTTCCCCATACGCATCAGAAACTGACACAATGCAAGTAAACACAACGGATCCATGAATATTCAAATTAGCCTCGCCTCCACTTACACATACAGGCTCATATACAAGTCAATGTATCAGAATGGTGATGTATTGCTCTCTACAATGTCGGACACATAACAGTAATTAATATGATTAGCCTTTGGCTTGACTATGTTATAATACAGCTAATAATGTGTTGCTAATGTTACACAAACCATGTTGCCGTTCGCCATCTCAGTCTGCCTTCTAAAAATCTGTATCCTTAGAAACGATTTGAACAACTTAGAACGTCAGTGGAGAAAGGCATATAGTTCATTATAACATTGTAATATACATCAACATAATTCCCGCTATTGCTAAATGTACCCCATTTTTTCAACAGAAAAATATATAATCTGGCTTCTCTTGAGACTCCCCTGCTTCAGAGCACAGTAATGCTAAAGCCCGCCCGCACATTTAGGTGATTGGTTACAAGGTAGTTTGTGACGTAAGAAAAGGCAATTTCAAACCACGTTTTTGAGACTGTCTTTTTTTCACTGCAGTTTTAAAGAGAAAAAACGCAATGGTGTTGATTATGGATTTGCACATGGTTTGTCTTAAAGCATATTAAACACACCGAATAGACATAAAACTTGATTTTCACCACAAGGGGTCTTTAACATTTTTCAAAACACTAAACTGAGCCTTGCAGGGCCTGAAAGTAACCTTTTGCCACACCTGCCAATGCCTGGTGACATTTACCGGCCATAAAAAAATGTTTTAACATCATAACACCAAACATTTTAGATAGCAGTGAAAATTCACAATTTCCAGGTACAAAAATATAGTAGTCAAATGTGTAGTAAAACCCTTATTAAAGTTGCAAAACTTATTTAGCCAAGAGCAGTGAGAGGGTTTTCTTTTTGTCTTTTGTTGTTTGAGTAACATTAAGGACATAGCCTATACATTAGGCTGCTGTCACTTCAGGAACAAATGCATGAATCCAATATATTGAATCACATGCGTTTTCCTTCTCAGCTGTATATTCACTTAAGATATATAGGCCTAACTGACTGTTTACAGACTGTTTGAAGTGCAAGAAGACATGAAAGAGAGTTTAATTCAGTATTTGTGCGCTGTCTGAGACGCAGATTTCTGGGCATGCACTTCGGGTGTTTGTGCTCAGAAAACTTCCCACAGCGAGTAACGAAATGAGTTCCCTGTCGCGTCTTTTTGCACTTAAATATTTCAATTGGCAAGACTTAAACTTTCGTTTAAGATGATGCAGCACTGGCCCGTCAACTGTCACGAGCGATGTTCACGTTTGTTCACGTTCATATTCTCACAACATTGCATTGCTAGTGTAAGACTGGAAAAATTAGAAGGAATTTAAGAGAGGACCACTCTCTGTGAAAACAAAGGAAATTAACATTTGAACTCCCCCTCATGCACTATTGAGACGAAGGTCTCCCCTCCCTCATCCTAATCTACATTTCTCTCACCCCATTCTTCATCCTGGCAGAGATCTCCCAAACTCACACAAGAATCTAAATGGTTTAATGTGAATGATTATCATACATGTTTGGTGTTATTTGAAATGTCTCGGTGCGACTGGTACAAATGTCTCATTCCCAAAGAAGTAAACCAAAAGATAATAAAGTTCTTAGGAAGTTTAGAAATATCTTCCACACTGGAGGGTGTGTCTTTGAGTTAACACCTTCTGACCATTTGACTGAATGCTAATTTTCCACTGCTAGCAAATGGTGACTTACAGGTAAATTTCCACTGTGGATGATGCTTAGATTTGAAATGAGGTCTGGGTATATAATGAAATGCAGCGAGAGCTCAGGGCCTTTTCTGTATTTGAGATCGGCGCGTGAGGCTGAGAGTTGCGAGACTCTCACCCTCACGCATTTCTTATCGGGGATGTTTTGCATTGATTATCTTTGAATTGATTATGAAATTGTAATGATACATTTACCTGACATATTAAATTGTAAACGTTTGATTTTACTCTGATTGACTCTGAGTTTGTTCTCCCAAGGAGATTATCGGATTCGTATGCTCCCGCAATACTGCGTCAGATTGGCGACGGCTAATACTTTGTCACTAGTTCAAGTGTACTTGTTTTGTAGAGACGGGGCATTCCGTTTAGGGTAGCTAACGTGCTACTTGACCAACCTAAATTTGGGTACGTCTATTTTACTTCTGTCTTGATTTAAAGTAACTTTAGATAAGTGTTCGTGAGAAATCACGGGCTTGGCCAGTCTAAACTATTATGAGGGAAGTATTGTTGGTCAACTCATACCTATAATAGGGCCAAAACCTCTACTAAAGTATAACTATTGAATTAAGTTCAAGTGTATGCAATTCAAGGGGACTAAACGAAAAGTATCTCTGATTGTGTTTTGGGTGAATCCGACCGTCTGAGATATTAGTCAAAAACCTCTGTTTAGTGACGAAACTGACGAGATTGTGATCGTGAGACCTGCAGAAGATGCGAGGACCTCTAAGCGGCATAGTTTCCTAATCTGAACGGGTAAAACATAATTAAAGAGTTTCAAAAGAATAATCAAACATTTGCTCACTTTTAATGATACCGAGATATCATTAAAACCCTTTTCATTTATGGAGTCAGATGAAATAACGAGTAAATACATAAGACAAAATGTATTGAATTTAACCAAAATACTTTGCCTCGAGAAAAGACAGTAACACGCAGAGACCTTCACCGCTAATTCGAATACCGCCATTGGATCGAGTTAGACGGCCTTACACTAGAATTCATAAAAATATTACCAGGCAACTGGCAATTGACACTGCATCATATACTCGACAACATCGATTTTTACTCGCATATATGGTGCCTGGCGAGTGTTAATTTTAGACCCTGGTCAAATGTGTAACACTGGTTGTAGATTAATGGCACAGGCATGAAAGACTCCCACAATGCCCTAGTTAGTACATACACCCACTACACACCCAGTGCTGGTGTGCAAAAGACCAGGAAAGTTTGTAATGTGTTCCCCCAGGCACACTTTTAAATACATCAGCTGTCAAATACAATAGCCACGTCATGGAGAAAGAACAGCCCAGATTAGGCTACACCTTGAACACATGCCTAAAAAAGACTCCCAAATGTATGTATAACAGGTACTTCTCCATTTTCATCATGTTTTGTCTATTGAGAATTTATTTCCTCAAGCATTGCGGTCAGTATGACAGCAGTTATAAACAAGCCCCATTTTTGTTTGTATATTGTATCACCTTGGCTTCAGCAAGCAATTTTGTTGTTTTGATGAAAGAATATGCCTTCCGGGAGAGATATGCCAAATGCTAATTTGTTAATGCTCTGAACCTACAGCCAACCTTTTAAATAGGCAGGTTAAACAACTTAAAGGTATTGTAGGTAAGATTTTTTTAAAAACTTTTTTCCAAATTTGTTTAAACTTTCTATATATATATCAATGTTTAATTAAAACGTAAGTACTCTGGAAAAGAGAGTATAAAAATCAAGTGTCTATAGTCCTCTCAGGGCAGCAATAAACACAGGTAGGCTACTTATCTCCATTCACTTCCACCCCCTCCATTCTGGGCTCCTTCCAAACCCACGCCCCCAAAACACAGGAACGCGCGATGCCGACCGCTCACAGCTGGAGTACGCGCTTAGTAGCGCCTAGCGGAGAGGAGCGCAGTGCATGTAGTGACATCATATCAGACTCACATGTAATAAAATACCTAACTTTATCATAATGAATATAAACAACTAACATGGCTGTTAGTACTCACTATCAAGCTAGCATATCGATACTGGTAAAGTTTAAAATATATTGAGTTTGATTCGTTAAAGAGCTAGTAACATAAAGCAAAGCTAAAAACAGCTTGCATTGATACACGTTTTCCCATTACAATCAGTTACACTGTGATGAAGGTGAATTTCGTGTAAGATTCATAACATACACGCCGTGTTTTGCATGTAATTGTGTCTCTTACTAGTCTCTTCCCCTCCTCGAGTCAAACGTGAGCGCGCATGTGGGCAGCGCATGTAGCAGCGGGTGTGTTGCCATGGTTGCGAGAGAGTGACAGTCGCCTAAGCCAATCCTTTGTTTTGTCCTAATGGAAATAATGAGCTGTGTTTAGTGCAGATTAAACGGTCTAGAGTCACTCGATTTTTATACTCTTTTTATCAGAGTACTTACATTTTAATTATGCATTTATATATATATATATATATATATATATATATATATATATATATATATATATATATACGCTGATTTAGTGAGCGATCACTTTGGGGGCTTTCACACTGGCAGGTTAGTTCGGGACGGGGCACGGTTCCCATGAAAATCGCTAATGTGAACGCTGTCATGGGACCCGGGTGCGCACTGGGGTATCGAACCCGAGGCTACCTGAAGGAGGTGGTCTGAGTCGGCAGTGTATTCGCGCATTGCGCGTGCATCAGGGCAACACATTTGAAAATCCACTGTCTCCTCAAAATAGTCTGTTTGCAAGCAGTAGAAGCCCATCTTATGTGATACATGCACAGTAAACTTGTATTGTTCACTCAGCTGCGCATAATAGCAGCGAATTAATAAAAAACACAATATATTGACCCGCGTTCTGCTTTCTATCATGCGCCGTGCACGTTTGCGATGACAGAATATGCACGCAAACGCAACAGGGTTCGATAGAATCAAGTTGAGTGTGAAACCAGACCATCGCTGCGGGGGGCGCCGGGAACAATCGCGCTCGAGCTCGGACCGCAGCAAACGAGCCCAGTGTAAAAGCCCCCAGAGAGAAGAGAAAACTATCATAAATAAGGGTCCCTCTATGCGGTTTGTGTGGCGAGTGATCTCGCTTGAGTAATGTGAGAGCTTCACGTTCATGAGGAGCCTATTTATCTTCAGTGACATTGAAATTAAAAACGAGTGTGTGTGTTTTCTTCCTTCTGAATATAAAACAAATCTAGAACCTGTATTTGTTAGTGTGGCTGGTTGCAGTTGACATGAGGCACCAAATTTGTATTTTAATTTATTTGAACTTTTACCTTGAATTTATTCCTTATCTCTGTGCTTTACTCTGAGTTTCGTTTTCCTGAAAAGGGTACACCCCCTTTTAAACTCAACATCTCACACATAATAAGCAGTCAGCAGTTCAAGAGCGTCCCAGTTGGCTTAAGATGGATCCCTGTAAGTAGTAGCCTAGCCTAAATGCAGAATTTGTAATATTCACCAATCACAGTAATCATAACCTGTTTGTTTTCTTATAAGGTACAATGATTGCAGCTGGTGCAGGAGCAGGTAAAAGAAATGCGGAAACTTGTTTTACAGAAGACATTATTTTAACTGTCAATTTTTAAATGTTTATCTGAACCAGTAAGTTCAAATATGCCACGTTTCCAGCCGTAGCAGTTGCAGCAGCTCCTGCTGTTCTAGCAGCGGCCGGTTTCACCGCAGGTGGAATTGCTGCAGGTTCAATTGCCTCCACTTTGATGTCAGCTGCTGCCGTGGCGAACGGAGGAGGGGTTGCAGCTGGAGGTATAGTAGCTGCTCTTCAAGCCGCTGGTGAGATATAACAAATCATAAATTATAATTAAACTGCCAGCAGGTGGTAGTAATCGGACAATTCCCAGCCAACAAAATGCATCATTGACTTTCAGTCAAAACATTGACCTAAAAATCACCCAATTTGCAGTGTAGCTTATCAGTCGCACATTAATATTTTTTAAGATATGTATTTAGATTAATTCATAGGAATTTTCTCTGTAAATCATCTGTGAATTCAAATTTGGGCTTTTTGTTACGCTGTTAGCTACTGACATCTTATCTCGCACTTGACCGTAAACAGAAGCGTCGAGTCACGCTGCTAAAATTCTGTGGCCATAAAGTCCCAAGGGGACGGATTGAAGTGATGCACAGACAGAGAACGGCTGGCTAGGCTATGACACTTGGGCCCTGTCCCAATATCCACACTACGCCCTAAGGTCTTCCTCGAAGTGGACACTTGTTGAAAGTGCACTTAGAGAAGTAAGTGCGCAAGGGGCCGAAGCTGTGAAGAGCAGAATTGGGACAGTTTTGCATACGTCGACTGTTGTGATCAGGAGAGCAAACATGGCGCTGGCCGTTTCAACTTTTTAATTTATTTCATTAAAGCTTTCTATTCTGTTTTTTTTTTTTTATATATATATATATATACATTTTTTTGAGTATACGTAGAGACTATATGTATACGTTCAGGCTATATGTATATGTGGTGTTTTGCTTTATTTCGTTGTATGTAATTGTGTACATCTTTGTAGATTACTTATATTTTTGATACCTTGGCATTAAAAAAAAAACAAAAAAAAAACATGGCGCTGGCCACCTAAAAGGAATAAGAAGCTATACAAGTCAAGAAATAAAGTAAGTTAAACGATTCAGTCAAACATAAGTCTGCCGGCTACAACGTTAAAGATAAATAGTCTAAATAATTTATATAAAGTTATGAAACTAAACTTTGCCCTCAGCCAAAACATTTTGCCAGGGAAGAAATGATAGATTCATGAGATCAAAGATCGCCTGTTAGATATAGCCTACACAAGAAAAATTATATCTCATGTTTAACCACTAGACTAGAGACATCAGCCAGCGGCAAACGTCAGAAGGACTTGCCGAGGTAAGGCTGTTCCAGGCGGGATACATGAGCGCTGAGTGCCCGGTGATTGCCTGGATCTCACAACTCCGAAAACGTCAGATTAAAATTTTAAATAGGAGCTATCTGTATGAATAAATAACATATTTGAGCTTTAAACAACTACATTCTCGACCCAAAAACTCTTAAAACTACATTTTGTGACACAATAACAGTAGTATTTTTAAATTCCTCGGTCTTTCTCCTCTGCTATTGACGGCGACGCAACTGTTAGGTTAGTTATCAACCGTTTTGCTCCCCCATTGGTTAGCTGTTCGAAACGTCACGACACTACAAGGATTCTGGGTAATAGCCCATAGCAAAGTGAGGTCTGATGCGCACTTGCGAAAGGGGTGCATTAAGTGCGCTGATGATCACCCCTGGAGAACACCATTGAGGATCGAAACACCCTACCGTCTTGCACCCCTTAACGAGAACGCGCATTGAGGGGCACAAGGGCGGAAGTGCGGATATTGGGACAGGGCCACAATTAGTGTTGGGTCCGAGTCCACCTTTGTCGGGTCGAGTCCCAGTCCGAGTCCAAAGAGGGCCGAGTCGGACTTGAGTGTCTCAAGTGTCTGGCCAGTGTCTACGGAGCCGAAGCGGGAGCAGAAAAGAGCGCCAGACGTCACGATGGATGGTCTCAACTTAGCTTCAACTTGGATTCAGCCAACTTAGCGAAAACTTGGAAAAGCTGGAAGGAGGACTTTACGCTGTATACCTCACTATGCCGATGCAGAGGAGACAACTAGAGTTAAGTTGTTTAATTACCTTCTCGGAGAGAGAGGAAGGGAACTTTTGACAACGCTGACAAGCGGTGATACATCTATGAGGAGGACAGTGAGTACAATGACAATGCTGTTTGATAACCATTACAATCTGCAACTGAATGAGACTGTTGAGCGATTTAAGTTTTTTGTTAAAGACCAAGGACAAGACAAAAATATTGACAGATATGGTAAATGGACTGCATTTATATAGCGCTTTCACAGATGCAATGGCCACCAAAGCGCTTTATATTTTGGCTCAGATTCACCCATTCACTCACTCATTCACACACCGACAGCGGTGTCAGCCATGCAAGGCACCATCCAGCTTGTCGGGTGCAGCTGGGGTTAGGTGTCTTGCTGATGGACACCTCGACACTTGGTCAGGTGGAACCGGGGATTGAACCACCAACCTTCTGGTTTGAAGACAACCTACATGAACCACTGAACCACTGCCGCCCATATGTCACAGATTTGAGAGTATTGGTCAGTACATGCAATTTTGGTGACATTAAGGACTCGCTAATAAGGGACCGCAATGTGTGTGGTACACAGAGCCCTGCGATGAGGGAAAGACTGTTAAGGGAAGAAAACTTAACTCTGGATAAGTACATGCAAATATGCAGAGCTACAGAACTGTCAAAAGAGAACAGCAAAACCATACAAGGTAAAACGGTGGAGAAAATACATAAAATGAAGAAGAATCCAAGGAGAGACATAAAGGATAGATTAACTGTAACTTTTGTGGCAACACACATGAGAAAAATAAACGAGAGGGGGTTCAGCGAAAAATCGGCAGCTGGCAGCAGGAAGTAGCTGCCACTGGGAGCTGACGTCAGCTGCGGCTAATAACCGGACGTCCGAGGTGGATGTCGCCAGGCATATAAGTTATTATATCAATATAAAATTTTAGTAGCCTACTTATTTAAATAAAATACTTCTATTAGTAAGTATTTTATATTTTTTGATATATTAAATTATATTATATTAAAAAAGGTTTATCAAATATAAATCAAGTAACGAAGATCATATAGCCTAATAAACATTAAGCTACACTTGAAATTATGAATTTGTATATGTATAAATATAATTTATGAATGAGTGTACATGTTTGTTAAATTATGAAATCTATTCAGAAAGAAATGCCTAGGTAATCATATTGTATATTTATTAAATACACATTTATTAAACTTAAATAATGAGAACAGGGAAAGGCTAAATTCCTTTCAGGATAAATCAATATCGATAAATTTGAGCAGTGTGTATGATTGTCAACAATCTGGCCAACACAAACCTGAACTGTTGACGAAACGCGTTCATGCCAGCTAGAAACGAATGCAAGTGAGCAGCAGATACAGAGCGCTTTAATTCGCGATCAACCTCGTTTTATTGTAGTCCTATAAGGTGAATTCAAAAAGGCATTATTTTTTCTTTGAAGCAGCAAAGGCTAAATAATTTGTTATATTTGTTGTTGTTTTTTTATTTGTTTTTGTAATTGGCGCGGATGACGCAGCGAAATATAATACAGGCTATAGTATAACATAATATAATACAACACAATATAATATATAGGCTGCTACATTATGAATTTTTACGTGTATAAATATAATTTATGAATGAGTGTACATGTTTGTTAAATAATTAAATACATACAGAAAGAAATGCCTATGTAATCACATTGTATGTATTTTAAATATATATTCTTTACAGGCTACATATTAAATGTACAACATTTAAACTTAAATAATGAAAGTCCTAAAAGAAGAAGAAAAGAACTTTGTCTCATCAATTACCTTTATTTAAAATCATGTTTTGCTATCATTTAAGTTTTACATTCTTGTCTTTGTATAAAGAAGCAGCTGTAACTGTTGAAACAGGCTTTGCATTTGTTGTTCTGAAATCAGAATGATAGATCACAATCCTGAACTAGATGGTAAAGTTTGTAGACAAACTTTAAGTTGACTTGCCAGAGAGTTTTAAGATGGTAAATCATGTTAAACCATACTAGAACATGTTTCATGGTTATCGCCGGTGCCACCATTGACCATTGGCCGCTGTCGCTTGACTACCAGTTACATGTGATTGGTTGCTACTACTTTGGACGATACTGATTGGCTGCCACGAAATGGCAGGTCCATCCTTATATGGCAGGGCTTCCGGCTGTCAACGGCAGCTACTTCCTGCTGCCAGCTGCCGATTTTTTCACTGAACCCCTACTGAAATAAACACAAATGTCCAGCCTACGGAAAGAAGTGTAAGAAATGTGGAAAAGAGAACCACTTTGCTGCAAAATGCAAATCTATGTTTGAGAAAAGCAAGAAAGGCAGACCGGTACACACAAGTTCAGAGTCAAGTGAATCGTGTGAGGACATCATGACAATAACAGACGTCAGAGAAAACCAAGAGACAATACATCAAGTGAAAGAAGCACAAAGCAAAAGTCAACATCTCTTTGCAGGTATGTTGGTGGACAAAAAGCTAGTCAACTTTCAGATAGACTGTGGTGCTACTTGCAATGTTATCCCAATACAACTGTTGAACCCAAAGACACAACTGGATCACACAGAGAAAGTACTTGTCATGTAGAACAAAAGCAGATTACGCCCACTTGGAAAATGCAATGTCAAACTCTGAAATCCGAGAAATGATTAACTGTACAGACTTGAGTCCAGGAGGACAGGATCCTGCTACTGGTAAAAAAGGCTAGTGAAGCCATGAAGTTGATCAAAGTGCAGTATGAGAACATACTGGCGATTGACAGTATAGTGAAAACACAGTGTACAGACAAAATGCCAGGCAAAAGTGAGCAACTGACAAATATGGAGAAAATAAAGACTGAGTTTGGAGATGTTTTCACAGGCGTTGGCTGCCTAGAAGGCGAGTACAACATTGAAATAGACAAAAGTGTACCACCAGTAAAACTGCCTAAACGCAGAGTGCCTGTAGCAATGATGACCCCACTCAAAGAGGAACTAAATAATCTGGAAAGACAAGAAATCATAGCACCTGTGGAGCGCAGCACTGACTGGATAAGCAGTATGGTGTCAGTGACAAAACCAGATGGGAAGCCAAGGATCTGTATAGACCCCAAACCACTGAATAGAGCACTAAAAAGGAGCTATTTTCCTCTTCCGACCATTGATGACGTCCTGCCAGGATTCTCAAAATCCAAGGTATTCACAATTTGTGATGTAAAGCATGGATTTTGACGTCAAGCTGGATGAAGAGTCCAGTTACCTCACCACGTTTGCAACCCCATTTGGACGGTATCGTTGGCTCAGGATGCCAATGGGTATAAGCCCAGCTCCGGAAGTCTTCCAAAGGAAACTCATGCAAGCACTAGAGGGCTTACCAGGGTTGTATATCATTGCTGATGATATACTGATCACAGGGAAGGGTGACACACAAGAGGAAGCGGACAAGGATCATGAGAAAAACTTGAGATGTGTTCTAATGAGGTGCAGACAAAGAGACATTAAACTCAATGCAGACAAGTTTAAACTGAGAAGAGATTCTGTACCCTACATTGGACACTTGCTAACAGCAGAGGGCCTCCGCATTGACCCGGAGAAAGTGCGGGCAGTGCAGGAGTTGCCGAGGCCTACAGATGTTAAGGGGGTACAGAGACTTGTAGGTATGCTGAACTACCTTTCAAAGTTTTGTGACCATCTTTCTGATGACTGTGAAGTTTTGAGACAACTTACACACAAGGACAACATGTGGGAATTGACTGAGGTGCACGAGACAGCTTTTAAAAGATTGAAAGACAAAATTGCAAACGCACCACTGCTTAAGCACTATGACCAAAATGAGGAGTTAATCCTGCAATGTAATGCCTCAGAGACAGGACTAGGAGCAGCCCTGACACAGAAAGGTAAACCTGTGGCATTTGCGAGCAGAGCGATGACTCCCACAGAAAGGGGTTACGCACAGATAGAAAATGAATGTTTGGCCATAATGTTCGGGATGGAAAAGTTCTACCAGTATACTTATTGTAGAAAAGTGACTGTTCAGAGTGACCATAAGCCACTGGAGAATATTGTGAGAAACCCACTACTTTGTGCACCAAAGAGATTACAGAGAATGTTACTCAGACTGCAGAAATATGACATTAATGTGATCTATGTGCCTGGCCGAGACATCCTACTAGCTGAAGCAGAGCTTATTTACCTGACAGTAATCAGGGAGACACAGAGGCAGATCTAGAGACTGTTAACATGATTACCTACTTGCCTATCTCTGCAGAAAGACTATCAGCCATTCGCGAGGCAACAAGAGAGGACTCAAAGTTGCAGGAAGTGATTAAGTTGATTCTTACAGAATGGCCTCAGAACAAAAAAGACATTGAGCAAAACATTCAACACTATTTTCAGGACGAGCTGAGCTTTCAGAATGGCATAGTGTTCAGGGGAGAAAGAGCAGTTATTCCTGACACACTAAGAGCCGACCAGCCGTATACACTCCAGCCGACCTGATCAGCCGTATACACTCAGTACATCTGGGAGTGGAAGGTTGCCTCAGACAAGTACGCGAGTGTGTGTACTGGCATGGGATGAATGAGCAGATAAAGATGTTTATTTCCAAATGTGACATCTGCAGGTCGGTGAACACCAAGCAATAAAAAGAGACATTGCATCCCCATGACATTGCTTACAGCCCTTGGGCTAAGATAGGAACTGATTAGTTTTCTTGGCACAATAAGGACTACCTAGTAGCTGTGGACTATTATTCACATTTTTTGGGAGGTTGATTATCTACCAGACACCAAAAGTACCACAGTGATTCACAAACTGAAAGCACACTTTGCTCGTCAGGGGATTCCAGATGTGCTCATCTCTGATAACGGACTGCAGTACTCATCACACGACTTTAAAATGTTCAGCCAAAAGTGGGAATTTGTGCACAGAACATCTTCACCCGGTTACCCACAAAGCAATGGAAAGGCAGAGTCAGCTGTCAAAACAGCTGGACAGGATCCATACTTAGCCCTACTGGACCATCGCAACACACCGAGTCAAGGTCTCACCACCAGTCCAGCACAGAGACTTCTCAGCAGGAGGACCTGGACCCTTCTTCCTACTAAAGAGACACTGTTGGAACCTAAAGTGTCAAACAACAAACAGGGACTGAACAACGACAGACAAAGACAGGAGAGATACTACAACCGCACCACAAAGGACTTGGACTGTTTATAATCAGGGGACAGTGTTCGAGTCCAACCATTTGAGCCTTGTAAAACCTGGAAAACAGCTAGAGTGATTAGACCAGTGAGTCCCAGATCTTATGAGGTTGAGCTAGAGTCGGGTAGTGTTCTGAGGAGAACTATTGCCCACCCGCAACATCTGAACAAACAGGGGCTTGGACAAACACACAAACTGTAGCTGCTGAACGTGTTCAGGGTAGTGATTAAAGCACTGTCACTACAAGGTCTGATTGTCAGGTTAAAATGCCTGCCTATTTGAGTGATTATACTAAGTGAGATTTTACATGACATGATAGGATAAATGAGTTATTGATTGCACAGTTAATTTGCAAGGAATATATTGTCAAGAATAAGTTTATAAAATATGCACTTGAAGTTAATGTCCTAAGGGGACATAATGTAAGTTCCGTCAGAACGCTCAAGTTCAAGATGCTAACTATCAAAAAGATTGTGTTACAAATTTAACATTGCGATTGGTTCTTCACGATCGATCTTAGAGACGCATATTTTCACATAGAAAGATTGCCACAACAAAGGAAGTTCCTGAGGTCCTTCTATTCGACCTAGCCATGTTACATAGACGATTGGCTGATACTGGCCCAGTCTCAAGAGCTGAGATGCAACGGCAAGAAGAGCGTTCTCTCTCCTGCCCAGAGGTAATGTGCTTGGGGGGTTAAATGTGACTCTGTCACCATCGGGGGCACAATTGTCTCCCACTCATATCAAGACCATTTTAAACAATCTAAGCAACATTGGCTAGGGCAGGACGTTACATAGGTATCAAGGCAGCTGCGTCCACAGTGATTTTTCTGAGCCTTTTGCACATTTAACCACTTCAGTTGTGGATCAAACCGGAAGATTTCATCTATACAATCACCAAAGGCAAATAAGGGCAAGGGCCTTCATTCATAAAGTTTTAATAAGAAAGGGAAATTCCAGACTTTAAACAAATTTAAATTTAAATGTTTTCTTGATTGCAATGTCTGAGGTAAAACACACTCCTCGTTACCATACAGACAACGGAATGTATAAATAAATGAAATAAATAAATAATCTAGACAAACACATCTATAAATAAATAAAATTGGAAATAAATGAAAAATAAATGTTTATTTATACGTAAATAAAGAAATAAAAGTATAAATACTAATATATATTCTTATTCTTTGTATATTTATTTATTAACGTATTAATTTAATTGTATTTTTTTTACATTTCTTTGTATATTTATTTATGTATTTATGTGTTATTTTGGCAGACATGGAATTCCATATTTGACTGACTGGTTCTGAAATCTTAATTTTTTTAGGTGTCATTGGAATCCCTATAGCAGCTAATGCTGTTATAGGCGCCATAGGAGGCACTGTAGCTGGAGCTTTGGGTGGAACATTGATATGCAATGCAGGAGCCGCAGGTGAATCCGTGATTCTCTTGAGTACTGAATAGTACTCAATTATTATTATTATTATTTTTATGAATTTGGATTCTTTACAAGGAACTGTATAAGTGCTGTATAACAATCCACAAAATTTGATTTAACATCTGTTTATTCAACTAAATAAGTTAAATGTTTTTTTATAGCAGCAGTATCTGTTTCATCTTCTATGTTTGATGTAGCATTCTGAATTGTTGCTCTGGAAATGCATAATGTGTGATTTCAAACTAATTATTGTTTTCTAAATTAAGTCCTGTTGTGGTTTGTCATTAGGTGCTGCAATTATCCCGGTCACAGGCCAAGGCATGGTTGGAGCCGCTGTGAGCGCTACAGTTGCCAGCTTAATTTCCAACTGCACTGTGTAACGGAATCACTGTATCTGTGCTTTAATGCCCCAACAGGCCCTTCACATTGATATATTTCTATTCATGAAGTCAAACATAGCATTTAACTAATGCATGTCCATAAACGTATGCACTTTCTAGGCTAGTAATAAAAAAAATAATCTCTTTCTCTTCTGCTCTTCTGTAATCTATTTATATACTTCAAACTTGACATTGTACTATGATCTTTATTTTCTCTTATGATAAATTTGCTTGGGATGTGATGTTTGTATAAAAGGATCTGCTAAATGAGTAAATTATTAAAGACAAAAATAGTTTAAATTAAACTATTTAAAACTTAAATTAATTAAATATATTGTATTATAAAGCCACGATGAAAGTCTGTGTGTCTTGTATTATCTTAAAGCAAACTGTACAGCAACACCAAGGTCTTTCTTCGAATCCCAGGGAAAGCTAAGCTTGAACTCTATTATGCCTATTCCTCATTTTAGATAAGTCATTTTATATAAGAGTTTCTGCCCATTTTAGAATGCTGATAGATTTTGGTTTGGGATGCCAACAGCTCTTTTTTATTTCTCCTGTAAGTGCAAATAAGAAAGATGACATTGTAGCCTGAAAAAGGGAAAACTGTATGGCAGTATAATATTGGATAGATAGGGAGCAGTGCACAAGCACTGATACTCACTTAGTTCTAGAGGATTTGTAGATGGAGAGTGATTAATGCAACCATTTTGTGGAAGTGTGGCACCCCCAACACCACCAGTGCGTGCATACGTGCCCATCCATTACGCCACTGCTTGGATGGCTCCAGTGAGCTTGTTAGAAGATAAAATTTGCGGAAGGGTATTCAGGAGGGAGATAAATGCACCAACAAAAATGCTTCTCCCCGGGATTCATAGAGGGTTCAAAACAAAAGATAATAATCCTAGTACCCATGCAGAATATATAATGAGCACTAGGTAGCACTAATGAATGAGCCGTCGTTGAACCAAAAGAAGAAGATTAGGCTGACACGTATGGGACAAACCGGGACAAACTGGCCAAGTCAGCATTGGGATATATAAATTCGATTAAGTAAAACAGAAGTAAAATGTATTATTAAAACAGTAGTTGGAAAAATAGGTGGCAAGAAGAATGGAATAAAGAGTCGAAAGGGAGACACCTATTCAGCATTCAACCTAAAGTGTGGATTGAAAGAAGGGTATATGGAAACAGAAGAGAATATGACCAGGCTCCGTATAGGACACACCTTTCACTGCATATTATAGGAAAGTGTGAGACAGACTGCTGCATTTATTGTGGAAAATCAGAAACAGTTGAACAAGTTATTTTACACTGTGAGGCATATAAAAGAGAAAGAAATCAGCTTGTTGAAAAATTAAGAGATTTGGAAATCAATGTAATTACAGGTCAGAATATATTTCAGAATGCACAGAAATAGTAAAGGGTGTATGATATTCTTATAAAATATTTAAGAGATACAGATTTGATTAGAAGTAGCCTATATCGTTTTTTTTCCTCCTTCTCCAATTTAATTGTTCCTTTCGTTCATCGAGGCTTCACACTCCATCCCAGTAGGTTGCGGAAATGTACCTCAAGCTGGTTTGCCAACCGACAAAAAAAAAAAAAACACAAAAGAAGAAGACACACATACTGCCGAAACACTAGGGGGCAGTAGGAGAATGTAATCGTTTCACCGACCAGTGTGTATGAGCGAAACGAGAAACTCAAGAAATGAGATCCCAAGGAAACCTTTTTTTTTTATCGAATTTTTAAACATATAAACAATTTTGTCTGTGTGGTCTTGATTAAGGGCTAGGATGGAGAATTTCAGAGTGCCGGTAAAAGCAGACTGCGAAGAACTACTGGCTCGTTTTCAGGCGACCGAGTCAGTTCGGTACGAGCAGTTTCTGGAGGTCTGGAGAGACATGAACTTCAGCAGCATCTTCTAGTGAGTTTGACGAGCATCTTGAACATATGAAATCACTCACTTTAGATGCCAGTGACAATTTTATACTCATTGTTTTAAAATTACCTTTCAAATGAGGTTAAAACCATCTTCTAAGAGAGAGGTTTTACTAGGAGAGGCAGTCATACTTCTGCAGCAAAGCTCACACTTGAGCTGCATAGAAGCCAGCCACTGCTCTTTGATATGTTGTTGAATGTTTTATTCTATGTGTTATTCTGTGTATTTTTATATTTATACAAATAAAATGTATTCTATTATACATTTTATATACCATATTTATTTATAATTATCATTTACTTATATTGTATATTGATGGTATATTCAAATATTGTTTTATTTATTCCGAAATAACATATATTATATTTCATTGTATATAATAAGTATCACTATTATTATATTTTTTTATTATGAACATTACTGACATCTTTTTTTTCTATTTATTGTTTCGGTGATATTTCATGTAAACCAATCATCACAGTAAAAGGAAGGAATAAGAAGGTTTGTTTCTTTTGTCTCTTCTCTTTTCTGCAGTGGTAAACCAGAGGCAAATGAGAGAAGGCTTTTTGCTCGTCTGGTCATGTCCGTGGCGTCTCCATACTTCTTTCCACCTTACACTTTCCAGATCAGAGTGGCGGGGCTTTATCTGCTGCACGGACTCTTCAACTCACAACTCATCACTCCCAAAGAGAAGGTGTGCTGTCATTCAACATCTAATCATTCTTTGACAGCCTTCAAACAGGATGCTGTTTGTCCTAAGGCAAATTCACACTGCACCGACAGACGCCGACCAACGCGGAAAATCACTGGATTTCAGTATGTCACTTATCAGACAAGAAAACAAGGGCCAATTAACGGCAATAGACTGATCCGACAAAACACGATGAAGTGTTTGTTGGTTTCTGTCTGCCGGTGCAGTGTGAATGGCCTTTAGTATTTCTGTTTAAAGTTGACATGGTGAGTAAATGATGATGGAATTTAGATTTTTGAGTGAACAATCCCTGTAAAGAAATAATTGACACAAAGATCATTCTAACTCGATTATATTGAATTGTAATTGTTTGACCATCTCTGTGCACGTCTGTAGATCCGCGTTGCTCTGAAGGACTGGAAGGATGCCATGCAGTTTCAGAAGGATGCAGTGAACGCTCAACATTACGATGTGGTTTATGTCTTCAGGAAGCTCCTGTCAGATAAAGCTTTCTACTTCACGGCCATGCCAACACCAGTAGGTTAATAAGCTCATGTATCCAAACTAGATACTAGACACAGTGAAAAGCTAAAAGCTGGGATACACTACACAACTTTTGTCCCGATTTGCAGTTTGGAGGAGTTCATGCTAAAAGTTGGTGAAATTCAGAGTAGAGTTGTTAAAAGCCCCTTTCACACAGAGATTCCGAAAAATACATGGATAATGTGTCCCGGGATTTGTCCTGGTATCATTTGATTTTGGTTCATTCTCACTGCCAGTGATTTTCCGGGATCTGTGAGTGCGTTCACACACATCCCGTAAAGACACGTGATGTCAGGATGAGACGTGTAACATACGCGTCGAAAACATGTACACGCGCGTAACGTTCCACAAAGCTGGCGAACGATCTCAGCTTCAGCGCGGATAGTAAGGAGCTCCTTGGTCTCTTCTTCGTTCCAGTTTGCAGAGATTTTTTCGTTCTTTGTTGATAACGAACACAAACTTTCTTCTAAGAGCAACAGAGTCGCCAGTGGCACGTGCGTCATCACTATGACACCCCCCTTACGGCATTGGTCCTGGCTTTTGTTCACACAGGGTGCGTTCTGGGACTGATCCCGGCAAATTTACTAGGTCCCCAACCCGGCATTGATCCCGGTATCAATCCTGGGTCGTGTTTGCGTTCACACAGAAGGCACTCTGGCAATTTGCCAGCAATTTCCCGGGATCAACGCGCTGTGTGAAAGGGGCTAATAAGTACCGACTTCGGTACCAGGTCGGTACTGAAATTTAAAAATGTGACGATAGTATACCAGCATTTTCCTCTAGCATTTTGATCAGTGTTGAATGGATTCTTAAGACAGAGACATGTTGAGCAATGGCCAGTCAGAGGTGTTCAAGAATCCCTTCACCAGCGCTCAAAATGCTAGAAGAAAATGCTGGTATTGTCACATTTTTCTTATATTTCAGTACCGACTTGGTACCAAAGTTGGTACTTTTGACAACTCTAATTCAGACTGTAACCATCTAAAAAGTTTCTAAATTTCCTAATTTTCAAATTTTTACTAAATTTTCAGTGTTTTAAAATCTGTTAAGATTTTAAAAGTTGTGTAGTGTATTCCAGCATTAAAGGGACATTGTGTAGGAATTTCACCCATCTAGCGGTGAAATTGTATTTTGCATTCAAACGAACTGTGCTCTCCAGCGCCTCGCTTTTTCAAATGCGTGTTGCACGGTAGCCGTTATGTACCAAAAAGCAGGATGTCTTCTAATAGCACTTCGTCGAGTTTTCCTTCTGTCTATATAATGAAGTACACAACCAAGCAATGAAAAAAAGCTTGTAATTAAGACTGTAACATTGACTTACCTGTCGGGGAGAAAGCAGGCAACTTCAGTGTCTCTTTTGAAATCTTTCTCCTGAATTAGCTCTTTCCACCTGGAAAAAGCTATCCGACATTGACTCTTGTTTTTTGTAATCTCCGGTCATGTTTCCTTTTCATTCGAATTTTTGGACTTTTTTGGCGACAAGGATTTCTTCTCCTGTGGCTCGGCATATGTATGGTCCGCCATTAAAAATAACAATGCAATGCAGCCTTTTAAACTTGCCGGGGCAGTGACAAGCACCTCTCACTGCTCTTCTCCTCCGTTTCTGCTGCTTTCAGTTACGTGACGTTGGCCCTGAAAGAAAACGCGTTGGCCTAGTACTTTTTGTCCCTCTCTGCTATTATAGTTTTTCAAGATGGCGGAACTACATGGAAGCCTGCGTGGACTCACCCGTCCCATGTATATAAAGATAATAAATTCTTAGTTTACGAGGATAAGTCAGATAATTGGCAGAGGTATTTGTACACCATTGAGGACATATTTATGAATAAAAATATTGATTTTAGATAATAAAATACCTAAAAAAGTACACATTGTCCCTTTAAGGCAAGAATTTTTTTTCCCCCGGTTTGGTGTCTCAAATCCTCCCTTTCATCCACTTTGACGATTCAGTCAGTTCCCTAAGGATAAAGTCCCACCCTTCATTGAATACCCGGTATCACTGGGATATGTCATGTAATAGAAGAAGAATGAGGTTGGAATGGTGTTACATGTTGACCGTATGCAGCAGCAGCAGTATATTTTCTGTGCTGTGTGTGTGATGACCAGGTTACTGATGTAAAGAAACTGATTCAACCTGATGCTTACTCATTGTAAATGTTGCAGCTCTGTTATGGGGAAAAGAAGGAAGATAGAAGGAAGACGGAAATCTGTGAAGAGTTTGTTAATCCGTCATCACGTCCTCAGGAACTCATCACCACAGACATTCTGGAGGTGAGTCATCCTGGATTTTTTTTATTTGTTATAAAAACATGTCCTCCAGCTTTTGTTTTGATTAAAGTCCCCCTGTAGTCAATAATTGTATCCCTTAAAACTCATCTTTGATCACCTAAATAACATATTTAAATGTTTTTTCCTTGAATTTTTTTTTCTATTCTTGCCTTAAAATAGCTTAAATGTAACTCTACACCCTTACTTCATTTAGTATACGCGGTTCTATGAATATGCAAAGTAGCCCCGCCTCCACTCACTCAAACAAGCTCAGAGATCCACTCGTTGATGATCACACGTTGACTTGATTGGTTACAAGGTAGTTTGTGACGTCATAAACACCAGCGAGTTCAAACCGCGTTTTTGAGACTGTCTTTGTTTCTCTGCAGTTTTAAGGAGAAAATACTCAGCAATGGTGTTGACTTAAGCATTTGCACATGGTTTGCACATGGACTATTTCTGAAATATTTCTGAATGTGTGAAAGCATGTTCTAACAATTCTATAACATTTGCTGTCATTGGTCACTGATCAGTCAAAGACCTGATTTAAAAATAGATCTTACTGAATTTTGCCTATAACAAAACAATAACATTTTCAGGCTCATACCGTTAAAAAAAAAAAAAAAAAAAATCTGGATCATATGTGATCAGGAGTTGAATAAGAATGGGAAGACTGTTTTGGTTAACAATCCATGTGTATTTTTTCTGTACATCAGGAAATTGGAAATATCCATGAGCATTATGAGGGTCTGAAGAAAGCTGTTTTCGCTGAACCAGACCCAAACCTGAATCTTATCCAACAAAACCTGGTTCCTAAACTAAACGGTGCCATCCTCACCTATTCCAGTTGGCAGTGGAACCGTACAGTAAGTATATTTGTGTATATGAGTGTTACATTATTTATTTATTTTTTAAGAAATTAACATTTTTATTTAGCAAGCATTCATTAAATTGCTCAGAAGTGACTGTAGATATTTGCAATTGTTTTGAGCTTTCGATTAATCACAGCTCGGTTTCCCAAAAAAATTAAGTAGCACAACTGTTTAATGTAGTTCAGCATAGTAGAATGATATCTGAAGGATCATGTGATTTAATTATGTAAATTACATGTGAGTAAATTACATTTCACAACCCAATATCCAGAGAAGTTGGGACATTTTGTAAAATGGAATTAAATCGATAAACAGTTTTATTCTCTCTCACCAAAGTTTGGACAGAGGCATGTTTACCACTGTCTCACATCACCTTTTCACACATCGCATCACAATATTTTCAATAAGAGACAGATTTGGACTGCAGGTGTAAAGTGTCTATGAAACCACACTGTTGCAGCATACGCAGAATGAGGCCTGGCATTGTCTTGCTTCCCAGGAAAGATGTCATCTTGATATGCCTGTGTACAATCCCAACATCCACCTCCACATCAATGGTACCTTCACACAGCCCAAGGAACTCGCTGACATCTCTGCATAGAATTGATGTATAGCTTTCTCCTTCTGTAACAGAGATTCTAGTAGCATTCCTTGATGCACTTTTCCAAAGTACTCTTGAGCACATATGGCTGTATTTAACACAGTAGCATGATGGTTTCTCAGTGCCATCTGAAGGATCGAAGGTCTCGCACATTCAGCAGAGGTTTCCTAAAGTCTCTAAATTTCTCTAAAATCCTGGAATCTTTTGGCGATATTATGTATGGGGCGTGATGAAATTCTTTGCAATCTTGCATTGAGAAATATGATTTTTGAATTGTTTGACAATTCTCTCATGAAACCTTTGCTTGCAAAGACTGAGACTTAGGTGGATGCTTGGATTTAACTTGGATATTCTATAATCTTTTCACTTTTTTTGCCTCTGACCCACCTCTTTTTGAGGGTGTTGCAGCCAAAATCTAAATTTGTCTATATTTACAATATACAATTAGGTTTTTCAGTGAAACCTTTCCTTTGTACTTAAAAGGTTCAAAATAATGAACAATTCACAGTTTCTTGATTTTGTTGCATTTTGGAAAATATCCCAACTTTTCTGGAGATGGGGTTGCATATATTAATATTAAAAAGGTTAGGGAAAAAGTGAACATTTTATTAATTTATTAATACATGCAGCCCTTGTGATACTAAAAGTACTTGCTTAAGTATAAAATCATTATAAAATCTTAGCGACGCAAATTTTTAAATTGTAGCACATAACTAAATCAATGATGGTATTTAATCCTGAATATTTTTTCGTATGTTGTAAATGTTGTGTTTTTGTTTTTTAGGAATCTGAGCAGCAGGATGCTGGAGAGGGACCTTCAAATCAAGAAGTAAGAGATTAAGTTAAACATTCATATCTGTCTCTTTAATTCTACATAGTGCTTCATTCCCTCTGCAGCAGTGCAGTAGTGTTGTGATGCTGCAGTACCGTTGTTTTATCAGAGGGGTGTGTTATTCTCTGTGTTATTAACTCAGTGGATTTGTTTCTGCCCAAAGAGCTCCCGAAGAGCTCAACTGTTAGCGTCGATCAAGTCCAGATCATATGGAGAAGTTTCTGAGGTAAATATAGACATCATAAGAGACTGGTCAGATTAATTGTTAAGATTATACATAATAACCTGAACACAAAATAAACAAACACTTTATATGAGAAACTAAGCATAAGATTGTAAACGCACCGTTTTCCATCATTTCCATGTTAGGCCTGCAAGTCTCGACGTCACAGACAGACACAGTTGGTCCCAGCAGACGGAGGAGACTTTTCACAAAAGCTCCCGGCAAAAAAAAAGCGAAACCCATCACTTAAAACGCGGACTCAATTACGATTCAACACTCAGGGTAAGTCCTCCCCACCCAAATAAACTCACCTAGTTACGGTTTGTTTGCATCAACTGATTATCACCATTTCTGTATGGTAGGAAACGAGAGTGAGGGGTTGACCCGGCTGTGGTGTTTGAGTGCAGTGAAAGAAGAGAAGGCACCAGGTAAGCTAACAGATCAGTAATGCTGACCAATCAGAGTGGGTCATAAGAACATTCTAACCAATCAGAGTGGAAAAGGAGTCCGTTTAATGCAAGAATTTTTTTTTTTTTTAATTTCCCAGAAAAAAAGAAAAAAAAATTCAACTGGAACCCCGAGAAGAGCAGCGATCCCACTTAGCATTAAGCACCAACATCGGGATGGACTGTGATTGGCAGGCCGCCAAGTGTTAAAAGCTATTGTGATTTGTGCCTCAAGCTCCAGTTTCATTTAATTTGTTTCATGTGATTTTAAACCTTACTGTTCTTGGGTTCAAAGTTAACATTTTACATGTTTTTAAGGCTGCTCTTTTTATTTATTATTTTGTATTTTAATATTTGGCCTCAGAATACATTTGATGTTTTGTACAAATGTGAAAAAACTGACAATTTTATATGAATAATTAACATTTTTAAATAAACACATTGCTGAGTAGCTTGTTACAATGTTTTTTTTTTTTTTGTGAAGTATTATTTACTGTTTTAAATTGTTAACGATTTTATGATCATTCAAAATGTCTGTTTGGCTCTCCCTATTTTTCTTTTCTCTTCACCTCAGTCCACTTTATGTTGCGTTTGTGCCAGATATTATATCTCACACAGAGAAAGAGAAAAACAGAGTTGTGTGTAATTTTGTATGCATGTGATGTAGTTCTTTCTAACCTTAAGGTTTTATTGATGTACTCATTTGGCTCCTTGATTTAGTCAATATTTTTTATCACTTCCAATCCCAGCATTTCTCTCCCTCTCTCATTCATGCCTCTGCCGAAGTGTGGAGTCGCCTGGTAATTTATGTTTGCAGCACAGTTGGGATTTATATACAGTAGTTCGCACCTAATAGGCCGTAGCTTTTAAGGGAAATTCAGTACATCTGAATCATAGTGCCTGATTACATGGACAGATAAGATTTATTTGTCTCTGTGCTTGCTGGGGACATGAGACACATCAGTAATAGAGGGTCAGGGTCTATGCACACTGTCTGCTAAATTTGAGAGTAGATATGGTGTTGTCAGCTTAATCTGTTCCTGGAGATTGTAAAAAATAATGCTTATGAAAAAAATGTATACAACAAAGTATAATTGCATTAGCTTTGAGTTGAAAGTAATTACATTTTGGTCCTCTGGCCCTGTAAATTCTTGAAAATACTATTCTACTCCACATATTTTATTTACTTTCTCCACTAACAATGTACAACAATCTTTGAGAAATCTGTTTATTTACACAGTATATGAAATTATTTCTCTGTTTGCTTGGATTTTCATGGTCTTACAATGTAGTGATATTTTATAAAAGACTGACCTGGGAAAAGGCTACAGTAGCCTACATGGGGAAAGTTTTCAAGGCAGGTTTATGTGATTTTTTTAAACAAAAATAAAAGAAAATAGCCCCTGCCCTGGTACATAGCTATATGTCACTGCAGTTGGAGCAACACCAATTAATGAAGAAAACTGAATATGACATTGATAAATAATTGAGCCTGAATGAAGGTTCTGGACTGGAGGTTATTGGCGCAGAGAGTAGCGAGCGCGCTGCGCGTTCTCGTCCAGATGCCCGCGTGCCCGTATGCGTTCTCGCCCGCGAAGCAGCGAGTGATGAGTCCTGGTGGGCTTTTCTGCAGTCGCCAGCCGGTTTATTTGGGACAGACGGGGTGATACGTGCAGTCGGACCGGTTGTCTTCGCCAAAACTCTTTGATTACCCGATGCTTATACTTATGAAGATATCTCGATATTGATCGACAGGGCGGGTGATTGACGCCGCGGGATCAGTGCAACGCGACCATGGCATCAGATAGTAAGTATCGCGTGGCTTTAAAACGATGTGAATTCATTTCTGATCAAATACCGTCATACACAGTATATTAGTTTGTTTATTGAAGCTCATTGGCTGATTTTGCTGCAGCAGGGCTGAGCGATGAATTGCCCCAGCATCATTATTATCATTCATATCTAGGGTTCATCTCCTCTACTTGACATTATTACAACTGACATGTCATTTTGACGATTATAAACACGTGTGGTGAATTTCATGCTATGTTTTATATAATCCATGTTCTGGCTTTTGCTACTGTTGCTGTTTCTTTCCTCACCTGCTTCTTGTGCTTGTTTAATTTTAAATACGTTAATGGTTAAAATGTTTTTTTTTCTTTCTAGTTTTAAAGCACACATAATAACGGATGCTTAAAACATTTCTCTTTTTTTAATTTAATTTAATTTTTTTCAAGAGGGTTGGATTGCTTTTAACAAATCACTGTCCCCAATTTATTACTGTCATTACCATCACACCAATAATTTAGAAAACAATTCAGTTTTTCAAACAACTGAATGGCTTAACTTTGAAGAAATATAATACATTTTAAACTTTTTACTGTTTAGATGTAGAATTTTAATGGATAAACAATTGTCACATAGTCAGATTTCTCCAATTGTAGAATCTCATATCGGTGTCATATGGCATACAGTGCAGCCGTCTTTCTATATTCATAAACCTTCAGTAAAAGGTTTATTTTTGGCCTTGCTGAAAGGCCTTCATGCTCCAAATCAACTTTGTTTTAGATCTCCAAAGGGAAATGCAGGACCAAAGTACTCAATATTTCAGTTAATAAATCATTAAAGGCTTCTATAATGAAATGCAGCAGTTTATTTTGCAGAAGGGATGACCTCGGCCACTCATGGGGAATATTTCACAAGAGTATTCTGCTCACCAAACTAAAATTTCCATATCATTATAATGTTATAATAGCTTCTGGTTAAACAAGCGCACACGATAAATTAAATCCTCACTTGCATATATTCACACACAAGAGTCAACAACTACACTGTAAAAATAATTTAAGATTGCTGCAGTAACTTCATAATGTCATGTTTAATTAAATGATTTACTTGCCGTTTCTTTGGAATTGCTTGTGTAATTTCATATAATGGAGGTGGATTTTAACTGAAAGGTTAAACTGTGTTTTCAGTAAAAGGGTATATTATTTGTCAGGTCAGGGCAGGTTGTCATGCATTGTACATTTTTGTGTTTTGTATGCTTATTTTATACTATTTTATAGAAGTTTCATCTTCTATTGGTCAAAACAAGACTTTTTTTTGCTGTTTTCCAACTTTTACTTTCAACATTTGTCTTAGAAGCCATATCTCATAATGAGTTTAAATTCTGATATGTTTAAGAAGGTTACTTATATATATATATATATATATATATATATATATATATATATATATATATATAAGTAACCTTCTTAAACATTAAACATCTTCTTAAACAAATTCTTAAACATTTTACTATATATATATATATATATATAATATTCCGCCCCACATAGTGCTGAGAACATTACCATTACCACAAATATTTGAAGACATAGGCTAAATTACACTATTTCTGGGAAATGCCCCATTTATATGTACAGTCAAAGAAAAATGGGTATAGATGACACAAATTTCACGATTCGATTTTGATTCACGATTGTGATTTGATTCCAAATATATTTATTTGGATGCATAATTAAATATCAGGTACTGTACAGCAAATTTTCTCAAGCAAAAAAAAAAAACCCAGAATTATCTCAACTAATGCTGTAAACTACAGAAAGTCAGTACATTACTGTAATAATGAAGGTTAAATGAACTGATTTGTATACAAACACTTAGGCTAAATTACACAAATCAATTTGATTGTGAATGATTTTTCACCTATCACTAAGAAATTGTGTCTTTTCTTTTATCTCATGAAAAATTTGTAATCGCCAGCTTTTAGTTATCAGCTTTTAATTTGGCCTGCAAAACAAGTGCTGGTGTGTGTGAGGTTCATCCAACCCTCCTTTATTTATTGAGTGATTCATTCTCATTTACCCGTGTTTTATATATATATATATATATATATATATACACATACATACAGTGCAAAAAAGTCTTATCTTACAACATTTTACTTTTCAAGTAAATATTAGTTTTACAGGAAAACAGACACAAAGATACCAATAAGGAAAACATTTTTTTAAACATAGTATCTATCTATATTTGTAAAACTAATACATACACTTGAAAAGCAGAATGTTGTTAGATACGACTTTATCCCCAGCATAAATTTAACAACATGTTGTAGGCTTTGTGTTTTTAAAAAGGAAAACAGTAAGGGTAAGATAAGTGAACGCTAGGTTTGAAATGTCACCATCAAGGCTTGGCCTGTGAACTGAAGTGTTGTGAGGCATGTTTTTTCTGTATGCGCAAATTTTGTTTTACTCGGGGCAAACTAATCTTTAGGGGAATTTAGATTTTTGGGTCTATAAGAAATAAAATAGTTTGCATTCATGTTTAGAGTATAATGAGGAGAGATTTTGGGAGAGAAAATTCTTCAAGTTTTCAGCTGTCAGGAAGGGTGTTAGAGCCCGACAGGAAGTTTCCTGAAAAAATGGAGAGACAACATCCTGTACCAATTAACTAAAGGCAAGCGCTTAATGTTCGCTTTTAACCTTTTCTGTGTTTTGAACAAAGGCTTTGTCAAGCACAATATTCAAACATGTTATTTTTCTTCCATCACACATTAGATGTGGAATGTGTGTGCATTTTATTGTCTTTATCTAATTGTAAATCTATTAATTACAAATATAAATAATAATTAATTTTTTTAGCCTTTCTACATGTGGATATTAATTACCTGTATCCTGTAACTGCGAAGACTATAACTGGTCTAAGCAGCTGCAGGATGCAGTTCATAAAAATAGCCACTAGATGGAGTTGTTACTATTTTCAGGTGTGACGAGAACTTTATGGCGATTTCCATTTTAACAGTTCACACTGTGGAAGAGTTAAAAAAACATAATTATATTTAGAGCTCATATGAACTCTGTGCACCCAAGAACAGAAAATCCATGGCAACATGAAAACGTCTGTGTTTATGTGAGCAAAGCCATGCTCAAATCACTCCTCACAGAATGCTTGAGCTGTTTCCAAGGAAACCATCCTGTTCATGCAGCACAGAGGTCTATGTGGGTGTGTGTGAATGTGCTCACAAGGTCAGTGTGTTCTTGCTTGCACATGTAGAAGAGTGCAGAGAGCACAGTCAAGCGTTTGGAGATGAAATTCATAGCAGAATGCTGAAGCACATGTAATCTCGTTTGAATCTTAAGAGATAGTTCATCCAAAAATGACCAGAATTCATTTATTCACCCTTATGTGGTTCCAAACCTGTATGACCGACTTTCTCCTGTAAAAACACGAAAGATGATGTTATGAAAAATGTTCTTGCTGCTCTTTTCTATATAATGAAAGGTTGTTTTTTTCTCTGTCTTGTTTTATGACGATATTCCAATCTGCTTCTGTTTTTTCACACTCATCTGTGTGAGGTTGTTGTGTTCTTTGCAGCGACAACTATGACTGTGTAACCGGGTGTGTGTGTGTGTGTGTGTGTGCGCGCAGATTAGATGGATCAGTATAATAGATGGTTTAGTATAATAGTGTTCAGCTTCAGCCTTTCCGTCAACAACACACTCAGGAGAGCCTGCCCTCTCAGACTCCGTGATATATTCACTCATATGCAACTTAATGGTCCATTTTACACTTGAAGTGTTCACTTCAAAGTACATTTGCTGAATATGAGGCCATGGTTTCTCTCCAAGCAGAGATCAGTTCCCTCAAAAACATTGAGCAATGACAAATGAAATCTATGATGTACAATGCTGAACAATTTGGGCAGTGCTGTAATTATTTACAATGAGTCAGTCAGCTCTTCCCTTTACATACACATCTGGAAAAACAACAACTGAAGAATCAAAAAGGTTTGAAGGTGCATGTTTCTCTTGATCATTTGTTTCATTTAGAATGTGGTGGTGATGTAGGAGAGACTGGCCCTTTTGTTTGAAACTCATTTATTCTATGATTTTGCTAAGTGTAGTTGGGTATTGGTTGTAATAATTTTTGTTTTCTTTATGATAGGTTATTTACATTGCTGTTCAATTTATTAGATTGGTTTTGTTTGTTAATTTGGGCCTTGGGTCTCTCTGACGAAAAATACCCCTTTATTGATTTTATTTTCTTTTTTTGTTTGTTTGTTTAACTAATTATACTATTTATTGTTATTATTTCCTCTTGTTTGTGCCATGGGTCCCTTTAGCAAATCCTATTTTATTGTCATTTCCTTCTGTGATTTACAATAAATGTATCAGTGGCACTTTACAATTGTCACGGATACACAAGCATCAGCGCCAGACCTTTTTACTCCGCCCACTCGTTCGTCATCCCCGGAATACTAATCATCGTCACCTGTCTTCCTCACCTGATGCCACTCAGTATTCACTCACCTTCACCTTTATAAACTGCACCAGTTCCCTCAGTACACCGGCTGGTCTCGTCGAATAACCCTTGACGTCCTGACTCCCGCTTCTACTCTGAAGATTCTTACCTACCTGATACTCACCTGGGGCCTCATTTATAAAACTCTGCGTAGGATCCTTACTAAAAGTGTGCGTGCGCCCGAAAGCCAAAAATAGCGTACGCAAACTAAAATTGAGACTTATAAAACCGTGCGTACGCACACCTGCACGCAATTTTCCATTTATAAATCACAGTCTACCTGATAATTTGCGTACGTGAAAAAAATCGACATCCCGCCCTTTACCCGCCCACATTCAACCATATATAGGCCATGCAAATCACCTCGTGAATGGGCGTGCATATTAATGAGCCAGCAAAAGGTAGCCTACTTTATGCTAAAAAATGGCAGCAATTGAGAACAAGGGGAAAAAAATTTCGCAGATACTGAGATAGAGGTTCTTGTGACGGAGGTGGAGGAAAGAAAAAATATTTTGTTTGGTAGCCATAGCATTGGCATCACTAACAAAAAAAAAAGTGTGGAATGGCAACATGTGACTGCAGCGGTGAATGCAGTTGGTTCGGCTAACAGGACGGTTCCTGAAATAAAAAAGAAGTGGTCCGACATAAAGGTGGGGGCAAAAAAAGGCTTGCCAGTCACCGACAGAGTGTGTCTGGGACTGGTGGGGGTCCTGGGACGCCCGATCTGTCCCCCATGGAGACTCGGCTGGCTTCTATTATAGGAGAAACCAGTGTGTGCGGCATTCTGTCTGACAGGGAGGGAGACACAGACATGGTGGAAACAGGTAAATCATTTTATTACATGAGCACAATTAAATAGAAATAGCACAATAGGTTATTGTGGCCTTGTTGTTCCAGAGGGTATGGGAGCACAGGGTGGTGAGGAGACTCCCAGCGCTGAGTCTGCAGCAGCTGTGGAGTGTCCGGAGGTCCCCAGCAGGAGCGCGTCCAGACCCCATGGCACGGTTGGAAGTGGCCGGGTGTTGACTGAGGCTGTCCTTCAGACACAGAGGGACACAATTGAGGCAATTACAGTTATAGCAGATGAGCTTAAACAAATAAAGGTTGTGTTGGGTGACATTGCTTCTACATTAAAAGATCTTGTTAAAAAATAAACCTGTGTGTTGTTGTCCCTTCACAAATGCCGCATTACTTCCTCGCGGAGCCTTGCGCCCTGATGATGCCGTTCATGTTGGGGAGGGGGGTGTGGGCAGGCTCCTCATGCTGGAGGTGAGGGAGGTCAGCGGGGAGAGGGACACCATTCCTCTGTGCCATGTTGTGTAGAATGGCGCATGCCATGATGATCTGGCAGACTTTTTTTGGTTGGTATAAAAGTCTACCACCCGAAACATCAAGGCAACGCCATCTACCCTTGAGAAGGCCAATGGCTCTCTCAACTACCGAGCGCGCACGAGCGTGGGCATCATTGTAACGCAATTGCTCTGCACTCTGAGGGTTTGGAAATGGGGTGAGGAGCCAACGTCTCAGAGGGTAACCACTGTCACCTGCCAGTATAACAGATTAATTTTACAGTAGGCTTGAACTGTTAGAAACCATTATATGTCATTTTAACTTACCAAGAAGCCACCCATCACGCACGGCACCTGCCTCAAGTCTATTCCCTACACTGCTGTGCATTACAATAAAAGAGTCATGTGTTGAACCAGGCCATCGCGCCACAACGTTTGTAAGAATCATGTTGGCCTCACAGATAACTTGCACATTTATGGAATGGACATGTTTTCGATTCACAAAAATGAACTCGTTCTCATGTGGAGCCCTTATAGCAATATGAGTGCAGTCAATTGCGCCGATTACATTTGGGAATCCGGACATTGCTGCAAATTGGCTTTTGATATTGGCCTGTTCCCAAATAGTGTAAGGAAACTGTATGCATCTATTGATCATTCTAATAATCCCTTTCAAAACTGCAGGCATTAAGGAGCTCAGGGATGGCTGTGAAATCCCAGACCTATGTCAATTTAACAGAATTATAATTTTCCACAAGAAGCTTTACGCAGAAAAAAAATTGCATTATCATATTTGTAAACTTGCCTATCGGCTAACTCCCGCTGGTAACTCCCGGTTGCCAAAAATCCTAAAACTGAAAGGACTTGGGTTGGTACCGGGATGGCGTGGTTTCGTGTAGTTGGCCTTTGTAATGTTGGCCCCAATTCAGCACACAGGTCCAAGAGCATGGCTCTAGGTAACCTAAATCGGCTTATTAGCCACTCATCATCGTGGGCCAGGAAATCTTCATGGTCTCTAAACACTCTTTCTCACCTAAGTCTGCCATTGGCCTAGTCCTCCAGCAATGCCAGCGCATCCATCATGCAATAGGCTACTACATGCAGAAGTGTCTCCGTAGTATTTATGTAAACAGCGATCACATTCAATCCTTTACACCTTGTCATACCAATCAGACAATGAGTGGTAAACCTATACGCCCACACTTAGATCATAACAAAATGAAATTTAAGGAAATTCAATTGATGCACTTTTATTGGATCTTTTATTGGCAGTTATTTATTTAAATTGGTACTGTGAACAAGCATGCATTTATGATTAGGACGCATAATGAGGATTGAAAGTGATTTGTATGTATATGGCAATATGGATAGGCTATATGCACAACTTTTCAAGTTCAATATGTTTAATTTCATTCATCTACCATCAATCACTCAGCTCACCATCGGTGTCGCCAAACTGCTCCGTCTCCAAAATGTTCGTACGCATGGGTCAGAGTTTGCGTGCAGGTGCGCACATTTTCCCGTCAAGTTTGTTTTCATAAATCACAACTTATGCGTTGGAAGTGGCGTACGCCTCTTTCAGGGCCTGTTTTGTGCGTACGCAACGGTTATAAATGAGGCCCCTGATACTCACCTGTTCTGTGAAGATTCCCACCTGCCTTCTGATCCGCTTGCCTTCTCCATCTGATCGGCGTCCTTTGTCCAAGTCCATCACCAACACATCTGCAACAGATAAGAGACCTTGTCTAACTTGATCAAGACGAACTATTCAGACTGCTATCATTTTATGAGTACCTGCTGGTTGATTCACAAGATTAATAAATACTTCACTTGCACAAGACCTGTCTGTTTCCTCTCAATCTGTGACAACAATAAGGTTCATTAGTTAACATTAGTTAATGTATAAACTAACATGAACTAACAATGTCATTGTTCATGTTAGTTCACAGAGCATTAACTAATAATAAATACAACCTTTGATTTTAATAATGTATTAATAAATGTTGAAATGAATATTAACTAAGATTAGTAAATGCTGATGAAGTAGGCTATTGTTAATTCTTAGTTCATGTTAACTACAGTAGTTAACTAATGAACCTTATATTGTAAAGTGTTACCAATTTATCTATAATTTATGATGTTTTTTCTTGGTCCTTTTGGTCTGACGGCCTGCTGGAAGCCTTTGCTTTTCTTTATTACTAGCGGATGTAATACTTTTATAACCCCTTTTAAGTAGAAGGGAAATCTTCTAGGAAGGCCTCTGTGCTTTAAGACCACTTTGAAGAATGTCTATATATTATGTTATTTTATAATATACAATATAATATACATATATAGGCCGAAGCATATATAAATATAATATACACACATATATTATGTAAACAAAAACTTTTGTTAGATGCGATTAATCGATTTGAGAGCACTAAGTAGAACATCTAGGAACAAGCAGAAATAAGAATAAAAAGACACCAACAAACAGCCATGAAAGAAAAAGACCTGACAAACAACACAGCAAACACTGGGGCATAAACAGGGGAAACGAGACAGGCATTGTAACATTGGAACATCATGTCCCAAGAGGAAACAATTTAAATAAATAACTAAATAAGAAAAGAAAATTTTAAAATAAAGGTTTGGTTTAGGGGTAAGAAAATATAATTCTGATCAGTGTATCTGTGTGTCTACTCCCTCACCAGTCACTCCTGAGGCGGTGGGCTTCCTGTCAGCTGTGGGCATCTTTGTCGTCTTGCTGGCCATACTCTTCCTCTTCATCAATAAGAAGCTTTGTTTCGCTCGTGTTGGAGGTCTGCCCTGCCTCGAGCAGTACAGCTGGCGCAAACGAAGAGACCGTGCTGGGATTCACCAAGGACTGGGTGAGTAATATTGTAATATTGTGACTCCTTCACTCTATTTTGTAAAAGGTGAACTCAAACTCTTATGAAACAGAAGTAGCCATAGTCTTTTCTTCCCTATCATGACATATATCTGAGTGAAATGCTCATCGTGGGATGGTTGTGGTTTGCTATTGGTCGATCTCATGTGAGTGACAGGTTGTCCCACCCTTGCGCCAGTAAACGTGTCATCAGAGAAGAGAAGAGTCGCTGCCAGAGGGAGGGGAAGTTATTTTGATTAAAGATTATCAGGGCACATGATTTAAAATAAATAAATAATGATGTGCACAGTTAAACTAATTTAATTTCATGGTGACTTTAACAAAGTTTTATTGTTAAAATTCTTTCTACTATGCCACATGAAAATAATAGTCTGGGGTGGGGATGTTTGTTGATGACCAATGGCAGACAGGCATATTATCTGCATAACATATTCACTGAACCACACACATCTCTGTGTGCTCTATGGGTTGTCCCTTTGTCCTTGAAAACATGTTATACATACAATTAAACTCTGCACATTTTGATCAAACGCACGCACACACACACACACACATACATTTCATGGTCAGTATATCAGCTGGGTGTTGGAGGAAGTTCTGCCGTGGTATTTCAAAAGCAGCTCCCTTAGTAAATATTCAGTCATTCTGTCGTACGAGGTGTCCCGAGTCTAGATAAACGCAATGTGTTTGCGTTTATCAGGTCCCGCTAAACTGGTTTGACTGAAGGTTGCTGAGGTGCAGGAGCTCTAAATGGAGTAATTGATTGTTTTGTTTTTTTGAGGAAGCCATTCTGGTAAGTGTTTGTACTAGGGATGCACAATATATCTCTACCATATCTGTTATTGTCTCAAATTTGAGATTAAAATGTATTGGTATTTAATTGTGCATGCTAGTTTTCCATATTTTCTACATTTAAATTACCTTTGCCATCATCTAACTCAATCAAAGCTAAGCTGGTAACACTTTACAATAAGATTTTAAGATTTAAGATTTTCATTTGTTAGTTAAAATGAACTAAAACTGAAAAATACTTCTAAAGCATTTATTAAACTTAATGTTTATTTCAAAGTGTACTAATACATTATAATAATAATATGTTGTATCTGTTAATATTATTTAATAGACCTATTTAAAATAAATGTGTATCTTAATGAACTAACATTAATAAAGATTAATAAATATTGTAACAAATGTATTGCTCATAAGCTAATGTTAATTAATGCATAATTGTAATTGGAATGTAATTTCATTACACCGTTAAATGCAATATTTGGCAAATCTCAAAATGAAAATCCTTTTTTGAAACTGTACATTATAATGTTGTGATGCCTTAATTCACTTGTTGCATTGAAAATAAAAGATTATATTTTTTTATTTTATTTTTTTAGACAAAATAGTCTAAATAGAGTTTCAAAATCACCTAATTATTGGTTATTGGCCATTATAAAAAAGTTTGGATTATTGGTTTCTTCCAGAATATTAATACCATTTAAAACCGTTTAAACAATATTATTTAAAAATGTTTTCATCAGGAAGCTGAATGCAGTTAACTTTTAATGAAACTGTACATTTGATGTCTGTCTGCTGTGCATACGCAAATGGTGATTGTTAGTTGCACTATAGAAGTAAACATGTTCTTAAAGTGAATATTATTTGTATTGATTTTGTTTTTAAAACAGTAACAGCATGAGGGAATTCACTGGGTCTTCTGTGCATCTGAAAATAGGCCTACTTTTGAGCTGTTGTCGAAAGCGTTCAGATCATTGTGGAAAACACTTTGAAATCTGATGGAATGGCAGACATTCCTCAGGCAGGTATCCCAGCGTCCTCTTCATGGCTCGCTCAGATCTCATACGCTTTCTCCAACGGCTTCCGCCGCCTCGGCCAAAACCAAGCTGTTGACTCTGAGGTCTCAGTGAAAGATGAGAGCTCAGAAGTGGAGCAGAACTTGAGGCTTGTTCATGGATCTGGAGCGGATGTGTCCTCCATGGATCCACAGGAAACGCTGGTGTTGCGAGGTCAGGGCGACAGGTTTGAATATGCCCCCTCTAAGGAACGTCTGAGTCCCATCAGCGAACAGACAGATGAGCTGGAGAGCAGGAGGAGTCTGCAGGCGTCACGCTGCTCTGATGCTGGTAAGATGTGGGTTAACAGGTGTTCGAGTGGATCGGTCCATCTTCTTGGTCTATTTTTTTGTTGAGTCTGCTGTCCGTTTTAGTTTAGACATCACTTGTGGTTCTGTTCTTGTCACAAATGGGTGACATGCTTAGAAGTTGTTGTTACCACTGTCTTTGTTACCTCTTGATAATTGTAGTTTTATTTAGCTTTTTTTTAAATCGTGTTTCTTCCTTGCTACAGTAACTTTTGGCTTGCTCAATCCATTATTTTTAACATAAGAGCGGACGTAGCCATTTGTAACTTGAATGTACAAGGCTTCTGTTGTCATCTGGCTCCAGGTATTTTAGCTGTACAAAATCAGTCCGTTATAATGCTTTATGTTGCAAATTGGTATTTATCATATATTATTCAAATGTATTATCGTAATCATAAAAACAGTGGTTTGTAGCACAAGTACTTTTACTGTTTACTGCACTACTGCAAAGAAAAGTGCTGCCTTAAATTAAGTACAATCAACTTGGATGGTTTAGTCTTTGCAACTTAAATTACATTAAACTGACTTATAATAATGGGTTGAGTCTTGTATAACATAAAGTTGAAAACTGCTTAACTTATTTTGATGAGTTAAAGCAATGTAAAAACATATGTTGTCATAACTTATTGATCATACATTTTTTACAGTTTACCTCTAGTGGTAAAGTCACCATGAAATCAAAATTGACTTTTATTTTTATGGATTATTATCAATGATTTATTAGTGCACATCATTATTTTTATATGGCGTATAAATAGCGTACTTCCACGTTGTAAAATAAGTTGATTTTCTGTAAAGCTGCTTTTAAGTGTTCTTTCGTGAAACTGTATTATACAAATATAATTGATCGGAAATCGGCCAGGGCTCCAGTTCTCTGTTATATAACATTTAGCATATTTCGTAATATTTTTATCATAATATCAGTTATGGGTTTAGCTTTAGCTTTAAGATATCTGTATTACTTTTAAGATTCTCTCTCTCTCTCTCTCTCTCTCTCTCTCTCTCTCTCTCTCTCTCTCTCTCTCTCTGTGTGAGAGAGTGTGTGCGTGTGCGTGCGTGCGTGCGTGTGTGTGTGTGCGTGCGTGCGTGAGATCTTTCTGGATATTTAATATAGTCAGTAAACTGAGAACGCCCTCTCAAAACAAACAGTCATTATATTTACACATTAATACACTGCACACACATATCAAATACACATTCCATGTTCACTTCCTCACACACACACACACACACAAACAAATATTTAATCATACATTATCTAATCTATACAGAAACACTGGTTCATCTGGAACATTCTGAAAAATATCTTGTTTACATTTTGAAAAAAGGTTAACCAGTAAATGTATTAAGTCATTTCATTTGACATTAAGGGGTTGGATAGAAATATGTCAATGGGGCTGAGTTGGAAAGATTTGGAAATTATTAGGAATAATAAATTAAAGCAAGATGTGGGCATGTCTACATTTGCAGTAGTTGCCTTTTTTTCTTCTTTTTTTTTTTTTTACAATCGCTAGGACACATTTCTGAATACATAGGTCTTTTTTTTTAAACGGTTCTCCTAACTATTAGCTATTAGCTCGGCACAGCAGTTATTTTCACATTCGAAATGCACTAAAACTTGATTTTGACTACCAAAACACTTCATACATGTCTTAAATCAACTCATTCTACCATAACATTAGCAAAGGTTTCGACCAACAAACTCACTTTGTCACTCATAAAAGAATAAACTTAAAAACACAAACAGGCAGCAATATACGTTTGCTTTTGAAAAAAAAAAGAGAAAGATATAATGTATGTTACATAGTCTGTTTACATTACAAAATTATTGTATTATATGGTAATACAATTGAAAGACTAACATCTGTGGTTTTCAGCTACATCTAATTGTTTTAATAGTATTTGATTTTTTAACTTCATAATATTTTTCAATAGTGTTGAGAAATGTGTCCTATAGCGATTGTAATAAACTGTAACGGATGCTAAATGTAGATGAACTAGCTGCATCATATTCGTTTAAAAAAAAAATCTGTACACATGGTTTTGCTTCACCAATATCCACTTTTAAATTGCAAACCGAAAACCTTTTCTTTTTTTGGGAAAGAAATATTAAATGCTTTTAAATTCATATTTATTCTGTTCTTTATTGTTAATTCATATTTGTTCATAATACATTAACTTTATTTAAAAATGTTACAAATTTATTTATTAACATTAATCACTGAAATGTAGCAGTTTAATACGTTTTACTGAATCAGAGAGGTATTTATATAGTTTCATATAAAAAGGACGTTTGTTTCGAAGGGCTCTTTGCAGCAGTTATTTTTGAGCTCTTCTGTTTGGAACCACACAGATACAGAAGGTATAATTTATGTTGTACAGAATGTACATTAAGGAAAACACTTCACCATGAAGGACCGGTAACCATGGCAACCTTCTATGCTGCTCCTTGGCCTAATTTGATGTGTGTGTGTGTGTGTGTGTGTGTGTGTGAGTGAATGATGTGGTGAAATGCAGTGAAATGAATGGATGTGGAACTATAATGGGTGAGAGAGAGAAAACGAGACTCAAAGACACTAATTGGCCACTCTCATGTGATTAGGTGCATAATGTACACAAGGTGCACAAATTAGACGTGCTTGTCTACACACTCAATTCAATTTCAATTTTTCAATGGAGTAGAATAGAATGGAATAGAAAAATAGTTATTGTGGTCAAAGTTTCCTGTATCATTATAAAGTCATGTTTTTTTTGTTTGTTTTTTTCTGAATTCGGTTTTCTTTTTTTTAAAGGCATCACTACCATTCAAAAGTTTGGGATCACAATTTTTTTTTTGGAAAGAAATGAACACTTTTATTAGGCAAGGATGCATTAAATTGATCGAAAGGGACAGTAAAATCATTTTTAGTGTAACAAAATATTCTGTTTAAATAAATGATTTTCTTTGGAGTTTTCTATTCATCAAATTATTCTGAAAACGTTTACACAAAAATATTAAGCAGCATAACTGTATAATAATAATAATAAATGTTTCTTGAGCAGCAAATCAGCATATTAGAATGATCTCTGAAGGATCATGTGACAGACTGGAGCAATGATGCTGAAAATTCAGATTTGATCACAGGAATAAATTACATTTTGAAAAATATTAAAACAAAAACTGTTATTTTATATTACAATATTTCACATTATTACTGTTTTACTGTATTTTTGATTCAATAAATGCAGCCTTGGTGAGCATAAGAGACTCATCAAAACGACCCCAAAATTTGGTGGTGGTGCGGTGGTTAAAGATTGTGCTTAGAAGAGGTTTACTTTTGGTTTTCTAAGTAATCAAACTATTGATTTTCTCCAAAAAAACAAACAAACCATAGACTTCCATTGAAGAAGTGACTGGAGCCATTTCTAGGGATCAGAATGTCTTAAGGAAGAACTCTTTTGACTTAGGCTACTTATCAACAACCTGGGCTGTGTTTAAGTCTCATTTTTTATGCCCTGTCCTCACTAACTTCTCATTCACTCGGATGTACGTCATTGCTTTCTTTGCACGAGTGCCCACTACTGGCAGAGCCCTTGTAATGTGTTTAAATGGAACGCCCAAAGCCCTTGATCACTTGGAATCTGCTATGGAGTTGATTGATTAGTTACAGTTTTTTCCCTTATGGATCTGTTTTACGCACCATTCTATAGGCCTGTATGTATTCTTGGGCTTTTGGAGAAAATATAAAAAAAATCACTCAAACGAAAATTATAACAATACAATAAACGGTAACAATTAGCTTAAAGGAATAGTTCACTTAAAATGAAAATTCTGTCATAATTTCTTCACCCTCAAGTTGTTCCAAACCTGTTTGAATTTCTTTCCTCTGCTGAAAGCAAAGGAAGATATTTTGAAGAATGTCGGTAACCAAACAGTTGATGGACCCCATTGACTTCCAAAGTATTTTCCTACTGTGGAAGTCAATCAGGTCCATCAACTGTTTGGTTACCGACATTCTTCAAAATATCTTCCTTTGTGTTCAGCAGAAGTAATAAACTTTCCTAGCCCAGCACTAGAATCCACCTAGTATAGCAATGGCAGAGTAATGACACAGAACACCCTAGCAACCACATAGAATTACCTTGGAATTATGGCTGGAAATTCTGCCCGTAGCTAAACTGGAAGGTCATACGTTTTCTCTGCATTGATCTTTGTCTAATTTTTTGTCTCTTTTTTTGTTTCTTTGTTTGCCCTTCTGTGCCCGTCCATGTGTTTGTGTTTGCAGTGAATAGTTACGGCGATGACGATGAGATTTCCAGTTTATCAGACAGCGATGATGAGTTAGCAAAGCAGTTTGAGATCTCCGTTTCCCGCTCACAAAGCTTCCGTTCAGGGGTCACGGAGCTCAACACCCAGAGCGCACCAGGGCCACATCACAAATTTAAACGTCTGCTGTCTGACCAGGAAGAAGGAAGCACAGAGCTGTCTGACTGTGAAGGTACGTACCTACATTCTCTTGTTTGCTTATAAATGTATATATAAATATAGCCACAAGCGGCAATCACTGGGGTCCGAGCACTAATGGCCCATGTGGATGATTAGCGATCTAATTGAAATGTATAGTATAATCCATTTGGACCATCTTGAATCTTGACTGAAAGTTAGGGTTTGATCATAATACACTATATTGCCAAAAGTATTGGGACACCCCTCCAAATAATTTAATTCAGGTGTTCCAATCACTTCCATGGGCACAGTTGTATAAAAGCAAGCACGTAGGCATGCAGACTGCTTCTACAAACATTTGTAAAATAATGGGTCCCTCTCAGGAGCTCAGTAAATTCAAGCGTTGTACCGTGATAGGTTCCCATCTTTGCAATAGGTCCATTCATGAAATTTCCTCACTAATACTAAATATTCCACGGTTAACTAGTGGTATTCTAACAAAGTGGAAGCAATTGGGAACAACAGCAACTCAGTAATGAAGTGGTAGGCCACGTAAAATCTCAGAGCGGGTCAGCGCATGCTAAGGCGCAGAGTCTGCAGAAAGTCAATAGCTACAGACCTTTAAACTTAATGTGGCCTTAAGATTAGCTCAAGAACAGTGTGTAGAGAGCTTCATGGAATGGGTTTCCATGGTTGAGCAGCTGCATCCAAGCCATACATCAAGTGCAATGCAAAGGGTCGGATGCAGTGGTGTAAAGCACGCCGCCACTGGACTCTAGAGCAGTAGAGACGTGTTCTCTGGAGTGACGAATCACACTTCAAAGCAAGGCACATAAAGACATGGATGAGCGAGTTTTGTGTGGTGGAACTTGAGTCCTGACCTCAACCCGACAACACTTTTAGAGTGAATAAGAGCGGAGACTCGCAGTCTTCTTGTCCAACATCAGTGCCTGACCTCACAAATACGCTTCTAGAAGAATTCAAAAACTCCCATAAACACTCCTAAACATGGTTCGAATTACGTGGGAGCTGAGCTCCCATAGAGAAAGGATGAGCTCCCATGTAAGCAGTAAAATCATACACCTGTGGGGGTCTCTAAAAATCATCAGCACCATTATTTAAAATTACAATTAAAGCACTTTTTCCTTCAATATATCGAGGCATATTTATGTTAACCCTTTCACACGTAAGTTTAAAATATTCTACCTGACCCCCCCCAGCGGGAGTTTTTCAAGGCGACCGTTATTTATGGCGCTTTTCCACTGCATGGCGCGGTACGGCTCGGCTCGGCACGGCTCACTTGTGGCGCTTTTCCACTACATGGTACGGTAAGGTACGGCTCGCTTTAAATGGTACCACATCTGTTGAGGTTTCAAGCGTGCCGTACCGATACTAAAATGTGACATGGAAGTACTGTAGATCACTGATTGGTCAGACAGACAGAATCGTCACTACCAGCGTCATTGTATTTGCGAGACAGCAAACCCATTAGATTTAAATAGCCAGTAAAGGCCACCGCTGAAGCACCTGTTTTAAAACTTGCTTGACTTACTTGAAGAAAAAAAACTTCCAAAAAAGAAATGGCTGAATCGTGGTCAGTGGACGAGAAGTGCAAACGTTCCTCTTGTTGGTTGCCGAGGAACGGATAAACTATAACGATCAGTCATAATCCCACTCACTTTGAAGTGGTACTAACTGCAGTGGAAAAGCAACCGAGCTAAAGCGAACCGAGCCGTGCCGCGCCGAGCTGAGTCGTATCACGCAGTGGAAAAGCGAAGCGAGCCGCGCCGAGCCGAACCGTACCATGCAATAGAAAGCGCCATTAGAACCTGTCACTTTAATGTTTCCATGGTGACATGTCATTGCTTGTCACGTGACACAGCGCAACCACAACACAGCGCTGAATGAATGATGATCTGCTTTTATGTAATTTTTCCTTTTTTATTCAAAATATTCACAAATGTGTTAGCTATAGCATGAAACACTGATATTCTGATTGTCAAATATGTGTAAGTGGATGTGTTTTGTTGTTTAAACACCTTTTATAACGATCGCGTTAATTGAGCTGTATGCACGATGGGCGGCCCCATGTTAGTTTGTGCCACAGTTCAGAGAATCGGATCTGTTGGATTTACAAGGCGACAATTCCTCCACTTCTCACGAAATACATGAAAGTAAGTGGCCAGTGAATTGGGAGAAGAATAGAGTCAACTTTAAAGTTATTTACACAATGTGTATCTGATATGAATAAAACGTGTCGTCTTATTATAATGGAAAGGATAATTATTGCCGCTTCCAATACATTTGTGTGTATTTTACAAACTCAAAATCGTTGTTTTGGTAGTCCTTATGTGTATTTAAAAGTTTGAACCCTAAAATAAACATTATTTTGTTGAAAACACTCAATAGTTGTGATATATGTAAGCAGGCCAGCTGACAGTCTTGCTGTCCCCCCCACGCCCAGATCTCTCCTTTTCCCTTGCTCTTCCTCTCCTGTTCCCCTCCTCTGCTTTTCCTCTCCTGTTCCCCTCCTCTGCTCTTCCTCTCCTGTTCCCCTCCTCTGCTTTTCCTCTCCTGTTCCCCTCCTCTGCTTTTCCTCTCCTGTTCCCCATGGTACATTTTCTATAAATGTCTTAATTTTCTTTTCTGACATAGCCTGCAGTTCTTGTTAAAACAAACTAGACATGCAAAATCTGTGCATTTTGGGCACTTTTTGTGTGAAATCATATTTATTTTTTTGTCCATCAAAAGTGTTCTTTCACTTTTAATTAAGCATGAGCAGCGCAGCAAAAATAGACTCTGATAGATCTGGCCCATTATCTGTTCACCGATGCCGACAGTGACGCATTTCAGCCGGCTTTTTATTTCGCATCTCCATAAGTACATCTAGTAGTAAAGCTAATGCAAGGGCTAGAAATCAATGAATTCTTTGCTAATACTTCCTCGTCATCATGGAGAGCGCAGTTCGCAACGCTTTTCCACAAACGCTTGCTCTCCCGTGGCGTCTGTCGTTGCTATGCAACAAAGAACTTAGGCGAGCCTGTAAAAAAGAGCGCGCCGCGTCGCTATTATGAGCTAATATCCAAAATAGTTCCATATGTGGCTCTTTCCTCCTTTCTTATCAACAAGTGGATTTACTGCCACCACATCAGCTGCACCGCCGGTATTCTGTCAATGTAGCGTACTTTGTTAATAAAAATACAGTTTACAAAGGGGTATGCTGTTTTGATAGGCCCTGTTAATAAAAATACAGTTTATAAAGGGGTATACTGTTTTGATAGGCCCTGTTAATAAAAATACAGTTTATAAAGGGGTATGCTGTTTTGATAGGCCCTGTGTTAATAAATTTAAAACAGATTTAACGTTTTAACACGACATTACGAGACTTTACGACTCCACTTGCCAAAATTAATATATTGAAAACGTCTCTTAACATTTCTTGTGATTATACAAGGCATGCAATTAGATAATGTGTATATAATATGCGATATAATACACCAACACTTACCGCTTGTAATCTGGTATGCTGAAATGATGGTTTAAATCTAACGCATGCGCAATGCCACAAATTTCACTGCTGCGCATGCGCATTAACCGAAGGTATCCCATTCTGATGGGTATGGTGTTCCGTCAGAACACCTGTCGCCATGTCTCAGCGCTTTTATGAAGAGGGCAACTGCACGCGCTTCGGACATGCACGCGCATCAAGTACCAGGTTTGAGAATACCTGGTACTGTGGCGTGACGTTTTAAAAAAAAAAATCTTGACCACTATTTCAAGGACAATTAGGAAGAAAACAAATAAAAAGCTTTTATGTAACTCAAATATTAGATATTTTTTCCACAAATATGCCTATTTTATTTAATTTTTTTAACCATTATTCCATAATTTAATGAGCCCCCCACACTGGGACTGAAGGTGACTCTAAAGTAAAAGTGAATTAAATACCAAAGGATACCCCTTTGAAGAGCCCATTCTTTGCCATGAGGACAACAAAGTCAAGTCAAGTATATTTATACAGCGCTTTTCACAATATAAATTGTAAGCAGATTCACAGTATCAATCAAATAACATAATGTTTGTTTCTTAGTGGAACAAAATGGTATGACCAATGGTAGGCTATTAATGATTAGTTAATTAATTTGAGTATCCCCAACTGAGCAAGCCAAAGGCAACGCAAAAGTCATACCATTAGTAGCAGCAGGGTGATATAAAGTGGTTTATTATTGTCGTTTCTCTACTCTTGTATTAATAATTGTTGAACTCAAAAGAATGAAGTGCAGTGTTAAGCAATTTATTTATCACACACACCACGCCTGTTCATAGGCTACTTTCCCCCCTTTTTTTAAAGAGACCCCCACAAAGATGAAATCATAATTCGAACCCTGCTCCTAAACCTTGTGGATAGCCTTCTCAGAAGAGCTGAAGCTGTTATAGCTGCAAAGGGTCTGCCAACTCCATAAACCCTACGGATTAAAAATGGGATGTCATTAAAGTTCATGTGCATGTAAAGGCAGACATCCCAAAACTTTTGGCAATATAGTGTAATACTGTATGTGTGGACTAATATTCAACATTTAAAATTTGAATATTAGTTATAGAATATTAAATATAGAATATTAGAATATTAAAAATATTTAAAACATTAAAATTCATAGGATGTCACAGGACATTTTTTAACATGTTTTAACCTAAGTGTTTGTTTTATTATTCATATCACAACAATAAATGTCTTTATAGAAATGTTACAATTTATTATCGTGAAAAAGACATAATTTTAAAAGGACAGCATAAAATGTTTCTGTCAGTGTTCCATTGTTATGCAAATTAACCAGATCAATGCATATTCAAGGGGATGGAAACTGATAGAAAAAGATTAGGCTTAAAATAATCCTTATCCTGTGCAACATTAATAGCATACCCTTCATCTTTTCGTTGAAATGACTGATAGTTCATTCATAAACAATAAAAAAAAAAATCATAAAACTAAGCATGTTTGCTCAGAAGGACTTGTGCAAACTTATCAAAACTTTGTACAAATGGAGAACAACACAAAAAATAGTCATAATGGGTCATATCAGACACACATAAAAAAAGTTTATCTCCTAAACTTTTTAACAACTAGTTTTAGTTCCATTGTTGTGATCCAAAATGCAAACTGCCTTTTTATAGCGCCACCTAGTGTCGGACGGCTGTGTGTCTGTGCACCTGAGTAGTGGTGTACGATTGGGACCATCCTGCCAACTTTGGGGTTGCTACGATTTTATGTTCTCTGACGATGGTCCTATACACATTTAGGGCAGAAAAATAAGGCAGAAGAAGAAAAATCAGTAGAAACACAACAGGCATACAACAGGCATTTTTTTAAGCATACAACTATTCTTTGACATTGTCAGTAAAAATCAAATTAAATCACTTTATGGTGATCCAGTATTGTTAACTAATATTAAAAATATTAAAAGTATTTTTTTAATTTTGAAATGTTGTCTTGGCAACAAAATGACAAAGCTAAGACTGAAATACAAATTTAGAAAATCGATAAAACGTTACAAAAGCACATAGCAAAATGATGAAAAATGTAAAATGAAAACTGAAAATATAAAAATAAAAGCTAATTTAAAACATTAATAAATACTGTAGTAGTGTATAAATAATACTAAAGTAACTCTGTGGTAAACCAAAATTATTTTTCCAATTGAACAGAAATGTATTGTCACTGTGCTGACCAGTGGTTTGTGGAATAAAGCTAACCTATGTTTCAGAAGGTGATACAAACCCAAACGCCTCTTATAAATATTTATAAATGTGACTCTTGTCACATCACTGTTAATCTCCCTAATGCTCTGTCAACATCTCTAATCTCTGACTGACTGTACGTTATAATGTGACATATCAAAACTAAAACAGCTTCCAGTCGGCTGTTTGTGTCTATTGAGTTTTTGCTGTATGGAGCTTTATTTCTTGAGTTGCTATGGAAAAGCGTCTTTCCGGTTGGCATGGTAACAAAGCGACTGGACCTGTCTGCAGTTAATTGTTCGCTGCTGTGGAGCAGAACAGTTTGTACCCTGAAACAGATTCCATTCAGTGAAATTCACAGTCACGTAGGACAAGCACTTAAAGCTGTAAATTACTATCATTATCATCTGCTCCGGGGAGTCTGATTGGTCAAATGAGCTTGTCCTGCAATTATGATGACTGTCAGAGTGTCAATAAAATTTAATATGGAAGTTCAGAGAAGTGCGTGCGTGTGTGTGTGTGTGTGTGTGCTCATGTTTATATTACATTGTGAGGACCAAATGTCCCCACAAGGATAGTAAAATGTGAAATCACCTACATTGTGAGGACTAGCCAATGGTCCCCGTGAGGGAAATTGATTAAAAATCATAAAAAACATTTTTTTATTAGAAATGTAAAAATGCAGAATGTTTCCTGTGATTGGTGTAAGAGGATAGAATATACAGTTTGTAGAGTATAAAAATCATTACGTCTATGGAGAGTCCCCACAAAGATAGTGGACCAGACGTGTGTGTGTGTGTGTGTGTGTGAGTGAGAGAGATGGAGCTGTTAATTGTGTCATTAGCTCTCTATCAAAAGTCTACTGCTAAATTGTTACTGCTAAATATAGCCCTCCATTTATTGGACTCACCCAGTGGAATTAAAATGTACAAATGAGACCTCATCAATATCAGTTGTTTCGCAGACAGGAATGAGATTAAATGGAGACTTTTGCTTCTTAAAATGTTCTCCTGACTTCAGAAATGGGAACTTCCTTTGGTGTTGCAGCAAAGGTCTCATAGATGTCTCAAACTGCTTTGAGTCTGCAATCAAAAGTCTTGCAGTTTGAAAATTAAATAATTTAAATAATAATATTTTAAGTTCTGCTACGACTAAATTATCTGGACTACCTACAATATTTGTATTTTTATTCATGACAAGGAATTTTAGGGGTAACATCTGAGATAATAAAATTTTCGGTAGCACTTTGTCAGGGTTATGTTCTGTTTTGTTCAATTTCTGTTGGTCTGTTTTCCTTTGACCCAGTTTTCCCATGTGTTTCATTGATTCATCCGATTCACCTGTCCCTCGTTAATTATCTCGTTAGCTCCTTTATTTGCCCTTGTACTTAAGCGCTTACTTCCTGGCAGTTCTATGTCCTGGATCGTTTAGACTCCCATGTTTAACATCAGTGTGGATGTGGTTGTGTTTCTTCTGTTTATTATCAGATTAAAAGATGTTCCGAGTATCTCCTTCGTGGTGCGATTTTCTATTTAGCCATCCACCGTGACACGCTTTACTATAAGGTTCCATTAGTTAAGATGAACTAACAATAAAAAATACTTATAAAGCATTTAGCAATTGTGATTCATAATAATTTCAACATTTACTAATACATTATTCATGTTAATATTTAATGGACCCAAGCTTATATGAACTAACAATGAACAGTTGTATTTTTATGAATTATTATTAAGGACGATTAATAAATACTGTAGCATATGCATTGCTAGTTTCTAGATAATGTTAGTTAAAGGGATAGTTCACCCAAATGGCGTTCCAAACCTCTGTGTTTCTTTCTCTGTTGAACACATAAGAAGATATTTTTTGAAGAATGTTAGTAGTAGCCATTGACCTCCATAGTTTAGAAAAAAGAACTATGGCAGTCAATGGCTACTAGGTTTGAATGGAAGCTTGTTTCTGCCACGGAATAAATTAATGTACACATTTTTTTTGACTTTTTTCGTCTTTTGCAATTGCGAGATGTAATGTCAGATTTGTGTGATATAAAGTTGTGTGATCACATTTGCAAGTTAAAACACATAATTGCGACTTTTATATCACGCAATTCTGACTTTATAACTCGCAATTGTCCGAATTGACTGTTTTAGTTTTTATATAAACAAGCATCCATAGATTTGGAACAACATGAGGGCGAGTAAATAATGACAACATTTATATTTTTGGGTGAACTATCCCTTTAAAGCATTCAAACACAGTAACTAATGGGACCTTATTATAAAGTGTTAGCCTACAACACATTATTTAAGGCATATGAAATAATTATGTCTCGTTCTTTCTCCCTCTCCATGTAGACGCTGAGAGAAACAGTGTGCAGAGTTTTCAAGATCCCCTCTCATCCAGGCGACGCTTTGGGTCTGAGCCGAGAGACCCCTTATCGCAGAGCCCTCTTTTTGAGCGCCGAACCCCCACAGACCCCCTCTCTCTGATGGCAGAGCAGATTTCTGTGGGCTCCCAGGACACAGGGGACGGTCTGGAGGATCTACCCAGGTATGAGGGCAGTCGCCCGGGCAGCATGGGGCGGCAAACCCCACAAAGGAGCCTGGCAGTTGACAACCATGGCTATGACAACAGCGGGGCTACGGATAGTTTCCCTACATGGAGCCCTGAGGTGTGTGTGCTTATACTTTTTATACTTCCCACATACACTGCCGGTCAATACAGGTTTTTTTTTTTAACATTGTAAGTAATTAATACTTTTATGCAGCAAGGATACATTAAATTGATCAAAAGAGACATTTGTATTTGTTTCAAAGATTTCTATTTTAAATAAATGCTGCTTTTGTTTTTTTACTATCTATTTATCAAAGAATCCTGAAAAAATGCATTACGGTTTCCACAAAAATATTAAGCAGCACAACTGTTTTCAACATTGATAATAATAATAAATGTTTCTTGAGCAGCAAATCAGCATATTAGAATGATTTCTGAAGGATCATGCGACACCGTTATGGTCACAGTATTATGGTTTTTGCTGTATTTTTGATCAAATAAATGTAGCCTTGGAGAGCATGACACTTCTTTCAAAAACAAAAAAAATCTGATCTGCCCCAAACTTTTGAACATTTGAAATATAAGAGATTTAGATTTATACATAATTTAATTTCTCTGTTTTAACTTTTCCATTTATAATTAGATCCTCTAAATCTCTCTCCACAGAGATCTTCACTATTATGAGAACTAAATTCTTCTAATGAATATTCATGAGTCGTCTGCTCTATAGCTCTCATAGCCATTGCTAATGGAAACACCTCGTGTTCATATATTAGGTTTTCACAGTAAAATCTTTCTCATTTAGTTAAGAGAGGTGTAAGAGAGTAGGAGGTTGTGTATGATGTATGTGTGAGTGTGTTTACATCACTTTGTTTTTACATATACATTGAGTATGTTTGTGTGTTTTTCCACTCTCTAACAGCATGAACAATCTCCGTCCCACCCTTTGAGCTCTTCTCCTCGTGGACACATCTCAATATGTGGTGACCTCATAATTGCCCTCGACTACCGGGCTGAAACCCACAGACTCCTGGTCACCGTGATATTGGCCCAAGGCATTCCAGACAAGGCTCGAAGTGGCATGGACTCCTGGCAGGTGCACGTGGTGCTGTTACCTGGGAAACGGCAGAGGCACAAGACGGCCGTGCAGAAAGGCTCCTTGCCCAGGTTCGAGGAGACTTTCAGGTTTTCGCATCTAGAGCCAGCGGATTTGGGTTCCTCTGCGCTGCGGTTCCGCCTGTACGCGCTGGGGAAGATGAACAGGGAGAGGATGATGGGAGAGGCCATGTACAGACTGAGCAGGCTGCAACACACAGGCAGATTCGAGATCACGCTGCTGCTGGAGCCACGCTGTAATCTCAAGGTGTGTAAATTGCTGTGATAATACTGTCTTTTTTTTCTTTTTTAAACTGGTGTGGTTGAGCCTGTTTAGTTCAGTTTTTTTCTTTTCTTTTTTTTTTTTTTGCCCCATCACAATTTTAGATGTATTATTTAAAAGTATTATTATATGTATGCTTTGTATGTGCCACAGATAGTGTTTTGCATTTTTTTAAATATATATTTATATGAAATGTTAGGTCAACCGTACAAAAAAAAATCTATCTATCTATCGTCAGTCAGTCAGTCGGTCAATCCGTCAATCCATCCATCAGTCAATCCATCAATCTGTTAATCTGTCCATCAATCCATCCATCCATTCATCCATACATACATACATACATACATACATACATACATACATACATACATACATACATACATACATGCATACATAAATACATACATGCATACATCCATACATACACTCACCTAAAGGATTATTAGGAGCACCTGTTCAATTTCTCATTAATCCAATTATCTAATCAACCAATAACATGGCAGTTGCTTCAATGCATTTAGGGGTGTGGTCCTGGTCAAGACAATCTCCTGAACTCCAAACTGGATGTCAGAATGGGAAAGAAAGGTGATTTAAGCAATTTTGAGCGTGGCATGGTTTTTGGTGCCATGTAGTATTTCACAATCTGCACAGTTACTGGGATTTTCACGCACAACCATTTCTAGGGTTTACAAAGAATGGTGTGAAAAGGGAAAACATCCAGTATGCGGCAGTCCTGTGGGCGAAAATGCCTTGTTGATGCTAGAGGTCAGAGGAGAATGGGCCGACTGATTCAAGCTGATAGAAGAGCAACTTTGACTGAAATAACCACTCGTTACAACCGAGGTATGCAGCAAAGCATTTGTGAAGCCACAACACACACAACCTTGAGGCGGATGGGCTACAACAGCAGAAGACCCCACCGGGTACCACTCATCTCCACTACAAATAGGAAAAAGAGGCTACAATTTGCAAGAGCTCACCAAAATTGGACAGTTGAAGACTGGAAAAATGTTGCCTGGTCTGATGAGTCTCGATTTCTGTTGAGACATTCAGATGGTAGAGTCAGAATTTGGCGTAAACAGAATGAGAACATGGATCCATCATGCCTTGTTACCACTGTGCAGGCTGGTGGTGGTGGTGTAATGGTGTGGGGGATGTTTTCTTGGCACACTTTAGGCCCCTTAGTGCCAATTGGGCATCGATTAAATGCCACGGCCTACCTGAGCATTGTTTCTGACCATGTCCATCCCTTTATGGCCACCATGTACCCATCCTCTGATGGCTACTTCCAGCAGGATAAAGCACCATGTCACAAAGCTCAAATCATTTCAAATTGGTTTCTTGAACATGACAATGAGTTCACTGTACTAAAATGGCCCCCACCGTCACCAGATCTCAACCCAATAGAGCATCTTTGGGATGTGGTGGAACGGGAGCTTCGTGCCCTGGATGTACATCCCACAAAATCCATGCATCCATGTGCAAATCCATGTGCATCCTATCAATATGGGCCAACATTTCTAAAGAATGCTTTCAGCACCTTGTTGAATCAATGCCACGTAGAATTAAGGCAGTTCTGAAGGCGAAAGGGGGTCAAACACAGTATTAGTATGGCGTTCCTAATAATCCTTTAGGTGAGTGTACATACATAGTAAATAAATTCATCCAACTAGATTACATTGTTAGATTATATATATATATAGTCGCTTTGGTACATTTTTCAAACCACATTTGCAACATTTAGTACATTTGCAAACCAGTAGGTACATTTCTTAAAACAATTCATGCAAATAGCACCACACAATGGATTACCTGCAAAAGTCTGTAACTTTTTAAAAATCATTAGTTAATCTCTCAAAAGTATTTATCAATGAACATATCAGTGCCATCAGAATGACAAGTCCCTGTGTCATTGTTCACGAACAAGATGTCAAAATGCTTAGTCATGTTGTCAATATAACAGTGTACTCTGACAGTATTCCTGATGTGTGTGTGTATATATAATTTATTTAGATGGCTGCAACACATTCCATAAAAGTTGTGACAGGTAAAATAAAAGTGAAAAGATTACAGAATATCCTAGTTAAACTGTCCACAATAAGCAGGTGGACTGGTAATAGTTGAGGGTATCGTGATTGGGTATAAAAGGAGCATCTCAGTCTTTGCAAGCAAAGATGGTCAGGGGTCATCACGTGCCAATTTTCAGGAGAAAATTCTCAAACAATTCAAGATTGCAAAGTATTTATATTTCAAGGAGAAAGCTATACTTCAATTTTAAGGAAAGATGCCACCGAGTTCTCTGGCCCTGAGCTCATCTCAGATTATCCAAAAAAACACAGTGGAAATGTGTGCTGTGGTCAGATTTCCACATTTCATCTTGTTTTGGGGGAAAACAGACATTGAGTTCTCAGTCCCAAAGATGAAAGGGACCATCCAGACTTTCATTAGCAGCAGGTGCAAAATCAAACATCTGTCATGGTATGTCATATGTGTGAAGGTACCATGGATGTGGAGGTGGATGTTGGGATTGTACAGAGACATATACTGCCATCAAGATGACATCTTTCCTGGGAAGCAAGACAATGCCAGGCCTCATTCTGCGTATGCTGCAACAGTGTGGTTTTATAGATGCTCTACACCTGCAGTCCAGATCTGTCTCTTATTGAAAATGTACGGCCCCTCATGAAAAGGAGAATCAGACAACGAACGACCACAGACTGTTGAGCAGCAGTCTTGCATCTGGCAAGATTGGGCAAAAATTCCACTTGCAAAACTGCAACAATTAGTATCCTCAACTCCCACATGATAAAAAGTGTAATTAAAAGGAAAGGTGATCTAAGACAGTGGTAAACATGTCTCTGTCCCAACTATTTTGGAGTGTGTTGCAGCCATCAAAATCAAAATACAATTAACATGGTCAGTGAAAAACATTGAACATCTTCTTTTCTTTGTACTTTTGTCAGTTAAATAAAGGTTAAAGAGAATGAACAAATCACAGATACTTGATTTTATTGCATTTTACTAAATGTCCTAAATTTTTCTCGAAATGGGGTTATACATTAGTGGCCAAAAGTGTCCAGAGAGGATGTTTACTCAATTTTACAGTGTCTTCATGTGTTGAAAAACTATGTTTAACTACACTTTACGTAGAAATACCAACGAATTAGGTCACATTGGGATCTCTCCATCTCCCTCCCCGCAGACAATAGACTCCCAGGCGTCTTTCAGTGCGCAGAGTGACAGTGCTTCCTCTAGTCAGTCTGTGTCTCACGGTGGAAATCCAGAACTACTGCTGGGCTTATCATATAACGCCACCACAGGACGCCTGTCTGTGGAGATCATTAAAGGCAGCCACTTCCGAAACTTTGCACTCAACAGACCTCCAGGTAAACACACCGTACCACTCACACTAACAGGCTCAGAAACACATTCACAGGCATCATTAGACCATCAGGAGTGACTCTTGGGCAAATAACCTTTTGTAAAGCCGTCTGATATTGATTCAGAGTAAATGTACTGCAATAAATCCTTTCTAAATGAACGAGCTGCTAGAACACACATTTGTACATGCACATTTTGAATGCGTCATCCTCACACGTGTTGTGGGTCAACCATCAGGCTTTTAGAGTTCATGCTCTTTGTATGAATCTTAATCTATTACAGTCACATCTCGCAATGATGCTCGTGGGTGAATACATGAGTGCATAGTTACATAACATTTAATCGATCACAGAGCCCCAGATCTTTTCACATACCTCTCGCATCAAGTCGATGAGTTACCACTGGAGAAAACCACACAAACATAGACAGACAGACACATACTGTTCTCTGTTATCATGCTGAGTCACAGTTTTGTGTTAGTGATCATCCTGAAGGCCAATTCACACCACACATGCAAACACCAACAAACATGTTGGCAGTAGGATTTAAAATTGTATGAAAAATAACTGTCATGTTTACACTGCCCCAACAGACACCAACAAACACTGACTGAACATGGTCAGTCAGGTGAAAACAAGCGCCAACAGGGATAAGACACTGATCTGACAAAACACAACAAACGTGTTTATTGGTGTTTGTCTGTGCAGTGTGAATTGGCCTTAACCCCTTAACTGTCACCCCCCTTTTTGATAACGAACATTAAAATGCACTATTCAAACTTAAATGGTTGTAATTCAAGAATGCTTTGGAATATAGACCTAAGTTTGGGCTTGTTTTAAAGAAAATACTCAGCAGATTATTGCTGAAGTGAAAGCACAAAAATTTAAGTATGAAAAAGTTATGGAAGTTTAAATTTCTGTAATTCAAATATACTGTACTTAATATTTTTTCTTTTATATAATATATTTATTTTATAAAATGTTTTACAATAGAATTACTACAAAATATCTAGCCATAAAATCCATATATCCAACCAAGTTGTGTTCCAAATTTGAAGTTGATATCACAAAAATTGAAGTTCCCATGAGATTTTGTTTAGGCGTAATACCAGAAATAGCCACCGGGTGCCATTGAATTCCATTGAATTTAATTGTATCCATTCTGCTATAACAAATTAATATATTTCTGTCCAAATATCACTTCTGTCACAAAATAGGGAACCTTGAGACTCAGACCTTTCTGATAATATGTGATTTGTCATGATTAGAAAAGGTTTTGATCATAAATTATGAAACATGATGATGCCCAAAAGGGGAGGAGCCTGATACAATAATTTAGAGTACCATTTCTATGGTAACGCAACATCTAATTTCAAAACGGTTTTCATAGGATGAATTCTGAGTTCGTAAGCTTTCAAATGATACCTAGTTTATGAGAACTACTAAAATATGTGATGTAACAAAAAAAGGTGATGCAAAAAGATATTTTTTTATAATTAATAATTATTATTTTTTTATTGGCAAATACTAGATTATGTTTTATTGTGAACTTTTAGCATGAAAACCAAGTTTCAATTATTAAAAGTGTGTGCGTCGACTTTTTGTGACAAAGGTCAGAGCTCCTGTAATGATGTAGATTTTTTGAGGTGCACTCTTTTCATAAATTCATCTATTACTGTTCCTACATAATTTATAACAAAAAACAGTGCTAACAAATCTATTTAGGAGTCTTAGACCTTTCCAACGATATATAGTTTGTCATGATTAAATTAGGATTTAATTGTAATATAGTGAAGACAACTTGAACAGTTTTTTTTTTACAGTTAGCCAAGGGTCAAAATAAAACAATATTTGTTATTGTACAAACCTATTCTTCCATTCAAAAATTTTTTTCATATCTGTTAAGAAGTCTCTTATATTAACCTAACCCGTATTTATTTGATCAAAAATACAATAAAAACAGTAATATTGTGAAATATTATTACAATTACAAAAAAAAAAAAAAATTTAAAATTGCAATGTATTCCTGTGATGGCTAAGCTAAATTTTCAGCAGCCATTACTCAGGTCGTCAGTGTCACATGATCCCAGTGTTGGGGAAAGTTACTTTTAAAAGTAATGCATTACAATATTGCGTTACTCCCTTACTATACTAATACTAAATCTGTTTTTTGTGCAAGTGAGATGAGTAAATGCATGGTCACATTTAGTCTAGACACTGCGCACACAACACCTCTGCACCTAATCCTGATTTCTCTCAACATGGGGACAGAAGAGGTGTCAGTCTATGATTGGGAAAACTTGCGTTACTTATTTGAAAAAGTAACTCAGTTATCATTTAAAAGTAAAGCATTACTTTATTAGTTACTTGAAAAAAAGTAATCTGATTACGTGCTCGTAATGCGTCACCCCAACACTGCATGATCCTTCAGAAATCAATCTAATATGCTGATGTAGTACTCAAGTAACATTTCGTATTATTATCTATGTTGAAAACAGTTGTGCTGCTTTAATGTTTTTGCAGGAACATGAATAGAAAGTAAAAAAAAAAAAAAAAAAAAAAAACATTTTTAACATAAATGTCGCTTTTACTCAATTTATTGTGTCCTTGCTGAATAAAAGTATTAATACCTTTCAAGAAAAAAAACAAAACAACTTATGGTCCCAAACCTATGAATGGAAGTATAAATTACTTTCTAAGTATTTAATAATTACATTAAAAATCCCACAATTACCGAGACATAAAGCTTTTAATGTCCAAAATAACACAATTGACAGATCATTGCTATCTAATAACAAAAATTTCGATCATTGGGGCTCAAAACTGTTTAGATGGAATAAATCACACAAAGGCTGATGTAGAAATGAACATTTGTAAAAACACATTAATTCAGTAGAGATTTAGTGACCTGTCTTTCTCTTCCAGATACGTTTGGTAAGCTCACTTTGTTGAACTCTGTGGGACAGGAGATATCCCGCTGTAAGACATCCATCCGTCGCAGTCAGCCTAATCCGGTCTTCAAGGAGACGTTTGTCTTCCAGGTGGCGCTGTTTCAACTGTCCGACGTAACATTAATGGTCTCCATTTACAATCGTCGGAATATGAAACGCAAGGAGATGATTGGCTGGGTGTCTCTGGGCCAGAACAGCAGCGGTGAGGAGGAACTTCTTCACTGGCAGGACATGAAGGAGAGCGGAAACCAACAGGTCTGCCGCTGGCATACACTACTGGATGCTTAGACGAGAGAGATAGAAATGTAATCACTCTTATTGCAGCTGGAAATTCCTTTTGGGAAGGAGGAGACTGCCAAGGCCAAAGATACCCACAAAAAAACGGTATTGAACAAGCAGCTTTTAATAGTATCAAAGATAAGTCATGTAATTATGAAAATCTTGGAAGCACAAAGAAACACCCACGCCACACCACTCTTCTTCTCCCTGAGAGTACTTTATACAGTCCTTTATCTGGTAACAAGGAAACGACACCACAGCGTTATATACAGAATACTCTCTTTAACCCCAGCAGCAACCAATCAAAATGCATTATTGCCTGGGCCACAGGGATTGTCACCTAGTGATTTAATGAATGGAGGATTGATTTGAAATGATTAAATGCCTTTCTTCCGATGATTTTAAGCCTCAAGTTCAGACCCATTCCAGAACACAGTTGGTGGTTGTTGGTGAAAGCCCAAATGTTTTGAAAGACCAAATGAGTGGAAAACTGCACTTTCATTCATGCTCTCCAACTGATGACACTGAAGCTGTTTCTTTTTATTACATTGTACATTTTTTTATTACATTTTACATAAAAATATGCTATCATTTTTATAGTTCTGGACAGTGTTATGATGAAAGTTGGGATACTTTTATATTGCTGTTAAAAGGGGTGCACAAGTTATCCAGAATAAGCAATATCACCAAATGACTTATCTATGCTTAAAGCATAGTTCACCCAAAAATGTAATTTCTGTCATTACTTACTCACCCTCATGATGTTCCAAATATTATATCATTCTTCTGTGGAACACAAAAGTTGAATTTTTTAACTCTTTTCAGTAATGGAACTGAATGAGGACTGGTGCGGTCAGGCTTCAAAAATATGCATTTTATTTCTATGAAAAATTTGACATCCGACTTTGATCTACCCTGCATGTTTATGCGCAAATATGATCAGCGAATGAATCCTTTCAATCAATCTGCTTCAATTGATTCATTTGAATGAACTGGTCTGGTTCTCGAGTTCATCTGAATCAGTGACTAAATGATCTGATCACAAATGCTTAACAGACCACTGTAGATTATCATTGAATAGATTTCAGTCTGTTCCTCACACAAAGTTAATGTTTTGTTTGAGAAGACCTGAAGTATAGTGCCCATGTTATGGACTATTTTTCTGGTGCTTGTGAATCCGTTTTGAAGCTTGAATTCTCCGATCCCCATTCATTGTAATTGCATGAAAAGAGACCAATCCTACTTACCAAAAATAGTCTGTATGCACAGACACTTATGCATGTCAAAGAAAATCTTTTTCTGACAATCCAAACACTGTCCTCATGACGTTAAAACCCAAACTCTTTTTTTTTTATGCATGTCTGTAATGCTTCATGCATATATAAAGTGCCTGATCTTGTCAAATATATAGTTTTCATTTATAGCCATTAGCCACTGATATTGGAGATTAGCATGGAAAACTCTGAAACATTACAGATGCATGGACTTCTGTGTTTTAAAAATCAATAGTGCCTGTTTTGCATGCATTCATAGTCTTTTTGAAGTTAAATGCATATATTTTTGTCCATCATTAAAAACATATCCCTGACATGACTTTTCTGGCAATTCTGTTTTATTTCGGTATGATTTAGAATGGTAATATATCTTTATTCGTGTAACACTATGCATTGATATTAGTGTATCACAGCTGCAAAAATAGGTGATACTGGCAGAATTGTTTTTAATAATAGACTGTAACCAACCATACTGTATGATCTCTCATCTGGTAATCTGGTCTGATTCTGATGGAAAGGGTGTATGAAACTGAGAAGAGAGTGTGTTTTATTAATCTATTTTTATGTTGTCAGTTGGTTTAAAACAAAGTGCTAATTAATTGTCATTTTTTCACACACCTAATCGCACCTAAAATTAAACTTTTTAATATATTTTTATATTGGAATACTTTCACATTGATTCTCCAAAATAATGTAGAAACAACCAGCCGAGCCGGTTCAGTTTTTTTTTTTACCTGCCCTGCTAAACTGCACAAAAATAGTTGTTTTCGTTGTTTTTGAACCTTGTAAGCAGTGCTTTAAGATTTCCGGTAGGTCTAACAGGAAAAACATTTAATAATCAAATACTGCACAAATTCACTGCATAAATTATAAATGAAATAGACTAATCCTTATTAAAGCTTCAAAAGTTATTCAGTTGACTGAATAACTTTAGCTTTAATAAGGGATTGAGTTTCTCTGTATTTTGTTCTTTGTTAATGACAAACAGCAGCAGGTTTATTAGGCTGCTTTCACTTTAAGGAATGACGCGGATCTGACGCTTCCAACTCTTTGCTTTATTTAACTCATTTGAGAACATGCTTACGAGGATACTCTACAAAACAGGAATTTTGAAAGTTGTTGTCCGTTCAAGCGCGAAACTCAATGCTGTATTCTGTGCGTGAGATTTGAGTTGCCTATTTTTTTTTTCATCTTATCATGCTTGAATGGTTTAATAGCACTTGAATGAATGATAGCATGATCATATACTGTAGCGCAGCCAAAGGATGACCAAAAAAACTAATGCTGTGTAATATTTACTATACTAATATAGCCCTACACTTTTGGTACCAATATGTGTGTAGGCGTACCTTTTGATAGGGTGCCACCGAGATGGCTTTTGTACCTTTTTTTCTGAGAGTGCATTAATTGCGTATATTGTATTTCATGTGTTAAACTGGAAAAAATTAATTGCAAAAAAGCCCTAATTTAATTTATTTACTGTTTGCATATGGGAGTGGAAGAATCACTTATGCTTGAAGGGGATAGGCTAATAAAGCTTGAAGATGTGAGGTTAAAAGATTATTTAAGAGGTTTTGAAATGTATGCCAGTGAGATAGGTTGTAGGAGTATATGAGCAATAAAACCTTTCAAAACTAAAATGACTATTAGATAAGCCATATGTTAAGAAATACGCAACAAGAGAGAGGAGGAGGAAACGCAGCAGCAGAGGATGAGAGAAGAATGGAGTTTGATGCTGGAGCGTCATCATTGCCTAGTGACTCTCCTAGCAACAGGAAACATCTGTTTCAGTGTCGACCAATCGGGAGCCGGTGCAGTCTGTTATTGCTTTCTGAACAGAAAGGGGATATTTTAAGAGCCGAGAGTGAGCCGAATACTACAGGGATTATATCAAAAGCGAGACTTCGACATTTGGGGGCGAAGCGTCAAGCTCACGCGGAGCTGAAAGCGGCTACATTCTGCACAATATGAGCTCTTTCAAACCTCTGATCTCATGAACGCGCGTGCAGGGACTGTTAATGTGGCTTTATAAATAAGGTAGGATCATTTACCTTTGTTAATCATTGATTTTTAATATCAAATTACAACATCATTACATTATACTGCATGCATTTGTTTATTTTGCATATTGCAATTACATAGTTTATAACCTCTGTAACAGACCCATTTTATTGTTTGAATTTTTTTTTTTTAAATGCGGGTTCTGTGATTCATTCATTAGCGTGACAGTTGAGTATCTGAATGTACTGCACTATAAACTTTTTTTACTGTCTATGACTATAACATTATGCATACATGTTGGACTTTCAGTTATTAAATTTACTACACTGTAAAAAAGAAAAAAGAAAATAACATTCCTAAAAGATAATGTAAAGAACAGCTACGATATGGTTAAAAAATGTATTTTGATTAAATTTTACTGCAGAATATATATATATATATATATATATATATATATATATATATATATATATAGCCTATATAAGTAAAGAGTATCAATATTTTTTTTTTTTCATTTAGGCTACGGAAAAAATATATTGCCTATTTAAAGATATACTTTTTTTCCCTCATTAAAAAGTTTTACCCCTAAAAATGAATTAGTACATTTTAGTTTAATTTTCCATTAAAATTACTAACATAATTACAGATGCTTTCATTTACATGGAACAAGTTACCTCATGTGGGCCATGTTGATATCACATGACCAGCAGAATACTGGATCTTTGTAACTCTAATTTTTGGACAATTTTGTTGCATGAATATGCTGTCTTCAATAGCATTAAAGCGAAAATTATTGCTTTTGCATGGTGTTTCATCCATACTAGACAACTGTTATATTGGCCAGAATGCACCTTTATCAAGACAAAAATACATTCTGTTAAAATATTGTTAAAATATAATTTGCCTTAATTATAATAATTAAGTATACTGTAAGAAATTGAAATTAAATTATGGTGAATGGGACGTTGCCAGAATTCTCTTACATGAACATCATATTAACTTTGTCATCATTTTGCTTTACAAAATCTGTTATCAGTTCATCTTACTAGCTTAAACAGGACCTGTGTTAAAATTATTTTAAAATGATACAATTTAATCATGTTTACAGTTATAACTAATAGTCACCAAAATGGCATCTAATATTGTCCCCGTATTTGTACAGTTAAACCAAATGCAACTAAAAGAATGTACAGTGAAGACAAATACCTTATTGGTTTACTCTCTATATTGGTTATACTCTCTCTCTCTGTCTCTCTCTCTCTCTCTCTCTCTCTCTCTCTCTCTTTCTCAAGCACACAAACTGACATGCAGCCCACACTAAACTACACACCCACGGTTATTGTGCCCCACACCGCTGTTGACAGAGCACACGACACATTTCTTTGAACCTGATAAATAAAACGCAGCAGCAAGACATTGTGCAACTAAAGCACTGCTTCCTGCAGATGCCATTGCATTTATACTGTGCGATTTGTTTTAGCTTCTTTGAGACAGAACTACACTGATCTGTATGTAAGGAAGATCAGGGCTAGTGGTCACACATTCACACCAATTTAACTTTAGTCAACTGAAATCAGATAGGAAACAGTAGGATCCAGTAAACGATACTCTCTCTGTCTTTTTCTCTCTGACTAGGAACCATTAGGCAATGTGTGTGAGCCAGAGGAAAGAGCCTCAGGTGAATAGAGGATTTGTCAGAGAGGTGTGTGAGTGTGTCTGCGTGAAGCAGTCATCAGGTAATTAAAAGACACAACACACACAGACATTGTTACATAACACACTGACTGTAGTCTAACCTAATCCACTTTACCAATCACATACCCGCATACCCCGTTTCACAGACGAGGCTTAAAACCTCTCAGACTAAAATGCATGTTTGAGCTGTCTTAACCTTAATCTTAAAATATGGCAAAGCCATTGTTTTATCTTAAGATGCAACAGTAATGTTTTCTAAGGCATGTTTATAACAGCTACTTAAATGACCTAATTGAACTAAGGTCTAATTCTGGCTTAATCTAAGCCCTCTCTGTGAAACCGGGCATTGGTGTTTGAGGACACAGATGATGGCATTGTTTGAAGGTGAATCGTCATCCCCAGCGAGAGATTGAAAGAGAGATCTGTTACATGTGTAAAAATTTAATTTCCATCCAATTGCAAAGCCAATTTCACAGAGACCTTGTGTGCTTATCCGCAGGGTCTTTCCTCTAAGAGTGCCCTCAACGGTCGACAACGTCGAAAGTCGCCTACTTTAAGCGAAAATATGCGGAAGAGGAGGATGTTCAGGGAAGCCTACATGGATATTTACAAAAAGTGAGTGTCGGCTGATATGTGCTGAGACTACTGATTTTTTTTCTTTTTTGTGCACAGTTCAGATCTAAACTAAGAATGCCTTTTAAATTCCAGTTCGGTTTCTGAATTTGAATTGAGGAAGCAAATAGGATGCAGAATTGCAATTCAAATTTGAATGAAAAGAAGTATAATTAAAATGAATTTACATTCAATAAATTCACAACTGAAACTTTGAATATTGGCTTGACAAAGCCTTGTTTCGAAAAAAAACTTTGGAAGTTTATGGATCTCTCACCTGTCTGTCTCTGTCTCTCTCACCTGTCTGTCTCTGTCTGTCTCTCTCACCTGTCTGTCTCTCTCACCTGTCTGTCTCTGTCTCTCTCACCTGTCTGTCTCTCTCACCTGTCTGTCTCTGTCTCTCTCACCTGTCTGTCTCTCTCACCTGTCTGTCTCTGTCTCTCTCACCTGTCTGTCTCTGTCTGTCTCTCTCACCTGTCTGTCTCTCTCACCTGTCTGTCTCTGTCTCTCTCACCTGTCTGTCTCTGTCTGTCTCTCTCACCTGTCTGTCTCTCTCACCTGTCTGTCTCTCTCACCTGTCTGTCTCTGTCTGTCTCTCTCACCTGTCTGTCTCTCTCACCTGTCTGTCTCTGTCTCTCTCACCTGTCTGTCTCTGTCTCTCTCACCTGTCTGTCTCTGTCTGTCTCTCTCACCTGTCTGTCTCTGTCTCTCTCACCTGTCTGTCTCTGTCTGTCTCTCTCACGTGTCTGTCTCTGTCGCTCTCACCTGTCTGTCTCTGTCTGTCTCTCTCACCTGTCTGTCTCTCTCACCTGTCTGTCTCTGTCTCTCTCACCTGTCTGTCTCTCTCACCTGTCTGTCTCTGTCTCTCTCACCTGTCTGTCTCTCTCACCTGTCTGTCTCTGTCTCTCTCACCTGTCTGTCTCTCTCACCTGTCTGTCTCTGTCTGTCTCTCTCACCTGTCTGTCTCTCTCACCTGTCTGTCTCTGTCTGTCTCTCTCACCTGTCTGTCTCTGTCTCTCTCACCTGTCTGTCTCTCTCACCTGTCTGTCTCTGTCTGTCTCTCTCACCTGTCTGTCTCTGTCTCTCTCACCTGTCTGTCTCTGTCTGTCTCTCTCACCTGTCTGTCTCTCTCACCTGTCTGTCTCTGTCTCTCTCACCTGTCTGTCTCTGTCTCTCTCACCTGTCTGTCTCTGTCTGTCTCTCTCACCTATCTGTCTCTCTTACCTGTCTGTCTCTCCTCAGCACCTGATCCTGCGTGAGGAGCGCAGCTGCATCTTGCGCCTATCTCTGCAGAAGCTGCGTTTCCTAGACGACCCTGAGGTTTACCTCCGCCGCTCCGTGCTCATCAACAACCTGCTACGCAAGATCCACCTGGACGAGGCCCAGAGGGAGAGGGAGAAACAGAGGGATGACAAGGAGGAGGAGACAGAGAGGAGGCGGAAGAGACTGAAGGTGGTGCTCCAGGAGTTCCAGCAGTACAAGCTGCTGCCGTATTCTTGCTCCCCACCCACATGCATCTGTGCCCTGGGGAGCTGCCACACCCTGCCTCCTGATCATGGAGCTTCAGTGCTACTCTACCATTTGGATGACAAAGGATAAGATGTCGTTGTGTGCATGCAGGGGATTTCCAACAGTCCATGACTGATTTCCAGGATCCAGCAAAAAAGAAGAAGGGGTTTCGGGTTTGTGTGCATTTGTGCTTGTGCAAGTCTGCTGGTGAGCATGAGCTCTGTGGTTTGTGACGTGACGGGTGTCTGCCCATATCAGGGTGTATTTTTCCAAGTGGAAAAAGACAATATCATCTTGTTATCACTGCCTTGCTCAATCTGAACTTTGACCAGACGTTTAGTTTTCATAAATTTGCTTGAGTGAGCTATAACCTTAAAGGGATAGTTCACCCAAAAATTTAAAATTTCAACATTTACTCACCCTCATGTCGTTCCAAACCCATACGACTTTCGTTCATCTTCGGAACACAAATGAAAATCTTTTTGATGAAAGCGGAGAGCTTTCTGACACTCTCGAGCGGTTTAGTCCAAATTTTCTGAAGGGACTCGATCGCTTTATATGATGAACAGATTGAATTTAGGCTTTCATTCACATATAAACATTGATCTGCAAACTTAAAGAAGCTCAAACATGCTGCGTAAGTGAACATGCTTGAGCTTCCGTTTACCATAACTGATATGTCAGTTGATGAGTTGATATGTGAATAAAAGCCTTAATTAAATCTGTTCATCATACAGTACAAAGCGATCGAGTCCCTTCAGAAAATTTGGACTAAACCGCTTGATTCGTTTTATGATCTCTTAATGAATTTTTTGAAGCATCAAAGTGGTAGTTGTGTAGCTGTCAATGGAGGGACTGAAAGCTCTCAGATTTCATCAAAAAGATCTTCATGTGTTCTGAAAATAAACGAAAAGCTTATGGGTTTGAAACAACATGGGGGAGAGTAATTAATGACAGAATTTTTCAGGTGAACTATCCCTTTAAGCACTGTTTTCAGGGATAAAAAAAGGCAAATGAATGCCATGCACCTTGTTGTTATGTTGTAAAAAAAAAAATTTTGTCAGTTTCAAAATCCTGGCTGCTTCTAAGGTTGAAGTGATTTTACTAAAGCTTTGTTGCTCTGAAATGAACTTTTCTGTGTGTGTGTAAGTGGCTACTGATGTCGAGCTAGTAATGTTTTTTTTAAATTAAGTTCCCATACCTTTAACAAAAAAAATAAAGAAAGAAAATGGGAATATGTATGAGGGAAAATGAGAAGTGGAACTAATATTTCTTTCAAGGTCTTCTGGTTTTGTCGACTTAAACAGGGTCATAGTAACATGCAACTTTCACGGTCATAATAGTGGTGGGAAAAAAGTCAAAAGCTTATTTGCTACTTGTGTTTCATTAAGATATTTGCATCAGCTTTTTAAGGGTTTTTGGCAGAAACTGTTATGTAAAGGTTACTCTGCCATCTAGTGTTATGGCAGTGAATTCTCAGCAACATAGACCTCTTTGGTTCATTCATTTCAATCATCTGTACTACCTGCAGTTCATAATGCAGTCATCTGTCCCTTGTAACAAATGTAGGTATCAGTCCAGTTTGCCTGGCCGGTATACATGTTCCCAATGCCTTTTTCGTACACATGGATTTTCTACATTTCTGGCTCTTTAATATTTGGATCTGGAAACCCTAACTGTGTGGGTGTCGAATATCTCATAACAATGGCCTACATTCATGGAAAACAAGATACATGATCAATGTAGTGTAAAATCACTCGCTTTGTTTTTCTTCAGGCACACGCAGGTTTTCAAAGAACCTCAGAAGATCCTGTTCTCGTCTCATATCGCTGTGCATGTCTCACATGCTGGTTACACAAGGTTTTCTAACAGGCAATGTAGTGCAAAAATATTTTGGTACAGTATACAATGACTGGTACTCTTACTATTAATATTTTGTTTGTTTATGCACATTTGTATGTGTAATGTATTTTTTTTTCAATATCTGAATGTAATTTACTGAAATCTAAATTCAGAGTGCTATCTTTTGGACATTTCAAAGCATAGACATACATGGATATCCAGATTATTTTGAAATGAAGCTATTTTTTGTTTCAAAGAGAACATTATATCCTCAGAGAATTTAGTGCTATTTTGCCAAAAGATTTAAAAGTAGCATATACGAGAATTGTCTATTTTCATGGCACTGCGGTCAAATAAAATCAAATATTGAATGTTTCACTCAGTCCCTTTTCTTGATCTGTGTAAATAAATATATGCAGATACAGAAGTTATGATTTCATAGAAAGTATCATCACATTTAGCATCACGTGCGGCCTCTCCCGAGTCCGTAAAGTAATGACGTCATCGCAACAGTGGACGGAGTTGCTAAACGTTTCCTACACAAAAGTGAACTTGATTACTCCAGAGGGCGCTTTGCAGCACAAAGAAGCCGAACTCCCCGTTGAGCTGCATTCAAATCTCATGTATTTTTGGTTCTACTGTTGACTGTAGCCTACACTAAAAGCATTCTCGTTTTAACCTATTAATCCCAACGATTAGTACTTGAGGTATGCGTTTAAACTAGCCCACGCAAGATCCTTTAAATTATCCTAAACTAACACGATTCGGCAATCAAACCTTTAGCGCTGTGAAAAGTAGCAGCCACCACGTGACAATGCTGGCTCTCCGATGTTTCAGGAACGGCTGGGTAATATTGCAAATGCAAGTAGGGACAAAAATTAGATGACATAATATTTAATTAAAATAAAAAATCGATTAGGTGAAATATTAATCTTTTTTTAATTTAGAACCATGGTATCTGACCAATCACAGCCAATGTCCGGCTGTTAAGCCCCTCCCATTTTGAATCCCGAAACTTGTTTTCCTCTTTCTATCCAACCGTATTTCTATTGATCGCACGGTTCTGTCAGTAACCGGATACGGCGTGGGGTCAGTACTAAGTAGTTTTTATTCGTGTTAATTTGCTCCTCATGTGTTCATGAGTATTTTATCAGTTGATATAAGTCTATTTGTCTCGGTTAGATAGGGGTTTTGTTATTATAAGTAACGTTCCGGGAATTGAGAAAATGGTTTAATAACCTACACCCACAGCACTGTTCACTCTCGGTAGCTCCAGCTTATCCCGGTCTTACCAGGTGGCTTCAACTTGCGCAGTTTGTCGCTAAACATGGTAGGAGGTTTGAAAGTGGGATTCGTGCAGCTCATGCACTATTTGCAGGACCCTCAGCACGTCGCGCGTTTCCAACAGCTATGCGGGGTGCGCGGAACCGACACACGTGACAAACTCAGTAACGGGGTAACAGGCACGCGCCACGGGGATGTTGATAACGGAGATGGGGATGCCACCCGTCGTAGACCAGCAGGAGCAGAGACCGACAGGGAGAAACGCAATAACGGCGTGTCGAACGGAGCTGCGGGAGAAACCGGGCGGCCACGGGATAAGAACAAGGACGAATCTCAAGGATCCTCGGTGAAGCCGTTGCGCAGAAACTCTCTCACCGGAGACGCCGGACAGGAGTTCATCATCGAGAATAAGTTTCTCTTCTACCTGTTCACGCTCGGTACCGAGCTTGGAAACGAGCTGTTCTACATCTCATTCTTCCCGTTCTTCATATGGAACATAGACGCATATGTGAGCCGCCGGCTCGTTGTGGTCTGGGTGTGGGTCATGTATCTCGGTCAGTGCACGAAAGATGTGATCCGGTGGCCGAGACCTGCCTCGCCCCCGGTGGTAAAGGTGGAGATGTTTTACAACTCGGAGTACAGCATGCCCTCTACTCATGCCATGTCCGGGACCGCCATACCCTTGTGCCTGTTCTTGCTGACCCACGGTCGATGGGAGGTAAGAACATCACGCCATTCAGAGTGTGCATATAACAGTTGGATGTGTGTAATATCAACCATGAGTAATGAGTTTTTTTTTGCATTAGATAAAAAAAAAGAAGTTAAAACAAAGTCTATTTATTTTGAAGACAGACAGCACAAGCACTGTTTTCAAGCAAAACATACACAAATGCACTTTGATTGAAAAGAAAAAGTAGAACGAGTACTGAGAAAAGGCTCTAATGTTATTTGTTTGCCGATGGCACCGGTTTTGTTATTAATTGGCATTCATACATATATTTTAAAGTAACAATGAAATGAACATTTATAAATTCTTATTTTTATGGAATATTGAAGTCTTTTCTGTGCACATTTGTTTTTAAATTCATGTGCCCTTATAAATATCAAAAACATTAAAGGTAGAGTAGGCAATTTCGGAGAGGCTAGCAAAAGCAAGCAAGCTTTGAAAGCGTTACCTTACATCAAGAAGTTTAAAAAAAAAATGGTTTAAACAACAAAACAATACAACATACACTTTGGAGCCCTTTAGATCAAGAAGTCCTCGCTGCAACCTGTAGCGCAATCACGTGGGTCTACTTGATATCAAGTAACTTACGATTATGTCATGATGAACCTCTTCCACTCTGATCGCCCGGGCGGGCCATAGAGCTACGTCATTATATTTAAACTTATTTTTTTATGTTTCTGGAGATACTATAACCCCATATATGGTATCATTTTAAATCTTAAAATCTCATCTTTACACAGAATATAATGATATGTGTGTATATGGAACACAAATAATTAATATAAAGCTTTAAAAAACAATCGTCACAAAATCACTCCTCCCCCAAAATGCCGATGCAGAAATGTAAATATGAATATGTATTTTTTTTACGTATCTCACAAAACTGAAAAATCATATCAAAAGAAAGCTCTCATTCTCAGAAATGTGACTATGTAATTTGTTTTATTGTTTTAACATCATAGTTCACATTATCTCCACAAGAATTGGGGGAGTAAAATATGATTTCTGTGAAAAAAACAGAGACAAACGTCTCATTTCTACTTCGGTTACAGGTGCTCTAAGCCAAAATCAGCCACAAACTCTATATAATCTTTTACCTTAGGATGTTATCTTTCAAATGAGCCCATTTGTACTTTTCTGTGATCTCCTCTAGGTAAATAATCCACTGTTATGTCGCGGATGTCCAGAACACAAAACGCGCTAGACGGGAGAAACACGCGATCTACACATCATCATCAAAGCGTCCTCTAATCATGATGATGATATACATATCAGGCACGTGTTCAAAGCTGAGGTTGCCAGCTTTCCAATCACATGTCAATCATTTATCTAGTACAGTCACATGCTGAATCATCCAACGAATCAGTGGAGTAGGTGGGCGGGTCCCTTTTGGACATCACGACGTTGTTGATGATAGGCGTGCCACGAGTAGATACAAGTGAATGACAAGTGACGAAGACGACTGGAGTCACTGGGCTGACAGAAAATTATTGGATATTTTTGTATTTTTCGAGCGTTTTGATTTTAAAAATTGCGTCTGTAGAGGGAAAAGCAGCTAAAAAGGTGTTCTCTTGCGTTGAAGCAATATTAAAAGAGCTTGAAAGAGAAAGTGACGGTGCATTGTGTAGCGTGCATCTTAGGCCTAACGTTATATACTTTCATATTTCTATAGTCTCTCATTTTTACTCAAGTTTCAATTTGTACAAGTGGTGTGTTTTAGACCACATAAATTCTACAAGACAGTTTTTTTTAATTGATTAGTGTCTCCTGAAAGGAGAATACATTTGTTGTGCTTTTATTCACAAAACACAAACAATGTTACTTGGTCTCATTCCTTTATACCATTTTGCGTTTCTCAGATACAAAGATTAAACCTGAATGAAAATGAAGAAAATCAATCGATAATTAAGTAAAGTGCTTTAGTATGTATTAAAGGTAGGATTTTTGGGGTAATATTAGAAAAAAAATTGCATTAGAGTATTAGAAAAATCCAAAGGACACATATATGCACTAAAAATTATACTTTACATCCCTTCGGTTATATTTGAATAACTCTTGCTCAGAATGTGATAAAGAAAAAAATCTTTTTTTTTCTGGTGGATACTGCCACCTAGTATAGTCAAACAATATAATCAGCAGGTCCCCAGAGCAAACAGTACCTGAATCACAGATTTTCAAAGACAGGATTCTATAAAAAATACAAAATAAAAGTCCTAGTTTTTTTTTTTTGTTTCTCGTAATATTTTAAAAGCATACAATGCTATTTATGAAGTTTTGCAATCTGATTTAATAAATTTGAAGGGTTTTCTGTACAATGACACTAGCTTTTTAAATTTCCTTCACTGTATGTGTCTAGGGTGAATATTTAAACTTTGGTGTGTTAAATTCAGGCGGAATTCCAAAATATGCCTTAGAGTGGAAGAGGTTTAAATCCTTTACTGGGTGGGTGTTAACAACAATGGCCTATATTAGGGTGCACTTTAATCGTCGTTTTTATCCCTGTTGAAAGGAAACTTTTAACCCTGTGTTAAGCTATATATTCAAATTTGTGCTTTAATCATCAAGTATAACCAACTTTAAGTTATGAAGCTAACCCTAAATTGCAGGTTTTAAATGCACACAGTGTACCTCTAAGTTATAACACAGGGTAGCGCTTATACAGTGTGAAACAAAAATGATACATGTGTTACAGACTTATTCTCTGTTATGTCTTGCTGTATCAAAGTAGAGAGACTTTTATTCAAGTCTTATAAGTCAATTTGCAGCTTATCTCAACCTGATAACACATATTACAAAGTAATAAAAATAGGAATTTGTTCTTCATTGCTTTCTAGGTCAGAATAGTTTACTTTCACCCTCTCCTGATTTTACAATGTGAGGTCAATTCCATTTAGGTAATAGGTAATATTGTGATATAACCACATGATTTTATTGTTGGTGCACCAGTCTTTTAACTATTTAATGAGACTGTTCTTGAGAAATGCCGCCAACTATTACAGAATGACCTTTAGAATACACAAACAGCATTGACTGGCTTGACCCTTGAAAGTGCTCACGCATTTGTAACCGTTACTCTTTTATTATGTAACATTCATCATAACTTGGCTACAGTCTCATATAATAAACAAACTGTATCTGGGAGGATTCAGTTGGATTGTTAGCAGGAAGATGATTTGTGAATGTTTGAGAGTTTCTGTTACTCTGCTGAGTGAGAGTGTACGTGATAAAATAAACTGCTGCCTCAGCAGCCTCATGGTGTTGTTTATATGTGCCATAAAATTGCACAATTCTCATTTTGTGAGTTATTTTTACAAATGCTTTAAAAGGACAGTTCTTCTTAAAACGAAAGATCTGTCATGTCATTCCAAACCTGCACTTACTTTCTTTCCTGGTAAACTAAAGGAGAAGTTTTGCATAATGTTCATGCTGCTCTTTTCCATACAATAAAAGCGGACGGGCACTAGAGGCTGTCAAGCTCCAAAAACATCAGTGCTTTGCTAGTATTTCAACAAATATAATAGCTTTGTGTGAGGAATAAACCTTTAAATTCTTTAAGTCATCAATTCACTTGTATTGCATGGAAAAAAACAGCTGCTTGGACGGTTTGGATATACGTTACTTGAGTAAAACATGACAGAATAGTCATTTTTGTGTATATTTTAGATGTATATTCTCTGGTTCCACTGAGCCTGAGGTTATGCAGAGAAGCTTTCAGGAGACTCCAATCCTTGCTGTGGGTTTTAGAGACTAGTGGGTTTGAGTGTTCAAGGCAATGTTGTTTAGTTTAGTCTTATCTGAGGGTGCCGAGATTGATTTTGGCCCACTCACTTGTGTCTTTACCGTCTGTCATCAGCAGATTTCTGCTAGTTCACTGATAAGCACACTTTCTTCTACCCTCTACTTATCTCATTCACTTCAATTCTGGTTTATGTCTGTACTAGTCTGTCTCATCTTTCACACTGCTATACTGTTTTACGGTTTCTTATATCATCTAATAATTATTATTATTATTATTATGTGATATTATTAGATGTTATTGTGAATGCAATGGCGCCATTTACTTCTGGTAGCTTATTGCATATTTTAATTTTTTTTTTTAATCAGATGGTGCTAATGTCTCACTTTTATAATAAGGACTTATTTTTTTAGATCTCAAATTTCAGTTACACATAGTTCGTGTACAGTACATTAATGTTGTGTTGCGGTAGAGTGCTGAAAAAAGGAAATCAGAAGAATACAGATCATATTTCTTTTGCCTTAGCAAGCTGCAGTTTCACAATACATGAATTACACAACAGTAAAATGCTGCAAATTTTTTTCCCGATTCTTGCACATGCAAAATGTATGCAAATTTAATTTACGCTTACAATCTTATGTACACTTCCTTAAATCTTACCCTAAGCATGCAATTCTTTAATGACATAATTTTAACTTCAAAGGCAGCATCATTATTTTACTATTACACAGAGTTTAGTAGGTCTATTAGTTAAATCTGTTGACTTTAGTAATCTTTGTTGCATTATAAAAAAGTAATTTTTTCATTAAAAATGTTTTTACATGAAAGCATGCTTTTAGGAAGCACTTCTATAGAAATGATACAACCACTGAAAATGGGTAAAGTTCAACAATTTGAACATGGACCCCCCCCCCCCCACTACAAAATATTGGATTACTCTGGAAATATGTTTCTTTCACAACTATTTATGTTTGTCTTTCTTCAAAAAAAATATTTACAAAATAAAATATTTGAGCCAGGGACCCTATATTTCAAGAATATATTTAGAATATTTTAAGAATATCTTCCCCAGGTATAGTTCATAGTGTTTTGGATAAGTGTGTGTGTGTGTGTGTGTTATTTGTGTGTTATTGTGTGAAGAAGCTTCTGCAGGGTGAGCAAAACACACCGCCCATGACCATAAACTCAGTCTCCTGCTTGTTGACACTCACACACTGCACATTTTCAAACTCCGTCATGCTGTTAATCATGGAGATTAGACACATTAATCATTTATCATTTAGTTTATACACACACACACACACGATCAAATCTGTCTTCTCTCATAAACCAGCATACAGCTGCAGAGATCTCTCTCTCACACACACACTCACACAAACACACACACAGACTCACACGCACACTCACAGTCTATAATCAGAGGCAGATGTTCAGCATATGAGGTTAGCTGAGGCTCAGATGAAAGGGAGGGAAAGATCTCTGTTCCTTCAGCATGTGGTCCAGCGTCTGTGTCATGTGGTCTCAGGTCATGAGGTGCGGTTCGGATCTCTGGTTCTTTTAATGGTTGTGTCTCTGATGTTCATCTGAATCTCTTGACTCAGTGATTTTCCTACAGTTACACTGTATGACCCCAGAGAGGTGTTACAGCATGTTCATATGTTCTGCTGTCAGAGAAAATCTATTTAGACATAAGACTCTTCTCCATTATGTTAGAATTAACTTTGCAATGTATCTTCAAAGTTAGTCATGTATTTGATGCATAGGCAGTGTAATGCTTTTCTTGGGATGGATCTTATCTTTTATCTGTTTGTCGACCAATAATAGTCAATTTTTTTGCTTTTCTGTTTTGTGATGCTAGTGGGGCAGAAATTGCATACTTCACCTTTTAAGTGAATAAAACTCTTTGAAACCGCTCTTGCCTGAGAACAGATTTTCACATAGCAGACGCATACTGTTTGTATGACTTCTCTTTTTCTCTTTCATTTAGGATGGGATGTCTTTTGTAAGGCAAAGCAGAAGTTAGAGGTTAGAAGGTTTGGAAAAATATCCTCAGTTTCACTGAGCTTGGGGGAAATGTCCTGTTCCCCTTTATGATGTTGCACTGAAATTTCCGCGTGAAAGCAGCCAGAGGTTTTATTTGCTTTGTCATTTTCTTGGCAGCTGGGGTTTCACTGTAAATCCAGCGCTCTACATGTTTAAACATGGACGTTAGTGCATGTAAATCTCTGCTGGAGTGTTTAAACTGCAGTAATCTGTCTGAGAGGGATGTAGGTCGGCAAACACACAGACCGACGACATAATCCGAATGAACCACGACTGTAGGAATGTTGCTTTTTAGCTATTAGCCTAGTTTCAGCAATTTAATACAAATTAATGTTTGAAAATAACCCGAGAAGGGGAAACACATACCTTGTTTACTGCATAAACCGCTCTATGGTTCAAAGGTTAGGATCATGTGACTCTGAAGACCGGAGTAATGATGCTGAAAATTCAACTTTGCCATCACAGGAATAAATTGCAAACAAATATATAATTTAAAGTGTAATAATATTTCACAGTATTGCTGTTTTTACTGTATTTTTGTTAAATAAATGCAGCCTATGTAAGCATCAGAGACTTAAAAAAAAAAATCAACCACAAAATCTTGAACAGTAGTAGGAATAAAAATGTGTATACTGAATGGTATTGCCATTCTAGACGTCCTGCTATAGATAATTATGAGCTAGTTTACAGAAAGTGTTTATGATAAAATGTCCTGTATGTTGTTAACCAGTACAGTTGGTTAAGAGTTTTGCTGCTCTTTTTAAAGTTTCCCGCTGGCTATGGCTCTCTCTCTCTTTATCTGCCTGACCTTCTTTTGCTTTGTGGGGTGGTACTGGTAATTGTAGTTAAGTGGTTGTTTTATAGTGTGCTGAGGGTTTGACTTCAGTGTTTGTTGGTTGTATGGCCGTTTTACAACAGAGGGGTCCGTCTGTGGGCAAATGACATTGTGTTATGCAGCAAGTGAAGAGGATGGTATAGTCATAGATACTACCATGGACACTTGAGACATATGGACACACATCCAGAACAGATACCCTTCCGCCTCATGAAAGCAGGTTAGCCTTAGCTGTGGTGTCACTGTGACACTGGGCCCACAGCCAAACATTGTGTGTGTGTGATTCTTAGAACACCATCTGTGCATAAACTGTAGTATTGTGTTACGGAGGACATTTTACACATCTAGTACAAACCATAATAATACAACTCAGAAATGACAGAGTGAGACAGATCTTCTTTCTCCTCTGTCATGTGTGTGCAAAAAAGATAAAAGCAAATCAGTCCTATCCTTTGCTAGTAATTCGTGTACATTGATGGACCAGCTTGTACATTACTTAACTCTTTTTTAAAAAGTTTCAAAATTCACTTTAAGGTATGATTGTATGCAATTTATGTTGTAGATCAAAATGTGAATGGAATGTTAACAAAAGACTTTGTTTTACTCCTAAATTGGAAACCTGCATTTTAAAAATGTGTTATAAATTTCTGAGCTAACCAGTGGTTAACATTTATACCACTGCTGATAGATTTCATTGTGAAATTTTGCAGAAGTTGTCTCTCTCATAGTAAAGTGTGTTTATTTCCACAGTATCCTCTGCTGCTCGGTCTCTCCCTGGCCTTCAGCTGGTGTTTCCTGGTGTGTTTGAGCCGCATATACATGGGCATGCACTCCATACTGGTAAGACAAATTAAAATAAAATTAAAACATATTATTATTATTATGATTATTTTTATTTCTTTATTTTATTTCTTTAATAATTAAAGATTTAAAGTTGCAGTATGTAGGTTCTTTTGGGATGCATGATAAATCTGAACCATATTTTTTACATTTCTATTACCTTTGCTGTTATCTATTTCTCACTTAAATTAAACAAATGAGTTGGTTGTTTTGCAACAAAGTTGAGTTAATAACAATAGATCTGCTGGTGAAGAAGTGACAGGTACAAGGAAAAAAAAGGGAGAGACGGAGTTATATCAGGGAAAGGGAAAGGGGAAGTGAAGGTGCGATTTAAGAGAGAACCTTTAATAATTCTGCACAGTCCCAACCTAAGGATTTAGACTTATTTTCTTTTAAGTGATAGCCATAGAAAAATAGGGTTGTCTGTGGTTTCAAAATTGTTGTGGGTGTGTGGGATGGCCTGGATGTGTGAGTTAATTCATGAATTTATGTTGCTGATGTGAACTTAAATATCTTCAATTAGCATATTCTGTCATGATAATCTATAAAATCGCTGCTGGAACTGTTGTAAGATGCCTACAGAGTGACATGCTATTGCATTTGTGTAACGTACTGTATTGCATGTGAAAAGACGGATGCGACAATTTGAGCAGACTCACAAATGTGCTCTACTACAACAACTCTCCTCTTCTTAATATGGACTGCCAGGGTTTATGTAAATTTTAGGGTCCCACTAACCCGGGAGGAATGTCGTGTAGTCCCTACCACCCGTTTGTTGTAGTCCTTAAACAATTTCTTTAAAAGCAAAAATCTTCCTTTGCTTTGAACTTTGAGCGTTGTACTTTGCAGATGTTGTTTATGCTCAAACAGCAACATTACACACTGACTAAAGTTAGAAAAGTGAAATCATAATTAACCACCCTTTTAAGAAGACTGCCGCTTTCATAAAGGCCAGGCAACGTAATGGTGTGTGTGTGTGCGTGTGTGTGCGCGTGCACTTTAAGGCAGTCATGCTGGCAAGAAACAAAAACCCCTGGTGTATCTTTACTCATCTTTCTTTTAGTGTGAATGCAGGTCAATTCAGTATGCCTTTGCTGAACGTTTTGTCATTTTGAAGGAAGATAACATATAACTTGAATAATAACTGAGTTTTTGTGACCTGAGGCTACTGGAAACAGATAGATATAGTTTTACCAGGCCGCTCAGTCTATGTTTCATGTTGCCTGATGCTGCCCATAACCCCAAAACATTATAAACATGCGTGTTCAGACACGGTAAATCCCATTGGTGATGTTTTTTTAGTGTGACTTCATCTCATTGCAGTAATAAACGGTGTAATTTCACTGAATGATTTAATCTTTTGGCGAGTTGTCTGTCCGTCTGGATAACTTGGTTTTTCCTCAGTCCTGAATATGTTTCATCTAGGTGTTCTGCTCCATGTCTGCTCTAAGTGGTAATGTTGCCCTCAGGGTCACCTCATCCGTCTGGTTGAATTTTTGGAAGGATGAGTGGCCGTTGCCCTAGAGATTGTTCCCATGGAAACCGTGAGATTATCTTAAAGGATTAGTTCACCTCAAAATGAAAACGTCCTTATAATTTACTCACCCCAATGCCATCCAAGATGTTCATGTCTTTCTTTCTTCAGTGGAAAAGAAATTAAGTTTTTTGAGGAAAACATTTCAGGATTTTTCTCCACACAATGGACTTCAAGCGCAACCAACATGTTGAAGTCCAAATCAATGCAGTTTAAAAGGGCTTTGAAGTGCTTCAAAGGGCTGTGCACATTCCCACCTTACAAATATTCAAATAATCACAGAAGTACTGAGATATAAGTTTATAAACACTGATGTCTACGGTAGCAACCAAAGTAGAGTAAATCACCTTTTGAAAGTCGCTTCAATTAAGAAGTGTATCAATTACATCTGATGCTTCAAAACATTCATAAACTGAACTTTTAAAGCTGCAGTCCGTAACTTTTTTGTGTTCAGAATTTACAAAATTCATATAATGAGCGAGTACATCATGAATGCCTTTTTTCAAAATTGTTTTTTGTCTTATCTGGAATCACTACGGTAAGCCTGTAATAAGCGTTTATACTCTGACTACTTTACACCGCTCAGGTCAGCACTTATTATTAGTATTATTATTACCTGCGCGACTCGTCATAGACATAAACAGAGAGAAGTAGCTCTGGCTACAATGTTCTTCCACAAGACGGATGCAGTTCTGTTTATTAACCGCAAAAGCGCTGATTCATCCAGTAATGAAACAAGTGAAGTCTTTATGAATCAATCATTCAAACCGATTTTAAAAATATTCTGTTTCTCTTGTCTGGATCTTGTATGTGTTTTCAAACATATTCTACCCCTTCTGAGGGTATTTTCCACTGCTGGAGATACAACAAGCTCGTAAAGATCCCAAATTCTCCTAGAGAATGCAGAAATGTTTATTTTCCTTCAGAAAAATGTATTATTTGTGCAAACATTGCTAAATAATATGTTGAATTTGTTGACATTACCAGTCTGTTAAACTAATTTGTATAAGAAATAAACACAAAAAGGATTGTGCATTTTTCCCTTTGTACTATTTATTTTTTTATTAGTTGTTTTAATAATTTTATTGAATCGGAACCGGAACATTTCTTACGATTCCCAACCCTAATCAGAGGTGACTAAAACTGAATGGAAATTTTATTGAAATGCATTACTTACATTGTTAAACAATGCATTAAGTTAAGGCAGAAACAGTGAGCTCATTGAAGTAAAGAATACATGTTGTTAAATAATTAGGATACATAGAAAACTTTAGTATTGGTGCTTTTTTACAGACTCAAAATCTGAGTGTAAAAAAGTAATAAAAAAAGTCTCGGTTACTAACGTAACCTACGTTCCCTGAGAGTAGGGAACGAGTATTGCGTAAGATAGCTTTACCAATTTTATGAAATCCGTTTTAACAAACTTACATTACCTCAAAAAAACTTTGGTTCCCTTGAGGTCTCTCGTATTGCGTAAGTTAGCTCTAGGCATCGACCGATATGGATTTTTTAGTACCTATACCGATTTTTTTTTCCATCAGCCTTAGCCGATGACCAATACGGGCTGCCGATTTTCTTGAGCCGATATTTGGAGCCGATGCTGCTTTTATATATATAGTACTTTCTCCTAAATTATTTCACATCCTGCCCAATGATATCCCACAAACAATGTTGATATTGAAGGATATGGAAAAAAATATATTGACTGTAATGTAGGCTATGCAATATATTATGTGCAAAAAGGTGGTTAAAATCACATTACATTCTAACATTACAATCTAAAACCAAAGATAATTATTTTGTTTTTAGATTGACTAAAGGCTAAACTAAAAATGAAAATAAAAACAAAAGCACAAACTAATTATATTAGCCTGCATTTGATTACCGCATTATAATGGTCACTTAAAATGTATACTTGTACGTTTAAAATTCTACATATGGTACATGTATTGTCCCCAACAACAAATATTTTAGCAATACGTATTTTCAGAATTATTGCGCTACTATTGTGCTCCGTCTGTTTGGTGCGCATGCGTGCGGCGGCGCTCGTTCACAGAAGTTTGAATTTTAGCGGAGAATGGTTTACTTGCAGAAGCTCGTCCTCTCCTGACAGTGAGTCAGTGACATGGACAGTTTATTTAAGTTTAAACATATTTGACAACCGTATTGTTTTCGTTTTCAGCCCTAACTGAACGGATAGCCTACATCTTAGCTATTTGCAGCTCCCTAAATACAATGGCAAGCAGTTTTATAGATGAGGCATTTGCGGTTTCCATTTGGACCCTCAAACTTGCTTAGCTATAGTTGCAAGCACATAGAGCAAAGTGTTTCCATTTTCAAAGTGTATGGCAATATTTCAGCAAAGTCAAACAGTTAAAAGATGCTTTGAAAGTATAAAACTTAATACTACCGTTATCTTGAAGAGCAGATTGCACTCTGCTAGTGTTAAGGGGAAGTGCATGGTCTGCACGTGAACTGCAGCGTCCCCAGCAGCACACTGCCTGTAAATAATGCAGAGAAAAAACTATCGGCGAACGCAGCAGCCGCTTATCGGTTGATTCCGATACATGTAAAAACCGCAAATATCAGCTCGATATATCGGCCGATCACTAGTTAGCTCCCGAGAATATTGAAGCCAAATTTTTAAAACTCAGTGCAGCTGCACAGCAGATATATAGCTGAGTGTCTAGTGCGCTCATTGGCTGTGCTGCAGCAACTGCACAAACCTATGGCGAGTCGGCTAGGATGCGCGAACCTATCAGGTCGCTTTGTGCCAGAGCGCGTCAGAGTGGGTGTTGTATGGGTGTGGCTTTACGAGTCCCCATTTTCTCCTTAGAATTCAGGATAAATCGCCTGAAGCGATCCCCTGATCGAAACACAGTAGCACGGCAGGTTACGCAATACTCGTTCTCTACTCCCAGGGAACCTAGGTTACGTCAGTAACTGCGACTTTCCCTTTCGAGACGTCTCTCTTATTGCGTAAGTTAGCTTACGCTATGGGAACCCCTTTCAAAACGCTGTGCGTGCTTAAAAACTTCGCCCCATACTATAGCCTAGGACCAGGCGCCCGAGGCTCATAGAAGAGTAAAGTTATGAGTCCTAATATAGGCCAGATCAGTAATGAGCCTCATATGACCTGCGCACTGAACAGACCACTTTAGGAACATACCCGTGCCTTGGCTTAAGGACGACTCTGGAGTCGTTGGGCCCGAATACAAGGCAGGAAGCAGGAAGCGCTCACTGAGAGTGCTTGCAAATCTCCCACTCGCTTGACTGATGCCAGTGCTAGCAAGAGAGCAGTTTTTGAGCGAAAGGCCCCTTTCATGGCCTCCAGGACCGTGGAGAGGTCCCAAATAGGTACAGCGGGGGGTTGAGGCGGGTTTAGCCTTCTGGCCCCCTTGCGGAAGCGCACAACTAGGTCATTTCTTCCCAGTGATTGTCCGGCCACGTGAGCGGGAAGTGCTGCTATGGCTGCCACATATATTTTGAGCGTGGAGGGGGTGCGACCCATGTAGAAAGTACCCTTGTCACTCCACATAAGTAGGGGTCCAGGTTCTGTGCTGTGCACCAGCCTGAGAACACTGACTATTTTAGAGCATAAAGACGCCTGGTTGAAGGCGCTCTTGCTTCAGTAACGGTATTTAGCACCCTTTCCGGAAGGTTCCCGAACACCCGTTGAGGGGCCATACGTTGAGGGGCCATAAATGGAGGGCCCATAAGTCGGGACGGGGATGCTAGATCGTCCCGGTCGCCTGCCTGAGGAGGTCTCTCCTCAGCGGTATCGGCCATGAGGCTGATTCCAGCAGCTGAGTCAACTCGGAGAACCGTAGATCCCTGATCCGTTCGATGACCTGAGGTAGCATCGTGACCGGCGGGAATGCATACACCTGACGGCGTGGTCAGTTCTGGGCCAGCTTGGCCCTGTCTTTGGAGAAAAATGCTTGGCAATGAGCGCTGTCTTCTGAGGTGAAGAGGTCGACCTCTTCCTCGCCAAAGATGCTCCATATCAGCTGAACCGTTTACGGGCGAAAAGACTATTCCCCCGGGGCGACATTGTCTTTGGATAGCATATCCGCACCCTGGTTCAGAATGCCTGGCACGTGTGCCGTTCTCAGCGAGCGCAGGTTGAGCTGAGCCCATAGCAAGCGGTGTTTGGCCATGGTGTGCAGGTTGCTCGACCTGAGCCCGCCTTGGCGATTTGTATAGGAAATGACGTGTTGTCTGACCGGACCAAGACGTGGTGACCTTTTATGTATGGGAGGAAAGCTTTTAGTGCTAGAGCGACTGCTCATCTCTAGACAGTTTATGTGTAGGTGCCTCTCCAGGCTAGACCAAAGGCCGGAGATGGGCCTGCCGTCGTATAGGGACCCCCAACCTCTGTTGGAAGCATCTGTCGAGATCACTTTCCTCTTCGAAATCACGCCCATACTTACGCCAGACTGATACCAGTCGGCTGCTCTCCAAGAAGCCTGGGCTCTGACACAGCCGTGGTTCACTTTGATACATAAGTGGCCAGATAGCCACGCGTGAGCCGGTACATGGGGTTTCAACCAGCGCTGGAGGGGACACATATACAGTAGACCCAGCTGGAGTACTGATGATGCTGAGGCTATGAGGCCTAACATCCTCTGAAATCTCTTGAGGTGCGCAAGCGTCTGCTCTGAATGATACAGCTAGACACTGGATGGTGAGCGCGCGCTCTGACGTCAGCTGCGCTCTCATCTGTATAGATATGACTGTTCCCAGAAAAGATATACTCTGGCTGGGAGACAATACGCTTTTTGAAGCATTGTTCCTGAGCCATGTCGCTTCTCAACGATGTCTCGACCACAGCTAGAAAGTGTGTGAGTAGTGAGTAGCCTCATTTTATTATGTTCAACACCCATTCTGATATTTCGGGGATGGCTTCCCAAGCCTTGGCCCGCATAGCTAGGGGTTGAATGAAGTTTGGAGATGGACCGCTTTGTGATAGGGACCCGGCCGCCCAGCTGTTTTGTGTTTGTGATACTGTGTAGGGGTGCACGATATTGACAAAATGTGATATTGCGATATCAATTTTAATTTCGATATTTTTAAATCTATGTAAAATTAAGTTATGGGAAAACGCATCAAAATAGATTCATAACAAATAAAACAAGTTTTCTTACAAGGTTTATTTCAACTGACAGTCATATTGGACCGGTACAACATGAATAAATGGCTATTATTTATATCTACAGAAAAGGACATGTTTCGTTGGTTGTACTGTATAAAATAAAGAGAACAGGACATGTTTTACTGGTTGTACAGTATAAAATAAATAAATAAAGAACAAGTCTACAGAACAGGACGTTAGAAACAGTAAAAATAAAATAAAAAATATCTTCAATCTCTTGTTTCGTCTTCTCCCTGAGCGCTCATTTTCTTACTTTTGTGTTCTTTCTTTTACTCCACTTCGCTCTCTCTTTAGGTCCTTTCTTTTCTTTTGCTTCGTTTTGTTGTCTCTGTCTATTTCTTCACTGATTCACGTTCCTGCGGAGGCTCCACGCAGAGCTTTCGGCGTATGTAAGTGGCCTGATGTTTATACTTGTGTGCTGGTGTGTGCATTGAGCCGGCAAGTGTGTGTGTGTGTGTGTGTGGAGACTGTGTTGTAGAGCAGGGGTTTTCAAAGTCTAAGACAGTGGGCCTCCCTTTTGACACAACTTACGAAATGCCCCCACCCCCTCTCAAAAAAACTAAAAAAACACACATAGCAATGTCAGACTCTTAACTCCTCACTTTTATCATTGTTTGTGTTAACATGAAAAGTGCGGTTAGCCCTCGTTTACACTGTCAGTGAAATGTGACCCAATTCTGATGTTTTGCTCATATGTGACACAGATCAGATGTGTTTTATGACCATGTAAACAGGAAAAAAACTGCATGCATTTGGATATTTCGAAATCGGTTTTAGGCTTCGTTAATATGTGGAAATTAATTAGATATGTGCCAACGCGACTCATGTAAACAGGCAGATCAGATTTTCTGATGCATTAGGTTCCGCGGTTTAATGACGAGAAACCCCGACGCACATCTGCAAAGGGACAGATGGCCCGACGAAATGTCGTAGGAGAGGAATGTGGACAAACGTGAACACATCAAAGGTTGGCTTGCTTATCCTAAAATTTCGGACCCACTGCTCCTCGTTAAAGCCAATATTTAAACACAATATGCTGCGACCAGTCCTGAGATCTCTCTCGCACACAATAACTGAAGCGCAGGTTGCAATGATGGCACTTTTAATCCTCCCCTCAAAATCATGGTGATGTTTGGCGAACTTTGCATAGGTATCGCAGAGCTAGCATCAAGCATATTTCACGTTCTTCCATCTGTGCAAGAGAATTTAACCTTTTATGCATTCGCAATGATTCAGATATATGTCAAGTGTAAACACATGAATCGGATACAGTTGAAAGAACGTGTAAACGGACGGTAAAAAAATCGGATATAAAGGTAACAAATCAGAATTGGGGATCAAGACCTGCAGTGTAAACAAGGCCTTATTTTTAGAATAATGACAATTAAATTTTTTAATTGTATTAATTTAAACAAATTATTAGGCTATCATTTTTACCACTCTCCGCGCCTCCCCTGGCATGCTCTAGCGCCCCCCACACTTTGAAAACCCCTGTGTGATAGAGAGGGAAAAGTGAGAGAGTGACGGCGATTATCTTTTGAGAGAGTAGCGACTCTAGTGTCATATTGAGTGAAACAAAGTATCTCCCCTGTTCTTTCTGACCACTGTGGGAATTCTGTAGCATGAAAAGTTAACCATCTCCTTGATTTCATGTTGTTTACGGAGAAGGAGAACCAGGAAATGAGTCGGGGGAAATGTATGCAATGTATGCAATGTATTATCGAGAGGTGCATGTCGGACGGGAACCGTCCTAAAAATATTGCATAATTATCGCGAGACTTTCAATATAGTATCGGGCTACGTGATATTGCGATAACGATATTGAGTCAATATATCTTGCAACCCTAATACTGTGTGATCAGTGCTTATGTGCAGGGGTGTGTACTTCATAGTGGGCGCACAACCTACATTCATTACACTTCCAGCGTGAGCCGGAGGGAAAACTGACACTGTGGAAACAGTGCTTATGTGCAGGGGTGCGTACTTTATAGTGGGCACACACAACCTACATTTATTACAGACAGAAAAGTGCTCTTTTCATGCTGTATTTTGGTCACAGTAAAACGGCGTTTTTATGTAGGTGTGCATGTTTCAAAACAGACTTGTTTACTGCAATATTGACATTCCCAGCCACCTGAACTAAAGAGGGGACTGGGAGATGTGTGAAAGGCTTTTTGGAGGTTGGTCCGGCCTCGACGGGACTCAAACACTCTCTTTTCCATCCTGTCACTGAGGCAAGGGAGGCTTCCGAGGCTCTGGGTTCAACACAATCTTGGGTCGGGGTTCCCGTCGCTTTGGGAACTGCTGTCATTTCGTTGAGCGAGAGCGGTGGCGTAACTCAGCCGCTGGGCGGGGCTGGGAGACCGGCGGCGCTGGCTTTACTTGCTGAGGAAGCGACGCCTTCTTGTGGCGGCCCAAACCCAAACCAACGCTGAATCGTTTAGGGAGGAAATGACGCATAGCCTGCAACGCTTTCTGAGCCTCTGTGTAACATTCCGCAAAACCTTTGACTGCTGGGCCGAACAGACCATTGGTGGAGATAGGGGAGTCCAGAAAAGCTGCCCTATCTGCATCTTTCATCTCTGTTAAGTTAAACCAAAGATGACGTTCAAGCACCGTCAAGTTCACCATGCTCCTACCAATCGCCTGGGTGATTGATTTGGTGGCTCGCAGAGCCAGGTCTGTGGCACTGCACAGTTCTCTGAAAGCTTCCGGTTCAGGTCCAGACTCGTCCATCAAGAGACACCTAAACACCTGGAGGACAGCCATGGTGTGAAGCACTGAAGCAGCTTGGCCAGTGATAGCTGAAGTGGCAAGGCTTAGATGGGTGGGTTGCCTTAGCTTTCCATCCCATAGCGGTGGGCAGGCTAAGGTTTGCGGCCACCACTTCTTCGAGGGGAGGAATTGCTTTGTATCCTTTCTCCACAGCACCGTTGACGGTCGAGAGCTTTGAGGAGATGGAAGACTTTAGACGAGCTGAATGTGGCGCTTTCCACGACTTTAACTCGTTGTGTACTTCTGTAAAGAAGGGAGCAGGTCTCTGCTGAGGGGCCTGTCGGCACCCCTGCAGGAACCATTCATCTAGCCTGCTGCGCGTGGGCTCCTCGGGTGAAGACCACTCGAGCCCAAGGTCTTCAACGGCCTTAGTCAACACACAGAGAAGCTCATAGTTAAGGCTGGTTGTCATGTCGTTCTCGCTGGTTTGTGGTGAGGGCGCGGGGTCGACCACGGAGCCCACTCACTCCTCGCATTCGAATGCAGCAAGAGAAATGCTGTCATCCTTCTTGTCTTCCTCGTCTGATCCCCCAAAAGAGACGAGACTGGCCGCTCGCTGAGGGGCGCTGGTCCGCCTGTGTTAACAGGACCGGAGAGGGGGTTTCTCTGGGAGAGAGCGAGGCACACGGGGACTGGGCCGGCGTGTGCTCGCTCTGGCATTCTCTGTGCGTGGTGCTTTTTCTTGCGCCTCTCAAAGGAAAAGGGGGAGCAGGAGGCGCGGGGTCATCGTGGGCGTTGCTGGCCATACGAGCCTGCAGGGTGGAGAGCACCATCTCATCACACTCCGGGCAGCACCCCTTAGAGAGTGCAGTTTCCACGTGGTCACGGCCCAAACAGGAAGCGCAAAGGATGTAACAATCTCCGCCGAAGAGAGGGCCTCTGCACAAGGCGCAGATGACCCGAGGAATTTGAAACGACGCCTAGAAATTGCTCTTTTAGAAAAGTGAGTCGCAGCTGTGAACACACTAGCTTTAAAAGGATATAGCGTGCCGGATGGCACAACAGAACAGCGGGTCCAGTTGAAAACCAGGAAGCAGGTGTTTTCAGAGCTGCTTAGCAGGTGGCTTGTTCCACTGAAGGCTTTTCGGCGGTGGCGAAGAAGGCTTCTCAATCCGGAAGGTCAGCGAAGTGAAAACTTGCTGAAGGAGATTAAATCTGAATTCTATGGCGAAAATGTGTGCTTATAAAGCTATAAGCCACGGTCATACTGGCGGGCTCTGACGCGCTCTGGCGTGAAGCAACCGGATTACCGCAGCACAGCCAATGAGCGCGGTAGACGCTCCGCTATATGTCTGCTGAGCAGTTGCATTGCGTTTTAAAAATTTGGCTTTAATTTTCTTGAGAAAGGGAGTTTTCCCATAGCTTAAAGGTGGGGTATGTGATTTGCAAAACGGCCGGCAGATTTTGAAAATACACAACTCATAAGATCCTACCTTCTCTCCTCCAACGCTGGCCCTGACACCCATTCGAATAACATGGACGCGCAATCATGCACGAGCGAAAACTCAGATGCGCGAGAGCAAGACAGGCTAGCGTAGGCTGGCGTCTGTACAGCGGTCTTCTATTCAAAACAGGATTCATAGCAATGTGGAACAACCCCACTAGCACTATACAAGCTCTATTCTCCATACATAAATACAATCGCTCACATCAGCTTTCTCCCCAGCTAGCTAGTTCTACATATGGCTGGGCTATAACGTTAGAACAGCTACAATTCTCATGCGCATATCGTCAGTAAAGACAGTTCCCTGATTAGTAGTAAATACTACTAGTTCATCTGCTTCTCACCTGTCAAGCTGAAAAAAAATCCCACAGCCGCATCTGTTGGTAGTCCTTCCTGATCCTTCAGTTGCCGCCAACGTTGAAAAGCATCGCCTAGAATGACCCTTGTTTTTGCCTTTTCTCTTTCGGCCGTTTTGTCCGCAATTGCTCTCTTGAAAATTGATTTCCTTTTCTGTGATGGTGTCTTCTCTGCCATTCTCCAAACGGAAGCAACTGTACAACTCTCTCTCTCTCTCTCTCTCTCTCTCTCTCTCTCTCTCTCTCTCTCTCTCTCTCTCTCTCTCTCTCTCTCTCTCTCTCTCTCTCTCTCTCTCTCTCTCTCTCTCTCTCTCTCTCTCTCTCTCTCTCTCTCTCTCTCTCTCTCTCTCTCTCTCTCTCTCTCTCTCTCTCTCTCTCTCTCTCTCAGAGTCAGACCAACATGAACATTTGCATGCCATCAATGTGACAGGTTTTTTTTTTCTAAGGAGAGGTATTATTATACCTGTCTAAAGACTGTCTGCTGTCTTTTACATATTGGTCTGAGCAGACAAATCATGTCAAATCTTTTTTGTTCTTTGAACCTGCCATATTTGTTTGTTTGGTTGTTTATGGCAATGTTTTTAGAATGAATTAGTGTATTATTAGGTCATATTTCCTCAATAGATTTACATGTGAAAAAAGTATTAGTCAAATATGTACATTTCTCTGTCAGCCTCTTTTAAATGTAAATTATCTTTTGTTTTTAATTTAATTTCTTTATACATTTTTTCTCTGCACTGCACCTTCACCTGTTTTCTTTTTATTCCTGTGGTTTGACGTTACTGTATTTGTATTTGTCGTCTTCAGGACATCATTGCCGGTTTCCTGTACAGTTTGTTGATCGTAGTGGTCTTCAGTCCTGCTCTGGAGATCATTGACACCTTCAACCGCACCCATCGCTACGCTCCACTAATCATCATCTCTCTTCATGTGGGTCTGGGTCTCTTCTCCTTCACCTTGGACACCTGGAGCACATCACGCGGCGACACCGCCCAAATCCTGGGCTCTGGTGCGGGTATCGCCTTGGCATCCCACGTCAACTACCATCTGGGCCTATTGCCGGACCCACCTGCATCGATGCTACCTCTGCAGCCCCCATCTGTCACCCTCAGCCTGATCGCTCTCTGTCTACTCCGCTTTGTCCTGGGTGTCCTCATTCTCCTGGCGACCAGAGCCGTAATGAAGGCTCTCACCATCCCGCTCGTCTGCTGGCTCTTTAGGATTCCCAGCGGCGACGTTCGAAAGGCCAGGCAGCACATGGAGGTGGAATTGCCATATCGTTATATCGTCTACGGAGCTGTGGGGTTAAATGCACATTTCCTTGTGCCTTTCCTGTTTAGACAAATGGGTCTGTTGTGATTGGGTGAAAGAACCATCCATCTTTTCGGCCAATAAGAGCCCAGTTGGACTGCAGAGGCCCTTCCCTTCAAATCAATGATTGGATGGAACTAAAGCCAGTAACACTGTAACACTGTGCTGCACCTTCCAGATGTTCCTCAAATATGTTTTCCATCATTTCTACTGTAGTTTTAGCAGATTTTCTATTCAAATAACCTGTGTTTGGTGTTGATTCACAGATTATGGCCCCTTTCTGAGCAGTTGCATGTAAAGTATAGTAGCATGTCTATTCTTATCTAAAATCTGATTGTAAACATTTCTACCCTATAGGGTTTGTTAAATTTTTCTCAAGCAATACTGCAGTTTTGCTTATTATTATAAACTTAAGAAGACTTTTGACTAATCTTTTGATGAGTTTTGTTCATGCCACAGTAGGACGACTCAAACTCTTGTATCAAGAGTTCACTGAAATCTTTCTTGCGAAGGTGTGACTCATATGCAAATCTCTGTGATGGATCGCCTGAAGCCGACGCCAGATTTTATTTCTTGTTTTCAATATAAAATCTGAAATGTCATATGTCAAATGAAAAGGCCACCCAAGCATGATGGTTAGTGGTTGGGTGCAGCGTTGATCTTTGTTTTACTTTTATTTCAGTTTATTTTCGAATCGAAAGCAGGTTGGACTATTTCTCTGAAGAGTTTTATAATGAAAGATGCCTTAATGGGCTTGTTCACACAAAAATGACAATTCTGTTGTCATTTACTTACCCTCATAACATTCCATAATTGACTTTCTTTCTTCTGTGGACTACAAAAGATGATATTTTGAGAAATGTCTTTTTGTGTAATGGAATTCAATGGGCTCTAATGTTATCTGGTTCGCAACGTTCCTCAAAATATCATATTTTGTGTTCCACAGAGAAACAAAATCATATAAGTGTAAAATTGACATGAAGGTGAATAAACAATGATAGAATTGTCATTTTTGGGTGAAAAATCCCTTGAACTGACCACTCAAGAACCAGTTTCTCTAGGCATTAAAAAGGTGATGCTCTAGTGATTTATTCTGAAAAATATTAAATCAGTTTAACATTTATGTTCTTAGATTGAATACATGTCTGGCTCATAATCAGAATTATTATTGGTCTTTTTATATCTCAGTCTGCTTTTATTACCTTTTTTTGTTTTTTGCAAAGAAAATCAGCAATGCTTTCCCTACTAGCATTTAGCTGTGTTTTCAGTCAGGTTGAATGCAAGTAAATGTCAGGTTTGCCACTAAACCTATGAATAATTCAAGCTGCCTTTTGATAGTCAAGGTTGTTGTTAATGTGTAGTTAAGATGAATTTGCGGTACTGATTTAAATGCACTGTTCCCAGATTGCACTGCTCTGCTGCCTGCTGTTGTCGCTAGGATGATCTTATAATAGTTCAGGCTTGCGTGACACTGCTGTGTTTTTATTCTTCCTGTGGCCTTTTGTGTCTTTGTTCAAGTGTAAGTTCCTTTTTCCACTGAAAGAGAAGGTGGCTTCCCAATTCCACATTTCTGTAAACAGGATTGTTTTGGATTCTCTGAATAATGAGAAAACAGTGATTCCACCAAGTGCGGCCGCAGAGCGATGTTGACTTTTGACTCTTCACCTAGAACAATGCAGATCTCAGTCATTTGAAGGGCGGAGGTTATATTTAAGAGACAAAGGACGGAGGTTGTATTTAGGCCAGAATATGAGAAGATCATTGAGGAGCGTTGCTTTCTGGACCAATTGTTTTAGTTTCATTATTGCGTGACTCTTTCTGAGTGATCTTTCTGATGAAGTCTGTGTGTTTGTGGATTGAAGTAGTTTGACTGTAGCATTTCTCCCTCTCAGGCCTATGTAATGTGTTTATCACCAAATATAAGTACTTTCTGTAGCTGTAAATCCATTATGGGGGTATTTTTTCCCATAAGCCCCCACTGAATCTGCAGACTATCAAAACATTGGTTTGCATAACATTCACAAAGCTCTATGCATCTTCTTTCTTCTTAGTTTTATTTAATGTTTTGTAATAATTTTTAATATAATTTGATAAAGATTCAACTACTAAAAAGTAGTGCTCTCAGGTCGGTTTAACTAATTTTACTATATCTAAATTAGAAGATTCCCCTATAATCTGCACCAAATGCAGAAAAGGCAGCAGAATCCGTGTGGTCCTGTGATGACTTAGATTGAGCTCCTGAGAAACTGGTCCAGTGGTGAAGCTCTCATTTAAAAGTGCTTTATTTCCTTTGATTTGGTTTTCTCTGGATTTACTGAAATAACAGCTTATTCTGAATACACAGATTTGATTTAGATGCCACACAGTGCCTTTTATGTAAATCTCTGCTATATTTGATAAGCACAGACAATTATTCCCATCTGTTTTGTTTTTCCATTCTTCTTTCTTTCATCTGAACCGAGCATGTGTAAAACTTTAAGATAAAGTGGAATATTCTAAATTTAAATGACAGATTGCTGCTCAGTCCATCCTGGTTCGGACAGTGTTCTTATTGTAAACTAAAACTATTAAAAATAGTTTTTGTTAATTATATGAAAAATCTAAATATTAGACTTAGAAAGCTAATTCAAAATATTTGCAAATATTGTTGTAGTCTATGCATAATTCAGCAAAAAGCTGCATGTTAAATAATGTCAATTATACTCACTGGTGTTCAGTTTAATATCATACCCAATTCAGAAATCTTATATTTCAACAGACACCCTCCCAATTTCTTTTAGATGTTTAATTCTTTGTAAAATCACTGAGTAGAATTGTTTAAAATATTTAAAGTCTTACCAAATGTGTCTCAGAAGCTTTGGATACTGTATGTGTGTTTGTGTAAATGGTTATTTCTGGAGCCCTGATTCTTCTTATGTTAATCTTTTTATCTTATTTCCTTTTCAGTGATCTTAAAATGACTTTGCCATCTCTAAATATTGTTGGAGGCATTCTGATTTTGTAAATTCTCATATATTGCACCCTAAATTTAAATCTCGGACTGAACGTTCAGACCTAATAAAAATCAGTTGACCTTCACCCAGCGCTTGACACTGAATCACATTCCCACAGGGCTGAAAACGCAATATACAAATGACTATGAATTCAGTGTTATAAGGCGACCTGTGGCTTATGTTCATAAAATGGCTTGTTATAGAAGCTCTGTTCAATGCTTTCATAGCAGTTATCTGATGATATTTGATTGCATTTGAATGATATGCTCAATCAAAATAAAAAAAAATAAAAACCATTTTGTCTGTTTTTGAAGAAAAAATAAAGAAAATAGGCTTCATCTTATTAACGTATGACTGGGGTTTAATAAGCACACATTGTTCCACAGGAAGTTTGAATGTTCCTGCTGAGATCAATAAGCTCTCTGTGATGTCTGAAATATTAATGCACGTTTGAGCATGTTTTTAGCCAGATAGATTTGCCTTTGCAGATCAGATTACAAAAAACATCTTCTCTTACACTATTCACTGTTTAGTTATGTGATATAAAATAAGCTGGTCTTTTGTGTTCATTCAAAACACTAATGAAGCACATTGCGATCAGTAGATTGTACAGTATTTCAGATGAGTTTCCACTAAATCGTAATACACCAGGATTTTATAGCTCATACAGTATGATATATTCAGTGAGAATATGGAGCTTATACTTGAGAAAAAATAGTTTTATTCAGAGGCTCAAACTGAAGCTGAGCTATTCGGATAGCTTGTAATGTAAATCAATGAGATATTTATAACTGAATAGCAGACTACTTAAATCAAATGCGAATAAATATCAGTTGTCACTTTATATCTCCCAATTATTTGTCTTAAGATGAAATTTAAATGTTTAGATTCATAATCAAAGCTCTAATTGTGGGGGCAAAACATGTAATGCAATGCAATCCCAAAAAAAAAATGGTACGTGGATACCGGTAATCAACTAGACATAAGTTGCTTTAAGTACAGTAAATGTTCCTATTGAATGTTTAACAATATAAAAGTTATTTTTACGTTTACTTTATTAAAAATTTCACGGCAAAAAAAAGGATGTTGATAATTTAGAGGACATGTATGCATCAAGTATGATACACAATAGACTATAGGGTTATAGACTGATTGTTTTTGTTTAGCGTGTGTGTGTGTGTGTGTGTGTGTGTGTGTGTGTGTGTGCGTGCGTGCGTACCTACTCAGCACACAATGTACTCTTCACAATACACACCTCTTTGCTAATAATATGCATTCAGAAACAAATACACTCAATGGAGATAAGAGGAGCATCTCTTACATACACTCACACACATACTTTGGAGCTCATTTCAAAGGGTTAGCTTTATATCTCGTGTCAAATGCTCAATATGTCCAGAACAGGATCTTTTGGAAATATGATCATAAAGGTCAACATTGGCTTGCTGTATTGCTTCAGTCAGCAAAACACTTCACTTTTTCTATCTCATGACAATGCTAATTGTAGTTTCAGAGGTCAAGTTTCATTCCTGCTCGTATCCTTTTGGGCGAGTGGCGGACAAAGGAAAAAGCATCCTCTTTTCTTAACACAATGATAACCTAGTCAAATTTCCTCTAGACTACAATATGTCCTAGTTATTAAATCCTGTCTGATCTTCTCCGCCAGTTTTCGACAGTAAAACAGTAGTAGGCTAGTGACTGTAATAACTTTTCTGGTATATATACAATTTGTTTTGACATGATTTGCAAAACAAATTGAATATTTTCATGAATATATGTAATTGAAAATACAAATTTAACTGATTAAATATATGCGTGCAGTGTGTATATGAAGAGTTCAGATGCAAAAGCCTTTAAGTGCCATTTGAAATTTTCTTCTAGAATAATAAATTTTATCAAGCTTGTATATTTAAGTTCAGAAATTTCACTTAAATGACAATTAATAGGTAATCTTCATTGACATTTAAGTGAAATTACTGAACTTAAATATACAAGCTTGATAAAAATGATCATTCTAGAAGAAAATTTCAAATGGCACTTAGAGGCTTTCGCATCTGAACTCTTCATATACTGTAGTGTACAACATTTGCGTTATAAAATTTCTCATTTTATGAGACAGAGATACACTGGCATCTAGTGGTGGCTCAAGTGCTTTATAGTCTCTGTTTCTTACCTCTTCTCATGTCAGACACGAATGCAAATAATAATGTCATTGTGTCTCATATATACATATACATATACATATATATATACATATACATATACATATATATATATATATATATATATATATATATATATATATATATATATATATATATATATATATAAAAGTGAATTACAGTTCTTTTAGTTTTAAAACAAATTAAGCCTGGTTATCGTAAGTTGTGTGCGCGGAACTAATGTTCTGCGTCACTGTGTTTCCGGGAGCAGCTGAGGAGGTGACACACTGATGGCCGTCAAATAACTATCGCATGTGAGTTTTGTACTGTAATTTGTTTGAGCTTTCTAATTACTTATTTGTGTTTTCAGTTTTGCTTAACTAAATATGTAATGAAACAGTCACATTCATCTCTTTGGCTGTCATGTTAGGAACTATAGCTATGATTTTGTCAATAATTCTTCATCACTTGCTTAAATGTTTTGGCTTGAGTCAGATCAGTTTTAGTGATCTCTAATGATTTATTTGTATAATTTAATGTAGATTATGGGTTTAAAAAATGTGTCTATGATCTAGGGTTTTCAAATATTAGGGTTAAAAAATAAATAATAATGTAGATGATACATGTAATTAAACTAATTAAATACACTTGATTATGTAATAATTGAATAGAATAAATATTATAATATTTTTCACAATATAAATTGTGTCATTATACATGAAAATAGTAAATTAATTTTTAGAATGGGGGTTCCTTGCACAAGGATGATCATATTTTGGGGATCAGTGGCATCTAAAAGAATTAAAAAATGTCTTGCTTCAGGTGATTGTCCTTGTAATACATAGTACAGTAAATCAGTGGTTCTCTATTGTTTTTACTACAGGACCCAGATTTTACATCAATTAGCAATAAAACAGTCCTTAAAAGTAAACATTTAAATATAATATTAACATGATCTGTATTGTTACTTAAAATTATTTCTCATTCATAAAACAATTAAGAAATTTACATTTATTGTTTTTAATTGTCTCTTCAATTTCCTTGGTTTCATGCTCTCAGCAGCCAATAATTCGCTGACCAGTAGAGAACCTCTGCTTTATGCCACTGGATAAAGGCACCTATGAAATGACTAAGTACTCTTTTCCTGTAACATGCCAGGGTGTTTGGTGACAAATCATGGACAGCCTCGAGGACACCTTCAGGACTCTCTCCATCGCCAGGAGACTGGAGCCCAGTGAGGCCACGTACATTCTGGACCTCTCTCTTGCATCCAGTGGGTCAGATTTGCTGGCTGTGTGCTGCTCTAGTAACTCTGTGCACCTGCACAGCAGAGAAACGCTCTGCCTGGTGGGAGAGTTCCAGGGTCACACGGCTCCCCTGTGTGGGGTCCGTTTCTCTCATCTGTCCCCTCACCTGCTGTTCACCGGCTCCGCCGATGGGACACTGCGGTGCTGGGACGTCCGACAGCCCGGTTCTAATGCCACCCAGGCGTTTCGCAGTGATTCGACACATTCGTACTGCTCGTTTGACTTGAGCTGTAGTGACCGTGTGCTGTGCGCAGGCACAGAGCAGATAGAGGAGGAGAGTTTTTTAGTATTCTGGGATGCCCGTATGGTTCAGGATGGAGGTGAGTCGGGCTCTAAAATGGGCGGTCTGCTGGGAGTTTACTCAGAATCGCACAGTGATGACATCACTGTGGTGAAGTTCCACCCACAGCAGGCGGACCGTTTGGCTTCTGGGGCCACAGATGGACTTGTGAACGTGTTTGATCTGAGTCTGGGTGGCGAGGATGATGCTCTTGTCACCACCTGTAACTGTGAATCTACTACAAGCTCCCTCTGCTGGACAGGTAGATAGTAACAGCACACCTGACTGAGCGATATTTATGAATTTCATCATGTAGACAGAATTCCTTTGTTCATGGAAAATATTAGAATTTGTAAAACACATTTATTATTAAATATTTTTTGTATTATTAAATTATTATTATTAAATAATAGTTTATAAAGAATTTATTTTTCGGTATGCTAAGCTGTTAAATTGTTATGACCAGGCCTGTACATTTTTTTTTAAATATTATAATTAATTATTATTATAATTATTAATACTTAATAATAATTCATATAGACATTTTTGTTGTTAAATTATGATGACCAGGCCTGGATTTTTTTTCTATGATATTTTTAGACTATAATAATAATTAAAATTATATAGAATGTTTTTTTCTAGGTATGGTGTAAAATAGCTATAGTATGAATTTTTTTAATGGTCTTTTTTTAGTTATATATCATTTTAATTTTACATTTTTACAGTCATGTGAAAAAGAAAGTACACCCTTTTTAATTCTATAGTTTTACATATCAGGACATAATAAAAATATAATTTGGCTCTTGGCAGTTCTTAAAATTAGGTAAATACAACCTCAGATGAACAACAACACATGACACTGTCACGTCAATTGTAGTCACCCTGTAGTCAATTATTCTATCCCTTAAAACTCATATTTGATCACAAAAATTACATATTTAAACTTTTTTTTTCTCCTGTGAAAATAATTTCTTTGTGTCTTAAAATAGCTTGAATTGAACTCTACACCTTTGCTTCATTTATTATACATGAATCAGCATCAGCACTGATCTTAGAGAAGCAATTGTTGCTGTCATCAATCTAGGAAGGGTTACAAGGTCAATTCCAAACAATTTGAAGTCCATCATTCTGCAGTGAGGAAGATTATTCACAAGTGGAAAACATTCAAGACAGTTGCCAATCTTCCCAGGAGTGGACGTCTCGGCAAATTCACCCCAGGGTCAGACTGTGCAATGCTCAGAGAAACTGAAAAAACAAAACAAGAGCTGCATCTCAGACTCTGCAGGCTTCAGTTAACATGTTAAATGTTAAAGTTCATGATAGTACAAATTAGAAAAAGACAGGATGAGTATGGCATGTTTGGAAGGTTTTTAAGGAGAAAGCTTCTTCTCTCTAGAACAAGAACATGGCAGCACGGCTTAGGTTTTCAAAGTTTCATATGAACAAACCTCAAGACTTCTGGAACAATGTCCTTTGGACAGACGAGACCAATGAGATTTTTGGCCATAATGCACAGCGCCACGTTTGGCGCAAACCAAACACAGCGTATTAGCGCAAACACCTCAACTGTCAGGCCCGGTGGTGTAGGGTTGATGATTTGAGTTTGTTTTGCAGCCACAGGACCTGGACACCTTGCAGTCATTGAGTCGACCATCAACTCCTCTGCATACCAAAGTATTCTAGTGTCAAATATGAGGCCATTTGTCCAACAGCTAAAGCTGTAATTGGGTCATGCAACAGGACGATCTCAAGCACCAGCAAATCTACAACATAATGGCTGAAAAAGAAAAGAATCAAGGTGTTGCACTGACCCAGTAAAAAGTCCAGACCTCAACCCGACTGAAATGTTGCGGCGGGACCTTCAGAGAGCTGTGCATAAACAGATGCCCACAAACCTCGATGAACTGAAGCAACGTTGTGAAGAAGAGCCAAAATTCCTCCAGAACGATGTGAAAGACTGATAAAGTTTAATATGAAACGATTACTTCCAGTTATTGCTGCTAAAAGTGGCTCTATAGCAATTGAATCATAGGGTGTCCTTAGTTTGTCACACATGACTTCTCCATTTTGGTTTTATTTTTGTTAAATAAATAATGACACGGTGTAATATGTCATGTGTTGTTGTTCAGCTGAGGTTGTATTTACCTAATATTAAGACTAATGACAGCTAATGACCAGATGATTTTTATGTTCTGATACGCAAAACCATAGAATTCAAAAGAGTGTACTTTCTTTCTCATGACTGTGTGTGTGTGTGTGTGTGTGTGTGTGTGTGTGTGTGTGTGTGTGTGTGTGTGTGTGTGTGTGTGTGTGTGTGTGTGTGTGTGTGTGTGTATATGTATATGCATATGTATATATATATATATATATATATATATATATATATACATATATATAATACAGTGATAGTAAAAGTAATAATAGTAATGTTTTGCTGTACGATTTAACTAGAAATTGCCCTTTCTAAGTACAGTCACTTTAAATGTATTGGTTAAAATTTGTGGAAACCCTGTAGACCTTTGTATATTCATATTAGTTATTTTAAGATTTAACAAAATGCTGAGTTTTAAAGTTTATTTGAAATCATATGTCAGACATCAACATATTTGTACTCCCCGGAACCCTAAACTATCATTTTATTTCTTATATATTAACAGGCAAATATCTTGACCAGCTGCTTTGTCTGACTCATGATGAGGGCCTACACCTGTGGGATGTGGCTCGCCCAGACAGCGATGACACTTTGACCCTTATGAGTTCGGCTGATGCCCGAACACTTGTCCAGCTCCCTGATGGAGCCTCGCTTGATTACTTTGTGGGCGGTTCATGGATGTCAAATGAGGAGCGTCTTCTTTTAGTAGGAGGGAGTCATAATGGAAAGCTTCACCTCCTGGACTGCAGTGGGAATGGTCTGAAATTCATTAAATCCCTTAAAGGGGGTCATTCAGCTACAGTAAGATGCTTCCAGTGGGATGCGATCGCAAGATGCCTGTTGACGGGGGGGGAGGATGGCCAGTTGTTGCAGTGGAAGGCTGGAGCAGAGGAAATCAGTGTGGGGAAGAAAGATTCTCTGAAAAGCATCTCCTCCATGCAGCTCAAAACTAAAGCTCATAGAAAACAAGCTACAAAGAAAGACCGGTCAAAACTCACATGATCACACATACTTCTCAGGAGAGAAGCAAACAAATGTGTTATTTGACAAAATTCTCAGAGAAATTGTGAAGTGCACAAAGCTACCTTCTGTCTTTTCTTTCACAAATGTAAAGTAACATTGTGTGTGTGTGTGTGTGTGTGTGTGTGGGGGGGGGTTCTGTTTAAATCTTAAGAACTTTTTATAGTTAATATACAGTTTTAACAGTGTTTTGTGGTTTTAAAATGTAAGTTGTGGTTTCACTTTATTTTGATGGTCCTTTTAACACTTTCTGTCGACTTTAAGTAACGTTGCAACTACGTGTCTACTAACTCTCATAAGAGTGTTAGTTGACTGTTAGGTTAGGGTTAGAATAAGTTGACACGTAGTTGCAAAGTTACTATAGTCTGTTGGAGGAGCATCACAATAAAGAGTTAGCAGATATTCAGCAGACAGTACACTAATACTCTAATGAGAGTTCGTGAGACATGTAGTTGCAAAGTCACTTATTGTTAACAGAATGTTCAAAATGGACCATCAGAATAGTGTTACCAAGTTATTAACAAATCGCTACAAAAGAATTATAACGGTTGTCTATTTGTCCAGCAAAAACTCTTATGAAAACTGAAGGACATTACTTTTCTTATGTTTTGTTAGCAGTATTTCAGAATTAATTTTTGAGGTAGAACACGTGAAAAAGCTAAAATTGTCTCCTGTTTACTGACCATAAATTGAACAGCTGTATTGTATTAAGTGTTTATACCATCTTATTTTTCTTTACAAAATTTGTTAATTTCAAAGCCAACTCTCTGCAAAATACTGATTACACAATATGTCAATCAAAATCTTAATTACAATTTAAATTAGTGAATGGGGATTCATATTATATAGATCTTTTTCTTTAATATCTTGAATGAAAAGTTTTTTGTTTGTATAGAAGTCTACATCAGGATCACTGGGATACAATTTCAGGAGCACTTTCTAATCGATGCAAAATACAACCTCAACTATGGGCCAACACATAAGAACCTTTAAAATTGTAAACGGTAAAAACAAGAAAAGTTTTTGATGAGAAGAATGTCTTAATATCAAAGTCTCTGATGCTCTTATTCATTTCATATTCTCAAATTTAATTTTAATTTATTGGATAACAACTGAGTGTGCTATGAAATGCAACTATGAGGTTTAAACAGGCAGAATTTGTCTCTGAGATTTATAAGCTCCCGAGTCATGCACTTTCAGAGTACTTTCCACACAGATGATGAGAGTCCTTCTAAGATTTCCAATGTAATGCAAGCCTGGTGAGGTTTAATATGCTGAACACAAGACATGTCACAACAGCTCCAACCCTATCTTTTGGAAACTTCCTCACCCTCAATAATATTTAACAATGTTGCAGAACAAACATAATGTGAATTTGGTATTTGGCATCTAGCACAGGAAATGACAGCTGAGTAAAATTGAGAACCTGTCATTCGCGTGGGGTTTGTGGATACTATGTGTGTTGTAAACGCCCTTAAATAAACCGAAGATTTTCAAAACATCCTGTATTTACTCTCTCTTTTAAAGTAAACAAATGTGTTAATAATAAACACAGAATAATAGTAAAAGCAAACATTTATATTAAAAACTGCACTATTCCATATAACATTTTTATTTCATGGTGACTTTAATCTGAAATTAAAAATCCTCCCCAAAAATCCCCTGCAAGCAAATGTTGTTTATTAAATTAAAATGAAAACAAATGAGCGTTAAAATTATATATTGAACTTCTAACGGGCTGGTTAAAAACAGTAAATGCATTATATTACACACTGCTTTTGGTCTAAATATCAAATTACAACCATTTAAATATATATATTTTTAATTGATTTAGAACTTTTAACATTTTCGTTATTAATGAAACATAGACACTAAAAAAAACTAGGTTTTATTTTCCAAAATTTTCAAAGCCTAGAAGACTGAAATTCATCGAAACAGCCCTGAAATTTTAAGTTGCGTAACTAGCCATTCTTCGTGTACGCGATGACGTGGGTGCATACGCGCTCGTGCTTGTCACTCATTTCCTGAAACACACAGCACACGAAACCGCAGCTGAGCGTAAAAGGTACCATATGATCCTAATGCTCATGCGATGTGCTGATAGTTCTCGCCAGGTGGCCTCTTCTTTGGCATGAGACGCTCCTCATAAGGGTTGGGCTCTCATACAGGTTTAACCTCATTCCTGGAGAGATCGATTATTTCCTTTTCTTTCTTTTTTTTTTTTTTTTTTAAATCCCCATTCTGAATAAAGATTTATTGTTATGTATATATATTTTAAAAAATAAATCATTTTTTTGTATAGCGCTTTTCACAATACATAGGTTGAGCTGTGCACTGGATAGTGTCTTAATAAACTTAGTATGCCCAAAGTCACTAATACGAATAGTTATGTTTATTATATAGTTTTTTGTTTGTTTGTAATGAAACATGTTTTAATTAAAATAGTAGATCAATAAGACATACTAGTAAGGTGACTCTCTTTCCTGTTCGCACACAATTCAACCCAACTTCTCTATTCATCGTTAGAGAAGCCTTGGAGTTTTTCCCTCCCATGAGTGGTGATTGCCACCTACATCGCCCAATCACGTTCCGAGGAATCTTCAAACCGACCAATGGCGTGTCGTTGTAGGCCCGAGCCCGGCCCAGCAGGCTAGAGCGCGTCCGTGTTATGTGTGCCATGGACTCAGCCCAGTAATATTGACAATAGGGCGAAAAGGGGACCGATATTCCCCAATAAAACATATTTTCTGGATAAAAATAACCTATAGGCGCGGTGTGTGGACATAAAGGTATTCCCGGGGATGTTTATATTTCAGCTGGATCTTTTTCTATCGTCGGAAATTTGAGTGTTTGATGGGATTATTGCTGTGGGTTTGGCAGTTTTTAAGGCCAAAAACAGATTTTGTGTCTTTATTTTTATTTTTCTGCTGCTTCGAGAGGCCTTGAAGGAGGAAAGACGTTTAAAACACCCATATCAGCTCCTCACATCGAAAACATTAAGGTAAATTGAATATTTGAAGGTTTTTTTTTTTTTTTGTTGGCTATCCTGCTCAAGTTTAGATCCGGTTCGCTTGGATGTTTCATATCGTAAGTAAATATGTCAAATAAATGAGGCTAAGTTCCAAAAACACTTCTTAGACAGAGTTTTTAGTATTTGTGTACCTAAAAGTAAAAAAAAGAAAAAAATTGTTACCGTACTCTTAATGTTTCCCAGACATTTCTGACTGTAAAGAAACATTTGAATGGGCGGATGAGTGAAAATCCTCGAGGAAAGCTTGTTCTTCATCTGTTTTTGTTGTATTGGTGTTCTGGAATGCAGTGAGTCTATGTCAGTTGCGTGTGTATTTGTAAGTGTGTTAGGTCCATCAGGAGATCACGAACCTGCATCATCTGCACTCATGTGGACTGTACAATTTTGGAGGCTTCCACTTTTTTTCTGTCCTTTTAGAAGCAACCACTGTGCATCTCAGAACTTTATGTCTCTTCGTTATGGACTAACCCACCAAATACAAGCAGTTCTTCTGAACATCACTTCACTTGTCTGTGCCAACTTCTTGCTTTGGCTCAGTGGCACTGTGCCTCTGTGCCCTGTTTCCATGGTCTGGTTTACTTCAGCTGCCCGGCAGCCTGGTAGTCACAATATCTCATCACATCCCATGAGTAGATTTCACTATGACTGGTTGTTTTTGGTGACCTACAATCAAAACTATTGGGAAAGGTTATCTCTAAATAGCTGGTTATATAGATTAGGGCCAGGGCATCAGTGGCAGAGTGTTTTGGGTTAATGGCTGGGCATAAATGTTTCCTAGATTGTGGTTGCCATGTTCACTTCTTTTGTCAGTTTATAAAGTTGTTAATAAGCCCTTGGATGTTTTCATACCTTCAGATCTTTATACAGCGGTGAGCTGATCACCAAACATCATGGAGATCTGGGATTATCTATCACTAGCCTATATTTCATAAAATAGCTCAGTGTCACTGCAGTAGAGATTGCAAGATGTGTAGTCTATCTATCTATCTATCTATCTATCTATCTATCTATCTATCTATCTATCTATCTATCTATCTATCTATCTATCTATCTATCTATCAAGAACGGTTGCCATTCCTTGATATTTTGCAGAAGTGTAATCCGTGTCACCTTGCTTGCATACAGAAACCTTTCACTGTAAATGTCAAACCAGGGTGAACTTTACGACGGGACAGAAACATGAATTGGCTCCTCAGATTTTTCATTACCAAGGGTTTTCGCTGATCTTGCCTCAATTATTAAGCACATTGTTTTGGGAGTGGCTTTTTTCCCCCTCAATGTTGATTTGTAGGCTATTAGTTTCTCATTAAGTATTTTTTTTCATGGTATTAAAAGTATTGTATAATATATTAAAACATTGTAATATGCAGCTAATATTTCCAACGTAGATGAACATTTAGGCCTATAGTTTCTAAATATTTTTTTTATATATATATATATATATATTATGAGATTTACGGTGGATTTGTGCTTTAAAATGTCATGAAAATATTGTCACGATGCTAGGAATCCTATTTTTTTTGTAAATAGCTATTTTATGTATGTATGTATTATTTATGTATATAATTTCTCTCTGTTGGTTTTTGGGGTGAATATGACTTATCCCAGCTCGGGACATTCTCAGAGTCCCAACCACAATGACTGCTTGTGTTTATTCATTTCTACTGACCTTATGTGTTTTTGTCAATGTTCTCTCTTGCGATTGTTTTTTGCATGTGAAATTCATTGTTCTTGAACTTGAGAGAGAAGGTTTATTCTTTTTACAGGTAGTGATACTGCCAGGCCTGTCGTGTCTGAGAACAGGAGAAGTGGCTCAGAAAAGGGGTGATAGGCTATTGTTTGTGGTGGGCCGCACAGTACAGCATTATAGATGTCATCGGTAGACATTGGCAGCATCTCACTCCTTTGATGTCTGCTAATTTAAACCTCTTGGACAGAAATATCAAAGTGCTCGAAGTGGTCAGATTAAAGAGCATACCAGCTTCAGATATTGGCAAATTTTTTTGCTTGGTCTTCTTAGAGATTTTCCATTAAAAAAATAACTGATTTCAGTTCAAGTCTTTGACTTGAGTTTTTGGATTTCATGACCAGAGGGAAAGTTTAGGTGGTCTTTCTCTCCTTCCTTGGCCTGTTTTTTAAGGTTCTTCATCTCTATCTTCCTGTTTACATCCTTTTTTAAACTTTTCTAAAGGGGCATTTACATGGACCCTAATAATCAGATTTTAATTGGAGGAGTAGAATAGCCAGAATAAAAAAAATTCACATGTAATTTGGAATGAATTGGCCAAATCCGATTGAAATTTCATTCGGATTGTAAGGGGAGGTTTAAAAACATTTTCTTATCTGTTCGATAGGGCATGTACACACTTGATCAGATTATAAACTGAAACTGCGCAGGACGTTGAAATGGCGTATTACAACATTGTCCCACCAGTCCTTCCTTCAGACTCCACGGACGCCTTGTTTTGGTCACAGGAAGGGGAATTTTTACTGCTTTATAAATATAAGCAGCAAGCCACAAAGCTTCATCGTGCTTATCTCCTAATTAGTACCCGAAATGGATAAATATAAAGTCTGCTTTTTAAAAGAAAAGAAGAAATGGTTGGAGGATGGTTAGTATGTGCTAACAGCGAGTAACTGTATTTTTGTCCAGTGTGTGCATGTAGACTTGTGCAAAAGCCTGATCTAGACTTGTCCAAGTCAGTATCCTGCTGTGTTCTACACGCCTTCCATCACAACAGGATCATTTATTTTTTTAAATTTTGCTTATGATAAATTTGTCTTTCATCGTAGTCTGCATTCCTGCCTTTATTTACATCTCTGCCTAGATTTTCATTTTATACCGCAACATTTCCTTCCTTTAGCCATTTGTGGTTTGTTTTGTAATTACAGTTGCTTTTGAATTGCAAACTACTTTGTCCAAGGGTATTGAATATATATTGAAATTTCAGGCCTGGTTTTAGTGCTGCTTGCTTACACTGGTCCTGCAACAAAGCTTTAGAAGATACATACATCACTGATCTAAAGACCCCAATACAACCAATGACTATTTACAATGATGGAGATGAAAACTGCTATGTCTTGTTTCATATCAGTCCCACCAGATTCCTACTGATCGTTTTTGATTATTGCAGTAGTTTTTCTCAGAAATAATTTGCAACATTCTTTGTTGTTCTGCAGGAATTACTTGCCATTATGTAATTATGCAGCCTAGTTAGTGTCATTGACAGTAGGAGTATTTTTACCCATAAAGATTTTGGTGCATGATAGCTGAGCGGCTTGAATATATTAGGATCAAGACAATGACGCAAAATACAGTATATTTGAGAGTTCTGTTACATTCAGCTAAAAATCCCAGAGTGCTCATGTTAACAGTTACAGTTATGAAAGCACAATTATGGTTTTACAAACGTATAGTAGTAATAACCTTTCTTTCTTGCAATTTGCATTCATTACACAAAATCTGGGTTCATACATACACACAAACTTTTTCACAAAGTTGTTAAAGTTTATGATTGGGAAATATTTTCCCAGCATTTCTGCATAATTTGTGAAGATCAATAGCAAAGTCAAAACTTGATTGGCACAATTAGAATCGGACACTTTATGTAGAGTCATTTCCAAACAAAATTGAGCAAATTAATCTCTTAACAAAGGGCCTCAATGATTCTTGCAAAATGAGCCTACAGTGGTCACTTCAAGGAAGTGTATTTAAATGTTTGTGATCAAATGATCCTGCGATTCATTTTGAAAGCTGAGGTTATTTAAGATCTATATTTGTGGGGCGGCAGTGGCTCAGTGGTTCATGTGTGTTGTCTACAAACCGGAAAGTTGGTGGTTCAATCCTCGGTTCCACCTGACCAAGTGTCGAGGTGTCCATGAGCAAGACATCCACTAACCCCTGCTGCTCCCGACAAGCTGGATGGCGCCTTGTATGGCAGACACCGCCGTTGGTGTGTGAATGGGTGAATATGAGGCAATATGCAAAGCGCTTTGGTGGCCCAGTCTGTGAAAGCGCTATATAAATGCAGTCCATTTACCATCTTACATGGGACATTTATAATAACCCTTGTTCTCATGTACCCAGGATTATATAGGCTATTCACATGCAATTTTGGAGCATTCGATTTTTTTTTTTTTTTTTTTTTTTTTTTTTTTTTTAAATAACGTGACCATGTTTTTGTGTAGGGTGTGCCAAACTTGTGTTAATGACTTATCTTACACATATCTCTCTCTTTTCCAGGGCTATGTCCTCCGCAGCCACCACTCCTCCATCAGTGGATAAAGTAGACGGATTTTCCCGGAAGTCTGTCCGGAAGGCCAAGCAGAAACGTTCTCAGAGTTCCTCACAGTTCCGCTCTCAGGGCAAACCAATCGAACTCACACCTCTTCCCCTGCTCAAAGGTGACTCACTCACGATAACAAAATGCTCTCATAATCGCTCTGAAATACAGAATAGAATGGAATTCTGATTCGGACTGCTTCAGTGGTCTATACAGCCTTACAAAAGAAAAAGCATAGAGCCTTTGCTGTAAATTTTATGTTTTTCTGAGGTCAAATATGAACAGTACTCATCAAAATGCTAGTGTTTTGTTGGCTTTTTTAGAATAAGCTTTTTTTGAATTTATATTTATTGTATGTGTAAATCCTTGTGTATTGTTCAGCCCTCTGGAAATATCACGAAAAGTTGAGTGCATTGCAGTACTTTTCCTCTATTTGGCAGTGTCTGTAAGGGCCGTCACACACCAAGCCGACGGTCGGTCATGAGGCCATTGATGAGTGTCGGTCAGGCAAATTTTTGTGGTGTTTTCCACACGTCGGCTCTAGTCAGGCTTACGTTGGTGTGAATTCGACCAATTGAGCATGTTGAATCGGTATCAGGTCCGATGGTGAGAAAGCTCTCTCTAATTTGGCTTTTCCATTTGTGCACAAGATTCCAAATGGAATTGATGAAAGAGAGCAAAGAAGTCAAGACGGCACACTATACTAAAAATAAAAAGTTGACGGTACCAGCTTTTCTGTAGTACCGGGTATTTTCGTTACCCACTGATAGATGCTGCTTTTTAAATGCTTTTGTTCCTGTTTGTTTGAGTGCTCTCTGAGGGGCTGTTTACATTACACCATTTTCAACTAAAATCGTTAACCTTTGAATGCGTTTTGGCCTTTCGTTTACAATACGACGGGTTTTGGGTGCCTGATAATGCAGACTTTTAAAAACGTGTTTCAAAGGGCAAGTTTTTGAAAAAAGTCTCGGTGTAAAGAACAAAAACACAAATCTCTGAAGACCATGACATCATGCACATGCGTATTACATGTTCAGTCTATTGTGTTTCATCGCCATCTAATAGCCTGGCTGCAGAATACAGCGTTTTTAGACGAATTCGCGGATTTGTGTGAATGGGGATCGTTTTGCCAATGGTGTCATATGTTCGTGGAAAACTTCTCAGTTTTAAGCATATAAGGTTTCTAATTACATGTTTTTACAAGCATTAAGCATTGTAGCCAGTCACAATCATATCTATTGAGCGCGTGAACGCAATGGCCTATCAGAAGTGCTAGTCAGTAGGGCTAGGTATTGACCCAAATATCACGATTCGATTTTGAATATCGATTAATTTTTGGATATCAGATACAGTTGGCTACATGGCAAATTTTCTTGTGGGAAAAGAAATCTCTCAACTAATGCTGTAAACTGTACATTGAAGGTTAAAATTAGCCTAAAATTAAATAACTGATTTGTGTACAAACACAATGTTTTTTTGTTTTTTTATAATAATAAAGTTATAATACTACTAAATAAAAGTAATAAGTAGTAATAAAACTTAGTAATAAAACTTTACAATTACAATCATATTTCTTCAATACTACAATTCGTTTTTTGAAATTTTGATTTAAATGGTTGCTGTTAAGTTAACTTGACGTATTTTTACAAACATGCATTGAATATTGAAGAACAATAAAAAATTATAATGAATGTGTAACAGAGCTCTAGAGTGCGACCAAAATTTGTAAGGGTGCGACAAAATTTTCAATCAGAGACAGAGATGGGGCGGGTCTTTGCCTCTGATTGGCTGTGGTCCTGATATTCCTGTATGCCTACCAGTGATGCGCGGGTCAATGTATAAACAACCCGCACCCGACCGACGTTTTCAACTAACCCGCCCGCAACTCGGACCGCAAAAAAAAGAAAGAAAATATTGTACCCGACCCGCTTCCTGATCCGCATTTTTTAAAAGTAGTAAATGCTCATCGTAGCGTCATTGGGCCATAGACGTCTAACACAAATGTGTAAATAGCATCGCAAGAAGTATACATGACAAAGCCAGCACTTTGGTCATCATCTTTCATTATTTCGGCAAATGTCTCCCACACTTTGCTCTTTCTATGTGTGTAGCTATTTGCGGAGCTTCCACTCCTCAGTCTTCACCTTTTCTCTTGCCGCCTCCATCTCTCCGTGCAGACTGTAGTGATGGCCGGTTCATGAACGAATCGTTCTTTTGAACCGGTTCTTTTTAGTGAACCGGTCGAACCGGACTGAATCGTTCGAAACAGTTCGTGTCTTGCGTCAGTGCTTAATCCACAAGTTACTAAAGTTACTCCCTTTCAGACATGCCTGACAGTCCCTCCGAATCGAAATAAACCAATATCCCGGAGTATATTTTACTCCAGTAACTCCAACAGTTCACTAAACTGAGACATGTTGGTGCCACTGCTGAGAGAAGTGATGAGCACGAGCAGCTGATACTGCGCATCCGCGTGCTTCCGAATGCACAGGTACAGTTCTCGGATCCCACCAGTACAGAACCGAGACTGAGCTCGTGCGTTATCTTCGTGCCAGTTATTCAGCCAATAAAGTGTAGGCCTTTGTATTACATAGAAAATTGTGTCTAGTGCTATATACAAAGGTTTAATTGGCATCTTTATTTCAAACGACCCGACCGACCGCGACCCGAATATCATTAAAACTATTTTTGGATGACTCGTAACTGCGGGTAACCGTGGGTGACCGCAGGCACCCGCTCATTTTGGATCAACCCGCGCATCACTGATGCCTACACTGCTCCGTGCTGTGTGATTGAAATTGCGACTGCACCCGTTTACACTGTCAGTGAAATGTGATTCTGATTTTTTGCTCATATGTGACAGATTGGATGTGTTCTATGACCGTGTAAACAGGGGAAAAACGCATGCATTCAGATATTTCGAGATCGGTTTCAGGCCTCGCTCATAAGTGGAAATAAGTCAGATATGTGCCAATGCGACTGTCATGTAAACAGGCAAATCGGATTTTGTGAGGTATTAGGCTACGTCGCTGCGGTTTAGTGACGAGAAAAACCCCGACACGCATCTGCAAAGGGACAGATGGCCCAACGAAACGTCGTAGGAGAGGAATGTGGACAAACGTTGACACAACATATCAAAGGTTGGCTTGCTCATCCTTTTGGATCCACTGCTCCTCGTTAAAGCCCGCCGCGATCTCATGAAAGTGCGTTTATAGCACACAAATTTTATTTATCGTGCCATTTACGCCAACAATATTGCGTGCATATGATACGCACTTTATGGCACTCAAAAACTATTTTGTCGTATAAATGGCACGGGAAATAACATTTGTGCTATAGATATGCACTTTCATGAGATCGTGTTGTATGTTCCCACCAGTCCTTACATCTCTCTCGCTGCACGTTCGTCCATCTGTGCAAGAACCCCCTTTAAACATGCACGATGTTTCAGATCTATGTCAAGTGTAAACACATGAATCTGATATGGGTCACAATTTAAAGAACGTGTAAACGGACGGTCAAAAAAATTGGATATAGGCAACAAATCAGAATTGGGCATCAAGACCTGCAGTGTAAACGAGGCCACGGCTATCAGCAGCAACAAAATAAACGCAAGAAAACAGACCACGAACAATGAAAAGAAAAAGGGAGTTTTTTCTTTAAGAAAAGTAGGCCTGTTCCCCCTAATACTCTCCCCAGTCAATGCTCCGACAACAGCCCAGACATGGAACTTCAGCCATCAGTTCAGGGAAGCACTTTTAAACAGTAGCACTTTCTATTTCTATTTTGAAATGTTTTATTTTGCTTAAAATATTTTAGTTTGGCAGCGCAGTGAAGCACTTTAAGCATTTTTTATTTTTTTTTAAAAGATTTTTATTTTTATATACAGTATAATTGTGCTTCAAATAAAAAAGTATTTACCTACACCTTATTCTTGTTTAAAATCATTTACATAATATATATGAATATATATGGAGCGTGATAAAAATATGACCTTGAAATTGTGGCATTAAAGGCGACGCGGGCCGAGGAAAAATTTGGGTGCACCTAAATAAAAAAGTTAGGCGCAACAGTGCAACCCAGGCAAAAAGTTAGTCTGGAGCCCTGTGTAATGTGGTGCATATATATTTACCAAAATGTTCCTTTCTAGAGTTAATTTTAAGTTTATGGTCACCGAATATGGTTTTTCTGAGGTAAATGTATGTGACATTCGTGACATTGTTTATGTTTACAAACTGTTTTACTGACATTTTTCCGCGGTTGAAACATTGATTTAGCGATTACATGTGACATGATACGGATTTAGTTAAGTTGTACTGTTTATTTGTACAAACCTGCAGATGTTCATTCATGTTTATTTTGCGCTGTAACTGGTATTAAAGCTGTGGAGATGATCAGTTCACGTGCACTCCGTGCTGCTGCTTCTCTTGAACTGAGGGGCTACAGCGATCTGTCACACCACATTAAACCGCGCCAAAATGCTATTTATTTTTTGAATTTCATAATAAAATTGACGTAATGTGAAATCTGTGACTTTGTTTCATAAAGTAACAGCACAAAGATTATTGGAATTTATTTTATGGGAGTTGCGTGACAATGTTCCCTTCATTCATCAACTGAAAAAAGATAGACTATACGATTCTTGGGATTAAAGGGGTCTTATGATGGTTCTAAAAAGAACATTATTTGGTTTAATGCAATGTTTTTATGTGGTTTTAGGTTTAAAAAAGTCTTTATTTTACACATACTGTACATTTATTATTGCTCCTCTATGCCCCGCCTTTCACACGTAGATTTTTACAAAGCTCATCGTTCTGAACATAGACATAACAAATACATAGACGCCATATTGGCCGCTTTGGAGCGTTGCTGCGATACGTCAATGCGTCCGCCATTTTACTAAGGGCCAGACTGCACTGTAATCAAATGCAAGTAAACGGGTGAGCTGCAGTTTTTCTGGATAAAAACAAAAAATGTTTTTACATTTATCAACTGGTTTCAGTGGTTTGTATGTGGTGTACAAAAAGTTCCATCTCTATAGTTCTCTCTATTTAAAATCTCGATAGTTAGACTTATAAAATATTTTTTAATAAGGAATTGTCAAAGCTTAGGCTTGTCATGTATCTGGCTTTTTATTCTTGGATAAGAATTGTGAAGACCCCCATACTGAGATATAATTAAATTTTCACATTAAGTTAAATAAAGTTTTCTTATTGTGGAAAAAGCATTTTCTGTGATTGACCCGATTTAAGCAATAACAAAGATAACCGATGGATCCTTTATGGTAATAAATATGTTATGGTACAACTACAGTGCAATGCAAATAGTAAATATAAGATAAAGTGAGAAGTAATAGTAAATAGTTTAGTCAATAAAATAAACAAACAGTATACAGCAAATAAAATAGTAATGAATAGTATAATTATATAATATCATAAGTACAATAATACAATCATAAACATATTGATAATAACATATAGTTTATTTATAATGCTATAATAATAGCAATAGAATAAAAAAATATATTAAGTATATTATGTATATTATAGTAAATTACAGAATATAGACAATAAAAATTAATAAGTTAAATTGTGACTTATTTAATATTTAACTCTTTTTGTAAAATTTCAGTTTTATTGATCAGTAATAGCCATTATAACAGTATAAGTAGCCTAAAAGCTATAAGAAGCTATACAAAGTAAACGATTCAGTCAAACATACAGCAGGAGACAACGTTAAAATAGCCTAAATATAAGGTTATGAAACTTCACTTTGCCCTCAGCCAAAACGATTTGCCAGGGAACAAGTTATAGATTAATGAGACCAAAGATCGCCCGTTAGATATACACAAGACGAATTATATCTCATGTTTAACCACTAGACTAGAGACATCCGAGCCAGCGGCAAACGTCAGAAGCACTAGCCGAGGTAAGGCTGTTCCAGGCGGGGTACATGAGCGCTGAGCGCCCGCTGATCGCCTGGATTTCACAACTCCGAAAATGTCACATTTTTAAATAGGCGCTATCTTTATAAATAAAACACAGATTTGAGCTTTAAACAACTACATTGTCAACTGAAAAACTATTAAAACTACATTTTGTGACACAATAACAGTAGTATTTTTTTGCGACCTTTCTCCTCTACTATTAGCCTTCTAATTATATCATGACCAAATACAACCAGAAACAAATGTTCAGTCTTGCTTGTGAAAGGTAATTCCTCGAGAGCTCTATTCAATTGTGTGGCGATTTGTACAGCCCCAAGCAGCACACGAAACAGGCACTTTACTCAATTCCCGGTATGAGAAAGTTGCCCTCCGCAATATGGCAGGGCCGTTGACGTACGCTCCAGCGGCCAATAGGGCGTCTATGTATTTATTATGTCTATGGGTCTGAAAAGCGCGGCGTGCTCTGATTGGCCAGCGATCCAGTGCATTCTGATTGGCCTGAATATCTTAAGCGAGTGACGGAAATGACCCTTACCATATTTGGAACATCAGCTCCCAAAGCAATAATGACTGGTGATAATGTCAATTCGAGCCCGATTCTTATCCGGAAAATGCAGTTGACCAAGCTGATCGTTCAACTTTGCCAGCGCGACTTGACCAAAACGTATCAGATTGGTAAGGTTTTATTTCATTGGGGGGCATAATTACTGATTATAATTAGTTCTTACTACGCGTCGTGCCCGGTCGTGCTGCGAACACTATGTAATTACAAAACCATGTCTGCATTTGTGATCGTAGAAACGACAAGCAAACGCTACTCTATACTGTTCAAAACTCGTGTTTGAATAGTCAGTAGCAAATTCTTAAAATATGAAAACATACATAGAGAAGCTGAGTCAGAAGCGCCAGACTGTACTTGTAAAGAAGGAATTGCCACACTGTTTTGAATCAGCCTTTGTGCACAGCCAGCCTTGTACTCTCCCAGGTTCTGGGAACAGTCCTCCGAAAAATGCGCAGCACACAGTCAAATATTTTGGTTGTACTGTTCTGGAACAGTGTTATAAATAAAGCCAGTTTGGCTTTCACAATGAAAAACACAGCGTTTCCACCACATGGCTCCGCCGGCGGCAACAATAATACAGTGAGAATAAGTTACGCCTTCTTTCTTTGCGTATACGGTGTTATCAAACTCGTGTTCGAACGAAGCATTTTATGAAGGTGAGGCTGAGCCTTAACTTTTACAAAGAATATCTCTTTAGGTTTGAGACTTTGAGCTTTGTAACTCTCCAGTGCAGATCTTATACATGCACAAACAGCTACATAACACACTAAAGAAAAAGGAAAACAAGAAATCTCATCATATGACCCCTTTAAGAATCGATCTCGGTTCATAAAAATTTGATTTTGTTTTACCCAACCCTACTAGTCAGTAAGTTAGTCAGAAGAATCCACTTAACACCACTTAAAATGCATTCATTCATTAATTTTTTTTAACCAACAAAGTGTAAACACATTGTAAATAAGAGATTCATTGTACAATTAACAAGTTTTTGCGAGAGTGCAGAATTTAGTGAGCTTCCGCTTTAGAGATTGACAGCCTTTGTGTTTATAAAGGGAGGCGCTTCTCTTGCTTTATTACCCAAATACCTATTTACAATCTGAATACAAATTTATTTTTTCATGCTAAATTTCTGGAATGTCAACTGTATTTAAATGTGCGATTTAATCGGAAACTGTAGCATGTAGATGTGTAATTGTTACAATTATGTTATACTTTTTTTTTCTTATTGTGTGAAGGAACTCTGTATTTTATTTTTCAATACATTAAAGTATACATGAAGAGACATTTGTATATGAGACTTTTATTTCTCATTCGTGATCAATTCCATGTGTGATGAGAAGTGGAGAAAACGTAATCGGAGCAGTGAAGGGACCAACTCGTGTCTGTTTTTGTCGTGAGACATTCATCAATACCTTGTATAGCTACATTTTGTTTGTTATAATCAGAGGATTTGCCAGCATGCAGAATGGAATGAATGAGGCATTTATATAGCACTTCATGTACCACTGTACAACCAAAGCGCTTTACAATCATGTCAGGGGATCTTTCCTCAACCACCACCAGTGTGCACCATTTACTTTGATGATGCGACGGCAGCCACAGTACAGCGGCGCCAGTGCGCTAACCACACACCGGCTATTGGTGGAGAGGAGAGAGAGTGATCGAGCCAATTCAGTGGATGGGGATGATTAGGAGACCATGATTGATAAGGGCTAATGGAGGGGATTTGGCCAGGACACCGGGGTTAAACCACTACTCTGTATGAGAATTGCCATGGGAATTTTAATGACCACAGAGAATCAGGACCTCGTTTTAACTTCTCATCCGAAGGACGGTGCTTGTTACAGTATAGTGTCCACATCACTACACTGGGGCGTTAGGACCCACACAGACCACAGGGTGAGCGCCCCCTACTGGCATCACTAACACCTCTTCCAGCAGCAACCTAGTTTTCCCAGAGGGTTTCCCATCAGGTACTGACTGGGCTCAACCCTGCTTCGCTTCAGTGGGCAACAGTCTTGGGCTATAGGGTGAAATGGCTGTGGCAATTCAGCACTGAACAAAAAATCTGTCTTTTTGGCCGGTGCGTGGATTCTAACTTGAATGCATCTGTTTGCCCATTGCGGTCAAGAAATCAACACATATGTCTGTGATTGGCTACATTGGTTAACGCTGCAAAAAGATAAGATAAGACCGCACTCATGATAAGAAGCTCTAGCGCCAGGCGAGTAAAAGGCCAGTAAATGCCTCGCTCTTATTAGCTCTGCCGCCGCCATTTTTTCAAAACCTGGCCCGCCTTGATACAAGGATTGACAGGGCGGGCTGGGGACGGGATCAGCTCTGATTGCTTTTTCAATTCCGCATTGAATTTTGCTACATTCTTTGCGGGGCGTTTAGTGATAATGCAATTGCAAGTATCTTAACTGTGTGTAAATCCAATTAAGACATGTTTTATTTTGCAACAATTTTTGCTTGAACATGTTAAACATATCTAGGCTAATCATTTCTGTAATGCAGTTTCAGTTTAATTTTGCAACTTATAAATTGTAAATATATGTTTAAATTATATGTTAAAACTAGTGTAGGAAATAGCAAATGTAAATTATATTATTGGATTTCAATTATCATCCAATTATTGCTCCAAACGTTGCACACGTGCATGGAAAATGTAAATTTAAATAAAGATGCATTGCCATTTTGCATATTACATTTCAAATTGAATATCGATACCCATATGGTGCCATAGATAAGTTCCTCAAGGGAGTTTTAGTTTTAGGTCCTTTTAATTTTCCTTTTTATATATTAATGATCTTAAATCAGCATGTTCAGAGAATTTTTTTTCTTTATGCTAATGATGCAGAAACTTTAGTGTCTCATCAAAATAAAGGGGTCCTGTAGGATAAAATATATTTTCAGTTACAAGAAATTGACAATTGGGTTTGGGATAATGAACGTTTCTGAGGCCATTCTTTTTACTTCTAGGTTACGATCAGTGATATTGCAATGGAATCAAAGAATGTTGTAAATTATTTGGGATGTCTTATTGATAATAAATTAACAGGTGACTTTATGGCTGGGAAAGTTTTATAAAAATATGTAGTAGAATTAAAATTTTTTGCGAGACAAGCTGATTTATTGGATGTTCATATCTTAAAGATGTTGACAGGGGCTTTGATACAGCTGCATTTTTATTTTTTGCTAGTAGCTGTTGGATGATTATAAAAGAGAAATTGCAGAAGGCTCGAAATAAGTGAGTTGGAATAATATTAAAAGTTCATATTTGTGTAGTGGATGTTTTAAGGGGTTAGGCTCGTTGTCTTAGACCACCCTAGTCACGGGCTTAAGATTTTCTGCTCACCAAGACTGCATTTATTTGATGAAAAGTAGAGTTAAACAGTAATATTGAGAAATATTATAATTTAAAAAATTGTTTTTCTATTTTTAATATATTTTAAAATGTAATTTATTCCTGTAATAGCAAAGCTGAGTTTTCAGCATCATTAGTCCAGTCTCACATGATCCTTCAGAAATCCTTCTAATATGCTGATTTGGTGCTCAAGAAAAATTTCGTATCAATTTTGAAAACAGTTGTGCTGCTTAATATTTTGGTGGAAATCGTTATACATTTTTTCCATAAAGAATTTACAAAACGACAGCATTACTTGAAAAATTAGCAATTTAATGTTTCCTTGCTGAATGAAAGTTAATAAAGTTATATTAAAGTAAAAAATTACTGTCCTTAAACTTTTAAATGGTAGTGTAGTGTATTTGGCAAATTTGCAGAGTATCGTACATGCTGCACACTGCAGTGCAGGAATCGTAAGTGCAGTGTGATTTATTTGAACTGACTTTGTTAAACTTTTCAGGAAGATCATAAAATGTCAGATAGAGTTGTACATCTCGACTTGTCTGTGCTTGTTTAGGGTGACTACTCATACTGTTTACAAAAGTGCAGATCTGACATTCTTTCCATTATCCACTAGTGAGTAATATGTAAATACTGTTGATTTTACTGTAATATTGATATGTTTCTCTGTTGTTTACTGAATCACCCTCCGTTGCTGGAGGAGACAATGAGACCTGCACAGTAAAACAAACAGATGCAGAGTCATATCAATTGTTTTGTCCCCCAAAGCTTGCCTGAGAATTGTGGTGCTGTTGCTGTCAGTATCAGAATTATACAAAGAGACGTGCAGAAATCTGTCTGTTTCACAGAGAGCACAAGTGATCAGAGCTGGGGCTTACAGGTTTATTCAGTTGGCCAAGCTTGTTTTTGTGGAGTGTGTGTAATGGAGTGAAACGAGGGTGTGTGTGCAGTCATGTGCTTTACAATTGTCCATTGCTCTGACTTGCTTTTTCCTCTTCTTCCTTAAGAGTTAAACAATCATCTAAACTAGGACTTAAAGACCCCCTGTGGTGAAATACAAGTTTTTAATTTTGTTTATATGTCAATGTGGTGTTTTTAATATGCTTTAAGACAAACCATTTGCAAATTCATTAGTCAACACCATTGCTAATGCTGAATATGTTCTCCTTAAGTGCAGTTAACCAAAAAGAGTCTCAAAAATGTGGTTTGAAACCGTACCTTTTTCCGTAAAGCGTTTGTAAGGATGTTGACTGTTAGAAAGCGGCTATCTGATTCTTAAGATGCGAACAGGAACATGGTTTGTGTAACATTAGCAACACATTATTAGCTGTTTGATAATGTATTCAAGCTGAAGGCTAATCATATCAATTATCACTGTCCGACGTTGTAAAGAGCATAAAAGATACATTAAAAACATTACCATTCTGATACGGTGACTTTTAGACGAGCCGGTCTAATTCGCCCTTCCTCTTCTTCTTCTGAATCAGTTTCTGGTTCAAACATATGTCATTTTTATCAGCAAATATGAGGATAAAATTATTGACCGCAGAGAGACTTTAATAGAAAACAAGTCATATATTAGATAGATAGATAGATAGATGGATAGAAGTAATCATTAAAAAGCACTGCTTTGAGTCAGTTTTCTGCGTACACTATGATGTTTTTCATGACTTATAAAACAGTAGTTAAATTTAATTATCAAATTAAAAAATCGTGATTGTGCAACCCTGTCAGAACTGCAATGTAGTTTGTTTTCACTGCTGCAAACGTGGTTTGTTTAAAGAGACTGACTTATTTGACCAAATAACCTTTGAGTCCGTATCAGTGGGTCCAGTGGTCAAACAGGTTGATTTAGTATTTGTAGAGTGCGTCTGAGTGGCTGTTGCCGAGGTAACCGCCCTCCCACAGAGGCTTTCTCTGTTTACCTCTCATCATAAATGAATGCAAAATACAATCGTTCTTTCGCCAGAACAGACAACACTGTTGTCATACTTGCCTGTTTCATGTCAGACTGTCACTACATTGCCTATAATTAACACTTTTGATGCATTTATTAAAGTTATTGACTTCAGATAAATCTAGTCATTTATGGTAGAAGGAGTGGCTAAAAGCATTTCCAATGACCTTTGCCCCCTGCAGAATGCTCAGTAAGGATTATGGGACGGGATCAAAGCATCTCACTCGCTCCAGGGGTCGCTCCCTCAAAGGTCACAGAGATGGTGTGTGTCGTGAGTTATGTGATGGGCTAATGCAGTAATGCTTTAGTAAAGATGAGGTTCATGGTAGCCTAGCAACAGTCATGTGCATGAGGACAACAATAATCAATCATGAAATATAATAATCTGGCTTATCCAATAAGTATAGAGTTTGAGATTGCAAGGTAACCAAAGTATGTCTCTTTACATAATGTTTTGTTGCTGTACATTGGCAGTTGTTGTGTATTTGTTAAAAAAAAGTGTTGTTAATAATGTTTAATGCATATTAAAAAAAAAGAAGTAAAAATTATGTCAATGTTTCAAAGCTGACTAGACAGGGTACAGAGCTGTTACGGAGATCCAAGTCCATATAAGTAGTAGGGCTGCCCCCTAATAGTTGGCTGAACGGTAGTCGACGGGAAGATGCTTGGTCGGCTAAATTTTAATTAGTCAGTTGCTGAAATAACTTCACAGGAATTGGCCAAGTCACGCAGTGACAGATCACGAACATATCTGGTCCACGCGGCAATATGTTGAGCTGAAAATCCAAAGTGTGGGAACATTTCGAGAGGGTAAAGAATGACCACAAAAAGATGTGACATCAAACATGACTTATACACGTTAGTGGAAGCCTAACGTTAGCTATAACCACTTTACATGGTCGCTCGGTCTAATGTAGATAAATGTGCACCAATATTAGGCGCATTTGTGTTTCTGCGGATTGTGGAAGCTGAGGCAGTACCACGCTTACCACTCGACATGTTTAACTGGATTTCACCGTCTGTGCCATCACCGCACATTTTTGCAAAGGCTGGCATCATTGTGAGCAAGACACAGAGCTCACTTCTCTCCAACAACGTGAACAATCTCGTGTTCCTTTCTCATAATATGCAAAAAAATAGAGGGGGTTAGTCAGGTAGTTCATTGTCCATTTTCTTTTAGTGTTTCAGTTTGTTGCTATTTTTTAAATATATTCATTTTTAGTGTGTATATATATATATATATATATATATATATATATATATATATATTTTGTTTGTGTTCTGACCTCTGAAAAACTGAGTTTTCATTCAGTATTAAAGGTTATACTTGTCCGTCGGGGGCAGGCCTAAGCAGAATTGTTCCGCTTCAGGAACGAGCGCCACTCACTCCCAATCCGTAAGCAGAGGGAACATGCATCAGTGAGTGTTGAAGGATGCATATCCAGGGCTGTTCATTTGCAGAATATCAAGTTGATCTCTAAAACATTTCAGGATTAAAACTCTCCAACCTCAAGTGTTACTGTGTGGCTCATAAAAGGTGAGCATTTTAGACCTGTTCATAGGCAAGAGTCACTGGTCTTTTTGGGCTCATTTTATGCCATACAGACTATTAAACGTTTGGTGTTCTGTGATGTATTCTACATTGGGCTGCTGATTTGTCATCAAGATAATCTTATCTAGCTGGCTGACGTAGATGAGGGTTTGTCGAATTTGCAAAAATTAGGCCTAGTCTTGAAAGTCTGAGGAAGAATGCGTTGACTACTACATGCTGCTGTTTTGCATAGTTATTTATGGACATTATAGCCATATTTTCCACTTTTTTGTAAAGAGAATTTTTAGCAAGTATGAAAATGCATTGCTAAAAATTGAGCCATGCTGATGTGTCAGTGATAAAAAGGAATAATTCACCCAAAAATGAATATTCTGTCATCATTTACTCACCCATTCTAAACCTGTATTTATTTATTTCTTTGGCGGGACACAAAATATACATTTTTTTTTTTATTTTTTTTTAAGAATGCTGGTGGTAACCAAAACAAAAAAGACATTTATTAAAATATATTTTGATGTTCCTGTTCCATAGAAGAAAGTCACTAAGTTATGGAATGACATGAGGGTGAGTAAATTATAACTACATTTATGTTTTTGTGTAAACTGTTCCTTTAAGAAATGAACAATGAATATAATCATGAAGGGGGAAAGAACAAAAGCAAGTCAGACAGCAGATGATCATGTAAAATGTCATTTTGTTGGATGTGTACACATTCATTTTGGAAACAACTATGTAAACAACTATCAAACAGTAGATGGCACTGTCAGCACTTTGCTTTCCTAAAGAGATTTGCAGCTTTTAAAGGCATTGAGTGATGTGGTTTGTTGCACTTAGTGTTTAGTCCACTCACTTCCTCTTATCTGTCAACACTGGATCTTTAGAAAAGAATTGAGGACTTTACCTATTAGTTTCAACACTTGTTGATTCTTTGTTGAGTCTGTTGACTAGTCACAGATCATGTGACTTCAGTTGCACTTAATGCACTGCCATGTGCTTTGCATGGTGACGTTCACAATCACATACAAGCAAAAATAATAAGAACCTTTCAAAAGTTTATGGTAAGATTTTAAAGTCTATGCTCTCCAAGTCTTATGATCACCAAGGCTGCATTTATATGATAAAAAGAAATGCAGTAAAAACAGTAATAGTGTTTAAAAATTATTACAATTCAAAATAACTTTTCTAATGTAATATATTTTGAAATTTAATTTATTCCCATGATGGCAAAGCTGAATTTTCAGCATCATTACTCCAGTCTTCAGTGACACATGATATGATCATTCAGAAATTATTCTAATATGCTGATTTGGTGATCAAGAAACATTTATTTTTATTATCAATGTTGAAAACAATGGAACTTGTGAAACACTTGAATATAAAGTTCAAAGGAACAGCTTTTATTTGAATATATTGGAAAAATAATTATATATATATATATATATATATATATATATATATATTACACACACACACGTTTAGTAGTAGAATACATACAATATATTGCAATATCTTTAGAAATCTGACAAAAAAAATGCTATCACTAAATTACATAATTTTATAGTAGCCTACTATATACAGTGATAAAGGCCATGTCGATTGTCATTGCATTATAAATATACATCCTTATGAAAATACCTGAGATGACTTGAACACAGATAAACCATAATACTGCGCAATGGTGTTTTAATTTTCTTCAAGTTTAATCAGTCAAAATGTCTGCGTTTTATTTAGCTACAGCGATCGATTGATATCCTTGTCCATATTATGGATATCTTCCTGTAACTTATTACTCTTGAGTCTCACTTGTTGAGTTTCTGCTTGAAGCCAGCCTCCGGCGTCTGGTATGATTGTAAAAACTTACATGTGAGAGTTTAGCGCTCCATAATGCTCACTTCGCCCTATTTTGGGTTAAAAATCGAACAAAATACTTCTCTCTAAAGCTGTTTGGAATAAACGTGCAATAATCCATACGTTTTTATTCGAATGAGCTATATATGATAAAAAATGCAAATAAAAAATGTCAATAAGTGCTTTTACACGGCAGCTGCATGGTGTGTGTGACTGCTTGTGTTTTATTACAGGTGCAACCAGCGTTAATGCACACCTACTGCATGTTGGGATGTCAACCAGATACTAGCGCCTTTTATCATACGTGTACTATTAATTTGAAATATTACGGTTATCGCCGATACCGGTATATTGCGACACCCCTAATTAAAACAATAACGATATTTCATTTTTAAAACATCAGTTATCATCAATACTGGTATATTGCGACACTTGTACAGACACTACTCTGTACAAACTGCCTGAAACTCTCAAAACAAACCAAATGTTTTCCAGAGGTGAACATAAACTATAAGTGAGTGGGATGTGACAACACAAGTAGCATCAATAGAGATATGCAAGCTTTTGTTTCTCGGCTGCGTGGGACAGTTTCTCCAGCTGGCCGTCAGACTGCTGATTCTGCACATGTCATTTTACATAAGGTAAACAGTGCCTCGCCAACAAGTTGACTACTTTTCCCGATGACTAGTTTAGTAAATATGAGAAATAAGATCTTTTTAATTATAAACTCTCATTTGCAGTTATAGTCTCAGTCTGTGGTCTCTCTGTGGTCTGTTCTTGTGTTACTGAGCCACATGTTCTGGCTGCCACAGATACATTTCCTGCCCAACGAGTTGTCCAACAGCGAGGCCTGTAAAGTGTAACACACGCAGACAAGTCATCATGGTCTGCGCTGTGCCTCTGACCTTGTGGGCTTGAGTTTAAAACGAGGAAGGCAGAAAATAGAACGTTAGACACAGAGCCCGTCCGTGTTTCCGTGGGCTCAGCTCCGACACCTGATCTCATGGGTTCCTCTGTGGAGCACTGTACACATAACACACACAAGGCTTGCAAACAGTCTCCTGTGATTTTGCTTTTTCAAATCCTTTCCTTATAGCGATCGACGAGTGGGAAATCCAGAGAAAGAGAGGGAGACCTGTCTGAGTGAGTGACGGAGAAGCGTGGGTGGTCATGGTGTATTTTTGTCATTCTGTTGATGTCTGTCGTTTGGTGTTTTGGGGGCTGAATCTAACTCTGTGGTTAGAACCAGCTATCCAGGAGTTTCACTTCAGCTTGCTCAATCTGCAGCGTTACTTTAAAAATCTGTGTTGCTATAGTGTTGCCCTGTCTGAGTGCACTCAGAAATGAAAATACTGCCCATTTCATAAACGAAGAACTCTGGTGTATACAGTCCTTCTAATTGGAAAAATAATTTGGGAGCCAATAATAATAAGATCATACATTCCCTTCTTTCGATATGCTTTGCGTGTTTGTGCATTATAATCATAAAAGCCACCAACCAATATTGGTTATTGGTCAATAATAGCAATTATATTTATTAGTTGTTTTTTTACTTAAATCTTTTCATTTCTTAAATGGCTGATATTGCATATTTAATTGTGTTTTCATTGTTCATTTTCTCTATTTGTCAATTTAGTTTTTACCTTATTGCATTTGCTAATGCTCATTTAAAGTTCTTTTTAAAAACACTAATAATTACACTGTTAAATAGTAATACTTGGCAAATCTCAAAATGAATATCCATTTTTCATACTGTACTACTATAATGTTCTAATGCCTAAATTCAGATGTAACATTTAGCTATTTAATTTATTCATTTAGATAATAAAATGTATACTTATCTGCCATTTATCTATTATCAGCCATAACTGAAAATGTTCAGCTTTTTGAAATGGCCAAAACGTTCAAATCTGTGCATCACTACAACCAAGTTAACATTTTTTTGTAACTGCAGACTTGCTGTTTCATGCTTAAGTGAAAAAGACCCTTTAGATTCAGGGAACTGAGTGTGTGTGTACGCACGTTTGCATTAAATGCATAGAGTACATTTCCTTCTCAGTCTCTGGCTCTGTAAAAGTCACCTGCTGGTCCCACCTGTCGGAACAACTCACGCACACACTCTTGCACTTGCATTACTTCTGTGTAAGTAACTAGACACACAACTTTGTAACCGACACACAACTTTGTAACCAGCACACTCACTCACTCTCTCTCTCACACACTCACTCTCTCACACACACACTCACTCTCTCTCTCTCTCTCTCTCTCTCTCTCTCTCTCTCTCTCTCTCTCTCTGCATTTTAAAACAAACAAACAGTCTCTCTAATGTAATCCAAGACCACCATTCCATCGAAGTGGGGTTTTCCCCACCCAGGTTTTTAAAGTGTGTGTGTTTGTTGTACCGCAGCACGAGGCGTCACCTTATATAAATGTGTCCCTGCATCTTGGAGATCTGTTTCTCTTTAATGTCCCAGAAGACCTCACTGCACACCTTCTGTTTAGTTTATTACGCTTTTACTAAATCGTATCTTTAATATCTCAAAACCTTTTGCTTTGTGGACTGACCGTCTGTTAAACAATCAAGCAATCGATCTGGAGACAAATGGAAAATAACTGCAAGTGATTGAATCACCTGAGCCAAAATGACTGTCATTGTGAGTGTGTCTAAATTAAGCAATGATGCAGATGTCTTTCATCTAGATGTGAGACTGCTTTACAGAAAACGTCTCATCTGAATATTCTCTGCTTTTCTTGAATGCCCTGTTATCTGTTGCTTTTCTTTCATTCTGCACTTTTGGTTGTTCAGGTTTAAATGCAACATTCTGTGGACCCGGTGTTTTTCTTCATAGAGCAAGTTGATCTGTCAAATTTCTGTAGATCTGTGTTGATTCTGTATTTTCATTTAAAGTTGTGCAGTTTTGTACGTCATTTGTAGAAGCCATTTGCTTTTTGTATGATAAAGATGATCTCATGATATCAAAATTGGAGTTAGAAACAACACGAAGACAGTATATTTTAAATATTTGTTTATTGGCATCTTTTTACGAAGTACTATGAATGAAGGCCAATATCACTGATAACAATACTGATGTGTCTATTACAAGTGTTTTTTCTTTCTCAATTTTAGCCATTAATTATAGCCATTCAACATTACAATTTAATTGAAAGCTATCGATTTTAACATTTATTGGATTTAAAAAAAAATTAACAACATTTTATTTAAGAGAACCTAAAACAATCTTCACATGTTGTAAGCCCATTGTAATAAATCACATTTAGCTGTGCCTTTAATATATAGGAAATACATAATCTCAGTGAGGGAAACTCCTTATCTAACAATTTCATGGGGTGTTTTTATTGTCATTGCTAAATAAAGGTGATGGTTAAAATGCTATCTGCTAGGTGGTACTGACCCAACTAACCCAACCAAACTAGTGGGTCCAATTCTTAAACCACAGCACTGACGTGCCTCTAAATCAGCGTTCTGCCATCATGTGTGCGGTTATGTCAGCAAATTGGTTTTGAACTCTGGGAAGTTTAGGCTTCTCGCCCTTCCTTTTCTGCTTACTGATTAGTTTACATATCTGAGTCCTTCTCAGTTCTTGGATAATGGAAAACTGGCCATTGTGACGTCTGATGACTGACCTGGTGTAATCCTCACATCCTCAAATCTTTTCCTCTATTCATTTAATAGAAATGGGATCTTTTGTCTTGTCTAGCATGTTTAATAAGTTTACACACTAAAACGATTAGCTTTTCTCTCAGGCATTATCCGAGTCAGGTGGTGTTTGTATGGAAGTACACCCTGAATCTTTTATCGCAAAGTTTCAGCAGGGCATTTTTGAACTTTTTTTCATGTTTCTCATGTGTGTGTGTTTGTTTGCACGCAGACGTCTCTGCTCAGGAGCAGCCGGAGTTGTTCCTGAAGAAACTTCAGCAGTGTTGTGCTGTCTTTGATTTTATGGACACTCTGTCAGACCTGAAGATGAAAGAATACAAGCGCTCAACCCTCAACGAGCTCGTCGATTATGTCACAGTCAGCCGAGGATACCTCACAGAACAGGCCTACCCAGAGGTCGTCAAAATGGTGAGTGAAAAAGTCACCTGAACATGCATCATCTATCTGTGGACAGGAGTCATACATTTACCTAAATGGTATAATCTGACTTTGGATTTCAGTAATCAGTCAGAAAGTCAGACTTTTGACAATGGACATGAAATCTGAAATCATGAAAAATATTTTTTTTGAAAGATGATTTTAAAGATGCCTTTGTTCTCACTGCATTGATTTGATCAAAATTACTGTAACAACAGTAATATTGTTAAAATATTCAAAATAACTTTAAAAACTTAATTTTTATATTCTGTTTTAAAAATTCTCAAAAATTGCCCTGTGATGGCAAAGCTGAATTTTCAGCATCATTAGCACTCCAGCCTTCAGTGTCACATCATCCTTATACACACGATACCATTCTAATATGCTAATTTGGTGATCAAGAAACATTTATTATTGTTATCAATGTTGAAAACAGTTGTACTGCTGTAACTTTTTTCAGGATTATTTCATGAACGAAGTTCAAAGGAACAACATTTATTTAAAATAGACATTTTTGTAACATTTTTAATTGTCTTTTTGGCATGTTTAATCCATTTAATATATACTTGCTGAATAAAAGTATTTATTCCTTAAAAAAAAAATCTTACTGACCCCAAACTTTTGAACGGTAGTATAAATCTGAAGTCAGTGATACTACAATAATAGACAGGCATACAGCAGAATTTGTTCATAAGACATGAAATTTCTCCGAATTTTTCATCTGTTCAAAAGCTGAAAATTAGGATTATTTTTTTAAGACATTATACAAACCTTTAAATTATAGTTGACTGATAAAATCTATAACACAAAATACAGGCATACACTCACACCTGGTTGACTAATACATTACAAACCTGTGCACACTGATTCCCTGAAGTTGCACAAAGCCAATCTGATTGGAGCTGTGATATTTTAAGAAAGCTTGTCTTTTTGTGTGAAATATGCATCAGACGGTCATTGATGGTCTGTAATATTTGATTAAGAAGTTTTAATCAAATTAAAGTGTGCCTGTTATGCCCCTTTACACAAGATGTAAAATAAGTCTCTGATGTCCCCTGAGTGTGTATGTGAAGTTTTAGCTCAAAATACAAGAGATAACAGATAATTTATTTCAGCATGTTTAAGTTGTCACTTTTTGGTGTGTATCCCTTTAAATGCAAATGAGCAGCTGCTGCTGGCCCAGGAGCCTCACGAGCTCGGGCTCAGAGTCAGGACAATGTCATCGGATAATGTCAAAACAGAAACTCTCAGTAGCAGTGTTTATTTTGACCCAGAGTCGGACAATAATGCCCACTGATGTTGTATAGAAATAGAACAGGTATAGTCTAGTTTAATTACGGTTATAACTTATAAGCCTGTTGTAGCGGACCCCGTCCGAATGATGACCAAACATATACTGATCAGTTTAATGAAGTTTATTGTACATCACACAAAAGATGAAGCGTCAGTTTTACTCCAAAAAATCACTGTAAGAACTGAATAAACAGTATAAGAAGTGCGCATTAAAGTCTTTTCCATAAACTCTCACTCTCTCTTACAACTAACAGTAAACAAATATATACACACCTTTTCAGTGGGTGTTTATTAAACTGGTAAACTTTATATCAGTCAAAGACTCGATGAGCTGTCATAAAGTGCGCGCTTGTTAGCAACAGTCGTGGGAGGGGCTTGTGTGCAAATTTACGTCACATTGCCCCAAATCTGAAAACTGCTTGTTCTGAGACAGTGCTTATGATTTATTCGTATTTTTAAAAAAGCACTGGGTGGATTTTTATCATTATAGGGTGGTTGTGTATACTCACTGCCAACACATTTACGTTAAAATGCCATGTAAAAGTGAATTTTGTATAATAGGTTCCCTTTAAAGGTTCACTGTGTAATTTTTAGCGGCATCTAGGGGTGAGGTTATGAATTGCAACCAACAGAAGTTAACGGTGGCCGACATGAAAAGATGTCGTCTGAGACAACGGAGAGTAGCCATTTAAGCAATGATGTTTTTTTACAAAGATAAATTAGGTTTACTTAATTATTCAGTAAAATATGTTATTGCGAATATTATTGTTACTTGTTCATCATTGTGTCAGTGTTTTATTTGCTGATCTAAGATAGCTTCTTTGCACGAAGAACAACATAGTGATGAAACGCTTTTGTCGGTTCAGGGTTACTGTAGAAACATGTCGCCGCAAAACGGCTATTTCGATGTAAAGGGACCAGCGGTGTATGTAGATAAAAATGGCTCATTCTAAGCTAATAAAAACATAACGGTTCATTGTGTGAGGTCTTTATACACCACTCAAAACAGTTATGTATATGATATTGCATTTCTGTCAACTGATCTTCCTAAATATTACACACATGCAGCTTTGATGGTTATATTACATCTCTCTCTTTCTCAGGTGTCCTATAATATATTCCGAACTCTTCCACCCAGTGACAGTAATGAGTTTGACCCAGAGGAGGACGAACCCACTCTAGAGGCCTCGTGGCCACATTTACAGGTGTGTGTGTGTTTCTATGCGGTGAAGGTTCTTGAGAATATTGTTGTGTACTTTGGTCCCTTTCTCCTTGTGTAGAGCTCCTGTCTGTTTTATTTGTTTCAGCATGTTTGTCTGTGTGTATTTTTGAGGGTTTTTACACACACTCTGACCCTCTGTGTGTGTGTGTACTCACTGTATGCTTCCAGGACTCCTTTAGAAATGAGATGCATATCTCAAGGAGAATCTTCCTGGTAAAACTTTTGTCTTTCATATCGTTATTAATCCCTGCTTCCTCATCTGGAAAAAAAAAAATCCAATATTGAAAGTCACATTCCCAGTATTACTCCTTTTCTTTTTTTCCTACTACCTCTTATAATGGCAAAGACCACTGGTGGCAGTAGCAGTGTGTGACTGTGTGACCTCAGTCGAACCATAACCTTTGACCTTTTCATTTTCTCTGCATGCATGCTGAGTTCAAAGAACTCCCCCAAATATAACAAACTCTCTCTCTCTTTTCTCTTCTTAGCTGGTGTATGAGTTCTTCATTCGTTTTTTGGAGAGTCAGGAGTTTCAACCCAGCATTGCCAAAAAGTACATAGACCAGAAATTTGTCTTACAGGTGAGGATGTTCTTTTTAAACAATCTCCTCAATTCCTTTTTTCTAAGTAACATTTGTTCATAATTTATTTTGTCCGTCTGTTGTCATGTCAGCTGCTGGAGTTGTTTGACAGCGAGGACCCGCGGGAGAGAGATTACCTGAAGACAGTCTTACACAGAATCTACGGAAAATTCCTGGGACTGAGAGCTTTTATACGAAAACAAATTAATAATATTTTTCTACGGTGAGGGATCTAATATGACAATTTACATTATATTTATATTTGCACATGCAGGAATGAAGAGTAACCATTCATCTCTGTGTCTCTCATTCTCTCATTCATAGTTTTGTTTATGAAACTGAGCACTTCAATGGAGTCGCAGAATTGTTGGAGATTTTGGGCAGGTGAGGTTTTTTTTTTTTTTGTACTTTTTCAGTCACAATGTAAAGAAAGTAGTTACAGATCATTTCTTCTATATCGTTAAATGGACTATTGAAAAAGAAACCATGTAAGGCTATCCGTCTATCCATCGGTTGTTAATTGGCTGGAGGCAGATTGGAATGCAAGCTTGCAGTCAATAGAGGGTATGTGCGTGTCTGCGCGACTCCACCGTCGACCGGGGAGACTGCGGTTACGCCCACTGAGTGGCAAAAAGACTGAGCGGCAGCATTGGTTTTCAGCATGAATGCCACATGAACACACAAAACACAACTAAAATGGGAAAAAGCTTTGAGATTGACTGTATAAATAGAATTGACAAGAAATCTTAGGTATATTTTTACAGACTTCCGAAAGCTACAGAAACGAGAAGCAAATGGATCGCCAGACTCCAGGCAGCGAAAGGTGGATTTGTAGTTATCATTTTGTGTCAATGCGCTGAATTTTGGGGTAAAATCTTAGCCAATATATTGTATTGACAACTCCTCAATTAAATATTTACCATCGTATATTCTGCATAATTGGATATTTTTAAATAAACACTGACAAAAAACTATACAAGTTTTAGAGCTGGACTATATGATGTTTTTTATTTTTATATATATATATATATATATATATATATATATATATATATATATATAACATTGATATAACTGATGATCCGGATTTAGACCTACCTATATTGTATTTTAAGCGTTCACATGTAAATTTGCTTTGTATTTTTTTTTTTGTATTATTTTAATGCTTTTGAGTTCTCCTGCAACAGTTTTGCCTTCCCCCAAGAAACTTTGCATTCATTCTCAAAACTTTAGTTCTTTGCGGAGTTTCTTGGGGGAACGCAAAACATTTGCGAGAGAACGCTAAAGCATTAAAATATTTTTTTTCTTCCATCTCATATTTTTCTTTTCATAGTTTCCATAGCCCCTCATGTGACCCACAACAAAAACAAGCAAATAAACATTCAATAAGGGATGCAATTGTTATAATGATTAAAGCTGTTTTGGGGATTATTTTATGGTGCCAAAATTTTCTTTTTTCTTTTTTACTTTACTGTATACTGAAAAGCTTAATAGGTAGCTTAATGTGTACTTGTAATTTATTACTTTAACAGTAAAACTAATCAAGAGCAAAATTTAAATAGAAATGTGTGTATATATTACATGATATAACCAGTTTTAAAGTTTTATTACATGTTTATTCCAAAATCCACCCTTCTGCTGGGATTAGGAGAATCCTGTTTTTTTTTTTTTTATCAAATTTTATCAAAATATCCCTGTCTTACTAAAACGTTTTGAACAACACAAAAACAAAACTAGATTGGATTTTGTGATCTAATCTGATTTCAGAATCCTTTTTGTCTTTTGAACAACCCATTTTCAAGTTTTGATCCAATCGGTTAGCCGAAATCCGATCCGAATACTTTTGAACAACTGGGCCCAGAAGATAGAGTTATGGTATTTTGATTAAAAATATGGTCAAAACCTCTAAGATCATTAAGATGCATTTAGTAAGTAGACAGGGTTAATCTCCATGTTTTGACTTCTAGCTTAAAGCTGTACTGTTGTGTTTTTGTTTTTAGAATTAGTAGACCTCGTGATTAGGGTTTTCATGAGTTTTCTTAACTGCTAGCCTTGCATGCATGGTCATTTACACGTTTAATTGGGTTAAATTAATCAAGTTAATAATATCTATAAGGATGTGCCACCAATTATGGTTAGTATTTGTATACTTTGGATAGGGTTGGATAGGTAGTATTGGGAATACTAAATAGGGTTAGTATTTGTATATGTTGTATATGCAATCAGTGTTGTGATTGTTTTTATGCAATTTCAGTCACTTAACATAATTAAATCATTACAGTTAACTAACAGCTGGGATTTTCTTTTACATGAAATACGAGTTATTCTTGATCGTCTAAACATGTAAGTCTTAGAGGGATGGTTCATCTGAAAGTAAAGTATTTTATTTACCACCATGTTATTGTAAAACCACATGATGAGCAGAAGTTTCCATACAGTAAAAGCATACAGTCTCCAGGCGCTCCATAAAAATAGTCCATTCTCATGTGATTGTTCTAAGTGTTGGACAGACAAAAGCTTTTTGTTAGGAACAGGCTGTAATTAAATTGTTATTCACTAAAGATCTTGACATCCGCTGCAGCTTTTGTCAAACTTGAGAACTGAAAGGTTATAGCACAGTCTTCTCAGGAATTTCCCTCAAATATGATTAAATTGGCAGAAAACCCCTGATGATTAAATGACACTGAGTTTTGCATTGTGCTGACTGTAGGGGTAAATTCAGGATTACCCAATCAGAATTCTGTTAGTGAAAGTTGTGTTTGTCTCCTGTCAGCATCATCAATGGCTTCGCTCTGCCGCTGAAGGCCGAGCACAAACAGTTTTTGGTGAAAGTTTTGATTCCTCTTCACACCGTCAGGAGCCTCTCGCTTTTTCACGCACAGGTACCAGTGCCCATGCTTTTTAAAACATTCAGATGAGTTTACTTCCTGCTGTCTTGATCCTGTCAATGAAATGACTGTTGTTTTCACAGCTGGCGTATTGTATTGTACAGTTCCTAGAGAAAGACCCAGCGTTAACAGAACCAGTAAGTGCAGTAAATGTACAAAGCCTTTCACCTTTCATCTTTTTTTTAAGTCCATTTATTTAACCAATCTCATGTTTTCCTCTCCTTTTAACAGGTTATCAGAGGTCTGCTGAAATTCTGGCCTAAAACTTGCAGTCAGAAAGAGGTGAGCTGAATAGAGCTAATTCACAGCAAGAGGTTGATCGTGCCGATTTTAGGACAGTGGAAGTGTTGATGACGATTAAGAATGCATTCACTGTTTTTCTTCATAAACTGCTCTTATTGTCTGCATTGATGTGTGTAGGTCATGTACCTAGGAGAGTTGGAGGAGATTCTGGATGTGATTGAGCCCACGCAGTTTGTGAAGATCCAGGAGCCTCTTTTCAAACAGATCTCTAGATGTGTCTCCAGCCCTCATTTTCAGGTCTGCACAAACCCACTCTTGTCCAAGACTGATTTAAACTGGTCCAAATATAATTGTGTTGCCAGAAATTAGCTCTTTAATAAACATTTTTCCTTTTTTTTTTTTTTTTTTTTCTCTGATATTTCACAACAGACCAGTTCTCACCACAATTTTAGCAGGTTTTCTTATGGAGTTGACTGTATCAAAATGCTTATAAATGCATGTAGCAATTGCTTGCATCAAGATGCAAAATAAATTCTACATCATATTATGGGCTTAGACTCCAGGTGTTTCTATGTGTGTCCAGGTGGCTGAGAGAGCTCTGTACTACTGGAATAATGAGTACATCATGAGTCTGATTGAGGAAAACTCCAACGTGATTCTTCCCATAATGTTCACAAGTCTGTACCGGATCTCCAAAGAACACTGGAACCCGTGAGTCAACGCCACTCTCTTCTGATGTTATTTAACACCAACATTGGCAGTCTGTGAGACTTTCAAGAGTTCATTGGAGCCTCTCTTGTCCTAATCACATTTCCTGCATTTTCCTCAATTTCTATTATTTCTGTTATTTAATTAATAAAATAATTGTTGATTTAATTTAATGAAATTAAATTTAAATTAAATAATAAAAAATAAACACTTTTCCACACATTGCTTTTGGGATATTGGGACATTGTTTATGTGGTTCCTTTATGAGAGAAGCTAATTTAGTTTTATTTTAGTTTAGTTTTTTTTTTTATGTGAAAGTGGCTATACTCACTACTGTATACTTGTTTCCGCAACAGAATAAAAAATAAAAAAGGTAATTGTGACTTTTTATATCACAATTCACATCTTGCAATTCTGACTTTTTATCTCAGAATTGTGAGATATAAACTCACTATTGCGAGAAATAAACTCACAATTCGACTTTTTTTCTCAGAATTGCATGTTTATATCTGCAATTCTGACTTTATAACACGCAATTGGGAGATATAAAGTCAGAATTGCATGATACAAAGTCGCAATTGTGTGTTATAAAGTCAGAATTGTGAGAAGTCGCAATTACCTTTATTTTTTTACGAAAAGATGTCAGAATTGTGTGATATAGTCGCAATTGTGAGAAAAAAGTCAAAATTGTTTATTTTTCACAATTCTGACTTTATAGCACGCAATTTGTGAGTTTATATCTCACGATGTAAACTCGCAATTGTGAGATAAAAAGTTGCAATTATCTTTTAATATGTTTTATTCTATGCGGAAACAAGCTTCCATACTACTGTTCACTACTGGGGTCAGTAAGATTTTTTTTTTTAAGAAAATAATACTTTTATTTAGCTAGAATACATTGTTGATCATATGTCACAGTAAAGACTGGTTGTTACAAAAAATATCTGTTGAAAATAATTTCTTTTGAACTTTCTATTCATCAAAGAATCCTGAAAAAGCTTTTCAAGGGTCATGTGACACTGAAGACTGGAGGAATGGCTGCTGAAAATTTAGCTTTGCCAACACATAAATTAATTAATTGAAAATATAGTGAAGTATAGAAAAACTGTCATTTTAAATTGTATTGTTGAGCATAAAAAACCTTACCGACCCCAAACTTTTGAACGGTAGTGTACACCAGTGGTTTTCAAACTTTTTCAAGAGGGACCCTTTTTATTCGTGATGTATTTGATGGTAAACTACTTTATTATAGGCTTTGTAGCAACTTCACTCACGTTTGACTTTGGTTTGCTCATGTTCAGCATAAAATAAATTAATTACGGGCTACTCATTTCACGGTACCGAATATTTTCATCCCATGGGAAAATAAAATAAAATGGCCGCGACAACACTGCGCACAAGGTTTTTTGTTTTGTTTTGTGTTGCCTAGGGCTACGAGTAACGTTAGGTCGGTCAGTCGGGAGGGTGACATGTGGATTATTTATTTTCCATGAATTTGAATGTTTTTTTTAGTGTACTTCTAATCAAAGCTATTATTATTAATATTATTAAAAAACGAAGAAAAAAAAAGATTTAGAAATTTTTTAAATCACTGGCGACCCATTTTTTAATTCTCGCGACCCTCGAGTGGGTCGCAAGAATTAAAAAATGGGTCGCCAGTGATTTAAAAAATTTCAAAATGTCTTTTTTTTTTCGTAAATAATCCACCCCAGGGTTTGAAAACCACTGGTGTACACTCACAGCCTCCAAGTAAAGTTTCAGTGTATCTGTATGTGATATTCACAACTCAACACTGTCGTCACTGTCCAGCATTAATTGGATATTGCCATCTGCTGGAGTAAACATGTCCTGTCCTTCCATTTGCTTTAAATGGTCTAATTCTTTCTCTTTCTCCACTTTAAGGGCCATAGTAGCTTTAGTCTATAATGTTCTGAAGTCCTTCATGGAAATGAACAGCACTTTGTTTGATGAACTCACGTCCACTTACAAGTCAGATCGTCAGAGGTGAGCTGTTTTTTCGATTCTTTACTCTTTGGCTTGCGTGTTGCTTATGCATGTGGTGTTAAACATACCTCCTCACTGTTATTTTTATTATTTCTGTCATTCCTCAGAGAGAAGAAGAAAGAGAAGGAGAGAGAAGAGCTGTGGAAGAGGTTGGAGGATCTGGAGTTGAAGAGAAGCCTCCAGAGTGACGGAATTATTCCCACTTAATGACGCGCCTCTCCTGGACCGCTTTTCCCCAACGCCTCCACCATGCGCTCGGAACGTTGGCCACTTTTTTTTTCTTTCTGTATTTGTGCGACTTACTTTACCGTAGATTCACCTCGTCAGTCTCATTATTTCAAAAGCACTGTAAATAACTTTATTTTATCCTCTTTTTTTTCCCCCTTAAAAATATTATGCCGAAAAAGAACGTGACTAGAAAGTAAGTAAAAAAAGAAAAAAAAGAAAAAGAAAAAAAAAGAGAAACCCGCACTGGAGTTGGAAGGACTTTGAATAGACAGTAGAACTGAAATGCTGTTAAGAAAATCAAACAAACAAATGGAGAATCTCAACCTACCAATCTGACTTACCTCGCCCATCCTTACTGAACAACACCAGCCCAATTCTCTCTTTCCTCACTTCCTGCCCCCTCTCTAGGTCCCATACTCACCCCCTTTTTCTTTTCCTCTTCATGTCAGCGCTCTCTGAGTTGGATCAACATTCGCCACCTGAGTGTCCTGAATATTTGAAAGCAGATTTGTCTACCCTTAACCTTTGACCCTTGTTTATCCATTAACATCTGGATAAATGCAGCAGGTCTGGATTGTAGACTTCTCCAAAGGGAACGCAAAGGACACTATGCAGTAACCAGCAGAGAAGAGGAAGTGGACACAGAATCATGAATACACACCAGCTCAACCCCCCCCCCCCCCCCCCCCCCCCCCTCCCCTCCCTTTTTTATTTTTTTTTTGTCCAAATGCACCGCCCGGTACACTCATTTGGACTCTTTAGCACCAGTCCGGTACTGGTACCATTGAATGAGAGACACACACACATCTGAGGTAGTGTCTACAATTCCAGCAGCAAAACCGGAGAAGCTTGTCACGAGAAATGGAACTGCACGTTCACACACACACACACATTCTGCATTCGAGTGTGTGAGGGAGTTTCTTACAGTGTTAAGTACCTGTATACTGTATCTGAATGCAGTACTTTGATACTCTGTATCTAGTAGAACCTTTAGCGTATTTTTGTTTAGGAGAATCCAGTATATTATGAGGAAAGATTGAACACAGCCTCTTGGGATTTATCTTTTCGTTCTTTCTTTCTTGGGTTTCACTTCTATTTGTTTTGGGTTTAGTTTTTTTGTCTGGAATTGGTTTTGTTTTTTCTTTTGACCAAGTGGAATTTGTTCTCTCTTCCTGTTGCTGATTGGGGGGGGGGAGTGAGAGGGGGATTGTGGAGGACTGATGCTGTGGTGAGCATTGTCAGAATTGAACCCGTGCTTTAGAAAGCCCCAGACATCAAACAATTACAAAAGTTAAAAAGGGTCGGAGAAATACAAATGTTTAATTATTTTAAAAAATAAAGAGATATTAAATTAAACCTGTTTTGTGATAAAGATGAAATGCACATTTGCTTTTTTTGTGGCGTGTGTGAGCGGATGAAAGCGTAAATGTGAAAACACTTTTTACGTTGGGCATTATTAGGGTTGGAAATCGAGAAATGTTTCTTGTTTTCACAATCTTTGCTTCTGTTAACTGTTCTTACATACTTTAAAGTTCTTTTTGAGCATCTTTTCAATGATTCAGTTGAATCTGTTCACAAAACCCATCTGTGGTGCGTCTCCCGAAAGAATCGTCAAACAACTTTGGTTTTAAGTTCCGTTGAACTGTGTTGGTAACGAAGGAACTTGTGACCATAGTTTGCTTTGGGAAAAACACACACTGAATGATTAGTTTACAAACTGAACTGTATCAGAATTGCAATGGTAGCAATGAATCGTGCTTCCTGTCACTCATTGTCGCACAAATGACTCATGATTTGAATTGATCAAAAAGACTCAAGAATCATTGTTGAACTTGAGTTATCAAGTCAAATCAGACAGAACGTTTTTTTTAAATACTAAAGCAAGTCATACTGCTGCAATGAGTCGTACAAATTGTCAAACGAATGACTCTCTTGAGCTGATTCTTCTAATGAATTCATCAAAAAGACAAGTATCATTAGTGATGTTGTGTGTTATGGGTTTAAAAACAGTCAGTGGTGTTTTCCACGGCCAACTGTGGTCGCAAGTTCCGTAGTTAACACAATTCAGTGGAACTTGCGACAATAGTTGGCTAACGATGCTTTTGGAAAATACACCCCAGAACGATTCTTTACACAATCAACCACATTATATTTTAATTATTTTGTCAACTTGAAACTGCTACTGTTCACTTGTAAGAACAGAAAAATTAAAATTGTTGTTACTCACCTTTTTTTTGAAACACCTGGCCACTATGAGTATCATTTTATTGCATAATCTTTGTAATAAATTATTTCTCCTTTTGTTTTCTATGGGGATTTTGAATGACTTGAGCGTGAATAAATACGAGTATTTTCATTTTTAGGTGACCTATTACTATTGACATTTTTTTCTTCGACAGATGTGTATTTTGTTTATAAAATCAGTATGATTCTCTTTCCAGCCATCCACTCACCAGTACCAGATCCATCCACAAGAGTGCAATAGAGCTCAACATTAAAATTGTGCAAACCAGCTAATGATACTTTTGCTTAATCATAAGCTCTTTTCAACCTTTGTGCGTGTAGTCGTCTTTTGATGAAGGTTGATTTTGTTTTTCCTAATGGTTTGCATGTGAGCTTGCAGAATTTTTCCTGGGGGGGTTAAAGGATTTAGGGACTGCTCTGAAATTGGCAGGTATATATGTACTTAAGGCATATGCTGGCTTTGTTTGAGCATTAACATGTCAGATACTTGGAGGGAGAGGAAAGGATAGGAAGGAAGGGCATATTTGGGTGACTGCTTGCTTTAATTAACATCAAACCTGGAAAGAAGCTTAGCAGTAAGTTTTGGGGGAAAATCTAAATGTTCTTAAAGAGAGAGTTCACCCAAAATTGAAAATTATTTATTCGCTATCATGTTTTTCCCAACATGTATAACTTGATTTCTTCTTTAGATTGTTTCTTTCTTTCTTGTTTTGCCATTGGTTTGGAACAAATTAATTTTTTATATTTTATTTATCTATCTCATAAAAATCCTTTGATTATATTATATATTAAATGTGTGAATGGACAAAACACTGAATGCGCTTGACACACTAATGGACTCCTTTTTTGATGCTTTAGTGAACCAGTTCTGAAAGCGATAAAATCTTTTGAGTTTTAATGAATGGAGAAGAGGATCTTCCACAATAACTCTAACACTTTCCGTTCATTTCAGATCCATTACATTTCTGGGCTTAGTTGGTCTCCCAGCCTGGTCCCGATTGTTGGTTTTAGAGAATTTTGGACACTTGTCAGCTGGGAAAATCGCTAAACTAATTGGACACTCAGCCATGCTGGGGACCAGTTTAAACCAGCTAAGACCATTTAACCAGCTTAGTTTTTTTCCCAAAAGGATTCTGATTAGTCTTCTTCACTAACTTGAAAAAAAAAGAAGTCTTTCTTGGTTTACATTTCACCACAGAGAATATGATTAATTAATTCATAGGGTTCCCACAGTTTGGAAAAGCATGGAATCTGATTTGAGTAATTTCCAGGTCTGGATAAGCATGGGAAAAAAGAAAACTGTATGGAAAAATTAGTTTGTGTCAGTTTCAGTTTTTCTAAAATATAAAATTAAGAATTCCTAAAAAAAATGTATCATATAAGAAGAGTGTTTTCATTATAAAAGTTTAGTGATTGTCAAACACAACTGAATGAATTCCAAGGCGCACATTTTCATCATGCGAAACGGTCTATATTATAAGCAGGTCTTTTTTGAACAAATGTGCATGTGCCACTCAAACCATCAACAGATAAAGGGGCAAACGAGCATCTAAATCAGACTGTACTTTGCTGTTTTGTTACCATGCAACAAACCACATTTACAGCATTAAACCAATGTGTAAGGAGTGAATATATACAGGTTTTAAAGCGTTTAAGGTTTCTTCTCATCGTTTAAGCGCATGTTATCACTTGAAGAAAACCAGTGAAAATGTTTTATAATTTTTAGGTTTGGCTGTGTTTATATATATATATATATATATATATATATATGCACTCACCTAAAGGATTATTAGGAACGCCATACTAATACGGTGTTTGACCCCCTTTCGCCTTCAGAACTGCCTTAATTATACGTGGCATTGAGTCAACAAGGTGCTGATTCTTTAGAAATGTTGGGCCGTATTGATAGGATAGCATCTTGCAGTTGATGGAGATTTGTGGGATGCACATCCAGGGCACGAAGCTCCCGTTCCACCACATCCCAAAGATGCTCTATTGGGTTGAGATCTGGTGACTGTGGGGGCCATTTTAGTACAGTGAACTCATTGTCATGTTCAAGAAACCAATTTTAAATGATTCAAGCTTTGTGACATGGTGCATTATCCTGCTGGAAGTAGCCATCAGAGGATGGGTACATGGTGGCCATAAAGGGATGGACATGGTCAGAAACAATGCTCAGGTAGGCCGTGGCATTTAATCGATGCCCAATTGGCACTAAGAGGCCTAACGTGTGCCAAGAAAACATCCCCCACACCATTACACCACCACCACCAGCCTGCACAGTGGTAACAAGGCATGATGGATCCATGTTCTCATTCTGTTTACGCCAAATTCTGACTCTACCATCTGAATGTCTCAACAGAAATCGAGACTCATCAGACCAGGCAACATTTTTCCAGTCTTCAACTGTCCAATTTTGGTGAGCTCTTGCAAATTGTAGCCTCTTTTTCCTATTTGTAGTGGAGATGAGTGGTACCCGGTGGGGTCTTCTGCTGTTGTAGCCCATCCGCCTCAAGGTTGTGCGTGTTGTGGCTTCACAAATGCTTTGCTGCATACCTCGGTTGTAACGAGTGGTTATTACAGTCAAAGTTGCTCTTCTATCAGCTTGAATCAGTCGGCCCATTCTCCTCTGACCTCTAGCATCAACAAGGCATTTTCGCCCACAGGACTGCCGCATACTGGATGTTTTTCCCTTTTCACACCATTCTTTGTAAACCCTAGAAATGGTTGTGCGTGAAAATCCCAGTAACTGAGCAGATTGTGAAATACTCAGACCGGCCCGTCTGGCACCAACAACCATGCCACGCTCAAAATTGCTTAAACCACCTTTCTTTCCCATTCTGACATTCAGTTTGGAGTTCAGGAGATTGTCTTGACCAGGACCACACCCCTAAATGCATTGAAGCAACTGCCATGTTATTGGTTGATTAGATAATTGCATTAATGAGAAATTGAACAGGTGTTTCTAATAATCCTTTAGGTGAGTGTGTGTGTGTATGTGTGTATATATATATATATATATATATATGTATATATATGCCAAATATAATGCTTAAGACCCATTTATGTTAAATTTGGTCCGAATAATCTCACAAGGTTTGGAAATTTGGGTCTGGAATTTTGAAATTGAAAATGTGTAGTAACCATTGATCTAGCTCATGGCATCATAAACAGTGAAGCCACCGCGCCGCCATATTGGTATTCCCTATGGTTTTCCCTAGTGAGCTCACGCGTTCTATTGAATCAATAGGAAATTGTATGATTTGACTGAGAAAACATTGCCTAAGGAGACACCGTTTTAAAATCTAAAGTCTCCCTGTACATTCTTACAACGCAAACACCCAAAGCATTTAAATGGATATTTGCTTAAAGTCGAAAAACATTTTTTAAAGAAATTCCTATACGTGTACTTAAAATATTGCTCTTTCTGATTGTTTTATAGATCAGTATTGATTTATATTTCCTCTTTGAGATTGCACTACAAGGCACCGTTCACTTGCAGAACGCAAGCTTCTGGAGGGCACATAGGTACATAGGTCTGAAGCAGTAAGTTTATGTATAGAGCCAGTGGTTGTTCTGTGGGCAAACATCAGTTCCTTGAGTTTGATGCGAGCGGCAACCAGTGCAATTTTATGAGGAGAGGCGTGATCTGTGCTCTCTTCGGCTCATTAAAGATCAATCTCGCGGCCGCATTCTGGATCAGTTGCAGAAGTTTGAAAGTACATGCTGGAAGGCCTGCCAAGAGAGCATCACAATAGTCCAGTCTGGATAGAACAAGCGCTCGGACAAGGAGTTGTGTAGCATTCTCCGATAGGAAGGGCATGTTCCTCCTAATGTTGCATAAGGCAAATCTGCAGGACCGGGCAGTTCTAGCAATGTGGTCAGTGAAGTTTAACTGATCATCAATCCCAACTTCAAGGTTCCTGGCTGTCCTCGATGGAGTTATGGTTGACTAACCCAGATGAATGGAGAAGTTGTGATGAAGTGTTGAGTTGGCTGAGACCCCAAGCACATCCGTTTTCGCAAACGTTTATTTGAAGGTGGTGGTCCTTCATCCAGCGAAAAAATGTCTGTCAGACGTTGAATCATCTGGCTGGAATGAGAAGTAGAGTTGTGTGTCATCAGCATAGCAGTGATAGGAAAAAACATTTTTCTGAATGATAGGTCCTAGTGATTACATGTAGATAAAGTAGAAAAGTGGTCTAAGCACTGAGCCCTGAGGCATCCCAATAGCTAATGTTGCGACTTAGACACCTGACCCCTCCATGACACCCTGAAGGACCTACCTGAGAGTTAAGACTTGAAACAGTGGAGTGCGGATCCTCAGATGCCTTTCGCCATGAGGGTTGACAGGAGGATCTCGTGGTTAACTGTGTCAAAAGCAGCAGACAGATCCAGCAAGATGAGTACTGAGAATTTGAAAGTTGCTCTTGCCAGTCTCAAAGCTTCAATAACCGAGAGCAAGGCAGTCTCAGTTGAGTGGCCACTTTTGAAACCAGACTGGATGTTGTCTAAGAGGTTTTTCTGTGTAAAAAAGGTAGAGACTTGGTTCAAGTGTTTTAGAAATGAATGGGAGTAGGGATATTGGTCTGTAATTTTCTAAAAGTGCTGAATTTAGAGTGGGCTGGATTTAAGCAGTGGGGTTATCCGAGCCTGCTTAAATGCTGTGGGAAAAGTACCAGTGTGAAGAAAAGTGTTGATGATGTGGGTGAGTGTGGGTACAACCACAGACAATTTCTATAGAGACATGCCACTTCCTCAATCCTCAATACAACTATATAGGGAAACCCGCAACGCCAAAGATGGCGTTTGTCTGCACATGGCCCGCCCCTCGCTGGAAAGCCAATTTTCTGCTTTTAACTGTCAAGCCGGGAAACATTTAAGCCTATCGTCTGGTTCCACTGACGCATGCGCACAGTTGAGGAGACGACAACCATTTTGCATACGTAGTAAAAGTATAACCAGTGGGAAAAAAGGCGTTTTAAACCTTATTTTGGGGCAAAGTCGTCAAACTTATTCTGCGATTTTTATCATATTTTACTGCTGTTTCTATGCAGTTTTTATGTCCTGGTGACCAGTGAAAGTGTAGTTCTGACTCTCTGCCCATTCATTTAGATAGGAGCCTGGTCTTGTTAGTCCGAAATAGCTGCACGGAGGCGTTGCCAAGATGGCGGCCAAGTGGCATGACTTGCCTAAAAGGACTTTGGTACAACTGAAGAAGAAATGGCTTGAAGGAGATGAGTGGGGATAGGATCAAGTGGACAGTTAGTAGGGTGATTGGAAAGGGTGAGTTTGGAGACTTCTGCCTCTGAGAGCAGAGAGGAGGGGAGAATGTGTGTGTTTGTTTGTGGAAAATTGGCCTCTGGTTTTTTTTATTTATTTTTTTTGAAAGAATGTGGCAAAGTCATCAGCTGTTAGGGTTGATGAAGGAGGGGGAGGAGGATGATTAAGAAGAGAGGAGAAGGTTTTGAAAAACGTGCGAAAATCAGAAGAATTGTTCATTTTTTTGTGGTACTTTGACATTTCAGCAGTAGAGACATTAGCAGAGAGGGAAGAGAGGAGAGACTGATACAAACCCAGGTTAGTGGGATCTTTAGATTTGTGCCAATTCCTCTTGCAGCCCTAAGTTTAGAACGATGCTTGCGGAGAACATCAGATAGCCAGGGGGCGGAGGGGGAAGCATGGGCTGGCCCGGATGAAAGGGGGGAAAAGTTGTCTAAACAAGATGTAAGAGTGGATAAAAGAGCATTAGTAGCCCTGTTAGTATCTAGTGATGAAAGCTGATTAGGAGGAGGAAGTGTGGATGAGACCAAAGAGGATAGGCGGGAGGGTGAAAGTGGGCGTAGGTTATGCCGCAAAAAAAGTGACCTGTGGAGGAGTGCGTGTTTTGTCATGTGCCAGATTGGTTAAGAGTGAGGAATTATTTTACTAACCTAACAGTCTGTTAATACTCGGAGGTAGTTGTCAAGTTACAGTTATAGCATCTTTCTGAATTATTCAAACTAGTGATGTAACCTTGGGCCATGGAGTGTTTTAGGTCTTTATAGCAACAGCATAAAGTTATCTGGGGCTAGATTAAGGTCCTTTAAAACATTTATTAACCCTGGGAGGGACGGCCATTCATAGAAAATAGTAAGTTCAAGCAACAACTCTGGAAAAAAATGGAAATCGATGCAAAGCATAATGTGAGGTTGGCAAGCTATTTCAGAATATTTATGCTTAATTTGTATTTAGGTTATTCCAGATTAAATGTTGCATGTAAAAAAAAGCATTTATTTCGTGCTAATTTGTTCCTCGCATGTAATGTGTAATCAAATCTACATTTTGGGATTGTACTTCAAACATGGACGTTTAAATTTGGGGCCGGTCTAATGTGCTTTTTTAAAATGTTGGCCTGTTATATAACTGCATATTCACACACAGTATATTCAGGTCACAAATGTCGCACAGTCCTTGTATCCTATGTTTAGTGTGAAATTGCTGTATTTCTATAATTCACCCATTTACAGTCTGTTTTGTTAGGTTTTTACCTAGTGATTGTGTAAGGGCCTCCACATGTGCCATGGAGTCTGTGTGTCATGGAGTCTGGGACACCGTCAACAGAGTTTGCACCTAGAGAGCAACATCTGTGTGTCACTCAGGTAAATTATATTCCCAGGTAGGACATGTTCTTGATTAAGCAATTGTTGTTCATCCTAGAACAACTTTTCGGTCCACTAACACTATCTGATTGACAGTACTTTAGTTTCAGGTCCAGTAAGGACATTGATACAAGAACGTGTCCAACTTCTCAGTAAAATCACAACAAAGCATGCCCCTAACAGGTGAGTCATGGTGTTCCTGTTTTTGTTTTTTTAAATTCTTCAATAAATTCTTGTATTTTCTGAGCTGATCCCACCTTTAAAGGGGTCATGAGCTGCAATTTGTAAAAATTGTATATTGTTCTTTGAGGTCTACTTTTTCCTAATCCTAATTGCGAAGTAATAGGATTTTCCCTCTCCTGTGTTTGACCCTCTTTTTCAAACACTCGTTTTGATGGGCCACACTCGCATTCAAGACTTAGAAATAAACGCCCACTGCTCTGATTGGGTAACAGTTATCCATTTTAAAATCATTTTCTACATGCTGCCATAAAACTTTGTTATTGTTATAAAAACGTCCAATATAGAAAAATGGCAACCGGTGAAATTCAGCCACACATGTTTGAGCCAGAGTCTGATCCTGAATCAGATATAGCAAATAAAGTTAAAGTAAGTAAAAGTAAAAAAATTAAGTAGGCCCTACTTGAAGTTACCTCAGTTTTAGTTGATAAAATAGCTTACGGAGTTTAATTTGTGTAAACAAATTATGAATGAACGTAGCCTACCATTGTTTGTCGTACTGTCATTCTTATATTTATCATCGTTCATAATTTTTAGTAAAGTGAAAGCAAAGTGAGTAAGTTAGGCTAAATATCCAATGATCTGATCATTTATTTTCAGTTTTTTAAAAGCTTGCATTGAACTGTGTCTGTTTAAAAACGAATCCGCAGTAAAATGAAGTGACAAACAGTGTCAACTGACGCGATCTGGATCTTCATGAAAAATAAACTTGGCACAGCAAAATGTCTTCCTCAGAGGCATTTCTATCGTTCCTTTCGAGTTCGGATCACTCGACATTGCATCTGTAGCTGAACCTATGGGGAACACATTTCTCCAAGAATATTTCTGAAGCCTTATGAAATCTTGAAGGCGAGAATTTCCGAAAGTTTAAGCGTGAAATAGAGGCAGGCTCCTCCGCTATTTAAGGTGACGCTGAATAGGGGTTGAACGACTTCAGATTTCGAAGTTGACTAGTTGCTGATAAGTCATTTATGAACAAATGAGCCTGAACCTTGAGCCGAGACGTAATGTGTCATAGCTGTGTACAAAGCAACCCACAAGACTATTGCTCTTACATAACAGCTTAATTTTTGCAGTTATTTTGTTGTTGGGTCAACAAAAGCTACTGTCTGTAGACTGTGTGTGCGTTACAAATGCACAAAACTACATAAATGCAGTAATTAAACGCATTTAGAAAGGTGATTAACTTACGTGCAAGCTGTTTAAAATAGAGCATCCAGATGGTATAATCAAACCTCTTTGCTCTCAGAATTTGTATTTCTTTGTCATTTTAACTGTTGGAAACTGAGCGTAATAGTGGACTTCGAAGATTTCTTATCCTGTTGCGCCCTCTATAGGCCATGATCAGCGACTAGTCAACATCAAGCTTAAAGCATCATGGCAGAGCATTAAAGTCAACTAGTCTGTGCAACCCCTAAAGCTGAATGCCATTGCCTCAGGGGACGGTGCCTGGGTTGTCACTCATCTGTGGCATTCTGGTGAGTATTACATTTGTCTTTCAGATGCTTTCCGGACTGCAGTATTTCTGGCTGGACAACACCTACTCTGAAGCAGCACTGCATGAGTCCTTCTGCCCTCATTCCGTGGTGAAGCTGCGAGCCAAGCGAGGGGACTACAGCTAAGGGTTCTCATGTCGGCACAGTTCCCGCATGGCCCCCGCTCTCTAACATGCATCTCCCTGCCTCAGAGCGGCGATCTGCTGTGTACGAAGCACAGAAAAGTTCCAGTCACACACACATTATAGCCCGTTGTTGACAGTCTGTTGTTACAGGCGCAGACGCTGCTGCCGCTCTGCACAAATGATCGGTTATATCTATGTGCGATGCTGTTGTACACATTAACTGAGCAATAAGCACAGCCGGGAATCTATCATCGCTTCCTTGGTTTTACCTCCACAGATAGAATCCTTTGCGTAAAAATCAATCCAAGAAAGCAAGATAGTGTCGGCCCAGCTCCGGCCCACATCTGGTACACGTGGATTCCACTATGTTGCTGTCTGGGATACCAGGTGTGCTGAGGCACCTATGCATATTGTTATATACGTGCTTGAAGTGAGGAGGAAAAGTGCCAGTACTCTCATGCACTGCTGGCATATGCAAATCATTATCACATTTGAAATTGCTACAATGAAAAAAAAAATGCTTGCAGATATTGTTGACACAACAACATATATTTATTTGTGTGTGTGTGTGTGTTTATTTGTGTGTCCACAAGGATAGTAAAACCTGAGATCACTTGCATTGTGGGGACCAGCCGGCGGTCCCCATTGGTACAAAAGCTTATAAATCATACAGAAAGAGTTTTTTTTTTTTTAAATGTAAAAATGCAGAAAGTTTTGTGTGATGTGGTAAGGTTAGTGTAGGATAGAATATACAGTTTGGACAGTATAAAAAACATTACATCTATGGAGAGTCCCCAGAAAGATAGCAAACCAGACGTGTGCTCCAAAGAAACAGTAGACAATTAAGTTGTATTAACTGATTAAATATTTGATGGTAGCATAAATTAGGCACTAGAAATTTCTAGGAAGACTAACATCGATATTCATAATGTATAGACGATGTTCATACTTACAGATGTTCATACACAGTTCATACTTCATACACAGCATGTCTCCTTGCCTTTGTGAGGCTGGATGCTTTAAGAAACAGAGCCAGAGGTAGAAGATTAGTCAGCAATGTGGGAAGGAATTTTGCAAGGATATCACATTAGTTGGTTAATTAATTCACTTGTAATCTATTGCACTGACTCATACTCATTGCCAAAGACATAGATAAAATAAAAAGTAGCCTAAACATAAATATTGAATCAGGACTTGTTCTTAAAAATTCTGCTCTAAATTTTAAAGCATCAAAAGATGTTAACCTCACGAGAAAAGGCTCCAGAAGGTCTTGTGGTCAGCTGGTGCTGAATGGTTAAATAAGTTTGTGGATTGAACTGCTGTAATGGTGGTCCATTGCATTTCAGGAAAACCAGGCTGGACAGTCTCTTTACAGCAAGTAAGTTTCTTTTGACTGTAAGAACATCATTCATGCAAATGCAGTGTCCACCAGTGAATGTGAAGGAGCCTTCAATGGTATGGGCAGCTTTAAAAAAGAGGCTTGAGGGGTAGCTGGGGTTCGGGATGCCCTCAGTTCCTTGTATTCTCGAAACACTTCCTCTTCTCTCTATTTTAAATGTTTCATACAAACGAAGCACCTCTGCTAAATCATGTTGTATGTATGTTCAGATTTCCCTCAGGCTAAGTGTCAGGTTAAAGAACCTGTAAGTCTGTGTCATCAGTTTGATCTAACGTCTATGAGGAGCTTTCTTGGGTGCTGACATGAGAGGAAATTGTTGTAGCCATTCTGGATGTCATATTTTCAGCCATGCAGTGAAAAAATGTCTCCTGCATTGATCTTCACAATCATTTGATTATCATGCAGGGATGCATTCTGGAAACATTTCTCCCTTTCAGTTTGAAGAACAGTTTGTGTTTGGGGGCCAGGTGTTGAAATCATTGACTCAAACACCCGTATCTGTCAAAACAGCAGCTTCCCTGCTTCAGGCAGTGTGGTTCCACTCTTTTGGAGCATCCTTGAGAGATCGCTGAGTTCTTTTAGGGCATCATACATAACTCTAAGATTAAAGACAAAGGGCACAGAGGTGATTACATCACTGAGTCCATTGTATTTTGCTCTCTCGGTTGAAACCCTGGTTAGTCATTAGCAGCACTAGAAAAGTGTGTGAATCACTCTAGTTCTCCCAAACAGCTTTGACAGTCCTCTCGCTTAAAGCCACCCAGCCAATTGACAAAATTGGGCCAATGACAAGAATATGCTGTCCAACATTGCATATTGATGCAGTTCTCTTTTGTTTTTGCTGAGACGTGATATAAAGTGTACAGCTTATCAAAGAAAATCTTAAAATAAATAAGTCCACTCACCTCTTTAAGAACATCTCCAACTGCTAATTCTAGACGATGATTTAAACAGTGCCACATAAACAAGTCAAGGAATCTGGCACAAAGTTGTGTAACAATCCCTGCTTTACTGCCAAGCATGACTGATGCTCCATCACATACAAAGGCCACAATACGCTCACCCAAAAAGTGGTTGTCAAATCCATATTTGTGAAGGCGTGACAGCAATGTCTCTGTGAAAACATTTGCTGTGGTTCCATTCTACTCCAGCAGGTCAAAGAAACTTGTCTGGTTCTTCTGCGTCAGCAATAGCTGCCCGAAAACAGATAACCAACACAGACTTGCCACTGATTGTGGTGGTTTCATTGATCAACTCGCATAATTTCCATCTGTTTTCATTTGTCATTGACCATCTTTTTTCATCTCTGTTACGATATGGTCGATGATATCAGCACACGCTTTGTCAGAGTGTAAAACTCTGATTCTGAGGCAATGACATTACACTTATAGAGTGTAAGAGCCTGACTCTATTTCGCACTTGAACGCCATTGGCAGGCGAATTGTCGCCGGCGAGATTTCATAAGGCTTCAGTGTTCTTGGAGAAGGGTGTTCCCCATAGCTTCAGCTACTGACACAATGTCTCATTCCCTCCTCTCTAGGAACAGAGGTTATGTTAGGTAACCAGAGACGTTTTGTTGCTGAGGAATCCTGTGCTTGCATCTGTCTGTTATTTACTACTACATGACATGTGTGAATCAGTGGGTGGGGCTAAAGAGGCAATGATCTAGAAGTGTCTAGAAGACTTGTAGATGTTGATCATCTTCTGTTGAGGAAATTTTTGTTGTACTATGGAGATGTTAATGTGACAAAATCTGAAAGACGAGCAGTTTTGGGATCTTAGTTTCAATAAAAGCTTTTGTTTTTGACAGAATTTCCATTTTTGGGTGAACTAACTCTTCAGGGATGAGATATCTAAGGACACCTCATTTATATGTGTCATGTAGAATTGAACTTTTATATGCAATATTTAAAAAAAAAAATAGGGCAATTTTATCTGGCATGTCTGATCAAACCATTTTTCTCACCGTGTCTGCTATTTTAAAAATAATTGTTTTTGAATGAAATATGGTAATGTAGTACAACATGAGATCCACCCACTCCTGTTTCTAAAATAAAATACAACGCTGGTCCACACACATCCACACTGTCTCTCTTTCTGTCTCCATCTCTTTTTTCTTCTCTGAGACTGTTTCTTGTCTTTTTTCTTTCTTTCTTTTATCCCTGCATGGCTCGCTTTCTGTTGTGATCAGGCAGAACAATACCTTCAGTCAATTGATGTACAACACCGTTGTGATGTCATGTCGTGAAATAACACTCTTTTTAACATGATGAAACATTGCCTGGCTTGTCTTGGGCAAAACCTTTGAATGTGCATCCTGTCGACAATCCCTAATTATCTGTCTTGTTATTGGCCGATAACAAAAACGTCTTCCTACTCTCTCCTGAGCTCATCACCCCTTTATTAGATTTATGTAATCTTCCTAGTGACGAAGATGTGTGTGGGGGGTTGTGATTTCTCCGTGGAAGAACCCTGTTAAAACAGCTATCATTTCGTAATGATTATTAGAAAACGCTAATGTGTGTTTAGCTTTGGCAGATGATAGGTATTCAAAAGGGATGACAGAAGTCTTTATGCAGAATTGTGCTGGTTGGACCAAATGTGCTTGTTACAGTAGTGTCCACATCAGTGGGGCGTTAGGACCCACACAGGCCACAGGGTGAGCGCCCCCTACTGGCCTCACTAACATCTCTTCCAGCAGCAACTTGGTTTTCCTAAGAGGTTTCCCATCAGGTACTGACCAGGCTCAACTCTGCTTAGCTTCAGTGGGCAACCAGTCGTGGGCTACAGTAATTTTAGGATTATGTGACCCTGAAGACTAGAGTAATGCCTGCTGTAAATTCAGCTTTGCCATCACAGGAATAAATTATATTTTAAAATATATAAAAGGTTTTTTTTATTGTTATAATATTTCACAATGTTACTGTTTTTACTGTATTTGAGATCAAACCATTGCAGCCTTGGTAAATGCTGGGTGGATTACTTACAAATTGTAGTTAGTCACTGATTACAAATTACATGAGAAAATTGTAGTTAGTAATGTAATCTACTTATTTTAGGTAATGTATTCTGACTACTTTTTGATTACTTTTAGATTAATGTTGACCCAACTTGTTTATCACATTGACTTGAATTGGATAATCTTGGACCATATTGATATAAATTTACAAAGAGAAAGAAAATGTATTCAAATCATTGTATATTAGGTCAAAGAGGTTCAGCTGACAAAAAAGTTTATTGCATGTAAATATGAAATAACATGAAATTGTACATTTTAATGTGTTTGAAAGACAAAAGCCTTCCAAAGACATACATGGTTAAATGACTCACTGAGTGATAATTCAAATTATAATTGTGTACTTCAGGAGCTGATTAGATTTGCTATGTTGACAAAATACTTCTTAAAGGGGAAATGATTTCTGTAAATCCAGTGATCAACTGCTGTTTTATTCTCAGTTTTCAATGATAGTCACAAGACTGGGATGGTCTGTGTGGGCGATTACACAAACCTGGAAGACCTTCTGAACAAATATTTAAAGATGAAGTAGAAGAATCAATGAATTTATGAATAATTTTCTGTCATTGTGAGTAGAATGTAATCATATAATCAATAGAAAATTCTGATTACGAGTATTTTAAAATGTAATATAATCTAATTACTAGCTAATTTTTGGAATCAGATAACATGTACTGTAATCAGTTATAGCCAGCACTGGAGACTTCTTTAAAAAACATTTAAAAAATCTGAATTATTCCAAACTTTTGACCGTATTTTTGGGTCATAACCCATTAGTTGAGCACCACTGAACCAGATAAGCCAGTAGTGTATTATATCTGTATCTGGTCCCAGGTTGTTTTTGAGTCCTAAGGGCATTCAGTGCCTGTCACTCAAACAGCACATAAGATTTCTTACCTAACACATTGTTACATCATCCTCAGACCTTAGTGCTGAATTATGGTAGGTTATTAGACGTGTTTAGATTGGTTTATTATTTATAATGTGTTGAAATTAACGAGATCAGGTCGATGGGGTTTATTTTTAAGTTGTGCTTTTTTCCATATAAACACGTTTTCCTTCTATTTTCGTTTCTCCATCTCTCTCTCTCTCTTTCTTCATTCGCCTCTGAATATTTAATCAGTATTAATGTTCTTCTGAAGATGTTTTGTGAGCCGGATCTAAAACTATCTGACATATCAAAGCGTTTCAGTGCAGTTAAAATGCTTCAGCATGGTGCCATGAGACATTTTGATACAGACATTTTGAGATTGAATGGATTATACTGATTAAGAGAACTGTTTTATTATTTTCTTTTTACTGGTGTGTAACTATAATTGTTTAAGTGACAGGACTTCAGAAAGAAACAAACCCCCAATTATTAAATGTAGTTCTGGTTCTGGATTGTTAGTAGTCGACACAGCTTTCCAGTTGTGATAAGATACTCAACATAGTAAAACTAGTTGTTTTATTATGCCTAACGTATCCTTTTCTTTTTCCACAGATGAAAGACAATACAGGAAGGGACAACATGGGGGTGAGTAAATGAGTAAACACAATTTGGCTGAACTATCTCTTTAATAATCCTGCATGAAAACAAACTGTGATAGACTGTGGCTTGCCACAGCAATTTTAAATATGAACTCCTCCGTTTCGTGTGGCCTCATTATATGAGGCCTCTGCAATATTATCATCACCTGTGCATTGTGGCTGTCCGTGAAGGAACTATATCTCTTCTCTTCCTTACACTTGGACTATAATGAGCGGACTAACAGTAAAAATGATTTGAACTGCTGAACTTCTGTGCCTATGAGGCTGGCTCATTGTAATTAGGGAGCATTTGAGACTATTAAACACATTTCAGCCCTGGATAACGCAGGAGTGTTTTAACTAATTTAATGAGGGCCTGACTGAATGTCAGTGAGTCATATCACATCAGGATCCCTTTTTCTCATGAGCTCTTTTTCTCCATCACACTCTCTGCCCCTGTCTTTTTGCAACTGTGGTGTATTAATAGTATATAGGCTATATGGGTGTTGGGGAACAAGCTAAAGGTATCAACGTTACGAAATATTTTTCGTGATAACTTTTTAAAAACAGGTTAGGCTATTGCAGACAGCTTTACTGCCAAACAAACAAATGGATTTATAAACTCACTCACCTATATTTTCCAATCTTTCTCACAGGAACGTTAGGAAAATCCGATTCATGTTTATAAAACGGTTTGTTTGGAATCGGAAGGTTCATTCAAATGACTCGCTTTTAAAGGTGACATACCTATTATGCCCCTTTTCACAAGATGTAATATAAATCTATGGTGTCCTCAGAATGTGTGTGAAATTTCAGCTCAAAATACCACAGATAATTAATTCTAGCTTGTCAAATTTGCCCCTTTTGGGTGTGAGCAAAAACGCAGCTTTTGTGCATGTCCCTTTAAATGCCAATGAGCTGCTGCTCCAGCTCCGTTCAGAAGGCGTGATTTTTTTTTTTTTTTTTTCTTTTTCTTTTTTTTTTTTCCCAAACCACTTCAGCGGAAATCCCGCCCTCCAGCCGATTTCATTGGTTTAGGTTACATTGACGGGTAGGTTTAGGGATCAGTGTTTGGTGTAGGCAATCAGTACAGTGATTGACATGACTAATGAAAACTTTAGAATCGGCTGCAGGGCGGGATTTCCGCTGAAGTGGTTTTGGAAAAAAAAAATAATCACGCGTTCAGAAGACGGTGGATCCACTAGCTTTGGAAACACCGGTCCGGCAATAATAAATACGTGAATCTCATCCAAAATGTCAGAAATAACCAGTAGCAGTGCAGCCTTACGGTAAGTACTGAGAGCCTCATTAAGTGATTGCAACTTTTAGACTGCACCTGGTCGTTTCTGAACGGTATAGTGGATACATTTATGTAGTTTTTGTGGAGTTTTCATTCATATCATCGACTTGCATCATGTAGCCTATTGTCTGTCATGTTTAAATTTTACAAGTTGACACAGTTCCCTGAGGTCTTTATAAGACCGCTGTGACATTTTTTGGGTCAAAATAGTGTTCTGTGCTCGTCTGTTTAGAAAAGACAGAACAGTAACATGCTTTGCGTTAGAACTGCGTTACACTTGTCGCTTGCGAAAAACAAATGGCGTCGCCGTGGGTGGAAACATGTAGATTAAGGGGCAGTAATATTACAATAAGATCCCAGTACTAAGGTGGCCCAATAGTGCACAACACAACGAAATTAAGCCACAACGGAAATGAGCCACAAGCCCACAACACAATGGAAATGAGCCACAACACAACAAAAAATGTAGCTACAACGGAAAATGTACAACACAACGGAAAATGTACAACACAATGAAATAAAGCGGCAACACAACAGAAATGTTCCCGACCACTGACCAGTGGGCTCTCGGAGCGTGGTAAAGTTAGTTTTCCTTGCCATTGTTCTATAGAGTCGGCACTAGTTTTAATATATCAATACCACGATTATTGACAGTATGTAACCACTGTATATTGACATAAAATATTACTTTAAAATCACCTGTGAATTAGCTGTGTATTTATACTGGAGAATGCTTTGACGTGCTACCACAGCGCACAGTCTTGCAATTCCACCAAGTGGTTACAGCGTATAATTTATTATAATATAATATGACAAATAAAAAAAAACATTTGGTGAACACTACAGGAAGGTATTGCCACAATTTCACCTGTAATAAGTCAGTCAGGTCACTAGGAACCTACCACAAGCCTTGGGACATGAAATAAAATCCTTTAGATGAATTACAGTAGGCCTAATGTTTTTATAAAAAACAAATTGTCTGTTGTGGATACATGGAGCTGTTGGCTCAATTTCACCAGTCACCAATAGGAACTTCAAACAGATGAAAAATAGCCTTTTGGCTAATTCTGGCTTTTTTAATCATGTTTGTTCATGTGTTTTATGAAATTGCACTGTCCCCTCTTCAATAAACTAATAATAATAATAAACTTTGAAACATGATAAAAGAAAAAAACCCTTTAAATTACAGATGTTTACTGTAAATAAATTGTTTACTGTAAATACATGAAGGGAGGTATTGGAAAAAAGTAATCTGTAGTAAGTCAGTCTACTACCAATTCAATCAAGCTTTGGATTTTTAACAACTTGGAGGAATTGGCAGACGTTCCCTTAGGGATCATGCGCTGTGGTAGCTCATCAAAGCATTCTAGACTAGCAGTATAAATATTTAGCTATAATGCACGCAAGTGATTTTGAATTAATAGATGTTGATGTACATGTGCTAACACAAAACGAGACATGAGCACACAGCCAGTGGGAAACACAAGCTGCATGCAACACAGCACAAGACAAAACATGACAGCATTAGAATCAAGGCACACAGACAAGACAAAACAGGAGTGTCAGGGCTCTGTCACAAACCCAATAAAGACTAGACAGAAGTGACAGAACCCTGACATATATTAGAATGATTTCGGATGGATCATGTGACAGAGACTGATGATGCTGAAAATTCAGCTTGCCGTCACAGGAATTAATTCCATTTTGATCAAAAAAATCGATTTTTACTATATTTAATGCTTGCTAGTATAAGATTTCTTTCAAAAACAAATCTTACCAACCCCAAACCTTTGAATGGTAGTAGCTAACTTTTTAAAAAGCCCATTATAAATCTGAGGTCTCACTCTCTTTGAACTACTTTAATTTATAAAGAGCTTGTGAATTCACAAGTTACTGTTCACCAACACTGGTGTATATTCTTGATCATTCAGTGGTTCCCATCATCGATGTGGTGCATATTCTCTCTTATTGTGCTAATGTATGTGTCACGGTGTGTGTAGGTAGAAGGCGGACAGGCAAAAAGCTCCAATAATGACATTTACTCACAACAATATGACATGAACAGGTAGAGAACGGGTAGAAGGCTCACACACCAATTACAACGTAACAGACGAGAACGGACTAAGAACAAGGCAAAACACAGGGCTTAAATACATGGGGAAACGAGACACAGCTGACAAGACTAACGAGGTGACAGGTGAGACAGATGAATTAATCGGACTGGAGACGAGGACAGGAAACGTGGCGAAGATGGTTGGTGGTTGAGTGGTGATGTCATCACCCACGGTGAAGGCTGAACCACAGCACATGATCCAGGTACTGAGCGAGCGTACCTGGGATCACTACTGCAGAAGCTTGCTGGTAATAAAAATCATCCAAACCCCACCAGAAGACGGTCACTTGATGTGCCTGATCGAGGAACTCCTCCACAGTCCTCGATCGGCCGACCATCCTGGAAGCGGGTGAGAATGAGTGTACCCATTCTAGGTTCCTTTTATGTGGTCCGTTCTTCTGTCACGGTGTGGTGTAGGTAGAAGAAAGGCGAACAGGCAAAAAGCTCCAATAATAACGTTCACTCACAACAATAACATGAACGGCTAGAAGGCGCACGCACGCACACGCACGCACGCGCGCGCGCGCGCACACACACACACACACACACACACACACACACACACACACCAATTGCAATGTAACATAGACGAGAACGGACAAAGAACAAGGCAAAACACAGGGCTTAAATACATGGGGAAATGAGACACAGCTGATAAGACTAACGAGGTGACAGGTGAGACAGATGAACTAATAATGAGAATGACAAGTGATATGATGACAGGTAGACAAGTCCAAAGAAAACAAACTCAACGGAACAACTATGACAGTATGGGAACAAATGGTTTTATGATTCTAGGAACAAAAGGGACTTCCTGTTCTTAAATGTTTATGTGGCTTTGAATCTACTCGTGGGCAGAGCTGTAATTAAGCCCAAGCATGGAGACAAAAGAGATCAGGATGGTTTGTACTCGGCACAGACAGCAGCACGACATGTATTTATCTGGCTGCGTTTAAACAGATTCATGTACTCTGTGACTTCAGGAAACAAATATATTACAACTTAGTAGGAGGATGGCATCTTATCTTATTGGTTCCACTTAGACTATTCCTTTGAGTGACAGCACTTAAAGCCATATGAGGCCAGTTCTGGGACATGATGATGTGCTTAAAAATAGAGGCAGCCTGATACCTAAATCTTACGTTTAACTCGTATCAAGACAAATGTATATCGTGCTGTGGAAAAAAAATTATGCTACTGCATTTAGAAATCATCACTTCTGCTCTTTGATTGTGGCTTGTTATTTCTCATTTCATTCCCTGCTGGGAATAGTCCAGTGTGTCAGTTTCAGATGCTGGAGTCCTGCTGTGATTCTGTGAGCTGTACTTGACCACACGTTTGATTGTTAGAGAGCTATGAGGCAAACTTCTCACCTGACTGCTCTGATGAAGGAAGAAAACGCCTCCGCAAGAGGGACAATTATGTCCATTGTATCAGAACCCACTCATTTGCATTAGTGTTTATTTAATCTGTAAATCTTCTAAAAGCAAAGTCAAGATTGGGCCAAAACTGACCATATTCACTTTCCTAATGTTCCTGATCTTATTGTACATGATTAATTCATAATTAATCGATAAATTGGTTATAATTTTTCATCAAAATGTACACTGTAAAAAATGATTGTGATTTTAACAGTAAAATACTGTAAAAATGCTACAGTGAAAAACTGTTAATTGGTTAACAGAACGTTTCCTTACTATATACGGTAAATAACTGTGATAGATCAAACGGTACATTTAATGTAATTTTAGTGTAAAATACTGTTAAATTTACAGTTTTTGAAAGTGAAAAAGAACAACTCATATAATTTACAGTAAAAAAACGTAAATTGACTTTCCCACAATTCCCTGCATGACACTTCACATTTGATGTATTTTTGTTTAAATATTCGTTTCTTCATAGTTTTCTTAGTTTTTTCTAATCACTTATGTACATTAGGCTTTTATGTTACATTTAATGTTGTTAAATTCATGTTTATTGCATTTTCAAAATTTCATGTGTTACCCTGATGGTGTTTAATGTTTGTGTGAATCAAACTTTGCAGCTTCTATATTTTAGTATAAACTTTCTCGTGAAAGAGCTGGTTGTGATGAGCTTTGATTGAACATGTGACTCTCATCACTGCTGTAATTGTTGATTATCAGTGAATTACAATGGTACAAAACAATATTAATACTCCAATAGCTCGTTAAATTTACATTATATTAGATAATGAAATACGGTTTATTACTGTAAATTTTAAGTTAAGTCTGTAAATATGTTGCTACCTTATTTTATATGGTAAATTTCTGGCAACCACAGCTGCCGGTATTTTACCGTAAATTGAACAGATTTTTTTTTTTACAGTGTACCAAGATGCTCCATCTCTTAAATATCTCCCGCATGGGTTACTGGTTAATGTTTACCAACAGTGAAAGCTTTTATTGAGACTAATGCAACTTTTCTAAAATCTTGCAATAATTAAAGGTGAAGTGTGTAATTTCTATGCCGCTGGCAGCAACAAACATGTCTGCAAAATGAATGCCAACTCTCTCTCATCTTCCATTATTCAGAAACAGTAGTAGTGCTCTTCCAAACTCACACTATTGGTTTTGCTCAAACAGCAGTTTGGTACCACTAGTGGCATATAAAATGACAAGATTCACCAATACCATAGTAATACATCCCAATTAACAATAATGTAATTAAGGTTGTGAATAATAAAATAAAATTACGATATATTAGGAAAAAGAAGTGTTACCATTATGATATGAACTTGTCCTTCAACCTCCTTTTGGTTCAAAAGTGTACATCTCTGGTAGTTCTTCGCAATTGACATTTAGGTCTAGTTTCATTCTGGTATGGGACGCCTACTTTTCATTTTTTTTTATTCATGTCCAGATGGACAAAATCAAGTCCCGTCCTATTTTTTTTTTTTTTTGAAATATCAAATTTTGCTCTGAAATATGTCACAATACAAAAGTAAAATGTTGACTTTATTTAGCTCACATAATGGAAAGGCCATTACTGTAATTCAGCCCTCCATAGGATATCTGGCAGTGCTACAGTGTCTACTAATGGTGTAGACAAAGGAAAATCTATCATGTCTGTGAAGTTATCATTTGTTCTCTGACCCTGTCACAGTTGCTTAGGGAAACTTCTCTGCTTTTAGAATCAGAGGCTATTGGCTTATCGACAGGATATTTTTAGTGATGTTCAAACAGATTCTAGATTCTAGTATCTGACAGAGAGAGAAAAAGGGAGGCAAAAAAAGACTGAGTATGCCCACGGGCTAATTAGCGGTCACAATCGATGTAGAGAAATGAAGGCATGCCAGGCTTATTGTGGTGTGTGTGTGTGAGCGAGATTGAGAGATTAAGCGAATTTGTGTCAGTGAATACAGTAGAGAGTGTGTGTATATTAATTAGTGTTAATATATGAGTGTGTACAATACATCTGCAATTACACAGTATGTCACCGTCTCTGGAGGTAGAATGAGGTCACAACCCCGCTGTGTTCTGTCTCTGACATTTACAGTGAAACTTGAATTATTAAACATTTGAGAATATATCGATCACTTGAGGTTCATGCTGTCAAGCCTAAACTGTGTTGCTCATTAAAGAACCAACAGAGCTGTAACAATTAGATTATGTCTTAAGGAATGAGTGTTGGGCTCCTTTAAAGTTCCCAGCTGAGGCGATTGTATCTCTCTTCCTTGTGCTTCACCACTCTCCTTTCCCCCCCAAGTCCTCCATCTCTGTTTCTTATGTATTTTATTTCTGTCTTTACATCACAATTATATGTTCTTTATGCCTCTCATGTTGTTCTAACTGCAAAGACAAAGTGAATGAGCCGGCTGGTGGGAGTGTGAGTGATTGAATGAGCACTGACAGCTCTCAGAGTTCTGGAACCTTCTCTTTCTTGACTTGTGCATTATTTTCTTTGCTGTGTAGTATTGTAGGATATGATTATGAACTTTGGTTGAATTTGACAAAGCTTTTATATATATATTTTAAATATATAAATATTTTATTATTATATATAAACACATATATATATACAACATATATCTCTTGGACAACATTTTTTCAAATTTCTTAAAAAAAGGAAAAGGTTGGAAAGGATGTTTTTCAATACTGTATTAAATTAATATGAATAGTTATAGTTAGAAGAATCATGAGAATAGTGAGAATTACAAACAAACTCTAAATAAAAATATCTGGACAATGAAAATTCATAACATCTGCTTAATTGTTATTAAAACCATTAAAATACACAAAAAATATTTATACATTAGCTTTTTTTAACTAGATTTGTATATTTATTAATATTCAAATATTTTAAATATATTTTTTACAATTAAAATTGCAAAGCTATTAATGTTCCTATTCCTAAAAAGACTTAATTTTCTTTATAATTTTTTTAAAATATATTTATTAATTTTAGTTAAAGGTTATCTTTGAAAGCATAAGATCCCACCCTCCCTTTAGAGTGTCTCCCACGCAAAACCCACGCAAAAACACATGAACGCGTACAGCAGGTAGAAAACAAAAGCATCACGAGAGACAGTTTGTCTCGCAACATTACAATAATAATGGTGTTGACATTGAAACGCATAAATCTTGAACAGCTCCAAGTAAAACATCACGGGTTGCCATCTTGTAATTACAGTTACAATGCATAACTTCAAAAGGAGGCGCTTGTTGACTGTCTGTGTGAGCTGGGTGCGTGGAGGTATGGAAATATATATGTTGACTGGCAGATAGGACCATCCTATCAATGCACTATATAGTTCATTCAGACCGAATGCAAATGGACGAAAATGTTCTGATCCGAAGAGTTCCACAGGAGATACATGTACACGTTTTAATATTTAGACTAATATTTGAATATATTAGAATATTTCATATTAGTGATTGCTCAGTATCGGGATGTGAAAAGAGTTTCAACGTAACAAAAAGTGTTTCTAAAACTCAAAGTTGCCTATACCCTACCTTTATGGTTTAAATATCAACCTGGACATGTTTTTGTGAGATTTCCCACAATAACATGCTATTATAATATTGCTTGCATAAATAAGTGCACTATATAGGTGCGCTTCTGCATGACTGCCTGTGGTTTGGTAATTGCCTTGAACCTCTTTAGGAGTTAAACATAGGAATGGACTGCTCTTTACCCCTGTAGTGCCAACGTGTGGATTATACCATGCCTGACTCTAAAACTACACTGTTGCCTCCTTTGATCAGTCTTCTATCTGAGTTATTAGTATTATTGATGGAATACGTTCATGTAAACTCACTCAGTTTGAACCTCTATCACAGAATTCATCATGTCTCTTTGTTGGCAGGTGGCTGAGGGCAGAACGGGTGTTTTTGTGAGGGACCCATCTGAGCCAGAGTCTTCTGTGATTAAAGCTAAATAGAAATTAAAGGGCACAAGCTGACAGCACTTAAGCTGATATGTGGGGTCTCAAAGAAGCAACTATACACCGAGTTTGGTTGATTTTTGTGCTTGCTGTCATCTGTTGCGTAAGCCGGTGTACAAATGGGTCTTGACAGCACTGTTTTTAGGAAAGGACAACTTGGAACATTGTCTTGTGCCCTATGACAAGGAGACAATGAACTGAATATTCAAGGATGGAGGGGAACCAAAGGTAAAATTTTATTCAATGAATAACCAGTAATTATTGGTAAAACCAGTAATCTGTCAATAAACACATTTTACTCATGGGGAAAACCAATGGTTTAGTCAATAATTCAAGAGGGTCTTACTTTAAAGCTCGTGGTTCTGTCTAGTACTTGGCCTTATGAAATAGTTTTTGTTATTGTTTAACTATAGCATGTATTACAATAAGGATAAAATTAAAGGTAAGATCATTGCCATGCTTGGGCCAGTTAACTTTTTTCTTTATTTTTTATCTATAGCTTTTGTAATGATAAATAACAATCTACACGTTTAGAAACTATAGCAACAACATACCACAGTTGTAACATAAATCTTTAGTGAAAAATTTATTCCCTTTAGAGATTCACTATTAACTGGGTCATGTTATTCCCTTTTATAAGTCTTGATTTTGTTTTTGGGGTGTACTAGAATGTTTCCATGCTTGATTGCTCAGAAAACGCATTATTTTGCACATATTTCACATTATTTCAGCACCTCTCTCCCCAGTCTGACTCGAACACGCTTATTTCGATGATGCCCCTCCTTCCAAAATACGAAATATGCTGTGATTGGTTAGCTGGACCATTGTGTTGTGATTGACAGCACTTAGAGCGTGTTTGGATCCCGCCCTTTCAGTTCTGCGACTTCTTCACACTAACGAGTCTTTCGTTGTAGTTGTTGAAAAGTGGATTCTGTTAAATAAAATATCTCCCTTTGGAGTGGACTTTGAGCATAAAAAAGATCTGCAAGGTAACAAAGCTCAAACAACAACATTACACACTAACTAAAGTTGAAACAGTGGAAAAGTATAAGACCCCTTTAATTTAAGTACAATCAACTTGGATGTTAAAGTCATTTCAGAATCAGAAAGAGCTTTATTGCCAAGTGTGCTTGCACACACAAGGATTTTTTCTTACTGAAGCTTCAAGTGGACATATACAAATACAACAAGAAACATAGTAATAAAAATTCTAAGATATATATATATATATATATGAAAATAGTATAAAGTATAAGGTCACAGTTGGGTTTAGTCAGAATAAACATTTACAGATTATGAACATATTTACAGTATTTTGAATAGTATGAATAAATATAAATATCACCCGGATTTTAGAAGATCTTGACGGTAACAGTTCAAACAGGTGGTGTCCAGGGTGAGTGGAGTCTGTGATGATTTGACCTGCTCTCTTCCTCACTCTGGAAGAGTACAGGTCAGTGGCACCAATAATCCTCTCAATTACATTTCAATTTAAATTACATTAAACTGACTTAAAATTAGTTGAATCTTGTATAAAAAAAGTTGAAATTATTTCACTTATTTTGATGAGTTAAGCAATGTAAAAATTCATGTTGTCATAACTTAATTTTTAGAATATAAATTCTACAAGAAGTCAGAATTTACCACAATAAATACAATAGAATGTGATAGTAAAGGTGGTCAGATTAGTTTGTTGTTGCAGGATGATGTTTTCTCTTCTTTTCATCAGTCTTTTTAGTTTATTGTATGGCCGTCTTAGATCATTTTTAACTTTATCTATTCGCGTTTTAAAGTGATATTCTCAATCAAATTCAAATGGGTCGCCCATTTTGTCATCAGCTTCGCAATAGGAACGGCTTGCCTTGCCCAAATCTTATCACACTTTTGGAGCGCGCTGGTGAACGCGCCTACGGTGATTCGCGCGCGCCGCTCATGCAAAAATAGACAATTGGGTAAGGGTTCAGTCTTATTGCGCAGATAATTGATCCGTTCAGGTCTTACGGGAACTTCGTGCTTATAAAAGCTCGCACGACGTATATAATCAGTCAATTTACGGGAGGTATTATAGTATAACGGGGGTAGTATTGGGGCTATAGTATAAATCTTAAGAGATTTGACAGTGCCTTGTCTTTCCTCTGCAGTGGAGTTGTTGGGCACGCGCTCGCGTTGGAGTTGGAGATCCCCAGTTTATGCCTGTGCGCTTCAGTGCAAGTGCGCATGCGCGGGGAGCTCCCCGTTCCCACAGACTTGTCGCTTTGAGCCCAGAGCGCGCGCGGGTGGCACACAGAAGCTCTCGGCCAGCCAGCGCGCGACGTTACCATGAGCCTCCCCGCTCCGCCGGCAGAGACTCCACGCGCAGAGAGTGTCCACCTGACGAGAGCAGCGCGAGAGCCACAGACGCACGATGCCCGGGGGAAAGAGAGGGCTGGTGGCACCGCAAAACACTTTCCTGGAGAATATCGTCAGACGCTCGAGTGGTGAGGAGCACGCTTGTGGTTTCTGGAATACTTATCGTTACAGTGCCCATGTTACTCTGCATTTACATACTGAGTAATCAGTAAATCATACTAAAACAGGTAGCTTAATTAATGTGAAGCTGCTTTTGTGCAGTTATTCGTAATTAGCTTATATTACATTTAAGATGTGAATTATGGACGCTGTAATGCTAATGTAATGTTTAATGCTTTAACTTCGTATTTTTTCTCTCTTTTAGTGGTTTCTCTGAGCTGGGCAGGGCCTATAGCCTACATTGTGATTTTTTTTAAATGCATAATTTACACAATGACAGCTGCTATTTGTTTTTGAGTATGGCATTTTAGAAGATATTAACTGTAGGCCTATTAGTATTAGTATAGTATAGTATTCTCTATAAAACGTTAATTTCTTACCGCGCTGCAGAATTTAAATATTTACAAACAGCATTAATTTGTTTATTATTATAAATTATATTAGGCCTAAATTTATTTATTTATTCAAATGTATTTCTTATTTGGATTTAGGTGATTTTTCGTTCTTTTATAAAAAAGAAAAGGAGAGCACAGTATTGTCAACATCTTTAAATAAATATATGAACTACTAGACAATATAATGTAAAGCAGCCGCAATTGACTAATACATTGTGTAGTACTATACCAATACTTAATTTAATATAATTACGCATTTCTCGTTCAGTTGTTTTATTTCTCCTTCAGTTGATTAAAAATAAACTCAATATAGCCTATATACAGTAATTTCAGTCCACGGCTCTGCGCCAGCAGCTCATCAGGACTTGCATGAAGTCGGCCTGATTGTTTTGAGGGAACTGTTGCGTTTATGACCACTAGAGGGGGCAACATCTCCAGTTCCTGTCACAGTAATGCTGTTTGTGTCTGGTTTTTCCTCTCCATTACAAACAAATCGAATCTGAGAATTATATAATATATATATGAGAATATAGGACATGATAGTTTAAGTGAGAATTTGTTTTTAGATAAACTCAAATAAGAGATTTTAAAACATGCCATTCACATTATGTGGTCAGAAAAGCTGCTTTTTGTAGTTGTTTTGTTTTATGTTGTTTAGAAAGTCTACATTTTCTAGAGATTACGCCAGATGTTACACTAGGATAAGGGACAGTAATATACTGTGTGTGTCAGGTCACTAATTCCTGCTCTCTCTCTTATTCTTTATCATCTTCTCTTAACATTCAGAGACAAGTTTTTTGCTGGGGAACGCTCAGATTGTGGACTGGCCTGTAGTTTACAGTAATGACGGCTTCTGCAAGCTGTCTGGATACCACAGAGCAGAGGTCATGCAGAAAAGCAGCACATGCAGGTGAGGGGATGTACACGTGACCATAGAAATCTGTAGATGTTACACAGTTCATGCTGTATTGAAGATCTCTAGTGTTGCAGTACATTTAAGAGGCCTGCGTGACAATTTAAGACTGAAGCTTAAAATTATTTGTTGTGCATCCATGTGCCCATTGTAACAAAACCAAGAAATAATAATGTCATAATCTTGGGGTTGTGCATCACTTTGCCTTTACCTAAAGTGTGTGTGTGTGTGTGTGTGTGTGTGTGTGTGTGTGTGTGTGTGTGTGTGTGTGTGTGTGTGTGTTGTCTGCCGGGGGCTTGTTTATTAAGCTTTAATATGTTATATAGAGTCTGTTTCCAAAACTTCCAATAGTGTGTGTGTGTGGGTGAATTTCACAAAACCTGTCCAGCTCAATTTTCAAGAAATTATATTGTGAATATATGTGTGAATCAACATGTTAGGAATTTGGAAATGAAGTAGATCAAAGTATCTTTTTGGCCCAGCCATGATCTGGCATTGTAGTGGCATACTGTAGTAAAAAAAGAAAGAAAAAAAAGTAATTTCAGTAAGTGGTTTGAGACACAGATATACTGCCTTCCGCTTAGAGCATATTTTTCTGCCATGCTCACAAGACAATCTTTTTATTTTATTTTTATCAATAAGCTTTTATCTGTGACTGCAAGAGAAACAAACAGGTTAAGATGCAATAGTTGGTCCCACTTTGCTTAAAGGGTGAGGTGCACATACATTTCAGAAAATCTCTGTAATCTCTTAATCTTTGTTAGAACATATGACCATGAGCAGCTCATGTGGGAAAATATGAATCCTGAAAATCATCTATTCATCCATGAATCTTTAGACTGGGATTTATGAATATTTTCACTGTGTGAATAATCTCTCTGTAGTTTTATGTATGGGGAGCTGACAGACAAGAAGACCATAGAAAAGGTGAAACAGGCCTTTGATAACTATGAGTCCAACTGCGTTGAAGTGCTGCTGTACAGAAAGAACAGTAAGTGCGACTTCAAACAAACATATACAGATACTAACATTTTTAAAGTTTCTTATAATAGTAGAGGTGTTGTAAACAGTAAAAAATCATGTGGACTAAAAGAGCTAATAGATATTACACAGCATGAGATATCTGAACAAACCGTACTAAACACTTCCATGAATACTACTGGTCAAGTTTGGAATAATTATATATTTTTTTGTTGTTGTTGTTGTTGTTTTCTTTAGTCTCTTGTGCCCAAGGCTGCATTTATTTTATTAAAATACAGTAAAAAAATGAATACTGTAAAATATTATTACAATTTTAAAGAACTGTTTTCTATTGTAATATATTTTAAAATGTAATTTATTTTCAGAAATCATTCTAATATGCTGATTTGGTTCTCAACAATAAGTAACTGTTTTTGCTGCTTAAAATCTTGTGGAAACTGTGATACTTTTTCAGGATTCGTTGATGCATACAATCATTGATTTATAATAGAAATCTTTCTGTCACTTTTGATACATTTAATGCGTTCTTGTTGAGTAAAAGTATTAATTTCTCTTTTTATCTTAAATACCCTAAACTTTTGAATGGATGTGTATAACAGTTTCCACACAAATCAAAACTGTTTTCAACATTAATAATAATAAGAACTGTTTCTTGAGCATTAAAATATCATATTAGAATGATTTCTGAAAGAAACTGAAGACTGGATTAATGAGGATGAAAATACAGCTTTGACATTTTTCCTAAGAAAAAATAATCCAGTGGAATCCAAGCCAAATTTAGCAAATGGTATAACATGGATATCATGTGCTTATGAATTTATTGTCATCTATTAAAACACAGTATATACTATAGTATATATACTTCTTTACTTAATAAATACAGGAGCATCTTTTCATCAACATTGGTTTGAAGACTTAATATGAAAAGGCTCTGAATTAAAGATTTAATGGTTCTGTCAGAATTCATGTGATGATGCTGACTTTGACCTCTGACCTTGTACAGGAACTCCGGTGTGGTTTTACATGCAGATTGCACCAATCCGAAATGAAAATGACAAAGTGGTTCTATTCCTTTGTACATTTAAGGACATCACCGTCTTTAAACAGCCTATCGAAGACGAAAGCACCAGAGGTTTGATATCTACACACATGCTCTTTACAATAGTACACTTGTAACGTCAGTGATGCATTCAAAATATACTTGTCTAAAAGATGCAGATGTGCCCGTAGTGCTTGTTAGACTCAAAAATGTTCTGACAGATTAACACTTCCTATAATGTTCTTATGTCATATAAATAATTATTTCTTTTTGATTGGCAAGCATTGCTAGTTTTTTCCTTTGGCACTCAATCTCAAGTGTTATTTTCAAGCACGTGTGTGTGTGTGTGTGTGTGTGTGTGTGTGTGTGTGTGTGTGTGTGTGTGTGTGTGTGTGTGTGTGTGTGTGTGTGTGTGTGTGTGTGTGTGTGTGTGTGTGTGTGTGTGTGTGTGTGTGTGTGTGTGTGTGTGTGTGTGTGTGTGTGTGTGTGTGTGTGTGTGTGTGTGTGTGTGTGTGTGTGTGTGTGTGTCTCTCTCTCTGCCGGGGGCTTGTTTATTAAGCTTTAATATGTTATATAGAGTCTGTTTCCAAAACTTCCAATAGTGTGGGTGAATTTCACAAAACCTGTCCAGCTCAATTTTCAAGAAATTATATTGTTCCTGTTGAAAATAGTGAAGCCTGTATTTTTTATGACAATTATTCTTTACAATAAGACAATTACTGTTACAGTATTGAGAATCACCTTTGAGAATAAAGGGGAATTGTTACAGTAATGAGAATTACTTAACATGAAAATAATGGTCCTTAGTTTTCTTTATACTAAATGATTTTAAGGTGAAGTGTGACTTGAGCAGGTTTGCATCAGATTCACCAGTGTGTGAGATGAATGTTAATCATACAAGAATCAAAGAAAGAGAGAGAGATTTGAAACCGCTCTAGACAGTGTTTCAGCAGTTATTTTTCATTGCAGGATCATAACAGGAGCGACAACAAACACTTCTTCCACTTTTACTCAACAGAAGAACTTTGCGGAGTCATATCTGAGCCAGAGGACTGTTTGGATGTGTTCATATATCATTCGTATAAAGTCATTAAAGAATCCTGAAAAAAAGTATCATGGTTTGGATTAAAATAATAAGCAGCACAACTGTTTTCAACTTAATAATTATAATACATGTTTTGTGAGTATCAAATCAGCATATTAGAATAATTTCTGAAGGATCATGTGACACTGAAGACTGGAGTAATGATGCTGAAAATTCAGCTTTGTCATCACATGAATAAATTACATTGTAAAATACATTAGAATGAAAAGTGATAATATTACTGTATTAAAGCTACAATATGTAATTTTTTTTCCCAAGGCTAGGGGTCGCTAAACTTACAATAACAAAGGCGAGTTTACAAAAAACAAATTTGTCACTGACGTGGAGCTCTCGCCATCTCGATAACGCCACGCTGATATTGATCCTCATTTTAGTTCTCCTTTTGTCCCAAAGTCTGCTTGCCATGGTACATAATGTTTGAAGGAAACGCACTACGCAGTTGTCCACGTCTGTCGCCATGATTACTATGGCTGTACGAACGGAAACCAGGGATAACGCAGATATTACGTCATTGACAGGCGACAAGTGAACATGGACGAGCCATTATTTAAAATTTTAATTTCTCTGAAATTTAAAATCTTTGGGACATTTTGGGATATTGTAAGTACACAACTGTAGGAAATATATCACACTGTGCAAGTAATTGTTGGATATTTTATTACAAAAATCTTACATATTGTAGCTTTAATGCATCATTGGTGTCTATAAGACCCTTACCGCGCTCACACACACACACACACACACACACACACACACACACACACACACACACACACACACACTCACACACACACTGCTATGCATAAGTTTAGACACCCATGCTAAAGTTGCCTAAAAAGAGGAATAAAAAATCATTTTTTGGAAATAGATCTTAATGCCTTAATTAAAAAAAAAGAGGAAAAATCCAACCTTTAAGGACACCAATTTTCTTTGTGAATGAATAATGTATCATAAATAAATACATGTTCTTCCTTAAAATACAGGGGGCAAAAGTCAGGACACCCCTATGTTAGATTCCCATAGAGGCAGGCAGATTTTTATTTTTTATTAAAGGCCAGTTATCCAGGATACTATGCATCCTGATTAAGTTGGCCTTTGGAATTAAAATAGCCCCACATCATCACATACCCTTCACCATACCTAGAAATTGGCATGGTTTTATTTCAGTTAGCCTAATAGCGGGTTTGATTTGCATTGAGAGATGATCCTATGGAAAGTAGCCTACTCCCATCCCATTAAGATCAATTTTCAAAAGATGATTTTTTTTATTATTCTTTTTAGGCAACTTTAGTATGGGTGTCTAAACTTATGCATAGCACTGTAATTCTCCACTTTTTGGTGATTAATCAAATCAACAAACTTGTGAGATTGAACTTATGAACCTTTTTGTATGTCAGATTCTTGCTCACGATGAAGCAACATGCTCTTTGAAACATTTTTTAATCAGTTCAGTTATGCAGAACCTTTATGAAAGCAAAATATTGAATTGAGTTTCATTTGTGCAGATTATTTTAGAAGAGCACTGCACAACTGAACTGAAAGACACATTCGGGGTCCTATTTTAGCGATCTAAGCGCATTGTCTAAAGCGCACGGCGCAAGTGCACTTAGGGCGAGTCCGAATCCACTTTTGTTTGTTAAATGATGGGAAAAATCGTCGGCGCGCCTGGCATGTCTAAAAGGGTTGTCCCTATTTCCGTAAAGAGTAATGGGTGTGTTTTGGGCGTAACGTGCAATAAACCAATCAGAATCTCATCTCCCATTCATTCTCTTTAAAAGCCAGTTGCGCTCGCGCCATGGCGGATTCCCTATTTAAAAAGGCTGAATTTCTAAGCAGAAAGACTGAATGCTTCTCTAGCGAGAAAACGGATCTGCTTGTGCGCGAGGTTAAAGCACGCAAGCAGACCATCTACGGAACAAGCCGAATTTCACCATATCTTTATGTACACTATAATAATCTTTTATAGTGTAATCCTTTTATTTGTAATATTTGGCATGTTTGTGTGTATTCATGTTTGTATTTGGCAATACTGCGTCATTGACTTTAGACCAGGTTTCAGTTGGTCAATACAATACCGAAGTCTATTTCAGTTGCCTCAAATTAGTAACACGCCAACAATGCACCTGAACACACCTCTTTTTCAGACCAGCATGCCCATGGGCGCACAAATGGGCGCAAATGCATTAGCTATTTAAACAATGTGGTGCAGGTCTTGAAAATGATAACTGCATCAGGCTGAAACTAGCAAAAAACACTTGCTGGCGTGCATGATAGGGCCCTTAGTGTGTGTTACTGTATGAACACAATGCATGTCTTTTCAGTTCAGTTGTGTAATGCTTTTCATTAAATATGTTTTGCAGGTTGGACCAAGTTTGCACGTTTGACTCGAGCGTTGACAAACAGCAAATGCACCATTCAGCAACTCACGCCCGTGAGCAGAACCGACGTCACTTCGCACAAACAGTCCAGACTCGCAGAGGTGAACGCGCATGCACGCACGCAGCATTTGCTTACATCCTTGACTGCACAGTACAAGGTTATACAAAACTTCATCTCACGGAGGACAAACTTGTAATAGAATCACACACACACACACACACACACACACACACACAGGATGCTGCTGTAACGCAATCTCACACGTCTGTTGGACAGCAGAAGTTTACTGTTGACTGCCAGAAGCTGCTATTAATAATTAAGTGTGTGTGTGTGTGTGTGTGTGTGTGTGTGTGTGTGTGTGTGTGTGTGTGTGTGTTTGTGTGTGTGTGTGTGTGTCATAACCCCGGTTCGCTTTTCTCAAGTTTACGATTTACTGCTCTGTCACTGTTGTGTGATGGTGTTAAAGAGGAGGGAAATGTGTTAATTTTTTGAGTGTCAGGAAGGAACAATCTTACTAGATATTTTTCGATGAGGGGGAACATTAAAAGATGGGATAGTTTTGCGAGGGTGGATGCTTTTATCATGGTTTAATGCCTCTGATCCTTGCTGAATGTGTGTTGTTGCAGTGTTCGCAAGGCAGCATTACACAGGTTAAGGTTTGTTATTATTCATTAACTCTTAAGTATGAAACTTCTGCATTTCATTCAGCCTGAATCTCTTAAAGGAATATTCTGGGTTCAGTATAAGTAAAACTCAATCAACAGTATTTTGACAATGTTGATTAACACAAAAAATAATCTTGACTTTTTCTTAAAAGAATATGGGTTACAGTGAGGCACTATAATGGAAGTGAATGGGGCCAATCTGTTAATGTTAAAATACAGTTTCAAAAGTAAAATGACATGTTATTATGATTTTAGCACTAACCAACTTTTATCAAATTAAAACGCCTAAAGACTTAAACAACTGTAAAAATTATTAGTACACATTTACAGCTCAAATAATACATACGTTTTAGCAGAACAATTAATGTAAATGCTATTAAAAATGATAAGCTGCATATTTCTGCTTTTAAATCCCAAAAATGGACCCCTTTCTCGTCCCTTTTGCAGTAAGTGTGACCACTTTTAAAAAATGGGCAAACTTTTTTTGCCCACTTTTAAAAAATGTTAAATAAGGGACTAGTCAGTTTTGCCCCAAATGTGCCAGAAATGCTGTTGATTGAACCTTATTTTATTTGACCTTTTATTTGCATTGAATTCTTAATTACTTTTTTTGTATAAACATTATACTTTGTAAACATATCTTTTCTTGCTTAAACTTACGTTTAAAATTCTCCTCATTACTTACTTTGACAGAATTCTTAGCATTCAAAATGTGCCACCATTTTTGCATTTGAGTTCTGATTGGTCTTCTTTTTTTGCATATTTTTACGATCAACAATTTAAAAAATAGCGCTGATTGATATATGATCTGAAACAATCTTTCTTCCTCTCTCATCTTCTTTTCTTTATTTAATACAAAGATGCATAATATACAGAAAACAGTGTATTGTCCAGGGAAGAGCAGATATTAGTCAGAGCTAGAATTAGTAAATTAGTAAAGACACTTTCCTGAGGGCCCTCTTTATTTCATTTCGTTTTCACTCTCTCTTATGTCCCTAAAGATAATCTGCTTATTAGGTATGTCAAAAATACAGTGTAATAAGGATATTTCAAAGTTGAACATAAACAGTATTTTCTTGTAGAACATACAACAATGATAATTATTTTAGTATTTCTACTTATAAACATTCACATTTAATTCAATATTTTACTTGCAATGCAACGTTTCGTTGTAATTACTTGTGAACTTTGAAGGAATTTTCACTCAGAAATTACTAGTAAAGTAGAAAATTTGTTTCAAATCCTACACCAATTTTCTTTCAGGGCTGAAAGGAATTATTATAAAATATGTGTAAATGATATTCAATTATTGTAAAGCTATATATATAAAAACAACTTGATCATACATTTTCCAATAATTACATTTAAAACAAATAATGTCAAAAAATAGGAAATGCCACTGGCTTCGGTATTTAACTCCTGCAATTTTGCCATTTTCCTTTTGTCTCTTTGTCTCAGATCCTTCAATCCCTTTATCTTTTTTTTGTCTCATTCATCTTTCTCAGGTGCTTCAACTGGGTTCTGACATCCTTCCGCAGTATAAACAGGAAGCCCCTAAGACCCCGCCTCACATCATCTTACACTACTGCACCTTTAAGACCACCTGGGACTGGGTCATCCTCATCTTGACCTTCTACACTGCCATCATGGTTCCTTATAACGTCTCCTTCAAAACCAAACAGAATAACGTCACCTGGCTGGTTCTGGACAGCGTTGTGGACGTCATCTTCCTCGTGGACATCGTGCTCAACTTCCATACCACGTTTGTCGGGCCTGGAGGGGAGGTGATCTCGGATCCGAAGCTGATCAGGATGAATTACCTGAAGACCTGGTTCGTCATAGACCTGCTGTCCTGTCTGCCCTATGACATCATCAATGCTTTTGAAAACGTGGATGAGGTGAGAAACCGTATAACCGTCGCTTTGCTACTGGTTAGGACTTGTATATGTTTGAAACTTTATTGTTAAAAGATAAGCTGTGGTTGGCTTTTTCAAATAAAACTCAGCAGTGCTTCAAACACTTTTTTTTTTTTTAACCTGCCAACCCCTCAAAGATGAAAGATCGAACAATTATTCTATGTCAGGGCTTCTCACAGGTACTCTTCTGAGAATAGTGCTTTTGGGTTCTTGTTCAAATTCAATTAAACTTTTGAAGAGCTTGATAGTTTTGGGACAGAAAAACAAAAAAGCTGAACTGACAGCAAATATTTGCCAGAAAGAAAACCTCAGGTAGTGGCACACAGACATACTTTTTATTGGCATAAAGTCTGGTCTGTTTTGCAGCTTATTTTGGCCAAACACTATCACTTGCGTGGATTTAAGGTGTAAGGTGCTCTGGGAGCGATTGGGGGTTAGCTACCTTGCTCGCTCTTCATTCACTGAGACTCGAACCCATGACCTTCGGGTTACATGTGACTCTCTAACCATTAGGCCACAACTGCCCCCATAAGGGTAACACTTTAGAATAAAGGTCAGTCATTAACGAACTATGCAGGAAGTAATGCAGGACAAAGGAGTATTACCACATTAACACTTCAGCTACCAATAATAACTAAAATGGGAACAAGCTTAACTAATCATTAAGTAATATCAAATTTAGGACTGAGGTAGGTAATCAATAATTACCGAATGAGATTCAATCACAACATTAACGTGTGTCTGAGAGAATTGAGCAATTGTCTTTTTTACTAATTTGACCTGCATAGTTACCTATTAAAGCTGATGTCGGCAAGATTTTTTTTTTATCATATTCACTGAAACCGACACTATGCTCTGACATAACAACATAAATCAGCCGGGTTTAGAAAAAAAATCGCACTTCTGCCTCCAGCTGGAGCCTGTTATTTGTTTTGCAAAAATCCACCGCTCCAGGTTCTTCTGGTCCAATCAGCGCAGGGCTGTGAGATCTGACTGTCAATCACAGTTTGTGCACACGCCACAGACCCCCCCTCCCCCCTCACGCATGTTCCAATATCACATGCAGACGCCTGAAGTTCGCAGATGTGTTGGATTGTACGAAGCGTGATGGCGGAGAGAAAATCTAATTACATCTTCCAATTCCTCGGTTATCAACCATAGCTAGGAGGTCCAAAACAACCAAGGAAAAGAAAATTATGCTTTGATGCTGAAGAGACGGGTGGGACGAGAAGAGACGGGAAGAGAGAAAATCTGGTGCACACGGGACTTCGATGGGAGGGTGCTCTGTGGTAGTGGGGGATGGGCATGAGAGTTGTAAACATTCAACATTTTGTCCTCTCAATCTGCCAGACTTGCCGACTGCAGCTTTAATGATGGACCATTATTCTAAAGTGTTACTAAATTAAGTTCTGACAAATTAGTTTTTCCCCATAAGCTCTCATTTTATCAACTCTGTACCCGGAAACGTACTCGGTTACTAACGTAACCTCGGTTCTCTCTAGAGAGGGAACGAGTACTGCGTAATATCTTCCGATATGGGGAAAACCTCTTTTCCACGAGATATTGGAGCCAAAAATTATCCTTAATTTTGAATTAATGTAAAACGCTGTGCAGCAGCATGCAGACATAGGCAAGACGGCTCGTGCGCCTATTGGCTGCTCTGCGGCAACAGCAGCAGCCTATCGAGAGAGGCGCTGCGTGACACCATACCCAATGGGGGCATTTTGCGCCCATTTCGTCAAGTCCCGCCAGAAAGGGCGTGGTCTCACCCTATAAATATAGCTCGATAAGGCTGGTGCAACTGGTTTTCATCGCCGAAGCGAACCAGAGCTGTGTATGCACGGCAAGATACGCAGTACTCGTTCCCTCTCTAGAGAGAACCGAGTACGTTCTCTTACTAGAGTATCTCTCGTACTGCGTAATATCTTACGCTATGGGAAACACAATGCAAAACGCCGTGCTAACTGGGATCTGACACCAAAGTCCCAAAGGCAGTAGCCCGGGGCTCATATAGTGCATAATCACCATAGACTCACAAAGAGTCGGGGAAGAGAGGCTGCAAGCATCATTCCCCATGAAATAGCATCCCACAGGAGCTAGTTATGTTAAGTGTTTCACGCAGACAGGGTGAACGTGCTTAGCCTGAACTGGGTAATAGTATGGGTTATTCAACACCCATGGAGCTGTTTTATCGCTCAATGAGCGATGCACAAGCAAAACTCAGCATCTGGACCGGCACAGTGGGGCAGATAGCACTGAATTCTATACCGACAGAAGCTTGGCTTGTAAGGCGGGAACCTCTAGGTTATAAAACCTTATAAATGTAGACGACGAGGGCCAGCCCGCGGCCGTACAGATATCTTGCAGGGTAACTCCACTATACCACGCCCACGACGAGGCCACGCCTCTCGTGGAGTGCGCTCTGACACCCAAAGGACACTGCAGGCCCTTAGAAGTGTAAGCCAGTGCTATGGCGTCAACTATTCATCTAAATAGGCTCTGTTTTGATGCGGCCAGTCCCTTGGCGCGTCCGCCAAACAAAACGAAGAGCTGCTCAGTCTGTCTGAAGACAGACGAGCGGGACACATAAACTCTCAGTGCCCTGACAGGGCAAAGGAGACTCGCATCCTACTCCTCATCATGAACCGAGAGGGCGCACAGGGAAATAACCTGGGCCCTGAACGGTGTTTTGAGGGATTTGGGCACGTACCCATGCCTTGGTTTGAGTATGACTTTTGAGTCATTAGGCCCAAACTCCATACATGACGCGCTTACTGAAAACGCTTGTAAGTCCCCTATACGCTTCACTGAAGCGAGAGCCAAAAGAAACACCGTTTTGAAAGACAGATGCTTCATGTCTGACAAATGGATTGGCTCGAACGGGGCACCTTTCATGGCTTCCAAAACCGTAGAAAGGTCCCACACCGGGACTGAAGGAGGTCTAGGAGGGTTCAGCCTCCGAGCTCCCTTGAGGAATCGCACGACTAGGTCGTTTTTCCCCAGTGACTGGCCAGACACAGGTTTTGTAAACGTTGCTATGGCAGCCACATACACTTTGAGCGTGGATGGGGTCCTGCCCTTATCCAGCAGCTCTTGAAGGAAGGAGAGTACTTCCGTGACCCCGCAGTCTACGGGTGAAAAGCCCTGAGCTTGACACCAGGCAGAGAACACAGACCATTTCGAGGAATAGAGTTGTCTAGTAGACGGGGCCCTCGCCTGCGTGATCGTGTTTAACCCTCCCTCCGGGAGGTTAGCGGGTACCCGTTGATGGCCCATGCATGTAGGGACCATAGTTGCGGGCGAGGATGCCAAATCGAGCCTTGGCCTGAGAGAGGAGGTCTTTCCTCAACGGTATTGGCGACGGGGCAGTGCTGGTCAGCCGCATCAGGACTGGGAACCAAGTCTGGTTTGTCCAAGGCGGAGCCACAAGCAGCACTGGGCATCCGTTTTCCCTGATTCGTTCCAGGACTTGAGGCGGGAGCGAGACGGGGGGGAAAAGCATAAAGGGATAAGCGGGGCCAGACATGGGCCAGCGCGTCCTTGCTCTTGGAGAAATATTTCGGACAGTGAGCGTTCTCGTGGGATACGAACAGGTCCATCTGCGCTCTGCCGAATATCTCCCACAGCAGTCGGATCGTCTGCGGGTGCAGCGACCATTCTCCTGCTGGGACATTGTTTCTGGACAGTCTGTCTGGTCCCAGATTCAGGTGACCAGGCACATGCGCCACTCTCAGTGAAAGCAGGTTATGCTGAGCCCAGACCAGGAGGCGTTCCGTTAGCCTGTAAAGGTTTCGGGACTTGATGCCGCCCTGGCGATTTATGTATGCCACCACTGACATGTTGTCCGACCGGACCAAGACGTGGTGACCCTTTATCTTGGGACAGAAGCGCCGTAGCGCGTTGTCGACTGCCATCATTTCCAGACAGTTTATATGTAGGAGCATTTCCCGTTCTGACAACTGGCCAAAGAACGGTCTGCCCTCGAGCAGCGCTCCCCATCCCGAGGTGGAGGCGTCCGTGGACACCACCATCACACTCGAGGGTGTCCCCAGACTCACACCTGACTGATACCAGTCGGTTATTTTCCAAGGTTCCAAAGCTGAAACGCATTTTAGATCGACCCGGAGGCGAAACCGACCAGCGGTCCATGCCTCGCGCTTTCAGCCACAGCTGCAGTGGGCACATGCGAAGCAGACCCAGCTGGAGTACTAAAGCTGCTGAGGCCATGAGGCCCAGCGTTTTCTGAAACCTTTTGAGCTGGACTATCGAGTCGCGGCGGAAGGATTTCACGGCGCACTGAATGTCCAGTTCGCACTCTGGCGACAGGCGCGCTGTCATGGATAGCGAGTCCAGCACTGTTCCCAGAAAGGAAATTTTCTGGCTGGGAGACAACGAACTCTTCGCCCAAATGACTGTGAGACCCAGATTCTCGAGATGCTCGAGTAATGTGGTCCTGTGTTCTATGAGCTCTGATTGTGATCAAGCTAGAATCAGCCAATCGTCCAAGTAGTTCAAAATTCGCATGCCCTGGAGTCTCAGGGGTGCGAGAGCCACGTCCATGCACATCGTAAATGTACGGGGTGCCAGGGACAGGCCGAACGGCAGGACTGTGTATTGGTATTCCTGGCCCTTGAAGGCGAATCTCAAGAATCGCCTGTGACATGACGCTATCTGAATTTGGAAATAGGCGTCTTTCAGATCTATTGACATAAAACCAGTCCCCTTGGCGAACTTTCGCAAGGATTTTCCTGGCTGTAAGCATTCTGAACTAGCGCTTCGCAAGCGTCTTGACGGGGCGGCGTCCTTCTTGAGGAAGCATCCGTCCAGCCTGTTGCGCGCTGGCTGCGCGGGCGCCTCCCAGTCGAGGCCGAGGTTGTCGACGACTTGAGAGCAGTCGCATCAACTCAGATTCAATGCCGGCTCGTTTCCCAAAGGCTCGCGGGCGGGGGGGGGGGGGGGTCCATAGAGCTCGCCCAATCCTCACTGTCCGACGCCAGGATAGAACAGGCCTTGGCTGGTTCGTCGATCTCAATAGCGGAAGCGGCGGCAGACGGCGGCCGTTGTCCATCCGTGAGCGATTCGAGCGATGCCGGCGAAGCTGGCGGGCGAACCGGCGAGCTTTGGCGAGAGAGAGAGAGCTCTTACCGTATTTTCTTGTAACAATATTTAGTGAGGTTAATGCTTAAAACAAGATTTAAAAAAAATTCACCAACAGTCCTCAATTAACCATTTTTAAAAAAGAAAATAAAAGAATGAATGCTGGCATTATCTTCCATCATGCACAATACATAAGTGTTAATAGCCTTTAAAAGTTGTCGTGTGCACTTACCAGCCCACAACCCACTCTATACATAATGCAGTTTAATCTACAAGTTTTACCTAAGAGAGCTGCTCACTGTACCAGAAACCTTCTGAGGAAGCCTTTATATCATATATATTACTATATATACACAATATCACTATATTATATTGTAGTCTGGACCCTATAATCTACTGCTCCTGCAGAGTCCTCTGCACTGAAAAAGTACAGCGGTAGCAGTAGAATTGTCCTGCCCTTGTAGAATTAGTAGAAATGTCCTACCCCAGAATTGGACTAGCCCAAAAGCATCTACTGTATATTATACAGGTCCTTCTCAAAAAATTAACATATTGTGATAAAGTTCCTTATTTTCCATAATGTACTGATAAAAATTAAACTTTCATTTATTTTAGATTCATTGCACACCAACTGAAATATTTCATTGTTTTAATACTGATGATTTTGGCATAAAGCTCATGAAAACCCAAAATTCCTGTCTCAAAAAATTAGCATATCATGAAAAGGTTCTCTAAACGAGCTATTAATCTAATCATCTGAATCAACTAATTGACTCTAAACACCTGCAAAATATTCCTGAGGCTTTTAAAAACTCCCAGCCTGTTTCATTACTCAAAACCGCAATCATGGGTAAGACTGCCGACCTGACTGCTGTCCAGAAGGCCATCATTGACACCCTCAAGCAAGAGGGTAAGACACAGAAAGAAATTTCTGAACAAATAGGCTGTTCCCAAGGCACCTCAGTGGGAAGTCTGTGGGAAGGAAAAAGTGTGGCAAAAAACGCTGCACAACGAGAAGAGGTGACCGGACCCTGAGGAAGATTGTGGAGAAGGACCGATTCCAGACCTTGGGGGACCTGCGGAAGCAGTGGACTGAGTCTGGAGTAGAAACATCCAGAGCCACCGTGCACAGACGTGTGCAGGAAATGGGCTAAAGGTGCCGCATTCCCCAGGTCAAGCCACTTTTGAACCAGAAACAGCGGCAGAAGCGCCTGACCTGGGCTACAGAGAAGCAGCACTGGACTGTTGCTCAGTGGTCCAAAGTACTTTTTTCGGATGAAAGCAAATTTTGCATGTCATTCGGAAATCAAGGTGCCAGAGTCTGGAGGAAGACTGGGGAGAAGGAAATGCCAAAATGCCTGAAGTCCAGTGTCAAGTACCCACAGTCAGTGATGGTCTGGGGTGCCATGTCAGCTGCTGGTGTTGGTCCACTGTGTTTTATCAAGGGCAGGGTCAATGCAGCTAGCTATCAGGAGATTTTGGAGCACTTCATGCTTCCACCTGCTGAAAAGCTTTATGGAGATGAAGATTTCATTTTTCAGCACGACCTGGCACCTGCTCACAGTGCCAAAACCACTGGTAAATGGTTTACTGACCATGGTATTACTGTGCTCAATTGGCCTGCCAACTCTCCTGACCTGAACCCCATAGAGAATCTGTGGGATATTGTGAAGAGAAAGTTGAGAGACGCAAGACCCAACACTCTGGATGAGCTTAAGGCCGCTATCGAAGCATCCTGGGCCTCCATAACACCTCAGCGGTGCCACAGGCTGATTGCCTCCATGCTACGCCACATTGAAGCAGTCATTTCTGCAAAAGGATTCCAGACCAAGTATTGAGTGCATAACTGAACATTTTTATTTGAAGGTTGACTTTTTTTGTATTAAAAACACTTCTTTTATTGGTCGGATGAAATATGCTAATTTTTTTGCGATATGAATTTGGGGTTTTCATGAGCTGTATGCCAAAATCATCAGTATTAAACCATTAAAAGACCTGAAATATTTCAGTTGGTGTGCAATGAATCTAAAATATATGAAAGTTTAATTTTTTATGATTACATTATGGAAAATAATGAACTTTATCACAATATGCGCATTTTTTGAGAAGGACCTGTATATCAAGCACACAGAATTTAATTCTGTACGCTTTGGAGTGTTTTATCTTTCTTCCTCAAGTCCACTTAATCAAGGTTTCTTATGCCAAAAACTTAACATAATGTCTGTAATTAACCCTCTTATGCATCCAAAAATGCATAAAACCATTTTAAACCATCAAGGGTGTGATAACCACCATGGGTGATTGATTATATTGATCCATTCCCATAATTCTGTATGACTGCCCTGTTTATTTGTCATTGCATTTTTCATTTATGTCAACAAATTCGATATGGCTTAAAAAAAGTAGTGATGCATGAAGCAGCTCAGCTACAATATCATCTATTTTTCATCATCAAAGGGGTTTTCTCAGTGATGCCATAAAATAACCATTTTTGGTTCCACAAATATATAAAAAACCTTTTGTCCAGTGGAAAGGTTCCATGAATGTTAAAGGTTGTTCATGGAACGGTTGATTCCAATAAATACACATTATACTCTTAAAATAAAGGTTATCTGAATGAGGGTTTAAAATTTAGTTTTTCTTACTCTCATGAATTTTTTTTTATTTATTTTTTTACTGTTGACTTTTGAAATAGGATTGGGGTTTCATTAACAGCTTTGTTGTAAGCTATATCTTTACATATTTTGGTTTAGCTTTACTGTTTCAGTCTGAGTATAACAAGCTGCATTGTTGGTTATGTCTGCACACAAAGTTATTTGAAACTTTTACTGCATCTCTGTAACTGAATTTGTAACTGAAGCTGACTGGCTGTTGTCAAACTCCTTGTTTATACAAAAATCACACTGGATAAGAATTCATGTAAAACATTACTTTGTATATTTTTCAACCCAATATTAAAGCAGTTGTAGTTGGACAAATCTGAAGAGAAACATTTTCAATGTAGCATTTACATATGACAAATATATGTAAAATACAGTTCCAATACCAAAAATAGTTTATATATTATATTAAATTATATTATAGTATGTTATGTTTAACAGTTTATTTTGAAAGTCCACTTTAGACATTCTACTAACTATAAGTAACTGTGCATCTACTGTACATGTCAATCAGTCATTAGAGTATTAGTAGACCGTCTGCTTAAAGGGGTGGTATAATGCCCTTTTCACAAGATGTAAAATAAGTCTTTGATGTCCCCAGAGTGTGTATGTGAAGTTTTAGCTCAAAATACCCCACAGATATTTGTATATAGCATGTTAAAATTGAAATTTTTTGAGGGTGAGCAAAAACGCATCGTTTTGTGTCAGTTCCTTTAAATGCAAATGAGCTGCTGCTCCTGGCACAGGGGGCGGAGCTTCAAGAGCTTGCACTCACACAGACATGCACTGCTATAAGTAGGCTGCTGACTATAAGAAACTTTGCAAGTACATAACATGTCAACTTATTCTACTAACCCTAACCCTAACATAACAGTCTACTAATACTCTGAGAGTTATTTGACATGGTTGCAAAGTTAGTAGAATGTCTAAAGTGGACTATCGAAATAAAGTGTAACCATATTATATTATAAACTATCTTTATTTTCTCTTTTTTTCCAGGGCATCAGCAGCTTGTTCAGTTCTCTGAAGGTAGTTCGACTGCTTCGATTGGGTCGTGTTGCACGTAAACTGGACCACTATCTGGAGTATGGCGCAGCTGTGCTAGTTTTACTGGTCTGTGTGTTTGGATTGGTGGCCCACTGGCTTGCCTGCATATGGTACAGCATTGGAGATTATGAGGTCATTGACGAACAAACCAACACCATTAAGACTGACAGCTGGCTCTACCAATTAGCCATCAACATTGGATCCCCGTACCGGTACAATGCCAGTGGGACTGGCCAATGGGAGGGTGGTCCTGGGAAAGACTCTCTGTATATAACATCACTATATTTCACAATGACCAGCCTGACCACCATTGGCTTTGGAAACATTGCACCAGCTACAGATGGAGAGAAGATCTTCTCTGTGGCCATGATGATGGTCGGATGTGAGTGATTTTCTTCTTTACCGTCTTTTTTTTTCACAACAAAATGAGCAGGTGAGATAGATTGTCATTTTCACCTGATAAATCAGATCACCCGAAGTAAATATTAATATTAGGTTTAATGGGGTCTCTTTTCTTTTCTTGCGTCTTTTATCTTTTTCTGTTATTCTCTCCTCTGTCAGAGTTAGTCTAATCTCGTCTGGCCCCTCTGTCTTCCAGACAGCAGTGCTTTGCTTCTAGTGCATCTCCTTCAGAAATAACTCAGAGACAGTAATAGAGAGAGATGGGTGCTGGAGAGAAGGACATATAACTGGCCAGGAGGAAGGAACGAGGCCAGTCGTTGTTAATGTCCTTCACCAGATCTGTGTGTGCAGTGAGGATTCACTCTGGAGACTATACAGATATGCAGTAATAATTATCAGCATGTGTGAGTGCTGAACCGCACTAACACATATAGAAACCCTGCTCACTGATCCCGCATGCACTGACTCTTGGGGGCATCATGCAACTATGTTTTCTGTAGGCTTTTTTAGACAGTTTTTCTTTAGCGTGCAAGAAAACCTAGGTTCAAATGCCAAAAACACACACACTCGTAATCACCCGACACGAAGCGGGTAGTTGCCTCCGCGGAGTGCATTCGAGTCGCACTCATACAAACATATATCACTGTAAAAACAAACCTATAGAATCTACCCAATAAAATTGAGGTAAGAATTTGCACTCACTTTGTTTGGGTAGATTTCATCCCATATTTTTGAATAAAGAGTACCTACATTTAATGGCTATGACATACTAAACAAAATTAGGTAAAGTCTACCTAATATTTCTCAATACCATACACAGTTTATTTAATGAGTAATAATTACTCTATCTTTATCAGGCAAAAGTCCATTTACTTAATTTTTATTAATAATAATAAGTCAACAGAAATAATTAAAAATTACTTATTCAGAGATGGTAACATTTACCTAAAAATGGCCAGACACAGGATATCTCATCATCTATTATTTTTTATTGAGCAAAAAACAAACATTTCAAACTAACAAAGGATCTACAAAAGAGCCCTCTTACATACATACAACTTCTTCATCACTTTCCATTTAAAAATAATGGGAAGTCAGAATATACATTAAAAGCAACAGTCTTAAATCTCTCACACATTTTCTTATTTGAAACACAAAGAAATACACAATTTGATGTAATGTGTGGCGACAATGGCTTCAACACTGGATCAGAAATAAGAGCAGAGGCTGATCTCATTTACCCTTAATGGACTGACATGCTCCCGGTATATGGATACAAACAAACATTTCATTTTTTATAAACTTAACACAAATGAATGTAGGTAAAAAATAACCATAGCATTCAATTTTAAGTGACATACAACTTCATATCACTCACGTGATAACACTTTACAATAAGGTTTCATTAGTTAAATGGTTAGTTCACCCCAAAATTTAAATGATGTCATCATTTAGGCTACTCACTCTCATGTCATTCCATGTTATTCCAATAGTTATGGTAAACGGAAGCTCAAAAATGTTCCCTTGATGTGTGAGAACCAATGAGGTTCATTCGCGTGTTACACAGCAAGTTTGAGCTTCAGCAAGAACCAATGAGCTTCGGTTTGTTCGCTGACCAATGTTTATGTGAATAAAAGCCTAAATTTAATATGTTTGTCATATAAAGTGATCGTCTCTCTTCAAAATTGCACAAAATTCGTTAAGGCACAAACACGAACCATTTCTTCTTCACTTGTAAGCAACTCCGATCATGACTCTTCTTCACACACTACGCTCCTCCCACCTGGACACTCCTTCTCCGGCTCCGGTTCCCACGGGACTTCAGCGCGAAACTACACACTATTTAGGTGAATTTAAACAATGGCTAAGTTGCTAAACGCATCTTGTTCACAAGTAAGGTCCCTATTCATGTTGGACAGACATTTTAATTGCATTTTGTGTCTGTTAAGAGGCTCTTGTGTCTCTTTTTGTATATGCCCCCATAACTGCCGCTTTAGCTGAGTGGGAGCTCTGGGCATTCGCTGTTGCAGCTCCGTGTTGCAAGCACCAATCCGGTTTGTTTTTTCTATAGACAGTACTCACTAAGTTATAACGATCAAGATTAACTTAAAAATTGCCCAGAGTTCTCCTTTAATGTCGCAGGGCAGTGTTGATAAGTTTCTGTGTGCACAATGCGATCTCAGATCTCTGTGTGTGAGTGACGTATGTGTGCGCGGCTCAATGAAAACAGTGCAATATTATAGATCAGTGATTAAACTGACTTGGAACTGCATTAAACGGTTTTATTGCACACCTTCCAGCTAATCAAAATCGAGTTTTCAGACCATTTCAGCCATATACATATTCTTTTATTTTATTTTTTTATTTATTTATTTTTACAATTTAGATTTTTACAATTAGTAGTTTTTTTAAAGGAGTTAATAGTTTTATTCAGCAAGGGTTAAATGGATCAAAAGTAATTGAAACTTATATAAATTGTGAAAGGTTTATAATTCAAATAAATTCTGTTTTTTTGGACTCCTGAAAATAATGTATCATGGTTTCCACAAAATATTAAGCACAACTGTTTTTAATTATAAGTTATTCTTGAGCACCATATCGTCATATTAGAATAATTTCTGAAGGATATTGTGACTGGAGACTGGAGTAATAATGCTGAAAATTCAGCTTTGTCATCAAAGCAGTACATTATATTTTAAAATATAGAAAAATATAGAAAACAAACAGTTATTTTAACAGCTACAGTTAAATATTGTTTTACAGTGAGCAGAAGAGACTTCTTTAAAACTTTCTTCATTATATTATATTATATTAAATATTATATAAGGCCTTTTTGCCTTATCTTGGCTTGCCTCCCATCTCTGCTCTACTCGTCATCTTCGTTTCCTCTGCCTTTTTGGAAAAAATCCCCCTCAGATATGTGAGTCATACGGTATTTTCTTGCTTTTGACCTAGACAGCAGTTTCCCTGACCCTTAATATTCTCTAACAGCAGTCATTTTAAAAGCTGATTACACTAATGGGTCATTGTGAATCTTTAAGAGGATGGCCGAATGAGCTCTGTTGATGCCAGTTTGGTTTCTGACGCATGAAATGTAGGAAGAGCAAGATACAACTTTCAGTCTGACGTGCTTATGGCAAATACATTTCTCCAGTAATTACATTATTGACGCCAGAGTAAGGCCATGTTAGGCCAGAAATTAGTATGTTTTGGGCTTAAGGCATTTTAAAAGGGCTCTGTTGATTTACTCATGATGTTGTATGGTCTTCAGAACACTTTGGTTTAATCAAGGGGAGATGATCACACACGCCCAATAAAAACAACAGCTCACAGTTAATGGAGAGAATAATTGTAGTTAGCTGTTCTGATCTTTGATAAGGCTTGTACACAGCGCAGAGCCCCATTCTCTCTTTCTCCATCTGTAATTATCCGAACACATTGTTCTCATCTCCAGATACTTCAGTCAAGATATTTTCTCTTTTGTTTTCATGTTTCGTTAAAGATCATAATCTCATGTCTTAGTCTTATTCTTTCTTCCTGTCTTGCCCACATCTCTGTCTGTATCTGTGGTAGTGAGGTCCTATAAGGCCTCATTATGTGTGTTAGCTTGGACAGGCTCCCCTGAGACTCTCCCTAATGCACCATCCGTGCCATTTGCTCTACAACTTTCTCTATTTCTGCCCCAAAGTTACACTTGGATAAAACGTTTAAAATCTCACTGGGAGATGTGTAGGCTGGAATATGTTTGTACTGTGCACACAAAATATTAGATAAATCCCTCATGACATGATTACACACACATGCATGTAAGGTAAGATTTTTAATTTATTTATAAAATCTTTATATGCATATATAATATAAATTATATATAAATATATATACACGGTATATACATGCAAATATTTCTTAAATATATACATGCATGTGTGTGTGTATATGAGTTATATATATGATATATATGCCTTGAGTTAAGCTGATGATTTTAATGCACATTATATTGGCCATTAAAGACTTATAATACTTTTTTCAGAGAGTGTTAAGATATGCTTTAATAGCATCTCTAATTTCAAAATTCAGTAGAAAAAATGTCATTAGAGTTGTTAAGTTCAGTACAGTTCTGTGAGTCAGTTCAAACATTTTGTTTCACCAAACTGATTCAACGATCCTCTGCATGGAAGTTCACCTTTAATGTGTCTGTTAAAACTCACAGATAATTTCTCTTTCTTTCTTTCTTTCTTTCTTTCTTTCTTTCTTTCTTTCTTTCTTTCTTTCTTTCTTTCTTTCTTTCTTTCTTTCTTTCTTTCTTTCTTTTCTTTCTTTCTTTTCTTTCTTTCTTTCAAAATGACTCTCTGATGAGTTTTGTGTATTTATGAGGTTGTGTGAGGTTTCTTTGACCATAATTACTTTCTTTCAGTACAGGTGAGTCAGATGGCTGGTATCCAAAACTGAAAAATACAAAGAGAAGAAATCCCCTTCCTAACTAGTTCTATTCAGCCTTCTGACTCCTTCTTGTTTTCCCTGTTTCTCTCAGTCTGTTTTCTCTTCCTCTAACTTGGTCATTTCATTTGGCTTTTCATCATCCATTTTATCTTATCACATTCCATCCATTTGACTTTCTTTTCTGTTACCGCTCTTCTCTTATTGGTTGTGAGTGGAAGAATTTGGAAAGCTATTTCAGGAAAGGTTGCCATAGAGATGAGGATCGGAGATACTGTGGTAACACACGAGAAAGGCAATAAAAACAGGAGCAGAAGTTGACATTGTGTACATACAGAGAAATGTCCGACTTCAGTCTACTGTTTGTCTTTCAGTTCTCCTATAAAAGACGTCCCATAGTAAAATTGAATATTTAATATTTATTAAAAAAAAACAAAATAAAAAAAAAAAACAATTAATGTTCATAATGAAAAGAAAATGTTTTTGCAAATGACATCCAGTGCCTTTCATTATTACAAGCTTTTTGGGTAAATATGGGTTTGAAAATACATTATTTGTCCAATGGGTGTCATTTAGAAATGAATTCTTATTAAAAGTGTAATTTGCATTGTGCATTGTAAAACTGGCTTTTATGAAATGTTTGAAATAGAGCTGCAGGATTCTGGATAAAGTGAGAATCATGATTATTTTGTTTCAAATAGAATTCTCCCACGATTCTGAACAAACTAAACAAAATAACATATCATTTACTAGAGGTTAAGAGACAAAATGTTAATTGCTGCAGTCTATTTAAAATGTTTAATTAATATGTTTTGAATGAATGATTTAATAACTCACTCATAAATACTTCCCTTGTTTCTTTAATGGATGAATCAGCATTTCTGAACAAATCTTTTGAATGAATGATTCAATGACAAATAAAAATTTGTCACCAAATCGTTGTCATTTAAGACTGAGATCTGTGGGTGTTTTTTTTTAAACTATTAATCGTGGAGTTCTAGTTTGAAACAATAACTGTGTATTTCAATTAATGCAAAATATATTCTATGTCACACATATCAAAATCTATTGTCACATTTGAACAATTTATTTATCTAAATTAAAATTTTGCTTCATTCATTCATTCATTCATTCATTCATTACCCAAAAATGTAATATCTGTCAAATGATAATTCTGTAATAATTTACTCATCCTCATGCCAACCTGTATGCATTTCTTTGTCTTTTTCATTTTTTTTTTTGTGGAAGACAAAAGAAAAGATTAAATCAACTATATTTGTACCTTTAACAGTTTATTTAATGTTTAAAATGAATTGATTGAAGGATTTATTTATTTAATTTTTACTTAAGTCTGCCACACATTTAAGTGCCACACAGTGTTTTTTTTTTTTTCTAATTTCAAATCTGTCTGACAAATATCTATTTTATTCTTCTCTCCTCATGTCCTATAGCTCTCCTTTACGCCACCATCTTCGGTAATGTGACAACCATTTTCCAGCAGATGTATGCAAACACCAACCGTTACCACGAAATGCTGAATAATGTGCGGGATTTCCTCAAGCTCTACCAGGTGCCCAAAGGCCTCAGCGAGAGAGTGATGGACTACATCGTCTCCACGTGGTCCATGTCCAAAGGCATCGACACAGAGAAGGTGAGACTGAAACAGATGGGATGGTTGCATGATTGAAGTTTTTGATATTATTCTTGGAAAATTCTACATTGGAAATTCATCTTTGCACAGGTGCTCTCCATCTGCCCTAAGGACATGCGGGCTGATATCTGCGTGCACCTGAACAGGAATGTGTTCAACGAGCACCCTGCCTTCCGATTGGCCAGTGACGGATGTTTGCGCTCATTGGCTGTTGAGTTCCAAATGATACACTCTGCCCCCGGTGACCTCATCTTCCATGCGGGTGAAAGCGTGGACCTGCTCTGCTTTGTGGTGTCAGGATCACTGGAGGTCATCCAGGATGACGAGGTCATCGCTATACTGGGTTCGTTTGGTAACTGTTTTTAAAAGCACTGATTTATGCCGGGTTCACACTGTACGATTTTTGCCACGATTTGGCCGTCTGAGACCAATTTTTCGGACTCCTAAAAGATTCCTCTAATTCCTAGGCGGAAGTATTTGATCCATAGTTTGACATGTTCACCGACTGCTGATTAATGAATAATGTGATCAAATTTTCAAAGACAAAAGATTTGACGCACAATCCAGACTTCTAAGACAACTGTCAAATCAAAAACCAATAGGAGTGCAGAACATGACGATGCAATTAGTAAGACAACAACAAACCACCACTTGCTCCAAACACACATCTTTGTTTTTTTCCCCCAGTTTTCTTTTTTAAGAAAAGCCATGATCAAAATTGATGGTTGAGTGTTTTTGTTTGCTAGCTAGAATTTCTGTCCCGCATGTAAATGCAGCTCAGTCAACGAATGCGTCATGGATTGATGTAAAACCCCAGACAAGTCTTCTTGCGTGGATCCGTTTTTTTGCTCGTCATGTCTGCACTACTGTCTCAGTTAATATCAACTGAGATCTTACAGTGTAACATGGGTTACAGCGGGGATCATGTCAGCAGCCATATCACCCTGTAGCCCAAGACTGGTTGCCCACTGAAGCTAAGCAGGGCTGAGCCTGGTCAGTACCTGGATGGGAGACCTTCTGAGAAAACCAGGTTGCTGCTGTAAGAGGTGTTGGTGAGGCAAGCAGGAGGTGCTCACCCTGTGGTCTGTGTGGGTCCTAATGCCCCAGTATAGTGACCGGGACACTATACTGTCAGAGTCGATTCAGTCGATTCAGTCAGAGTCCTTCAGATGAGACGTTAAACCGAGGTCTTGACTCTATGTGGTCATTAAAATCCCAGGATGTCCTTCGAAAAAGAGTAGGGGTGTAACCCCGGCATCCTGGCCAAATTTGCCCCTTGGCCTCTGTCCATCATGGCCTCCTAATCATCCCCATATACTGATTGGCTTCATCACTGTCTCCTCTCCACCAGTAAGCTGGTGTGTGGTGGGCGTACTGGCGCAATAGGGCTGCCGTCGCATCATCCAGGTGGATGCCGTACATTGGTGGTGGTTGAGGAGATTCCCCCTTCCATGTAAAGCGCTTTGAGGTCCCAGAAAAGCGCTATATAAATATAACAAAGTATTATTATTATTATTATTATTATGTCCATCTGACAAGCAACAGTTGGAAAGGACTACTATAAATTGGCCAGTGTGCACCTGGCTTAATACATGCTCTGGTTTTTTACCGTCTATTAGCATCTCTCAATATCTGTTCATTCTTGCTGCTGTCAGTGTTTGACTTCTAGGTTAGAAATACATTTAGGTTGTCATGGTGATGAAAATGATGTCTTTTTTACATCATTAATTTGATTTTGATTGAATCTCCAGCAATCAGACTGACTTCCATTACAAACACTGTATCACTCTTAAAGGGGAAATGAAGCAGTCAATCAAGTTTACATGATTTACAAGATGGATTTCCTCTATAATCAATAATTATTTAAGAAACATGATAAATGTAAACATATAAAAGAAAATAAGGAAAACCCGTTATATCTTTCACAGCCAGGGCGCCGCCATTGTGCAGTATTCTAACATGTGATGTCACGGGTTTGGTTGGCTTTAATAAAACCTGGCTGAATATAGGAATATCCCGACATCAAACTGTCTACACCACGGCGTTTTGACCGCGAACAACTTACATTAGGTACAGTGATTATTAGCTAACAGCTGTAAGCATGAACTAGTGTTTAGCTAACTTACTGAAGTTTATTAGTACCAGACAAAAAGACGACATCTAACTTTATATGTTATATACAGCAGATGGACTCCGACACAGTGGGCATCGCAGTGCAACAGCCACACTGACACCAGGTAACGTTAGCGTTGCAACTTGCCGTCCCGCTCTTCGCCCCAAACCACCACCGGCTGTTCGACATAACGACGTACCACTGCTCGGTTCCCACGCCGTATCGGCTCAAATGCATATATTAAAACATTCTAACTTACATGGTGTTGACAAGAGACAGAGATATAATGGCAGACATCGCAAACAATGTTTCCATTTGCAGTGTGTTAACAAACGTTAGACGTCGTCTTTTTGTCTGGTACTAATAAACTTCAGTAAGTTAGCTAAACACTAGTTCATGCTTACAGCTGTTAGCTAATAATCACTGTACCTAATGTAAGTTGTTCGCGGTCAAAACGCCGTGGTGTAGACAGTTTGATGTCGGGATATTCCTATATTCAGCCAGGTTTTATTAAAGCCAACCAACCCCGTGACATCACATGTTAGAATACTGCACAATGGCGGCGCCCTGGCTGTGAAAGATATAACGGGGTTTCCTTATTTTCTTTTATGTTAACATTTATCATGTTTCTTATATAATTATTGATTATAGTGGAAATCCATCTTGTAAATCATGTAAACTTGATTGACTGCTTCATTTCCCCTTTAAACATTCAATCAGCTGCTTTACTGAAATTGCATTAGATTATCACCCTTGAGTCGCCATAGGAATGGAACCATACAGCGGCATTAATCATTAAGCTCTAATGGCTGCTGAGTTGAGGCCTTGTCTCTCCTCCAGCTCGGCAGGAAGGCAGGAGGGTGGTGGGTGTCTGGGCTGAGGAAGATGGGCTCCTGGGGTGTGGAGTTAGTGAGGTGTAGAGATGTGTGGCTCTACATGAGAAGAAATTATGACAGTAGTCACATTTATCCATATGGCTCACATTTACCCAAAACAATTTTCGCTGGACCGTCTTCAACAGAACTCTTGTAAATGTGCTTAAGGAAAAACATAACCAAGTGTCACTTGTTTGCTTAAAGGGATTGTTCTCCCAAAATGGAAATTCTGGCATCATTTACTCATCATCATGCAGTTCAATACCTGTATGATTTTCTTTCTTCTGTGGAACACAAAAGAAGATATTTTCGTTTTAAATCGCTCTCCTTCATTAGCATTTCAAGTGTTTTCCAACAGTTGCTCTTCCATACTGAAGCATCGGATAACGTTTAAATCATCTTACTGCATATGCGTAAATGTACCAAAAGATCACTGTGATGATGCTGAGAGACCAGGGGCTTCATTTATAACCGTTGCGTACGCACAAAACAGGCCCTGAAGGAGGCGTACGCCACTTCCGATGCATAAGTTGTGATTTATAAAAACAAACTTGACGGGAAAATGTGCGTACCTTCATGCAAACTCTGACCCATGCGTACGAACATTTTGGAGACGGAGCAATTTAGCGACACTGATGGTGAGCTGAAGTTAAATGTCTTTTTGGTCACTTTTAGACAGAAAATCTAAGGAAAATTATACATATACAGAAAGATGATATAATTTCTCTCACCAAGCCTATCACTTGAATCAAATATCCATCCCTTCTTATGTCCGCGGCAGCGAGCGCGTTGGGCCGTTTAGTGAAACTGACGCATATAGCCTATCTAACGGCATGAAGTAAATCTTCATTATGAGTCCTAATCATAAATACAGTGCATGTCCATAATAACAGTTTAGATAAATAAAATAATGATTTAAACTATGTTTTAGGCTACTTCTGATATAAACATTTAGATTAAATATGCCATTTAATGGAGTTAAACACTTAAACTAGCCTCATGAAATCATTACTGAGAAAAGTTACAACACTTTTTTTATATTCAATAAATAGAAATATTTTTTAGGGTTGCAATGCTTTTGAACACTTTTCCTCTGGCATGCTGTTTTTTAATGTTTTAACTACAGAGATAATTGCTCATAATAGCAGATTGTCTGAGAAAATATTTTCGTGCAAATAATACACAACAAGGTCTATCTCTTCTGTTTCCATTAAAAATATAAATAAATTAAAAATACTATTTGGCCAGTGGAAAAGATTGAGAAAAACTTTATCTGAAATGTATTTTACACTCTTTGATTTATTTATTCAAAAACAAGTCAAGGATAGGCTACTAAATGATACCGTTAACATGTTATCACGTGGATGAATAAACATGAATATGTGGATGTATATGCAAATGATATGCAGATGAGGATATGCATAGTAAAACTAGGCGTTGTAAGCTCCATATATGGTTATATATCTTCCGCTGACTGGGATTTATAAAGTGAATTCTGCGCAGGTTCTGGCGTTCGCACGGTTTTATAATGTATCCACTTCAGAGAGCCTCTTCAAACGTCTCTGTTTTAGCAGGAAGCCGTCTCGGTTTGGACGGAATGTGTATATTCCTCCTAACATTCTCAACCTTTACACACACTATAAAAGTATTATAAAGTATTTACAGTATGATCCTGAAGGTATGGGTTTAACTGTCCTCACATGGCAACAGAGTGCCATGGCAACACATGACTCCTTGGAAACAATGTTTGGTGGTTTCTGTCTGAGATAAACTGTAAATCCCCACAGCCTCTTCAGGGAGACGACTGTCTTCAAACTCTCAGTAGAGTCCTTGACACAAAGTCTCTGCAGACTAGATCTGCTGCACACAGTATTTTTGAGTTAAAATAAATACCCTGACTGTGTGAAACAACTTATTTTTTGTACCATAATAATGTTTACATGAATCAATTTGGAATTTGTATTAAGTTCGTTAGGTATAAATTAAGTTATATATACTGTATATATTGTACTAAATGCAACATATCAGCTCTTGAGTCTACAACATGTTGACAAGATGACAGCAGAACAATTGTTTTCAGGAAGAGGATTTTTCAGTTTTGCTTTGAAAGGTTAATTAGAGCGCATGTGTGCATGCATTCCAAGCAGCTGCTAATTGTGGTTTAATTTGTCTGGCATGTGCAGCCAATTAAATATGTTTTGCTACTAGAAACAAGTCTTTAATTGGCAGGACAAACACCTGTGGCAGATGAGCTCTTTAAGGAGATTATGCTGAGCTCAGCATCAGAAATATTAGTCTGAAAACAAGAAACTTCTCTTTGAGCCAGCCAAAAAGGGTTTTGATTTTCCTAGATTTCTTGTGGTAACTGCACGTTCAGCACTGCTGCGTCCTATGGAATCAGTGCAGGATTTTGCACTTGAAGGTTGAAGGTCTATTTTGGCTTGCTGGCGCCGAGGATCTGTGGAGAGTGATGGGAGAGATCAGTGTGTCATTGATCTTCGGCATCTCAAACGAGTAGAGACAGCTACACTCCTCTCTGATAATACCATGTTCATCTATGCAGCAATTATCCTGCTTTCTTACTGTCTCTTAATGTTTCTTGACTCTTTCACTCAGTTCTGAAAATAAGAGATAATTAAAAAATGAAACTTGAGCTCTAAGTTATCTTTTGTGTTTACATTTATTGCATTTCTGAATAGTTTTGAGTTCCTTTTAGCCTTGAAATTTAAGGTTGGCAGGAAATAGTACTCCACCCTATCTATTTTCTAAATGTATGCCATTGATCTTCTTGTGAACGATTCATTTAGGCATATGTTTCTTTTTTTTTAGCTTGTAATTTTGTAACTTCCAGTGAAATGTCAGACTTCTCTCTGGTAAAACATGCTGGACTTCTCCAATCATTTATTCTCCTTAAACCCTGTCCCTTTCTTACAATTGACAGCAAGCTCACATTAAAATCTGCGTCCACCCAGTTAACAGCTGATGATTTGAACAAGTCTCGTCCTACTTTATATATTTTTTTATCAATCCATTTCATTAGGATGTACGTCACAAAATGGATGAAATAATTTGGCGCTGCCGCTAATTCCGTTACATTCCTTTGACTGGAAAATGAAAATTCAGTCATTTACTCACCCTCTTGTTGTTCCAAACTCAATTGATTTTCTTCTATGGACACATTTTTTTTAAGCTCTTTTTCATAATACAAAAGTTCATAGTAATTTTTACTATGAAGGATTAAAAAAAACACCAAAAAGTTCATATGACTTTTTGTTCTAATTCTTCTGTAGTCATATGATAGCTTAGTATAAGAAATGTGCAAGGGCAACGTTTCCAGTAAATATCCAAAAACTGTTGAAACATTCTTCAAAATATCATCTTTTGCAGAAGAAAGAAAGTCATGCAGGTTTGTAATGACTTAAGGGTATTTAAATTATAACAGATTCTTGATAGAGAATTCATATTTGAGAGAATTATTCATTTAATTTTCTGTCAGTTCACACATAGCTATTATTTGGCTTTATTCAGCGCCACACAATAAGTAAAATTTATATCCAGAATCCAGAATGAAAGGAAAGTGAGTAATCCAAAGTAATGCTTTTTATATTATTTACCCTTTTAAGTAGAGTAAGATAAACTCTTTCCAGTACAGTCAAGTCATTCTCCTGCTCAGGTTGGTGCCTGTCTCTAGATCTACAGTATTAAGAGAATATTAATTGAAATGTCAGATGTGATCATTCCGCTGCTCTGTGAGATGATACATTTGAATGACACCAATTAAATCTCCCACTAACTCTCTCTGTTAAATATCTTTATAATCTCCCCTTTGCATGTTCCCTAACCCTTTTGTCCTTTTGCTCTCTCAGGTAAAGGGGACGTGTTTGGTGATGTGTTTTGGAAGGAGACGACTTTGGCCCACTCATGCGCTAACGTTCGAGCGTTAACATACTGTGATCTTCACATCATAAAGAGAGAAGCTCTGTTGAAGGTGTTAGACTTTTACACAGCGTTTGCCAACTCCTTCTCCCGGAACCTCATTCTCACCTGCAACCTCCGCAAAAGGGTGAGAAACATTAGCAAGTACACGTCTCGTATGTTATGTCTCATTGTTTTCGATAGGATTGTCAGTGTTTCCATAGACCAGCATTTCAGACTCCTTTGTTTGTTCATGCTCAGCTTTATTCAGTCAAATGATTCGTAATATTTCTTACTACTATGCTTTCTATAGAATATATAGCATATAGAAGCTCATTGTTTGCTGCTTCCCTTGATATTTTCTCTTCTTTTTAAATAATTACTAAGCCACACACACACACACACACACACACACAAACACACACACACACATACACACACACACACACATACACACACACACACACACACACACACACACACACACACACACACACACACACAGACACAGACACACACACACACACACACACTTAAACCTGCAAACAACATTGTGTTTTTAGGCTAATGGTCAGATTTGAATAAATCAAAACACAGCAAAAGCTTTTCTCATACATACTTCCCCTTTATCACTTTCTCTTTCTCTCTCCCCCCTAATGTTATTCCTTTTTTCCACCCTGATTGTTCCCAGCATGCTTTTGCCCTGTCAAACAGCCTTACATTTATGCTGAAGCAAAAAAAAAAAAATTCACAGCAGCACTGGTTGAAACAATATATTTCTAGATTTTTTTTTTGTTCTTAGACTTTTCTCTACTGTATAAATTCAAGATAGAGGACAGAAAATTAAGGGAATAGGAAAAATAGTGGAATAGGATCAGGATTATTCGTGCAAGCTTGAGTTCATGATCACCATGACTCAACAGCTAGGCCAAAAAGTTTTGAATTGTAAATGGGGGAAAAAAATGAATTCTCTTCATCTAACAGCAATTAATCCGTATAGCATATACACTCACCTAACGGATTATTAGGAACACCTGTTCAATTTCTCATTAATGCAATTATCTAATCAACCAATTACATGGCAGTTGCTTCAATGCATTTAGGGGTGTGGTCCTGGTCAAGACAATCTCCTGAACTCCAAACTGGATGTCAGAATGGGAAAGAAAGGTGGTTTAAGCAATTTTGAGCATGACATGGTTGTTGGTGCCAGACGGGCCGGTCTGAGTATTTCACAATCTGCACAGTTACTGGGATTTTCACGCACAACCATTTCTAGGGTTTACAAAGAATGGTGTGAAAAGGGAAAAACATCCAGTATGCGGCAGTCCTGTGGGCGAAAATGCCTTGTTGATGCTAGAGGTCAGAGGAGAATGGGCCGACTGATTCAAGCTGATAGAAGAGCAACTTTGACTGAAATAACCACTCGTTACAACCGAGGTATGCAGCAAAGCATTTGTGAAGCCACAACACACACAACCTTGAGGCGGATGGGCTACAACAGCAGAAGACCCCACCGGGTACCACTCATCTCCACTACAAATAGGAAAAAGAGGCTACAATTTGCAAGAGCTCACCAAATTGGGACAGTTGAAGACTGGAAAAATGTTGCCTGGTCTGATGAGTCTCGATTTCTGTTGAGACATTCAGATGGTAGAGTCAGAATTTGGCGTAAACAGAATGAGAACTTGGATCCATCATGCCTCTGTGCAGGCTGGTGGTGTATTGGTGTGGGGGATGTTTTCTTGGCACACGTTAGGCCCCTTAGTGCCAATTGGGCATCGTTTAAATGCCACGGCCTACCTGAGCATTGTTTCTGACCATGTCCATCCCTTTATGGCCACCATGTACCCATCCTCTGATTGCTACTTCCAGCAGGATAAAGCACTATGTCACAAAGCTTGAATCATTTCAAATTGGTTTCTTGAACATGACAATGAGTTCACTGTACTAAAATGGCCCCCACAGTCACCAGATCTCAACCCAATAGAGCATCTTTGGGATGTGGTGGAACGGGAGCTTCGTGCCCTGGATGTGCATCCCACAAATCTCCATCAACTGCAAGATGCTATCCTATCAATACGGCCCAACATTTCTAAAGAATGCTTTCAGCACCTTGTTGAATCAATGCCACGTAGAATTAAGGCAGTTCTGAAGGCGAAAGGGGGTCAAACACAGTATTAGTATGGCGTTCCTAATAATCCTTTAGGTGAGTGTATGATATAGAAATAAAACGGCAGCATAGTGATTTCAGATGTATTCGGTGGTCAAATGAAAGACCAGTCTTGTTTAGTGTCTTTGTAAAGGGAGCCTGAGGGTTTCAACAGAATTAAATATTTAGATTTAAAGCATATCCTCTTTTTAAAAGAGGAGAGTGAGAGAGGGGTAAGAATGGCATCACTCAGGAGAAAGTAAGAGTGAAAAGAGATTTGCTGGTGTTTTTTATTGTGTGTAGGGCAGAAGTGTGAGATAATTATTTTAAGAAGGTTTGTGGCATATTCTCACATGTACTGTGTGTGTGTGTGTGGTCCTGGTCATTTTTTGGATTTTTGTTGTTGTTGTAATATACAGTTTGTACGGTATAAAATAAGTGTTTGTGTTTGCTGGTTAATCAAGAGTCTATAAGACAGCTTGTGGGCCTCTAGGCAGACACACAACACACAGACACACTTCTTCCAGAAGGCTTTTGCATTAATGATGTGACCCAGAATAAGACTCTGGCTGGCAATAACTTCCAAATTCTGAGACTGGTTGTTTGCCTAAACTACTACTGTCATAACATTTTCACAAGTTCCATGGCTATCTTAGGATTATATGGAAACAAATAACATCATTGTATGAGGTTAATTTTATCTTTCCTTTAACATGTCTAATAATGATGACAATGAGAATCATATGTATTAGTTAACCAGACCATACCTTGCACTGCCCCGTGAAATATAATTTTACAATAATATTATATTCCCGTTTTATTCAATTAATTCAATTATTATTATTATTATTATTTATATATATATATATATATATATATATATATATATATATATATATACATACAGTATATACACGCATATACTAATACTACTACTACTACTACTAATAATAATACAGTTTTAAGTCAATTATTTTAAATAAATATTTTATGATACTCCTGACTGGGTTTACACACAGCCTCAGAGATCATGTGGTTTTCTGGAGGTGATGTTTTATTAACTCTGTGTTATATTACTGTTTTAAAATAATAACATTCAAATACTCACTTTATTGTTTTTAATTACTTGTATTGGTCTAATAATAATAATAATAATTAAACAATAATAGAATAATAATTATTATGCTATTGTTGTTATTGTTAATAATAATAATAATAATAAATATATAGCAATAATAATAACAACAATAATGATAATAATAATAATACGTGAATTTTTATACAAGTTAATCATTTGAAATAATTTGATTGTAATAAAATTGCCTAAAGCACGCCTGAGTCCTGACTGTGTTTACATAGTCTCAGAGTTCAAGTGTTTTTCTGGAGGTGTGTGGTGTATTATTTCCTCCGAGAGTCACATGTTTTCTTAGGCAAAGAGATACGGACAGGTTTAGAATTGTTTTCTTTAAGCAGTAAATTGAACAGAAGACTGAATCTCATATCTCATAAGTCTGTGTCACTGAATTAGAACAGTTCTCAGTACGTGTTCACTGCATGGCTGCATTAGACGTGTGTGTATGACTGCAGGTGACAGGCAGGATTACCTGAACAGCCCTAATGTGTCACATAATCACTCACTGAGACTGACACACTCTCCCTCAGTGTGTGTGTGTGCGTGTGAGAAAGAGGAGGGAGGTTTAGGTACGGTACAGTGATGGCTCTGGGGTTTGAATGAAAGAGAGATATTTATAGAGACAGACTTTTTTTTATTTATTGTTAATTTTTCCTGAAATGGAAGAAATTCTTAAATGTATATAATATTAATTTACATTTAAAATATTTATATTCATTTATCTTTGATGTATAATATAATGTGATATAATATAAAATATATATTTCTCAAGTTTTAGCATTTGCACTGCCTAATTGCAGTTCCTTTAGTGAATCGGACACTTACCGGGGTGGACAGCATAAGCACATAAACAACGCTAGCAACTGGTGCTATTCATTCCTAGTGAATCCCCCCCAAGACACACTCTCTCTCTCTCTCTCTCTCTCTCTCTCGTTTGTTTTCTCTCTCAGTTCATGTCTTCTTCTCCATTTGGTCTATTTAGTGGTCTAATTAGTGATGTTTTTGAGTTTATTCTCTGTAGTGACAGAGCTCAGGAGAATACAGAGATACACAAATACACGTTCAGGCACACTAGATTTTAAATATATGAAAAATGAAAAGAAAGAAGTTACTGAAAATGAAAAAAGTCGAATAAATATGAAATGTTTCCATCCGCTCACCACAGGCAGATAGTCCCCTAGAACAAAAAAAATAATTTAATCATGGATACACAAAGCGACATCTTGGCAAGAAGGTGAGACTCCCCTGCCGATTTCCTCTTTGGAGTAATGGATTCTCTCTTGAGTGCTTCCAGAACATTCAAGAGAGTGAGAGATTGATGGAAGAGAGGAGCAGCCCTTATTTTTTGCTTGCTGGCAATAATGTGTGTAAGGGACTTGGAGTGATGTGGCAGCTGTAAATCTGAAAGCTTGTGTTTGTTTCTATTAGTGTGTGTGTGTGTGTGTGTGTGTGTGTGTGTGTGTGAGAGAGAGAGAGAGAGAGAGAGAGAGAGAGTGTGTGAGAAAGCACACCTGGTTTCCTTCTAACTGTAATGTGACAGTAAGAGGGTCTGAAGCATTTGTCAGTGATTCTCAGCAGTAAACGTTCTGGACACATTTTTGAGCCAGTTACCTCTCGTCAGAGAGAAGACGCTTCCCCACTGCGGGATGGCAGTGTGTGTTGTGTGTGTGTCCAAGATATGTTATGTAATTGTGTTGCTAACAGGCTTCTGTGTCATTTTAAGTCACTCAAGCCTCAATGGTTTACGCACACACGCACGCACACAAAATAAACATTCAAACTGGAAAAGGAGTGACAAGTGACATGTTCAGAATTATCAAAGATGTATTAAAGTAATTTTAGACTCAGTATTTTCTTTGTTTTTCTTATCAGTATTTCTTTCTGCATTTATTTAATGTATTTTAAAATGTAATTTATTCCTGTGATGGCAAAGCTAAATTTTCAGCATCATTACTCCAGTCTTCAGTGTCACATGATCCTTCAGAAATCTTTCTAATATGCTGAATTGCTGAACAAGAATTTTTTTATTCTTATCAATGATGAAAAAAAAGTTTTAATATATTTAAAAAAAAAATTCCTATGATATAAAATCGGAATTTTCAGCGTGCTCCAACACGCATCAGCAGGTCAGCAGCAAACAAGTTAAAAGTTCCTTGCTCCATAGAATTAAATGCAGTTGCTGTTGGATCATGTGAAGTCCGTTAGTCCGTTGCATCTTGTGTGTGATTACTTAGTGATGTCTTGCATGTGATGGGTGCAAATCAAGCATTTTGATTGCTCCACTGACCTAAAACCTCAGCAATCACATTCATCACGACAGCTGTTTTTTCTTAGCAACCACAAGTTTCCATTGAATTGGCTCGATCACTCTCTCTCTCCTCTCCACCTGTAGCTGGTGTGTGGTTAGCGCACTGGCGCCGTTGTACTGTGGCTTCCGTCGCATCATCCAAGTGGATGCTGCACACTGGTGGTGGTTGAGGATAGATCCCAACATGATTGTAAAGCACTTTGGGTATACAGTAGTACATATGAAAGTGATATATAAATGCCTCATTCATTCATTCAAGTTTTATTTGTTTTATCTCTCATTCTGTCGGCAGTTGCAGGTGACTACAGACCAGTGCACAAAGCCTTCACTCTGTCGCTCTGAGATCAGAAGTGGAATCTTAAAATAGCCATTACAGTATGGAACAGACATTTTCATAGTGCTTTAATACTCCAAGAAAAGGCTTGAAAATCAGATGCGTATTGCTACTATGTGTGGTATTCCTTCGGGGAAGGACAGTCAGGTCAGCTGTCTCATGTTTAGAAAAAGTGAGATTCTAAAGTCCTTTGAGGTGAATGTGAATCAGTTCATTTGAAAATTTTGAACCGTATAATTTCTTAGGATCTGTAAAAAATGTGATAATGGCTCTGCCCAAGACTGGGTCTGCAGTTCTCTTGTTCTGCCTCTTTCTTCTGACAACAAAGTATTTACAGTTTTTCATGTATATATTTCAGCCTTGCACCTCTTTATGTGGTAATTGTTTATACAATATGCCTTCTGGCGATGTTAATTTCTCTGATATTACCATATGCATTACACAAATCTGAATATGCATAGTACAAATTTGCATCGTGTCCTTTCCGCAAGAGGGTTCATGATTACAATGTCATAATGTGCAGTATTTCATCTTTTGTAGCATTCAGTGTCATTTTCTTATTGAGAATTACAGGATATGAGGTAAATATTCTCAATTTCTGTTGGTTGCATGTACTTTTGGACCACCACAGTGTTAATTGGGTTTATGTTTTTCAGGTTTGTTTGAGTAGAGCCTCTTTCTTCTAATCACTCACATGCTCTCCATGCACTAATTGCATGGGTTATGTCCTCTTACAACATCATCAAAGAGATTCTGCCTTAATTTCAACCTTTCTCTGAGGACTCTTGTCACAGCACATGAAGTGATGAAGGACAGACAGGAAAACCAGTGATGATGATAATAATAATAATAACAATATCTAATAATATGCTGTTGGTCCTGCCAAAACCGCGCCAACCCGCCGATGCATGGACTTTACAAGACCCCTGATGGTGTCTTGTGGTATCTGGCACCAAAAACGTTAGCAGCAGATCCTTCAAGTCCTGTAGGTTGCGAGGTGGAGCTGCCGTGAATCAAGCTTGTTTGTCCAGGACATCACAAAGATGCTCAATTGGATTGAGGTTTGGGGAATTCAGAGGCCAGAGCAACACCTTGAACGCTTCATCATATTCCTCAAACAATTCCTGAACCATGTGTGCAGTGTGCATTATCCTTCTGAAATAGGCCACGTCCGCCAGGAATTGTTATTGTTAACACCATTGATATGAAGGGTAGTTTAGGAAGGTGGCACATGTCAAATTTACATCCACATGAATGGCCAGGCACAGGGTTTCTGAGCAGAACATTGTCCAGAGCATCACACTCCCTCCACCAGCTTCTCGTCGTCCCACAGTGCATGCTGGTGCCATCACTTCCCCAGGTAAACAGCGCACACTTACACGGTCGTCTACGTGATATAAAAGAATACAGGACTCATCGGACCAGGCAACCTTTTTCCACTTCTCCAAGGTCCAGTTCGACGCTCATGTGCCCATTGTAGGTGCTTTCGACGGTGGACAGGGTTAATCATTGGCACTTTGATTGGTGCAGAGTGTGATGCACTGTGTGTTATGACACATTCCTCCCATAACCTTCTGTTGGCTCAGACCAGACATGATAGCCTTCCTTTTCCTCATGCATCAGTGAGCCTTGGGCACCACACACCCTGTCGCCAGTTTGTAGTTTGTCCCTCCTCGGACTTCAAATGGTAAATTCTTAACTTAGCTGACCAGGACCAACCCACAAGCCTTGTCATTTCAGAGATACTCTGACCCAGTCGGCTTGCCATAACAATTTAGCCCTTGTCAAAGTCGCTCAGATCCTTATTCCGGCCCATTTCTCTTGCATCCAACACGTTGATTACGAGAACTGATTGTTTGCTTATCATCTAATCTATCCAGACCTTAATATGTGGCCTTGTTAGGAGATGATCAATGATATTCGCTTTACTTGTAATTGGTCAATGTTTTGGCCCATCAGTGTATATAAAATAATTATTAAAATATATATTGTCAAGAGACAGGAGATTTAGAACAAATCTTCTTTTTAAATTCGAAAGGAATTTGTTTTCCATGAAAAGGACATGTAAACGTACTTCTTGAAAATCAACAGCAAGTCTCTTGTAACACCGCATTTCCCCTTTGGATTAATTGATTGCTTTTCAAATTAAATGACACAAAGATTATCACAGGTAAAACTTGGCTATACTGTTATTGTTTGTTGTTCATTTAGGCTATATAACAGGACTTTTCCAATACGCGTGCCTTCAGATATGTCGCGTGTATAAAATAACGCTGGCTTGGTGTGTTTGCTGCAGCATATTGATTGGGAATGAATGAATTTAGAATGAATTGTAAAATGTTGCGTTTCTTACTGTCATATGGGGTGGTAAAGAGAGAACGTAATCGGAAATGCAGATTTCACGAGTCTCTGTTTTCAAGTCCAAGTGAAGTATCAAGTCACTTGTTCATGAGTCCAAGTCAAGTCAGTTATTTTTTGCAACTGTTCACGAGTCCAAGTCAAGACACAAGTCACCATTCTTTTCACACTGCTCGACTATCTGGGGTAGCATTCAGTTGCTGCTGTGTGCACATTGCATGAGTTTACAATAGGAAGAATCGTCGACAACACTGTCTTGTCCTTAAACTACGTTTCACAACCAAACACATGCAAGAAGTGATAAGGAAATAACGCAATAGACGTGTGCTCTCTCCAAAGTTCAACTAAACTTTCCTCTGTTTCTTGGGTCCAAATAGACCAAGAAGGAGCCTTTTTCGTAACGGAAGCCATGTTTGCTGATATTCTTGTCTATAACTCCTCCCCCGAACATCCCGCTACCCTGTATTGCTCTCTCATTGGCTGTAGGTCATCGCCGATGTAGTTTTCAGTCAGAACACATTTCACACAGCAGGATATTGAATCGCAGTCAGGTCCAGATATTTAGCATGCCAAATATCTTCCGGGCGTCAGTGACGCATCGCCGATTCTCTCAGATCACGTCTTTGATAATACACACTGCGTGATTGTCACTTGCGTGAACGAGCACCGATTTGCCTTCGGGTATTCGTGGGCGATTTCGCTAAATCTGTCGGCGAGTGATAATCGGACAGACTTGAGTTTCCATCTCTGGGGAACATTGCAGCCTTATGCAGTTCTCTATGTTGCCTGTGCCCGAATCCACAACATTAGCTTCAATGGACTGGCTAGAGTAACATTTTCTCCCTTTAAATTTTTGTTTTTGCTTTGTACGTTTAATGTTTGACAGACGGCCTACAAAACGATGGTCCCAGCATCCCTGTGCTCCCTATGGCCAGTTCACCCCTGGCTTTACTACAGTTAGTGGAATTAAATTGAAAGTATTCTTTATAAAACCTTGTTTGCAGATGTGTTGAAAAGGCGAACAAGCAATTATTGCATTGAAAGAGGTCAGAAGAATTAGGTTCTAATGAGCTTTCTTCGCTCAACGTTATTAAAAAACAACACAAATGCCCTAAGTTCCCTCCAATAATGGAACTCATTAAATAAATCCTGTTGTTGTTTTTTTGTGAATAACTCTAAGCTGTACCAGGAAATGTGTGTGTCAGAGGAAAATGTGTGGTCTCAAACAAAGAATGTTGTAATGTTCAAATAGAGAATGTTTCAGTGTTTTGCTAACTTTCAGAAAGGGCAAAAGTGAATGACAGACTTTCTCTGTCTGTGAGCTCCAGTGTCTGAACAAATCCATCATTTTTGTGTTCAGATCTAAGAGTTAAATATTCTTCAAAATGAAACAGATTCTTAAGAAAAACAGTAAAAAAGGTTGTGTGTGTAAATCTGCTGATCTTAACATTTATTTTTCCTATCCCAGCTTAACATGAATAGACAAGTTAGCCATTTGTAAGTTGATTTCCACCTAAAAGTGTATCTTATAGTCAAAACTGTAATCTATTTATTTGAGCATCCTACTGGTTAATTAATTGCCTCAACTAATTGTTTGGGGTAGGACTCGTGTGTGCGTGTGTGTGCTTATATAAATATACATATGAAATGTTGTTTCTTTCGCTGGATCAAATGTCTTCTAGCACAATCGATTTACGCAAAAAAAAAATGAATCATAGAAAATTCAAAATGATCTGGGCTGCATTTTCCAAAAGCATCATAAGCAAGTAGATCGTTGAACCTTTGCCATCAATGGTCTCTGCGATCAACTTAACTCACAATGCTTTTGGGAAACGCAGCCCTGGTCAATAATGATTATTATTTTTCTTGCAATTCCAGTTCATGATGTTTAAAACTGTTATATAGCTTGAGCATTTTAGACATGTTAAAACATTAAGGTCTATTTAATTGAATAATACATAGAATAAAAACCTGTCCTGTTATGTATGCACTTAAATGGGTTATCAGAAGCTATTCTGTTGACCTGTTTTGGCTTTAGTTTGACATTGCTCTTGTCTTTTACAGTATCTTGAGAGAGAGACAGACAAGTTAATGAATATAATCAGCTGAACTAAATTAATCAAGCACCACAAATCAGTTTCAATAAAGAACGTGATGATTTTCATGTGGAGAAAAAGAGGGATATGAGACAGACTGTGGGGGTGAAGTGAATGAATATATAATTTAAGACAATCTACAAGCATAGGTAATCTGTGGGCAGACAATGGCAAGATACAAAAATAAGCGTTAGCGTGATAGGACGGCTTCAGAGGACATGTATAATTTAAATCTTTCTTTCCTATCACAGCACACATTATTGATAATACCCTTATGCTGAAATTCCCACATGTTAAATGTTTAATTTTTTTACTGGAGCAGCAATTCTTTTTATGATGCTCATGTAACTATTTTATGTTCAATATTTAAATATCAGTAAATCTTTTCTGATACTGTTTTCATTGTTTAATTTCTAAACAATAGGGAAAAGTTTACACCACAACTCTTATAAAAGGAATTTGGTCAAAATGCAGAAATAGTCTATTTATCTTAAAGTGAAAGTTTTCATGATGATTCCAATATTTTTGTAGATGCCTTTTCCAATCAAACTAATGGTATTTCTTATTGTCTCCATATTCAGTTTATATTCCGTAAAATCATCGATGTGAAGAAGGAGGAAGAGGAGAGGCAGCGCTCAAAGAATGAGGTCCCACTCACCATTCCTGTGGACCACCCGGTCCGAAAACTTTTCCAGAAGTTCAAACAGCAGAAGGAGCTCCGTAACCAGGGTGCTTCGGCCCAGCTCGACCTGGAGAAGAATCAACATCATCTACAGCAGCCCGCACGCATGCCAAAACCACATGCCTCCCTCATGCAGAACTCGCTGCACGCGGTTCAGAACGGATCCACAAGCAGCGTGGTCACTATCTCCCAGATCACACCCATCCAGAACTGTCTGGCCTATTCTAAACTGGGCGACTCCATCAAGCAGAACAACCGCGACATCATGGAACTGAAACCTGCTGTGGCCAGCAGTGACCAAGTCGCAAACCAACTCAAAGTGAATAACACAGCACGGACCAAGCCCGCAGGAGCCGCTCGTGGCTGGATGAGACTGAAAAACAACATGGCTGCCCCAGGTTCATCTCCAAAGGAGGAGAGGAAAGAGGGATTAAACAATGCAGCTAAGGCTGTTTCCATGGAGCATCTCTCACCAGAAGTCAAAGTTCAGATAGAGAGTGTTGAGGTGGTTAAAGAATCCAGGAAGAATTCGCTCCGGAAAACGGACTCTTGGGATAGCGGCCTGACCTACAGTGACCAGAGACTGGATCGCGTTTCGGAACCACAGAGCCCTGTACCTGGACTTGGTGGAGGAGAAGGACCAGCCCGCGATTTTTTCCCCAGTAGCGAGAGCTCATTCCTGGCCTCGCTGCAGGAGGCCAGGGTGGAGCTGCGGACTGAGATCCAGGCTCTGAACGGAAGGATGGTGACTTTAGAAGAACGGATTGGACAAATTCTCAGGCTGCTTTTAGAGACTTCAACGGCCCCATCTAGTGAAGACTCAAATCTGAAAACACATATACCCAAACTCAAAGCACAGGGCAGCATACCAGAGTCCACACTCAGTACACCTGATTCTGAAAAGGATGAGGGATCACCATAAGAAATTTGCATTCAATATGCATTTGAGATTAAGCATTTGTAGGAGTATCACTGTTTTGGTGCATCCACATCTGGCCTCTATACCTGCAGCTCATAGAGGAACATCCTAAAAAGGAGCTTGGTTTAAATTCTAGCTTGTGATTTTAGAGGATAGAGCTGTCAGTTGAAAATCTGTATGGGAGCAGGAGTTGGTTTCTAGGTCTAAATAACTGCCAGGGACTCTAACCCTCTCTGAGTACAGTGGCATTTACTGCTAAATACAAAAATAAAAGGATTTATAGTTTTAGTGCTTTAATGTTCAATCAGCACTTTTGCACACTGAAATAATGCAGGAACTATACCCCCCCCCCCCCTTTTTTTTTCAGCGCGAGTTTGTATATATTCTGTCCAGCTGGGTTCTGGCTTGCCAAAAATGTATGACCCTAATGATGTCGAATACAATTGAAATTATATTTAAATGCTTGTATATTATGCAGTTAACTGCATGCAGATCTATTTATTCTCACAGAATGCTTATTTTCAATGTCTAAATGAAAGAGACTGTTGATTGTCTTGATTTCACCGTAATGTACATTCAGGGTTTTTAACAACACGTAGAATGACAAATCACTGAGGAAGAATGTGTCTTGGTTGAAACATTTCACGTATGCATGAATGACTTTCACAGCACTCAAGAACTTTGCCTTAAAGGACCTTAACATCACTCTTGAGATAAAGCTGAAGAAGAAAAAATTGCATTGGTTATCAGTGTAGGACATGTCTGTGTGGTTTTCTTTTTTCTGTCCTTCTATACATTTTAACTGCCATGTGTCAAGGATTTTGGAGGGTGTGGGATTTTATGCAGTTCAATTATGTACCACTCAATGTTATTGGGGTTTGTTTCATTTTATATTGCACCAATAGCAGCTTTTGGTGACTGCAGCTTCACCACTGCATATGTCATCTGTATTATATGCAACCTTAATAAAAAATGGTAAATAAGTCTTTACAGTTTTAACGATCCGCCACAATATTTTGTTCTCATACGCAAAATAACATTATGATTTGTTTATCTCTCAAAACAAAGTCCCCTTATCATAGGACTGGAACTCCCAGAGATGTCCTCATGAATTAAAAGACCTGAAACACACCCTCTTTCGTAGATCAAGTCCAGTCTGCAGACCAGGGCCCACAATGACAGGAAAAAAGGAACTAAATCTGAAAAACTGCTCATAAGGACTCTAATTTAAAGGTATTATTGGATTTTTTTTTCCACCTCTGAGCTTCACTCAGAATGTGCCATATATATACTGTATATATACATACAGTATATATGGCACACAACACATTTAAGTAAAGCTATATATAAGTATATATGTATACATATGTGTGTGTGCATATATATATATATATATTAGTTTGGTATCAGTACGTTTTTTTTAAAGAAATTAAATTAGTTACGATACATACAATTAATCAAAAGTGACATAAAATAATAGCCTGGGAAAACCCAGACAACTTCCGGCAAATTTAGATTTGCTCTGAAAGTTAGTCTGGCAGAGAGCTCATTCAAGCCCATTTCCAATCCGTCGAAATCGAGGCACCAATCAGAAACGTTGCGGCGTGCTTTACACGCTGACGACAGCGCTAGGATTTTGAAGCAGATTTTGTTGCCTAAATTAAAAATATGGATGAAAAATCAGCTATCGCGTCTGTTTTAAGCGATTTGAACGTTTCCTTTATGTTAAAAACCGAGCAAAGAACAACACTCGGAGATGTTTCTCCGCCGGCCGCCGCTCTGCATACGTCATCTCCTTCAGCGCTATGATTGGTTTTAGGTCTACCCGCGACGTCCGTTGGTGACGCCCCTCTGGAAATGATTTGTCTATGACGCTTTGCCAGACCATAACTCAGTTATAACTGAGAGTGGTCTGGTTTTAACCAGGCTAATAAAATATTTTTATATTTTTGCAAAAAAAATTAACTTTCTATTCATCAAAGAATCCTGAAAAAATGTATCACGGTTTTAATAGACTGTTAATTAATGTTCTCTTAATTGATTTATTGCGTTTAAATAATGTTGCTTGAGTTTGGAATTTGTCCAGCTTTTATCAAAGTTTATGAAAATGTAGGCCTACTGAAGATGATTTTTTCCCATTCTAAATGGAACCTAATGTGTTTTCTTTAAATACATCGAATTATTTTAATCACAGGTTTCACGTGCCTTGTCTCCCTGTCGGTTTCCAGGCAGCAGAGAGTTAAAACTTCATGCACAGGTCAAGAGTGCAGCTCTGTATTGCCGTCCTGTTCTCTAGAAAAGAAAGACAGATGAAGCTCTCGGCTGAAGTCAATTTTCAGGTATAGCGGAGCTGCAGTTTGACGTTATCCCTCAAGATTCTGTTATTACAACCCATTTATCTCTTACTTTCTTTCTTTTTGCTGAGCTGGCTAAATATCTTGAATAGGTTTGGTTTTGCCATAGCAAAAAAAAAAAAGTTTTTATATTCTCTTCACACACACAAACACATAAATGTATTCAGGTCCATTTCAGGATGTGTGTTTGTGCATGTAAAACCAAAGGGTTAGTGCTGTATTGAATATAATATGAGGTCTGCCCTCTGTGTACTAATGGGTCCTGACTTTAGCTGGTCTTAAGGTCTCAATGAGCTTAACCTCAACTGAGGTTATTAGACAACATTTAATGGGTAAAAGACCCATGGGTCAAGAGTTTTATTGGTATGCTTCTGTTGGCCTCTGCTGGAAAGAACAGTAACATCATTCTGCTGTTCAATCTTTCTGCATTGACAGCCATTCTAAAGAAGCTTGCAATTAAGATGAATGGGAATTTTCAGATTCTTATTGATCAGATTGTCCAGATATCAGACAATTCTCTGTAGCAAGCTTCACACAAGCTAATATTACAAGATCCCATGGCCGTAACTCTCTTTTGAAAGAGTGTTCTGAAACTGCTGATGAACGTAACCTTAAAGGGATTATTCACCCAAAAATAAAAATTCTGTCATTTACTCACCTATAAGTTGTTCCAAACCTGTATGAATTTCTCAACAACTTGAGGCTGAGTAAATGATGACAGAATTTTCATTTTTGGGTGAACTATCACTTTAAAATGCGCTGTTTTCTCATAACTGTGGGGAAAAAAAAGTCAGAATTGTGAGGTAAAGGTGAGAGAGTGAGTTGTTGTGTAAGAAGACTGAACGGTGTCCTATATTTTTCTCTCTTGCTTATATTTAGAACCTCATTCGGTTGGATCTGTACCTGTCAGCTCAAACGCCTCGAGTCGTTTAAAAGAGCCTGTCATGTCCATGAGTTGGGCCAGATTTAGAGTTTGTTTGTTTGACAGTTAATTGAATGGAAGTGATTTGACAGAAGGGTAATTTTGGTCATTAATCTGGGACAAAGGCAGCTTTGGGGGAGGTTTGACATTTCTGGGAATGCTGGTGACTTACATACATGCCAACATTACCGTAGCAACAAAATTGCTGGGAACATCGTTGATCAAAAGCCAGGATGGATTATGGTCCTACCAGGCCCCGGGGCACCCGTGTTTTTTGAGGCCCCCTCTTGTTTCCCTTACACACAGTTTTTGCCAGGGACTTAAAAAAGGGAAAATTTGCATATTACAAGTTAAAATAACTGAACAGATTTAATTTTTCCTGACCCAAAGTTAAGAATTAGCTTTTAGCTTATCTTATTTTACAAAATGCAGCTCAGTGGAAACAAATTGAATTGTAATAGTCTGCATTTTTGTCTCAATCTTGTGAATAAAAAAACTACATTTACCTGGACATTTACCTTAATGTGATACTTTATATGGAAATACACTTCCATTCAAGTCTTTTATGCTCAACAAGCCTGTATTTATTTGATCAAAAATGCAGTAAAAAAAAGCAACATTGTGAAATATATTTACTTTACATATTAAAAAGAAATGTATTCCTGTTATGGCAAAGCTGCATTTTCAGCACTATTACTCCAGTCTTCGGTGTCACATTATCCTTCAGAAATCATTCTAATATGCTGATTTGATGCGCAATAAACTTTTCTCATTATTATCAATGTTGAAAGCAATTTTGCTGGTTAGTAGCCTGCAATATCTTGAGAAATTTATCCTTCATCCTATCTTTCGCTCGCGGGTCAAAATGCCCTAAAATTATTTAGGATATATTTTTATTTTATTTATTTTATTTGACTTTAAATTACTAGATTTGATCAATAAAAAATAAATAAATAAATAGTAATTTAAACACATTCCTCACATTGTTTCAACTTAAATTTAAAATAACACTCAATTTCATGCAGTGCCCTTTTAAGGGCATACTATGCAGTTTCCGTTTTTGTCAAACAGCGACCCCTAGAGTCGCTGTGGAGTACTTGTATTTAACGTTACTGTCGTGAATACCACTCACGCAGAGCTTTTCCTTGACTCTTCCGACCGCGCTTTCTTCGTTTTCTTCGTCGACTCCGCCATGATTCACGTCTGAAATGCGTGCTAGTGTCTTCCATAGAGGCTGCTTGTTGATGTATGTGACGTCGTGCCGTAAAGCAAGTTACGTTTCTTGCGAGATTTGGCAGGGCGCCACCTCTCAAACTGCATTGCTGGTTTTGCCAGCGGCGTCCCCCCCTACTTAGGGATGATTCTCCCTACTACGAGTTCGTTAACCATCGAAATGGCTTCGAAGCTTTTATATAAGGTACAAATCTTGCGTGTGCCTTTAATTCAGCTCAAAATATCTAACATTGGGTGTTTTTGCCGACCTCTATTATAGACAACACATATTTCATGACTCTATACAGCTCTATATGGAGCAAATGAGCGGTTCCGCTGGCTCCTAAAGTCAGTTTTCCTTTAGTATGCATTCAGATACACATGTAGACATTATATAATAATTTTTGGTAAAGTTTTAGCATTTTCTAGTTTGAATTATGAGCATTTTTAGGGTTTTCTATGTGTACTGAAGCATTCCTCGCATTCCATTCATAAGGGGGTCAAATTGACCCGCGAGTGAGGGATTCGTTACTTTTAAAAATTTCAACCACAAAACTCCTTGAATCCATAAATCAAACAAAAAAGAGTATTCTCGGTTTAAGTGTGTCAAACGTCATAGGGTCTTGGACCCTCTGATGAACACTCAATTTTATTTTATTTTATTTTTAAACAAGTTTTGGGTGAAAATGACCCGAGGGAAGGATATGAGGGTTAATATATTTAATTTTATTAAATGTTGTTTTAGATTGATTGATTGATTGATCAGAAGATGACCAGAACTATCAAGTTAAGTAATTTTTTTGTTTGAATGAAATAGCATTTTTGTCCCGCTCTTGTGAAGGAACCACCACATTTACCATCAAAATCAATTACACTAATCTGCACACATTTGTAATTGTGGATCTTAATGAAACTATAATAAACTGTTGGCCTTAAATTAGTGCTGCACGATTAATCATATCGTAATCGTGATGTCAAGCCTATGCGATTATATGACGCAAAATGCTGCGATTTTATATGAAATAAACAAATTAGGGCTGTTAACGCAATTAATGCAGCATCTGTTATTTTTTGTCATCCTTTGGCTAGTGTTATGATCCCGCTCTTATCCAGACATCAATGGCGTATTGATCATTAGTTGTTATCAATCATTTAGTTGTTGTTGCTAGTTTGAGTTGAGAAATACACATTTCAGAATTATCACTAATCTGTGTGTGCATTTTCCTTGAGAACCAAGCAAGTTGACTCATGAAACCATTTTTTTTATTATATCACAATTGCATATTGCAATCGCAATATTGACCTCAATAATCGCAATATGACATTTTCCCCAAATCGTGCACCCCTACCTTATATGTAATTTCCAGTACAAAACTGCTGAATTTGACCTCTGAGGTGTTACACACCAGAATGTATGGAAAAGGTAATAATAATCATAAGCGTCTGCTGCTCAATACGATACCAGAATAGGAGAAGAAAATGTTTTCTCATCATTTTCATATTAGTGAGGTTTTAAATAATTTATCTAGCAGGGACTGCTGGGACATGTGAACTCACAGTAATACAGCTTTCTGAGATATTAGTGTTCAGTGCTGCAGGATGCTGATGATGAGAAAATGATTTATTCTCATTCTCATTTTTTTTTTCATATGTGTGTGATCAGCACATGAAACAGCTTAGATGCAGGAATGGATTAAGTATGAACAAAGTAAATACACAAAGAGTTCACCTGGTTGGCCTGAGAAGGAAGAGGCGGAGCAGGTGGTACTGTATATAATACAATATATGACTGTGAATGACTGTCAGAGATGAATCAGTGATTCAGATGAGAGCATAATTGAACAGGTGGTTGGACCCCCTAATGATACATCCATGAGATTCACAAGACTTTCTTTAGCACTCACACACACATATGGACGTGTCATAGTCACAAGACTTTTGCATCTACCGTTTGGAACAAACATATAACAAATCTCCTGGAAAAATAAGCAAAGCAAAAAAAAAACATTACCATTCGAACAGAATTGGAGTTGGTTTATGTTACCCTGCTTGCATATGCGGCCATTTGATTATGTTCTGTGATAGAAAAGCTGAATTTTAAGGAACATTACTCCAGTATTCAGGCATGATCCTTCTAATAATGATGATTAGCTGCTCAAGAAACATTTATTTTTATTATAATTTTTTTTTCTGAATTTTTCTGATTAATAGAGATCTCTGAAGAAGAAACATTAATTTGAATCAATAGTGTAAGTGGATTTGTATAGTGGGAATGTGTTTTGTGTTAATTAAAAGAAAAAGATGAAACTTATAATGTTACGTGATTTAATGGCTTATGTCCTGCCGCTACAAGGTCCTTGTTTTTCAGTTTATGACAGAAGATCGCAGGAGTGGTGTATGCGGTTTAGTTTTATTAATATCTTCTTGCTCTTTTCAGAAAAAGGAGGAGGATAGATCATAAAAAGAGGATGAGGAAAAAAAACCATACAGGGACAATTTGAAGGTAAAATGTTACTCCTGCAGTGCACATGGCCTTTAGTGTTTTAACCATAACATAATGGCTGGTTTCTCCTGCATATCAGACAGAGGTGACGCATTCAGTGGTGCTGGTGAGACACACCCCACAGTCACACCGCAGGGCCACTGGATAGGTGTAGGACGGGTCCACGTCTGCTGAGCAGTTAGGCAGCTGCACCGTCTCTAATCGGGTCTCGTTATAGGTGCACACGCGCTGATGCGACTCGATGAAGGGCGGGTCCAGGACAGGCTTCTGCAGTGATTGACAGGTGAGGAGAGGGTGCGTCAGACTGGTGGCATAATTAGGACTTTTCATTTGCTGGTGGTTTATTTTTTTACATAGACTGTACACTTAAAAGCATCTTTACACTTTAACATTTAACAATATACTAATCTTTACATTTTAAATAATGTCCCAAATGTCTGGACAATAAATTGTCTTTGAGATGACAATAAATTACAATAATTATAGACAATAAATTGTCTACGAGTACAGTAGTAATAATAGGCCTACTAGATATATTTATACATAATACATACAATTATGGTACTATGTAAAACATAGTATTATTAAAAAAGTATTATTTATAACATTTATTATTTTGAACATTATAAACATCACAAAAAATACATTGAAAAACCTTATAAAACAATAAAAACAACAGTAAAAAATAATGCCAGGCCTGACTGAGCAAATATTGCTACCATTTTCATGAATTTCCTGTTGTTAGTTTTTCCCCCTTTAATTTCCAGCAATCCGCCCAAGAGGTTCCCCAGCTCTCTCTTAAGAGCACTAAAGGAAAAGCTGTTCAATTTTTTTCTTTTTCAGAAAGTGATTATTTGGGTCAACCTGAGTTCTGGTCTCAAAAAGTGCCTTCAACCGCTCTGTGTGTAAAAAATTAAACACAGATACAAACAGTAAATAATGCAAATGCAGACTCTAATATAACTAATATAAAATAATCTTTCTAATATATAATCAATAGTTTTCAAACCCTGTTGGCTGCTTAAATCCGTATTAAAAGCAAAATCACCTAATCTGTTATTTTTTTGCCCCTGAGTAATTATCTGGGGTTTTATTTTGATTCATTTGATCTATTTTAAAACCCTGTTAAGTCATTTCAATGCATTACAATCCTCGTTATAAAGTATTTTCTCCTTGACAGTTTTATCTCGATTAAGTATTCATCACATCGCAAGAGCTCTTCTCTCTGGCTTTAGTAAATGCTGTGTCTTACTTCCCAGGTCTCACAGCGTCCCCAGCAGGCATCAGTGGAGATGTGCAGCCCACCGCATCCCGGCTTACGGGCCAGAAAGGTAAATTCTCGAACTGCGCAGCCGATGAAACGCTTCAGGTTGAGCACAGAAGCCTCAGTATGAGCTCCACAGCACAGCCAAACAGCCAGTGTCACACAGCACAGGGTCACAGGAGACAAGCTACCACACACATACATAACATAAGAGTTCAGGTAGGAGACAGAAGGGTCCTTGCTAAATTGACAGCTATGCTGACCCATGAGTCACACCCACTGCACTATACTCTGTCAGCCCTGGAGAGTAGCTTCAGTGACGGCTGCGCTATCCCCGCTGTGTGAGGGAGAGATACCGCAGATCTTTCTTACCAGCGGCAGTCAGACTGTACAACAAACACTGTTGACTTTGGACTATTTTATTAATTTTTTAATTTTTATATTTATATTTATGTTTAAATCATATCTCCCATATAATGTGCTATACCTGACTTATGTGCATTGACCTTCTAATTGTACATTTATCTACCTCTGTCCTGTCTCTACTGTTGCAAACCGTAATTTCCCCTTGTGGGACAAATAAAGGTTTTTCTTATCTTATCTCTTCATGTTAATGAGGTCATGTGTCTCAGAAGTGTGATTCAGTGTTAAGTATTCTGTTGGTGCTCTTCCTAAAAAACATCAAGTAATTACTCTTGATTAATTTAATGCAGTTTATAATTTGAGCTAATTATTTCAGTTGTAATGATCCATGAAAGCAGAACCGTTTTTCTTTTATTTATATGAAGGTCATATTCCCATTACATTCAACGTGTACACTGTCATTCAAATGTTTCTTTAAAGAAATTATTTGAATACTTTCATTGATCAAAGGTGACAGCAAAGACATGATGTTATAATATTAAAGATTTCTATTTCAAATTTTTGTCATTTTGAACTTTCTATTCATTAAAAAATCCTGAAAGAAATATATATACTATATCATAGTTCCACAAATATTAAGCAGCACAACTGTTATCAACATTGATAATAAATGTTTCGTAAACACCAAATCAGCATTGAAGAATGATTTTTGAAGGATCATGTGATACTGAAGACTTGGAGTAAAGGTGCTGAAAATTCGGCATACAAATTTGAGATTACATTTAAAAATAGAAAAGTTGTTTTAATTGGTAATATTTTACAATATTACTGTATTTTTTATTAAATAAATAACATTAAAAAAATCTTACCAACCACAAAATTTTGAAAGGTGCACTATAAAAAGTGATCAGTTGACAACTTAAAAAAAAGTGAGGAAACCTCTTGCCTTAAAATGATTAATAAACTGCATGTGTAATTGAAAAAACTAAGTTATGTGAACTTGACGTGAAAATTCCACATAAGTTTATTTACTTCATAATTTTAAGGCAATGGGTTTCCTCCCTTTTTTTTTTAGTTGTCAACTGATCAATTTTTACAGTGTGGTGTATTACTATTTTACCCTTGAAAATCAGTCATAAAAATATTACATTTTTAAAACTATGATAAGATAAACCAAAATAATGTTTCC